>OW285235.1:100775446-101438660 GCA_935421215.2 Melolontha melolontha
GACATTTTATTTTATAAGGTAACCCAAAATGATTAATTTTTTAATTTATTCGCTGTTTCATAAAAAATATAAACCATTTATTGACGAATAAAAAATTAACATGAAAGCAGACTTTAACAACAAATAGCAGAAAAATGCTAGAAGAAGATTTAAAAAGTGGAAAAATAATGTAAAAATTTTACAAAATATAGGACATAACTAACATTAAAATACAATCGCACAATGTCATAGAAAACTTCTATTACTTAATATACTTTGAATATCAAGTAGAGTTTTAAATTTATTTTGAACATTTATAAGTTACTGGTGTTCTTTACTGTGTCTGAAACAGCACTAAACAAGCGACTATTAATGTGTACAGTGGACTCCTTGTAACCCTGAAATGTGTGTGGAGCCAACAACAAAGGTTATTCGTGGTTCTGGTATTATAACAATGCAACTTTATTAAGTCTTTATTAAGAAATACATATTGTAGTAATTTAAATATGTAAATATGTAATATAATATGTTAATATATAATACACGTAAGTAATGTTCCTATTCAACGAAAAATTTGACAGAGTACTGGTCCGGGATCGGAAATAACCCCTAGTATTCTTTTCTGGATAATAATCTACTCGACAGACTGCGCAGATATAACGTGTCCAAATTACAATTCACATTGATTCCCCAAAAATTTGGGCGTAAAATTATATTTATTTATTTCAACTAGTAAATGTTATACAATAGGACATAGTCCCAATAATAGTATAACACAATATAAAATACTATGGAAATCACAATCTCGAATAACACAAGGTGTATAATATTTACATAGTGAATATAAACATCGTTATATATATATATATATAACTAAATAATTACATACATATAATCAATTAATTAAAGATAAGTTAGGAAGTGCACAACGAATAGCATTTGAATATTTTAGGTGAAAAAAAACGATGGACTGAAAATACTTTATATAATTATTACATAAGCGGTATATCGGTGGCTAGTATTATATTGAGGCAGATAAAAAAGTGGGACAACAGTGTGGGAACTTACATTATAATTTATATATTGAACGCAGTAGTGACTATAAACAATTTTGTATAAAAAACCAAATTCTGATATTAATCTACGATTCTTTAAAAAAGGTAAAGCATATATTTTTAGACATTCTTCATAATGCAAAAAATTTCTACCAGGATTGAATTTGAAGTTAATATGCTTAATGAATATTCTCCGAACACGTTCAATTCTATTAATATAAACATCATGGCACGGGCTCCAGATAACAGATGCGTAATCCAAATGTCTACGCACAAGTGATGAACATAAAGATACCAATGACTTAATTGTATGTTTGAAGTCACAAGAAACACGAAATAAAAATCCCAGCATTCTTAGGCATTTCTGAAAAATAAAAACTATGTGACGGTCGAAAAAAAATTTGTTATCGATTAACATGCCCAGGTCTTTAATGTTATCAATCTTAGACAAATCGTGACCTGAGAGTTTATATGAGGATTCAATAACATTAAAGTTGCGAGTGAAAGTCAGAGACTGACATTTGTTAATATTTAAAAATAGTCTATTAACGTTGCAGTAATTAAACAAGTTGTCTAAGTCATTCTGAAATGCAATGCAGTCATCAATACACCCCACCCTGCAATAAAATTTAACATCGTCAGCATATAGTAAGACGCGACAACTGTGAACATAGTTGCAGATGTCGTTAATGAAGATTACAAACAAGAACGGGCCAAGATGCCCTGAGAACACCCGATGTCACACGTATCATATCAGACTTTGAATTGTGAACTGCGTACTGCGTCCTGAAGGCTAAATAGGATTCAATCCACCTCAGCAATGATCCGTGCCCACCGAAGTTCCCCAGCCTAGTAATTAAGGTTTTATGATGAACTTTGTCAAAAGCCTTGGAAATATCGGTGTATATTGTATTCGCTTGACATCTGTTGTCCATCGATTCGTGCAAATAAGAAACATATTCAGTCAAGTTGGTGACCACAGATCTACCACGCAAAAAAGCCATGCTGGGCCGGACTGATGAAATTCCATACTTGAAAAGATAATTCGTCAGACACAATTGATTCTAGAATTTTCCCAAAGTGCGACAGGATAGATATTGGACGATAGTCGCAAACGTTCTGTCTCGATCCTGATTTGTAAACAGGTATAATATCCGCTACTTTCCAAGCGACCGGAAATTTATGTTCCTTCAAAGACTTATTGTTAATCAGCAAAAGAGGCAAGTAAATAGTCTCACAACAAGATTTGATGAAGCAAGGGGGTATATTATCCGGATCCGCACCCTTGCGAATAGCTAGTGTATTCATCTTATCAATAATTTGCGCCCCTGTTACTCTATCTACGCGAGCACGTTCATCCGAGATCAAAGGATCAAAGAGGAAGTATTGTCAGGTTCGTAAACTGATCCAAAGTATATCATAAGGAGATTACATGTGTCCGGAGAGTTGTCTGAAGCTAAATTGTTATAATAAACAGAAGCAGGAACGGATGATTTCCGCCCGCGCTTGCTGGACACAAATAACCAGAAGGATTTCACATTATTCGTGACATTATTTATATTGTATGTACATATTTATTGTAATCTAGTCTAACTAAGCTTTTCACGTGTTTCCGCATATCTGAAAAAAGTCTGTGTATATTACGATTCTTCGACATAGGAAGCTTCTTACGAAGCTTAAATTTAACTTTAATGACATGAATAGTTTTTGAAGCGTACCAAACCGGGAAAGATCGATTAGAACGACTTCTGTGATGCACGTCATCATTGATGATACTCATGAGCTTATCGCAGAACAAGTCAACACACGTGTCAACCGTAAGTGACTCAAATAAACCGAACCAGTCGATGTTTATAATCTCATTATTTATTAAGTTGTAATTCGCCTTACGAGAATTTACAAATTTTATATCTTCCATGTTGATAAAAACATCTAAATATTTATGATATTGATCCTCCTTGACAAAAGGAAGTTCACTGGCAATGACATTAACATCATACCTGTTAGACAAAACAAGATCGAGAACGTTGTTTGTTATATTAACATTGCCGTTAAACTGACGTAAATTTAAGACTGAAAATATTTCAGTGAAATACGCACCAAGCTCGTTCCCCACCACTGAGGGCACGAAGTTCACCGAGTCTGGATCACTCATCCAGTCAATACGGGATATATTGTAATCGCCAACCATACAAAACATATCATTAAGTTTGAAAAGCATAAAATTGGACACATTATCCAAATGTTCAATCAGATTGTTTTTGGAACCGTGAGGAGGAAAGTAAACGCAACAGATGCGCAACTGCTTTCCACCCACATTCACCGTAACCCACAGATCCTCACAAACACAATTAGACGAACTCCATTGCCCGTTACACCCGATTCCAAAGCAGCATCCACAACTACAAGAACACCTCCCCGCCCTTCTTCCAGTACGAAGCTATATCATGATCTCTTCTATGCACTACATAGTCACTATTAAATAACTCCTCGCTATACAAATTTGGTTGTAACCATGTTTCTGTGATGCAAACAATTTGAAATGATTTTGTTGACGAAGACAAAAGAAATTCCTTGGTTTTTCTTCGTAATCCATGTTCTGGATCGATACCGCCATAAATCCAAAATATTGACTATTTTCAAAAATGTATAATATTTAATTAATCTTCTTTAAAAAGGATTCATCGAAATTGTGAATGATGCTAGATGACTTAGTTTTCCTGACAAATATTTTATAATCACGCACCCAACAAAATTGAAATCCCTTCTGACGACACAGGTCCCTCGTTTTAAATAGAAAGACTTTATTAGACTGAGTCAGATGATCATGAATCCTTATAGGATTCATATTGGAAATGGATTTGAAAACATCAACCACTCTTAAAGCTTCATGACTACGAACCTGTCTCAACAACATCTCCTTCCTATTTCGACTTAAAAACCTTGCGAGTATAGCTTGAGGATTCTTATTACTCCTAGACTGGTGGAACCCTAGGGCACACCTCCAAATCGTTATCCTTCAATTCAAATCCCACTGCAATGCAAATATCCCTAATCACATTACCAATGTTTTTATCGCTGCTGACGGGGATTCCCTGAATTTTAGCGTTATTTCTTCTCGAATATTGCTACTGTTGCTTTAGTTCATGTTCAAGGGCAACAACAGTGCCCCTGAGGCTAGTAATTTCCTCCTTTACAATGAGAAGTTTTTAAAATTCACTGTAAATGCCTCGAAACTTCTGTTATTCTTAAATATAATAAATTTAGTGTTTTTTGTGATATCATTTATGTGTAATATCATCTATGTACATTTGTTTTTAAAAGGTTGACGTGAAACCAATATCTGGTTAAATGTAGACAATCAATTTTAACATGTTTAATGATGCCTTTGCTAAATTTTAACTCCCAAAGAAGTAACGAATGGTTATGAAATATAGAGAATGAAATAAATGAGTTTTGTTTTTATTTAACAGAACGCTTACCCGTTCAATTAATTATATACTTATATATACAATATATATATATATACATATACAATGTGTCCGGGAAAATGTGGGAAATCTCTCGGATTCAGATAGAACATTAAAAAATAAAATGACAAGTTACCATAATTTTTTTCCTATCGGCCCTCCCTACGGAGATACGGCCTCCTAAAGGACGCCACTGGAAATCAATTTTTCTTGAATAACTTTTAAACTACTTATTATAATTTAATAAAAATTTAATATGATAAACAGTAGTAAGGACCTCTTACAAAACTGCCCTTAAATTTAAATTAGCTTGTTTAGTTTACCAGGGGCGGACTAGGTTGTACATTTTAATGCTTACATTTTTAACACCCTGTATGATAAGGAGTTAAAAAAAACATATTTGGACACCTTGAACATTAAGCTAAAGAAAAGGTACTCTTGTTCATTGTCGATCAAATGAACCGTTTTCGAGGAAAAAAAAATAAAAGAATTAATGTTTTATTTCTATTAAAAAGAACCATGTTTTTTACTTTTTATATATACAGCGTGAGTATATATATATATATATATATATATATATATACATATACACAATGAGAGCGAAATTGATTGAGGCCAAATGGCAGTTCTGGTTTATGTATATCCCTAAACATGCTACGAAATATCCAACTACATTAACAACAATTTTGAAGTTAGCAACTGAAACGTATGTATCTAAGTCAGGTATTGTAAATGCCCTCAATCAATTTCGCTCTCATTGTATATATGTGTGTGTGTATAAATACTAGAAAAAATGCAGACGAGGTTATTATATATAATTACCACATTGCCATACACAGAAAAATGACGAATATTATTTATTAATTATATATTATATAAACGTTTAGTATTAAAAAATTATGGTCTTCCAGGCTACATCCTTAACATTAATGATGATCTCGTCCCATATATGAACAAAAAAACTTGCTTTCAATAAATTAATATAAAATATATATCATTTCGCCTCACATCAGACGCTTTTTTAGTCACTTTTTTAGAATATTTTAAGACTATTATTAATAGTGAGTAAGTACATTCTACTAATATTAGAAGTGATCAAAATATGTGAACTTTAACAATCTTTTCATAACGACAAATTTTAGGTTACTTGTCAGTAAGTTTAATTATTTTAATGACTGTTTAAAGTAGCTTCAGTTTTACGATTTTGATAGTACAATAAATATTACATTTCTTTTAGTATTCAAAGAAGAACAATTTTCTATACGATTCTGACGTTATCTCACAGTTAAATAATTAAAACTATTGCGAATCGAATATCAATAAATTACATATGTAATAAACTATTCTTGACAAATAAGTATCTTCCTAAATGCCATAATTTCATTTTAAAATAATAATAATTAAAAATGTTTTGAAAATTTATGGAGCAATTTTTACTTATAAATGTCTACAATTGCAACAAAGCGTTCACTCTTTCATTATTCGCTTCCTAATCATAGGGAAGATTATTTAACGGGAAGTTTGTCCGAAAAAGAAACAATTAGGACGTTAACTTTTTGTATTATTTTTCAAGATATTCTCCTTCAACTTCAACCCATTTGGATCAATAATGCTGAATTATTATTATATCGTTTTTATTAATAAGCTTATTCAAAGTATCGTTCCGTTCCTGGAATAAGTTCTTTAATCCGATCGAGAATAAGTGGACGTCTAAATCCAGTGAATAGGAGAGCGCAGCACAACCTGAAATCTCAATTGATCAATTTTTTCGCGAAGAACTTGTTCGGTATGGGAAACAGCGTGGTCGTGATGAAGGAGAACTTTTTATGGGCCATTCCAGGTCATTTTTCGAAATTTGATTTCTCCATTTGTTACAGCTAGGCTCTTTTCAACATAGTCTATTAAAGTTAACCCATTTTAATCCCAAAAAAGCGTAGCTGACAGGTGGGACAAAAGTAATGTCACAATGTGAACGTGCACCAATTTTTGCAAATGGCGTCAAATGTCATTGACATTTATATTGCAGACAAATAGAGAATTAATTCACAACAAGCAATGAAGCAATACACAGCTGAAGAACCCGGAATTATAGTTCCTGCTTATTTGACCAATTTCCGATCTGATGTTTTAACGCAGCGTGAATTTCGTCATTGTTTTCTTTGTCGTCTTGCACCATGTGCGCGAACAATTAAGCGTTTGACTGACCGTCTCTTGCAAACCGAGTCCACTAGAGATCTCGCAAAAAGTGGCGGCCCCCGTATTGCTCGTTCAACCGAGAGTGTTGCTGCTGTGGTCGAGGACGTCCGAGAGAAGCCACAAACATTGACAAGACAACGATGCATACAAGTTGGTATCACCAGACGTTCGTTGCGTCGTTCGTTGGTGAAAGACCTGAAGATGTTCGCTTACAAAATGCAAACCGTTCATTAATTGCTGCCTGCTGACTGTCAAGTGAGGTTATCTTATTCCCATGTTCTGTTAAACCTGGTGCAGGAAGAGAATGATTTCGTAACCAAAATCATAATGACGACGCCCATTTCCTCTTATGTGGTTATGTGAATAAACAAAATTTGCATTTCTGGGGCACGGATAATTCACATGAAATGCACGAAGAGCTGTTTGGTGCGGCATTTGCATTGAAAAGTGTTTTTGAGGACGCCGACAACACTACCGTAACAGCATCTGGTGAGCGCTACAGACAGATGGTAAACGAGCTTTTTTGCCGCAAGTTGCTGAATTATATCTCGAGCATTGCTGGCCCCAGCAGGACAGGGCAACCGCTCAAATAGCTCCGACAGCGATGGAGATTTTGAAATACCAATTTCCGGGCCGTGTAATCTCCCGCTTTGGCGATTTGAACTGACCGGCCAGATCGCCAGATCTGACGACGCCAGTCCTTTGGGGCTTTTTAAAATCTCGCGTTTACCATAACAAACCACAAACCTTGCAAATCTTGAAAGTCAACATTGAAGAAGATATCACCAATTTGGAGCCAGATGTGCATCAACTCAAGAGGTCATTTGACCGATATCAGTCTTTTAACTTAATATCATCAATTTTACACCTTCAAATAAACTTTCCGTGAAAACACAGCCCAATTTTTTTCATTTCTAACAAAATGGCAGCTTATTCTTATTATAACATTTCCTTAGCCTCTGATGATGTGTCCCTGGTTAAAATTGCAGTTTTGATTCAAGAAAGTAGTGGTGAATCCAGGCTCTATTAACCAACTCTTAGTTTACACATAATCCTCGATGGTCATATCATGTTGCTACTATAACTACGAGACTACTTGTGACTTACTAAGGTGGATTAATATTCAACGTTTGTTGCATAATAGCCTTTAAGAAATAAATAATGGGTAGCACCTCAAATTGAAAGTTTATGCATTTTAGGATTTTTAATTTATGCACTTTATTCGCATTGCTATAACCTTTCAAATCAAATATCTGAAAGTAACCAAACTTAAGTTTTTCCGAAAGATGGTACTAGTAATCACGTTTTACTTCCACAAATTACCCTCATAGCAATACAGAGCTACTATAAATAATTGAAGCGCATAGTTAATTTGGCAACACTGAGCGTATTGAAGAGGGGAAGGTTATAGACATAGTATGATTACCTTACGATAGGTGTCGTTGTACAACAGTCTCAAAAAATTAACAAATGAAGCAGATAATGAACACCAACTACAACGACATTTCTCACGCTATGACAATTTCACAATTATAACATTAAAAATATTTAAATTAAAATTGAAATTGCGAATAATTTTATTTTTAGTGTATTTTTGTGTGGTCGATACATAGTATTCAGAAAAGGCGATTGCAACGGCACCAGACTTGCAGTCAAACAGTTGATGGACAACATCACCGAAGCCACAATATTGAATGGAAAATATGAAGGAATAGATGTGCTTCTGCCACGTATACCTATGATACCGACAGATTTGATATTTTAATTTAAGAGACTGCAGTTTTCTATACGACTCGCCTTCGCAATGACAATCTATAAAGCACAGGAACAAACGCTTCCAGTGCGTGGATTGAATTTACATAATCCATGCTTCTCACTTGGACAGTTGTGTGCGCACCTGATGGCCGAACAAAAAATATTATCTACGCGAAGGCACAGCACTAACTGGACCTAGGTACTTTAAATTTAGGACATAAATAAAAAATTATAGTTCTATAATTGTTCAATAAATATGTAGGTACATACATAAAAAACATCTATTTCATGTTATTAAATGGCATTACAGTGCATGCAAAGCATTCGCTAGTTTTGTATAAATATGGATGACCTATGGTTCGAATTACTTGATTGACTTTTACTTTGTAAAATTTTTGACAAATTTAAATATTAGAGTCAAGCTAGCCAACATAACGTTGCAAAATTATTCCTCATAACTTAAGAAAAGAATTTTCAATAATTTACAGGTACGCATTACTATACACAGGTTGGCATAAGTCAGGCAACGCTCTCGAAAAATCGGCATAAGTCCGGCAACGCTCATAAGTAGAGCTGAGGATGTTTGCGGTATAACCATGGTTATATCATGTAACCATAGTAAATTACTATGGTTACATGATATAACCATGGTTATACCGCAAACATCCTCAGCTCTACTCATAAGTCTGGCAAAGCTGTCGAAAAAGATTAAAACGAAGCATGTTCGTCCTTCAGACAGTTGTCTCGGTGTCATGATAACACGTGCTCGTCGAGTAGACGCGTTTTCAGAATGAATAACCGATACAAGTTCACGCTTCAAGAAAGAGTTTTTTTTGTTACGTCGTATCTTCGTACGAACGGGGATTACGAAACTATGTTTACCGAATTTCAACAACAATTTCCGAACTCGCCGCTACCAAATCGTTCAACAGTGTGGAACATGTACCTACCAGAAATTCTTAAAAACGGGCTCGGAATTAGAAAATCTTCGCGGACAGCTTGACGTGCTTCGCCGGACCTGCCTCACCGTTGAGAAACGTTGCAGTAAATGCATTGATCAAGATGGCCATCAATTTGAACACTTACAGTAACCCTTTTTCGAATCCCTTTTGTAATTTCTTTGAATAAATTCATTTTGACGCTGCATCTTTTTCTTTTAATGCAAATTTGCAAATACGTATTTATAAAATACGCTTTAATGTTAACAAGTCATATTTTTCAGAAATAATTCGAAAATACATAGAATTTCCTTAATAAAGACTTACATATAATAGTCAGTGCTATTACAGCACTGCCATTGTGACCCAATATTCACAATAGTAATTACAAAGACGGCAGACTATGTGCCCCACACTGTTAAATTTAATAATACACATAAGGTGTATTAGATAAAAATGTAGATTTTACAAAATTAGGGCAACTTTTTACCAATACTGAAGATCCATTGTACAGATACAAAGAGCACTTTAACTATGCAAATATAACATCTCTCATCGACATATTTATTTTTAAAAACTTTAACCGTGTTTTATTAAATTTGACAGTGTGGGCACATAGTCTGCCGTCTTTAGAATTACCAAATCAGGACAAAGCAATGGATTGGCAACGTACAGGTTCCCCGGGGTAGGCCGAATGTTTTATTTTAGTTTGAATGTTGTCGTAGACCAGGGGTGCCCAAACGGTTGCTTTGCGATCGACCAGTCGATTGCGAGAGCTTTTGAAGTCGATCGCGAAAAAATAAAAAATAATCACTCCACAAATTCGAGTTCTCTCGAATGTCAACTCTGGGCCCTAGAGTTGACGAGAACTCGAATTTGTTGAGTGATTATTTTTTATTTTTTCGCGATTGGCTCCAAAAGCTCTCGCGATCGACCAATCGATTGGGCATCCCTGCTGTAAACTAACGCGAAAATGAAGTATAGTAGCCTTCAAGTCATGCATACGTACCGCATGCCTTCACTGCAAATACATTTAGTTTGTCCAGGTTTAGTAATTACATGACAAATTGTAAACTCAATAGCTTTCTGAACGACCGGAATAACTTCGCAGAATATTTAACAACGCTATTGATTCTTGTCCCATTTTGAGCAAAGTTTTTTAAATTTTATTTTACGATTATTAAAAGGTGATGAATAACACCAAAAGCGAATATCTTACCCTATCTGTATAAACTTGCTGTTTATATTGTTCATACATTTGCACATTTCATACAGATTGCACTGGCCAACATGATTTTTGACTTCTAAGCGAGACATGTTTTTTTTTACTAATTCGGGTGTACTGAATCCGAAAATCCTAATAATTTTTTCGTATCACGCCAAAATTAAACTGAATACTGTACTATGCTCTTTGAAGAATCACAAATGCGGCTAAGTAGTTACTTACATAAGACCTGCTACGATATAAAGAAAGTATAAAATTCAATAATTTAGTTATTAATTTCAATACAATATTAGTCACGAGTATAGTATAAGTCTTTACAAATAATCATTAAAAATTAAGAGTTTTTGTAAAAGGAAAAACAACACTCAGGGAATAAGTTTTCGTTTGTAGGCCTTTCTGCTGTGTATTTTGGTTTGGCAGTCCCTTTGAACACTCCAACAGCAGTCAGCCATCATATGAGGATCCCATCTTCCTTGGTACAGTTTCCATGATTTTTAAATCTTAATGAAATCTCTCGCCTTGTTCATTACTTATAGCACCCTATTAATTGCACTAGATCTTTTTTTATTTCCAAGAAAATTGTTCGTGACCATCGTGAAAGAAGTCCAAACTTGTTTCTCAGCTTCATTCATGGAGCTGATGAAGTTTGGATCTCTCATTAAAGTTCTAATTTGAAGTCTATCAAATACCCCAGGTTTAATTTTTTCGTAACTTAGTCGTGGAAACTTTTCACATATGTACTGGAAGCAATTTCCTTGCAAATCTAGAGCTGTAACATATTGCTTCATAAGATCCAATTTGATGTGAAGAGTTGGCGTATAATATTATTTTCTCCAAAGTCTAGGAATGTTCTGGGAGGCCAATGTTTCTGAATTCAGTGTTCAGTGCTCGACTAGCCCAGAGGCACAAAAAGCACGGAAATTTTGTATATCCTCTTTTAAAGTCAAGTAAAAAGTTTACCATTTTGAGATCCACACAGAAGACCTAGTTATGGTTTGTATAGTTTAGAAACTTTATAATCTTCTCAATATCGTCATATGTTTCCTTTAATTGAACGGAAATCCTATAAGAATTGAACCGAAAACATTACCATTGTGTAGTAGGACACACTTGAGACTTCTACTGGAAGTGTGGATAAACAAACTCCACTCACTTGGGTCATATTGTACGACGCCCATTTTAGTTAGCAAACCTGGCACATTTTTACAATAAGCAAATTCACACTCTTCTTTAAAATATTGCACAAGATCATTTTCCTTCTTCGATAGATAGTTCTTCGTACTTTGTTCGAGTAAGTTCTTTTCATTTAATCTTGAGGCTAGCAGTTCCAAGGATTTCGTTGATAGGCCCAAATCCCTTACTAAATCATTCAATTCTGCTAGAGTAAAACGTTGTGGTCCATAATTACAATTTATATATCCATAGTCACAATCTACATCTAAATCTTGCTCCTCAAAAGCATCTACCAAGTCTTCGGCATACGAGCATTCAAGTAAAGGAAGCTTTTCATAAACTGGAATGGGTATTTGCAATGGTCGATATTAGAATATACAATTTTATTTTTATTCTTCTTATTATAACCGTAGGTCTGAACTGAACAAAAATAGCAATCTTCTACGTGGTCTTTCGGTTCACGCCATAACATTGGAACGCCAAAAGCTAATTTCTGGCGCCTTCCCTTGCTGCACTGCCGCAAATTTTCCACACATGGTTTAAACACATTATGTGGAGCACATGACTTGTCCTGATCAGCAAGTTTTACGTCAAAATAAGCCAAATACATTTCCTTAACGAAGGCAGTAATAAATAGTTATCCTTTGACTGGGAACGGTGAAGCTGCCACAAATGTAGCAGAACGAATCGACACTATTTACACATCTTTGAGTAGTAAACATGATGTAGTAACAACTAACATGTAACTAACGTTTTATTTTCACCCTTGTTTACTTTTAAATAGTCCTAAGTGATCAATACTTTCTAATAAAATCGCATTAAACCCTAATATGTTCGCTTAATGAACAGGCTTAGCTTAATAAACTTGCATTTCATTTTTAATTGTTTATTGCTTAATTAGTTCATTAATTACTTAAATATTATCATGTAATTAGAATGTCTTTCAATTCTTTGAACAATTAAGAATTTGCTGCATTTCCTTAACGATTTTCAAGAATTTTGTAATCGGCAAACAAGAAGTGTGGTAGAATAAAAACTTGACGTGATAGGGTCACATGGCTTTCATATTTGGCATTAGCGTACCAAAATTAATCAAAAACAAGTGTCAGATCATAGTCAGCAGAAAAACAAATTTAATTGTTGACCTTATCAAGATAACAGATACTTTTAAGATATTGTTTATTATTAATTGAATTGAATTTAATTCTATAATTATAGTGAATCGTTATGCTTTACTTGAAAACTTTAATGTAATAGAAATTTTGAACTTGGTTTGAAATGTTTTAATAAATGTATTTTTTTTTAATTTACACAAATTCGTTTAGCGAAAATAATATATATTTTAAACTTACCATTAAAATACATATTTCGCCGTATTTTCATTATTCAACCACATTCACTATAATACACTAACGCAAACAATTCTTGTTCAAATGTTCAATACGTGTCGCAATGCAACGTTACTAAAAGAAATAAAATCAACTACGATGTTCTAATGAAAAAATTAGTATAGTCTGATGTCAAATAGATAAACTTTACATCATACTGCATCATTAATTTGTATTTAGGTAAATATGATGCGAGAAGTTCAGTTTTTACATCATTCTAAAACCTTGGCTGTATACCTAATATTATTGGTAAATTTTTGAACAACTTGTATTAAATTACATCGAAATCGCTGAAAGAGATCAACTGAACAGAAAATTGATAGATGGAAATCCATTTTTCTAAATAGCAGATTAAAAACAATTTACGTGGATCAATAAAACGGAAAAATTCCTATAATCTTTTATAATATATTTCCTCATACTGCGTATAACAAAGTATCGTAATTAAGAACTAGTTTGACTTTTGATTTCGTCATTAGTACCTACTTCTTTTTAATATTTTAATACACATATTCTCATACCTCAAGGTATTCCACTTCTTTGTTTAATGATTCACAATAAACCTACATATATGGCTAGATTTTATACGTAGGTACAAGTGGGTGTGCAACAAGTGTGACATTGTAATTTTAAAATAAAACTAGTTCAAATACTTTGACATTTTGAAAATTATTTTTTATGTTGGCAAAATTCCAAACCACGTCGTTAAAAAACTAAACATGTGCACATACTTTACAATTGTTATTTGTACACGGTATACGTATATCATTGTATTTAAGTATCTAAATAACGTATATTTCAGTTTCAAATATTCAAAAATTAAATATGATATCTACGTCATACGAGGGTGGTTCGGAGACTGTATGGCCTAACAAAGAAACTGCTAGTTTTCTTTGTTAAGGCACTAATTCAAATCCCAAATCATGAATTTTTGCCATTGTAATCGCAGACTTGTAGGTAGGTGCGTTATCTTAATGGAAAAGCACTTTCTTCTTTGTAAAATTAGGCCGTTTCTCTTTGATTTTGTCACTTAATTGTTGCAACAAATTGGCTTAATTCTAAGTAGTCGACCAAGATAATTCCATGAGAATCCTGAAAAACAGTTACAATAACCTGCTGACGAAATCGTTGTTGCCTTCTTTGGTGACGGAGAACCTTTTTTTGTCTATCGCTTGAATTGCTGTTTGGTTTCAGGAGTGTAATAGTGGACCCAGGTTTCATCGACGATAATAAAGCATAGTACAAAGTACTTTTGATTGCGATGAAAACGTACCAGAAGTCGCGACAAACATTCAAGCGATTCAGTTTTTGCTCCGGCGGCACCCAACTCCCAGAATATTTTTGCCTTTCCAATTCTTCAGTTAAAATTCTGTCCACACTGTCATTTGATATAACTACAATGTCTTTATCTCGTGCATTTTTACTCGACGGTCATCGAAGACGATGTGGTGGACTTTTTCAATCATATACGGAACAGTAACAGTTTTTGGACCCTCAGTACGGTGTTCGTCATTTGTGCTCATTCAGCCACGCTTAAATTCGGCAACCCAGTTTTTAACTATTGAAAACGAAGTAGCGGATTCTAGTAGTGTTCTAGCAGCTCTGCTCTGATTTAGGTTGGTGTTAAACCTTTCCAATGGAAGTACTTTATCACTGCTCTCAACTCAGTTTTTTTAATTATTACAAAATCTCACGAAACGTTCATTTTGGCGTACTATCAAAAACAGACTAATTGACAAATCGCTCTATACTGTCATATTTAACCTATTAAAGGATGGTTTTACACAATGATAAAGAAGATTCCTGCGAATTCGCGTATCTCTGTGCTAGGCCACGTAGTTTCCGAACAATCCTTGTACATATCAATCGATAAATAGAAAAAAAATATTTAAAATTTTAACGTCAGAATTTTCATTAACGAAACCGAATACCAAGCCAAAGAACAGGAACTAGAAATTGGTATACATAGTTACATATAGCGTATGAGCGAAAATTCTATAGTTAACCGATGTTAGACGAAATCAGCGCTTCCAAATGTGGTCCCATACATCGCACGTCACACAGAATAGACGACGAACAAGCGTTAGAAACACTTGCAATGCTTATTGACAAGAAGGCGTACCGAATTTTCTCTAAGGCAAAGAAAACTAACTACTGTAAAAAAATAGGAGTGAGAGGTATGTTTGTTTCCGAATATCGTGTGCTGATGATTTCTACTGAGAATGAAATGCTAGTATTCACACGTTTGGAGGCGACGTGCCTCTCACGCATTTTTTCATTTGTCCTCATAACTAGGGACGGGAACAAACGTAACACATTTGGCGAAAAATGCATGTGGTAGGAGAGTTTAATGATTATTAGTTTTCATATGCATTAAGTTCAACTTGTTAACTAACTACCATAATAATATAACATAGGAGTAATATTGATTGTCACTTTATAAAATTAAAAATAACTTAGTTGTAAAGAAATAAAATATCAAAATTATATTTGTAGCAGAATATAAAATGAAGCCACTAAAACAATAAAAGCTAAATAACTCTTGTAAAAAAAACCCAAAGCGTAATTAAATAAAAAATTATCTTAAAGATAAATAACTCAATAACAATTCTGAAAATAGATGTTCAAACCTAACAAACGCGCAATACCCTAATCTGTCGACAAAATTCCTGCGGATATTTAACAATATCTGAGGTAATATGTTTCGTATGCAATGGGCAATGTCCGTACTTAAATCAACGGTAGCACGAGCTCTGTTATTCTGAAAACCGTAAATGGGCGATTTTACATAATTCCACAAGAAAAAGTCGTTTGGGGCTAAATCAGGCTACCTAACAATTCAGCGAATAGCGTTTCAACCAGTTATCAATCTGATATCATATATACTGTTTAAATATTGTCGCGCAATTACAGCATTATGAGCGGTCATCTATCCTGCTGAAGCCAAACACCATTTATGGAAATATCTGCTTTGCACGCAAGGTACGATACTACTCTGCATAGGAAGTAAATATCTTTGAGTTTAAATTTCCTTCAATTACCAAGGATCCAATAATATGGTCCCCTAAGAGTCCTGTCTAAACATTAGCCGTTTGCGAATATTCCGTTCGTACGTCTTAAATCGTACGTTTATTCTCCTTAAACCAATACCGCACAATAGCAAGATTATGATGAACGTATAGAGGGAAATAGGGTTCGCCAGTAGCTATTAAATTTTTAACTAAATTCTCGTCATTGTTACAACGTTCTAAAACTATTTCACAAAACTTAAAGTTTTCGTAATCCCCCCCCGTCGCAGTAGGGGTATTTTCCGAGCGCAGCAATTTCCTGCTAGATAATGCCGGTTGCCCTTCTACTGTAACACAAATGAGAATATCTCGTTCATCACTTTGTGAAATTTTTTCTGTTTATGTTGTGCGAATATAAGTAACCATAGCTTTTAAAATTATTAACAATGTGACGCACTAAAATCATACGCTTTGCTTTTTTAAAATTCAATTTGAAATGAACATATAATTTGTCTGATTGACTGTCCAAGATGATGACATTGCTTTTGCAAATTGCTTTTGTTGACGCGAAAAAATTTTCATAGCTCAATATAAAATCGGATTGACTGAAGTAATAATAAATATTGCGAAAACAGAAACAAGCAACCATTAACAAATGAAAATAGTAGATAACTGCAAACAATAAATAAAATTACTACAAAATATGACTTTACAATAGATGCATTTTATTCAATAGCCAATACAAAATTCATGCTGGTCATATCGTCCATGTGTGCTTAGCTAGCCGTAAGCGCTACCTCTATTGCGTGCCTCTATTTCTGTATATTACCGACAACGATAGGTGACTATAAGACGCTCATTCATACGGTATAGTTGATAAAGTATTTCTTTGCAGTCATATGACCAAATTTACCTTAGTACCTTAAAATGACTAATGTATGTAGTATTACAGCGCATATTTATGTGTGTTAGAAAGAGATAAAGTATAATTTGCGGTTCGCACTTTGGTTCGAACTGCAAAGAAATACTTTATCTATATGTATAAATCATAAATAGACATGGCAAATTCGACACATATGCCAGCGGCGTACGCTTCCAATTTATTTAAATTATAAGAAAGCAATTATAAAACCTGCACAAACACCTACTGCATTATATACACGACACGACTGCATACTAATTTGCAATTCAAGGTTCCTTTCATTCGCACGGCCAGCTGCCAATATCAAACCCGATACCCCCGCACTATCTCCGGCTGTATTTGGCATCAATATGCCATTTCTAATCATAAATGTTTACCATTGCGTGTTTATCTTTAATTTCTACTTAAAACATACTAAATTTTAAATATAGTTTTGGAAACTGTGTAAAATATAAAAAGAAATTGCAAAGAAGCGTTTTAAAATACTATCGATAGGTAACAAATTGTATATCACATATGTATAGCAAACGCCAAATAAGATGGCGAGCGGTGGGAGTAAGTTCGCACAGCATTAGAAGTAGTGGGGAGACTTGTATTTAGTTTTACATAAAATTGCAAGATACCATAGGCGGCGTAACCTACACATCTATTACTTAAGAAATTAATAATTTATTATAGTAAAATATATACAAACTTATTTTTTTAACAGTATAGATTTAATGTCAAATCAATTAGACGTCACAGAAACAATTAAACATATGTATAATGACATATATGCATGTACTATTGCGGAAACAAAATAATGGCCGTCTTATAAGCTATTTTGACAATTTTTGAGTTTTGTAAACATGCCAAGTAAGTACATACATGTGAATTTTCAAACTGACAGTTCGTTAAAAATAATTTACTCATCAATGAAAGGACACCTCTCGAAAGCATTTATTTGAAATAAAAATAATCTGAAACATATGACACAGGTAAAGTTATCAAAGAATAAATATATTCTGGTGTAAGATCATTCCAAATTTCTTCTATTTTATCATTTAAGTCTTCAATAGTTTGAGACCTGAAATTGTTTTCATTAATTTCTTTAACTATGTACGTACATATACATTTTCAATAGGATTAAGATCTGGGCTTGATGGACACCATGGTAGACGTTCTATATTGTTTTCCTTAAACCATTGATCACTAATTCTAGATGTATGTACTGGACAATTATCTTGTTGAAATATGATATTTCTATGGGGAAACGTAATTTCCTCAGAAGGCAAGAATACATTTGTTAAAATTGTAGTATAATTATTAGAATTGAATCTTCCTTGAATATTCCAGCAAACACCTGGCCTCCATCCCTCCCAAGCCTCCCATCCCTCATCAAGCAATGCAATTATTTGCATTTTCTCAATAGTAATTAAATGCGTAAGCGAAAAGCGGCAATTTTTTTTCTGCCGCGATACTACGTTTATTACCAAACGAAATATTACGCTTCCCACCAATAAAAAATGAGAAACTGACGTAGACAGAAACTTGTGTTTTATGTTTTTTTAATCTGTTTAATAATGGCTTTTTCTAAGAGGTTAGAATTATCTGACATTGCCATCCGAATAGTTAACCAAAATAATTTAATTAGACGTTGTAAAATAATATGCTGCAAGAAAATAAAGTCATATTTTTTATTAGGTAGTTATTAACAGAAATATAATACTTTAGTATTTGGTTCCATCGCCATTACTTTCTATTCCCAAATTAATCATTCTAAGCATATATCTACTTAGAGCTTCACAATATTGTGCAGTTAAATTTTGACAACACTCGTATATGCCATTAATCAATTCCTGTCTCTCTAAAATTATTACAACACATTGTTTTATCCATGTGCCCCACAAATTTTCAATTAGATTAAAATTCGGGCTTTTGGCATATTTAAAACTAAAAACTAAAACCAATAGTAGTGTTTGACAACCGTTTGACGCGAATGAAACTGACATAAGCTGCCAATTAATAGCACACGATCAAATTTTAGATTTCCCATTTTTTTGGTGTTGACAGTAATAATGAGATTGCAATGTATAAACAGGTTTTTAGGAATATTTTTAGAACAGTATAAATTTACACAGGAAGCAATTTGATGTTATAATTAATTAAACAATTTAAGTATGAAATAATATTTAACTGTACAAACAGATAGTTAAGAATATCTCAAAACACAAATCCATTTGCTTGCATACGTACAAAGAATATTTAATTTATAAATGGTTTATTCCTTTATTATTAACAGTACAATAGATTAAACAAATTAATCTTCTTTGGAACTGAAGTTGTCGTCATCACTGTCACTCTCATTATATGCATTAATTAAACTTTCTGCCGTTTCATAAACTAATATTTCTAATTCTAAATATTTATTTCACTTAATAACAATGATGTACTTTTATGTTTATAAAAACAATTGTAAACATTAAAAACTACTTCTCGCGTTTGTGCGTGTATCACTTTATGATCCCCTAGCAAAGACATTATGTTCCGTCACTGACAAATATATACTGACAATTACTTGAGTAAGTGGGCCGTGCATGTTTTTAAAAACGACTAATGCGCACCCCCTCTGTTCGCCATCTTATTTGGCGCATATATTCTAGTATTTTGTTTCATATTTTTATTATCTTTCAGACAATAAATTTAATTTTGGAGAAACTATTTTAACACTTTTATTTTCAGAAACATAGCAATCTTGCAAATGTTACTACTTTTCAATAAATATACCAGAAAAATAATAAGAAAATTCATATGTACTTTTAATAAATACTTATTTAGTCCTACAAATTAATTAAAATCGTTTTCTAACCATTATTTCAAAAATCTAAAATAAAAAATTTAATGAAAAATTACGGAAACAATGTATTCGTTTTTATAAAGGAAGCAACATTCCAAAACAAATACTATGAAATATTGTATTTATGCATTATATCACACATTTAATTTATATTACAATGGTGATTTGGCAGGAAGTGAGGCTCGAGAATTAGCAACCATCTTTAGGACAAGCTTTGTTTCTTTTTTATGGTGACAGTTTGTTTTGAAAAGTTACAACAGTGTATATAAAGTGTCTAAATGCAAAATTGATGAACTCACAATTCTGAGTACAATCCAGTATTTATATTTTAAAGAACTAACACATCATGAAATTTTAACTGATATACAATAACTGGGTAATAATGCTGTTGCGCAATTTAAACATAATGATATGAGGATTGAAAGAAATGCCCGGCCAGTGCCATTAAAATCTGCACCGACGCCGGAAATGATCAATAGAATTAATAATATTGTTTTAAATTACAGAAGAATTGACATCACGGAGACAGCTTGAATCGTGAATATGTGGACTTAACTCGTATATCATATTTTACGCGTAGAATTGGGAATATCCAAGCTGTCAGCAAGGTAGGTGCCGCGAATCTGTACTTTAATTAATCTTTAAAAATGTAAAGAAACTTCAACAACTATGTTCCTGAATCCAAAAACTAATACATTACTTCCGTTGGCGGGTAAAGTAATGGCCACAATTATTTAGGATTCGAAGGCGATAATTTTCGTAGACTATCTTCTAAGGGACTGAATCATTAACTGTTGCTATACCATTCTACTAGACAAATTAACAAAAGCTTTTCTGAAAAACAACCTCGACAAGTCCATAAAGAAGTACTCTTTTAACACGACGACACGCCTTCTCACACCAGTCAAATTTTTCGTGAAAAACTTCAATCGAGATGTCAAGTTGTGCCTGATCCATTCTATGCGGTAAGGTACCTTCCTACCTGTTTATTAATTAATCTAAAAATAATTAATATAAAAAACTATGGAAACCTGCTAATTTTTATTGTATGGGATGCGATGAGGAATTATGTATAGTTATGTCTGTATGAGATTCTTTATGGTAAATGTCAAACTCTAATTTATTATTGATTTTTTTAAATGTTAGATTAAAAAAATTAATACTATTGTTTACTTTTTGTTCCATGGTAAATTCAATATTTTTATGAATTAATTAATTTTCCACTATCCAAAGAAAATTATGAAAAAGAACTAAATTTAGTCAAACAAATAGCAATCAATAACGGCTACACAGATACTCTAATTAAAAATATGCTGACAAAAAACTTTTCAAAAAAGCTATCTAATATACCCTGTAATAAAGGATAAGCAAAATTCAAAACTTAGATTACAAACGTACACAGGGAACCTAATAAACATATTCCTAATGTGTATTTAAAAAAACTGAATATAAACACGGTTTTCAAAACTAATAATAATTTATCGAAACATATTAAAAACAATAAAAAAAAATAATAAAAAATTAAAAATCTTGGAGTCTATAAGTTAGCATGTGAATGCGGTCAGACATATGTCAAACAGAAAGATCGTTTAATAAACGCATTGCTGAACATTGTTCTTCGTTTAGAAATAAAAACGAGATTCTACTTTTGGTTATCATGTATTAGAAGAAAACCATACTTTCAATGAGGATTTTCAAATTCTACGTTTAGAAAATAAACGCAACAAATTAAATTTACTGGAAAATTTAGAAATCTATAAATTAAAACACTCACAAAATTTACTTAACGATCAATTAGATTTAAATAACTCACCTTTGTTAAATTTTTTAATTTAAAAATAGTTTAGACGATAATAGAAATGTACATTTAGTTTATTAAAGCAAAGTTTATACGTAAACATGTTTAGTACCCTATAATATAACAGTTAGGGTCGAACCAATCCTATAATATTTGTGTAAATTCTTAGATTAAAAAAAACGTTGTAAAATAATACTAACCTTGTTTACTTTGTATTTTTAATTTAGTTTGTAATATGCTCTATAGCTGTCAGCACCTGATGAAGCCACTGTGCTGGTGAAACAATTGTCGTTTTATGATTACGTATTAAAAAGTGAAGATTTTAACTAAGTTTAAAGAAGTTTTATTTCTATTTTTTATTACAATTAGGCATAGTACAAAATATCATACAATATCATATCCTCAGAAAACTCGTAGTAGCTCGTAACTCATAATATTGTCAGTGTTCGTAACAAAACATCGTATATTTAATAAACTATTATTGTTCATCTCTATCTAATGTATATATTCTAAAACGGTTGGTTTAGATTTCATAAATCAAAGGTGCTTTAAAATAAAATTTGAATTTCATTTATACAACACCAGCTTAAAAATAATTTTCGACTGTCACAAAATAAACAAAATGAAATAAAGGATCTCATATTTCAGATGGTCCGAAACCTAAATTATCTGATAAATTCTGAAGCATAAATTATTTTAAAATTTAAAAATAAACTGCGGCACCTTTGTTCTTGTGCAGTGAAAACATTTATTCGATGTTTTTATTTATTTCTCTTTTTTTTATAATAATTAAGAAATTTATATTATCTGTGTATTTATGAAACAATAAATTTATCCACAATATACGAGGAGGATCTGATAATTGAGGTAACTAACACAGAGATGACGCGGTAATCAACGTATGCGTGTCAGCTGTCAAATCTATCATATGTTAGAAGACAGCTGTAAAAATTTGAGTCAAAACGTTGCGTCCGCCGTCCCTTACAGTTGTTTAAAGTAAACGTGTTACGTTGTTCTGTAAATATGGACAAAAGAAATTAAAGAAGAGTTGGACAATGGTCACGGCCAATCTGCGCCATCATTTAAGACAGTTTGTTTCTGAGTGAATGAATTAAAGCGTGACCGTAGGAGCACCGAAGATCAACCAAGAGCAGGACGTCCGAAAGAGGCTACCACTGACGAAATGATCACTAAAGTTCATGATCTTGTTTTAAATGATTGTCGATTAAATGTACGTAAGATAGCAACCACTATAGCTATAGCTAAAGAACATGTTGGTCATATCTTACATGAACACCTGGGTATGAGAAAGCTCTCAGCAAGGTGGGCGCCACGTTTGCTAAGTGTGAACCAGAAACGAATACGCGTAACAACTTATGAGTATTGTTTGACAGTTTTTAAGTATAATTCATCCGAATTTTTGCGCCGATATATTACCGTTGATAAAACGTGGATACACCACTATACCTCCGAAACAAAAGTTTAATCAAAACAATAGGTAGAAGCCGGTTGCAGTGCTCCGAAAATAGCAAAAATGGTTTCATCGGCTAACACGGTTATGGCCACCGTATTTTGGGATGCTCATGGTGTTGTCTTCATAGATAATCTACAAAAGAGCAAAAAAATTACAGGGGAGTACTACGAGTCGTTGTTGGACCAGCTGAGTGAAAAATTAAAGAAAAACGACCGCATTTAGCACGAAAGAAAATTTTGTTTCATCATGACAACATCATGGCTTATGCATCGAACATTGTCGTGAGAAAATTATTTAAATTACGATTCGAAATATTTGGTCATGCAGTCTACATTTAACTCCATCTGACTTTTTTGTTCCGCAACTTGAAAAAGTGGCTAGCTGGAAAGCGATTTTCATCTAATAAGGAGGTGATTGTAGCAATAAATGATTATTTTGCGGTGTTTGATTTGACCTATTATAGTGAAAGCCTTAAACGACTTGAACATCGTTGGAACAAGTGTATCAAATTATAAGGCGAAAAATAAATGTAAAAAATTGGAATAAAGTATCTTCCTTCGTACTACTTACCTTAGTTTTCAGATCACCTTCGTATATCTACGTATCTATTCATTCATGATTTAAAAAAAGAGAATGTGTTCCAAAATAAGACAACGCATGACATTAATTAAAAGAAACCATCAAACCTCACAAAGAATATTATTCGTATAATTACTATAATTTAAGATTTAATCATGTCTAATGATCTTAATTTCTTCAAATTACTTTTACTGTGGCTATTACATTTACACCATTTTAATTTGCTCTGCGCATACTTCTATTACATAATTATATTCATATATTTCGTGCATATTTAACCACTTAACTGTACAAGCAAAAACAAACAATAAAAAATAGGACACACCCAAAGACATTTAAAGCGTGTTTGACATTGACGACTATTTTTATTCTAACGATGTACTCGTACATATGTAAGTAGGAAAACTTGGTCAAGTTCAGAATCGTTTAGATTTCATAATTTTTCAACACTTAATTAATTTTTTTATTAGAGACTTTTAAAGTAATCGTAAGGTATGAGACACAATCAAATTCTTTTTTCTGAGTTAACCATGAGAAAAATCGGTTCTATTTACTAATTTCATTCCACTCATTCCACTGCGTATCATAATGTTGATGAAAAGTTTCTTATTTTATTATTTAAAAAGTAGATGGCATTAGATATTTTGGCTATTTTATTTATTTTATTGTTTATATATTAGAAATAAAAAGTCTGTGTTAAAGAAAGAAATCAAATTCAACATAGCTTCTCTCCATGGCCTCATCATTATCATTCAGATTTAGATGATCAATAAGTCGCTAACAAAATTCTTATCTTCAGGTTATATCTGCGGGAAGTATTTCATAGGTCGCTCGTAACAATGAGAATGTAAATACAGTCGAAGTACCTCAACTTTTTGATAACTCGAATCAAGTTGGTTGGATTTTAGAGTCAAGAATGAGAATTATGTATAATTTTTATTTAATAACTCGAACTTTTATTACTCAAATACCTTAATAACTCGAATAGAGAATTGGGTGCCACATTCGATAAGTCGAAGTACATATCTGTGAATCTTACAATTTTTAACTGTATCACGCATTCGCTTTATAACGGGTGTTCAGAAACATTGGAAGTCAAAGTAGGCCTTGAAAATATGAAGTCATGTCTGAGATAGATTGATACATTTACTTAATAACGAGTGATCATTAAAATTCTCACTCGTAGCGGGCCGTGTATATAAAAAGTATGTCGTAACTTAAGTCAGTAAGATGTTAATTCAAACGTCTATTAATGTCAATTATATATCATATATATAGTTTGATAAAAAAAAAAGATGTCTTTTAACGATATGCATAAACCTTGTCTGGTAGAATGTTCTTTCTCACATCTTTTATACAAATTATAAATATATTTAAAATAAAATCCAACATTTTAATTTATTTTATGACAATCATGACGTTTGAAAGCAATTGACTGATCTCTAGTAACTTAAGTTACGACATGCTTTTTGTATACATGGCTTATTTGAGTGAAAATTTTAATGATCACTCGTTACAATTTTATAGGTTATCAAATTAGTATATTAATACTTAAGTAAAGATATACGATTTTTTGTTCAGAGCCCACTTGACTTCGAATGTTTCTGAACACCCGTTAGTATAACGATGCAAGTAGTTCGGTTTCTGCACTGCTTAAATGTAAGTGTAAAATATACTGTGGCTATTTATTTTATCACATCATTTTTATTAATGTCGACATGTCATTAAAACGTACTTTAAAAACATTATCCACTGATTATATTATCAGAAAACCCTTATACCCTTAGGGTGTCGGGTGTTTACATTCTTAGAACTAATTTATAAATATTCCAATTTTAAACTTTAAATTACAGAGTATTCTATAACACCAACTACAATACCAAAAAATTATAGATTATAGACAAATTTCTTCCATGACTTTCTATCAGTGGCCAGTGTTTTCGCTTCTCTCCATGTTTTTCCTCTGTTCTGAATAAATTGTCCAATTAAGTTCTCCCAACCTTGTCGCGGTCTTCCTCTTTTCCTCTTATATTGAATCTTTGCTTCATATACCAACTTTACCGGTCTAGTATTCTCCATCCGTTGAAGATGCCCCACCAGCTTAATTGTCTCTGCTCAATGAAATCCATTATTGATAGTACCCCAAGTTCCTCTCTTATTTGTGCATTCCTCATTTTGTCCCTTCTTGTCACGCCCCTCACTCTTCTCAGATATCTCATTTCCGCCGCTTGAATTTTACTCTTTTGCTTATTATTTAGGAGCCATGACTCACATCCATATATCAGAACTGCTCTGTAGACTGTTTTATAGACTTTTAGTTTGGTATTTCGTGTTATTTCCTTTTTATTTATAAAATTCCTATTCATAGCGTAATATAGTTTTGTTGTTTTTTCAATTCTCTCGTTAATTTCTGCTTCGTTTTTCCCTGTGTTTTCTATTGCGACACCCAAATAGTCGAACTGGTTTACTTGTTGTATGTCTACTCCTTCAATTTGAATTTTTAGTTCATCGTCTCCTATAGTCATTACTTTCGTTTTGTTTTTATTTATATTCATACCCTTTTTCTTCAATGTTTTATTCCATATATCTACATTATCTTGCAAATCCTTTTCTTTCTCAGCCATCAGTACTATATCGTCCGCGAACGCTGCCTCCGCTATTTGTATCCATTCTAGATTTCTGTACCCTATTTTCATTTTCCTCATCTGCTTAGAGCATTGTTTTATAACACCATCCATAAATACGGTGAACAGCACAGGACTTAATCCTCCACCCTGTCTTAACCCTTCCTGTGTTACGAATCCTTCGGATCTCATGTTACTTCTAATTACATAATTTACATTATTTTTATATAACCTTTGAATACATCTAATTATTTTTTTGTTAATTCCTCTTTCCTCTAGACTGTTCCATATTTCCTGTCTGGGCACTTTATCAAACGCTTTTTCCAAGTCGATGAATGTCAAATATGCCTTTTTTCCTTGTTGTATTCTTTTTTCAATTATTTGCTTTACCGTAAATACATGATCTTGTGTGTTCCTTCCTGTCCGAAATCCGCTTTGTGATTCCGAGAGTGACGGTTCAATTATTGGTCTTAATCTGTTGTTAATTAACTGCTCATATATCTTTACAACTGTGCTCAGTAAAGTAATGCCTCTATACTTATTACAGTCCTTATGATTCCCTTTTTTGTATATTGGTGTTATTAGTGCCACTTACCAATCTTCCGGTATGTCTTCATACTGCCACGCCTTGTTGAAAATCTTTAATAACATTTCTGTGCCTGCTTCGCCTATATTTTTTATTATTTCTGCCACTATTTTATCATTTCCAGGTGCCTTCCCGAACTTTAACTTTTTAATTACATCATTCAGCTCTTCCATCGTAAATTCTATATTTTTTTCTATTATACTCACACTTTCTGTTGCGTTCTCTCTCTTCCCTTGTCTCTTACTACAGAGCAGATCCTCAAAATATTCTTTCTATCGGTTCATTATGTCACTATCATTCGTAATAACTTCTCCTTTTTTATTATATATGCGTTTATCTTCAATTGCTTTTTTTTTCTACACAATTTTAGTACTTTATAGAATAACTTTTGGTTCCCTATACTATCTCTTTCCATTCTATCGCCAAATTCCTTCCATTTGTTTGCTTTTGCATTTAACACTAGTTGCTTTACTCGCTTTCTTTGGTTTTGGTATATTATATATTGTTCTTCTTTTTTATTCGATAGGTACTTTTTCCACAATTTCTTTTTCTTTTTAATTTCTTCTTTTTTCTCTTTCGTCCACCACGCTGTCTGTTTTCTCTTGTTATTTGTTTTACATACCCCACATATTTCTCGGGCAGCCTCTACAATTATGCCCTTGAACATGTTACATTTTTCGCCCAAGTTGGCCAGCTTTATTCTCTCTGCATTTTCTTTTATTTTCCCTTTAACTAATTGTTTGTACTTTTGAGCTATCTCGTATTCCTTTAGTTTATATGATTTTATTGTTGCGTATTCCATTTTTTTTTTTTGGTTTGCTTCATTATGTTTTTCTCTTATCTCTTCTTTAATTCTAGCGACCATCAGGTAGTGGTCACTATATATCTCAGCTCCTCTCCTAACTTTGACATCTACCACACTTTTTCTATTTCCTTTCTCTACCAACACATAGTCAATTATCGATTTTTTATCTTTTGTATGTTGTAACGTGTATATCTGTGGATATCCTTGTGTTTGTAGAATGAGTTAGTTATTATTAGATTATGGTTCATACAGAAATTCAGCATTCTTTCCCCATTGCCATTTCTTGCCTCTTCTCCATATTTCCCTATAACTGTCTTATATATATCATCTTTCCTACCCACTCTACTATTAAAGTCGCCGGTGATGAACAATGTTCCCTTGGCATCCTCTGTTACTGACGTCAAGTCTTCCCAAAATTTATCTTTTTCTTCCACTTTATCATTGTCACAAGGAACATATACTGCTATTACTGTCATTACTTTCTTTTTGATACCAATCATTTCCACTGTTAAAATACGTTCTGATATAGCTTCCCATTTATTTATGCTATTTTTCAAGCTTCTATGTATTATCATACCTACTCCAGCTGCTGCTCTGCTATCCGTATTTACTCCACTATACACTAAAGTATGGTCATTTTCTAATATCTGTTCTCCTTGTCATTTCTTCTTTGTTTCACTTATACTTAGTATTGTTAGACCTGTTTCCTCAAATTCGCTTATAATTTCCTCTTCCTTCCCGTGTATACCTCTGACATTCCATATCGCTAATTTCCATTCATTCTTTATATTTGTTGTGTCATTTTTCCGTTTGGTTACTTCCATTGTCATTGCCGTGTTCGTTCCCTTTGTTCCATATGTACCTTGTTTCCTTAGTTTTTTAATGTTTTATTATCCTTCGCTCGTACTAACTTTTCCTCATTTTTGTTCCATATCCATTTTTCTTCTTCTATATATATTTTTCTGTGTGCTATTTTAGCACTCTTCCCCCTTTTCCTTTCTTCACTTGCCCTGTCTCTGATGAATTTCTGTGTATCTCTGTCTGGTTGAGATAAATCGTCATTAATAAATACTTTGTTGCCTTTCCGTTCCTTTAGTTTGTGTTTGTTCTGCATAAGTTTCTTCTTATCTACCGCATTTTCCATTTGTATTAAGCAAATTCTTTCTCCAAGTTTAATCGCTCCTTTAACTTTGATTTTTAATTGTAGCTCTTTCTCTATAAACTCTTACATTTCTTTCTTTATTTCCGCTTGGTTATCTAATGGTAATCCCTGCACAACTACATTATTCCGCCTTTTTTCATTTTATAGCCGCTCTATCCTTTCATCCATTGCTGTCATTGTTTTTCTTATTTGATAATTTTCTCTTATTAATTTTTCATTTTCTTGTCTCATCTCTTAAAATTCCACTTTGCATATCTTCTGTTCTTCTCTCATTTCCTTTACTTCTTTTGCTAAAGATTTCATTGTTATTTGCATAGTTTCCATCATGTTTATCATTACTTGTATATTCTCCTCCATTCTCTTTATCCACTGATGAAAATTTTAAACTTATAAAAGAAGTGGAAAGTGGTTCACGAAAGAAAGATGTAGCTGTAAAGTATGGCGTTCCAGCGAATACTGTGTCTACTATTTTAAAAAATAAGCAAATAGTTATAACCGTGATCGAAAGTGGTGGTGTAAGTGCAAGTTTGAAGAGTCTAAAACAACCAACGTACGCAAATGTGGTCAAAGCAGTTTTAGAGTGGTTTAAACCGTCAAAGATGCAGAACTTACCTATTTCTAGAGGGTTAATTAAAGAGAAAGCGTTGTAATTTAGTCTGCAATTGGGACAACCTAAATTCAAGGCGAGCACGGGTTGGTTGGATAATTGGAAACGAAGGTATGTGCATATACATACATAAATAACAAAAATGTGTTAATTGGGATTTAAACGTTCTGTTTTTTGTTTTAGTATATGCCAAGTGTCAGAAAAAGTTTTGTGGAGATAGCTGTGATGTTAGTAACGAGGACTGTACTAAATGGAAACGTGATGTTTTACCTCAATAGCTAGAAGGTTATCAAGCACAGGGCGTATTTAGTTCAGATGAATCGGATTTATTTTTTGAATGTGTCCCCGATAATACATTAGCTTTTAAAAATCAGAAGTGCCATGGGGAAAGCATAGTGAACAGTGTTACATTGATGAATTGTGCAAACAGATGGATCAGAAAAATTTAAATTGCTCTTGATAGGTAAGAGTAATCAACCTCACTGCTTTCGAGGTGTTAGATGGTTGCCACTCGACAATAAAGCAAATTCAAAGGCGTGGATGGCAAGAGCACTTTTTGAAGAATAGTTGTTAAAATTAGACAAACAATTTGGAAACACCGGAAGAAAAATTATTCTTTGTAGTGACAACTGCCCAGCTCATTATAAATACATCCAACAGCGATTAAAATTGATCAAGCTTGCCATTTCCCTCCGAATATGACATCAAAGTCGCAACCACTTGATCAAGGGGTTATACACAATATGAAATGTCATTATCGTCACAGAATTTTGAAAAAAACTATCAAATCTTTTAACGAAAATAAAAAAATTAGCGGACTGTGTTGATGAAATAACCAGTGCATGGAATATCGACGTTAAGCCTGAGAACATTTCTAATTGTTTTAAAAAAGCCAGCTTTGATCAATATTCTGAGAGGGAGACGGAGGATAAAATTTCTTTAATTTTCATCCGCGAAAGAAGTGAGGAAGAAATATTACCGCAAAAGGAATATAAAGCTTGGGAAAATATCAAAAATACTCAAGGTCACCTTTAATGATTTTATACACATGGATGAAGATATTGTTACTTCGGAGATTCCTATAGATGAAGATATTGTCGAGGTCTATAAATCTGATTCCGTATCTGTACAGTTCGACAATAAAGATGACAATGAAAATGATATGACAGAGGATGACTTGCAGGCTGATTTGCAGCAACCACCTTCAAACGAGTTGATTGCAAATTCGTTGAGCGTTCTGCGTTCATATTTAAAACCCATTGAACATACAACCGATTCTCTGTATAATAGTTTAAATAATATTCAAGCTTTTCTAAAATCAAAACAAAAAATCTTTTCGCCAGTCACGACTGACCGACTTTTTTACAGTAAAATGAGAACTAACGGGTGTTCAGAAACATTCGAAGTCAAAGTAGTCCTTGAAAATATGAAGTCATGTCTGAGATAGATTGATTTTTGACAGACAACAGTTGACATTTAATAATTATTACAAATCAGATACTTAGGTAAAGATATACGATTTTTTGTTCAGAGCCCACTTGACTTCGAATGTTTCTGAACACCCGTTATGTACATATTTGCACATGTATCTATAAACATACATATTATGAATTATGTATGAATACTACAAGGTGGCGCAAAATGTATCATCCGATTTTCTTTTGCTGTAATTCTAAAAATATTTTAAAAAATGTTATTTTTTTCAACGGAATTGTCGGAGTTATTTTTTGCGTTTTCGACCACATTTTCCTTTTTTTCCTAAGACATCAACACAAATATTTCCTCTATAATATTGTTCTTTCGTCGTGTACCAAATTCGCGACACAGTTAATCGAGTAACGTCAAATTTGGAGCTCAATTTGTTTCCGACTTGACGTTGTAATAAGAATTGTAAAATTACATTGCACTGGTTACAAATCAATTTGCTTTTCCGGTCTTATATACACGAATTACTATTTCCTTCAATTAGCACTTTCTTCGTCGAAACGGGCTTAATTTTAATTTTCTGCTCTTGGTTATTGCAATTAATAAGATGAAATATTGCCATTTATACATTGTGTCTGTAAATGATCGTACGCCAATTGTGTTGGGACGCCCGCAAATTTCTCAACTTGTAGTGGCTACATTGTCGCTTACGTCAATTTTGAGTCCATTGACGTTGGTTTTGTGTATTATTTGGCGTCGATTTTTTTATATGTATTAAAATGTTTACGACTGAACATGATGCATATATTCTTATGGCTCACTTTCGGAGTGCATCTCGAAACCGAGTCGTATAATTTGCAGTCTTGTTTTGAACAATTTTTGGAAGCATTTCCTTGCGAAAATGTAAATTATAAAATGTTTGGTCACCGGAAACGTGGAATTGTAAAGCGATTTGAGACAAAAAACTATATTTAAACCTGTTGTTAATGATGTTCGAGAATGAATGAATCAAAGTCTACAAAAATCATTACGGAAGTTACCAGCACAGTCAGGTATGTAGGTTAAATACTTAAAGCAATGCAAGTCCTCTGCGTGCTTTTTGCGTGTATTACTAGAGCTAGTTGTACAAAAGCGCTACAGTGACTATATTTAATATTAAATAAAGTCACTGTAATTTGCGCATGTTGTTCAACAGTTGTACTATCGTGAATATCAATGAGTAATATATTGCCAGTGGTTTAACTTTGAAGAACTTTGTCATGTATCTGAAAGCATGAAACGACGAGTAAACTTGTGTTTACAAAATAATCTTAAACATTTTAAACAGAATTTTGTAAAAATAAGGTATTTTTCTACTTAGTGTTCTTCTCATTAAATAAAGCATTTATTGCAAACTTAACAAATTCCCATAAACATAACTTTAGTCTTTATAATTAATTTTGATTTAATTTAATTTCAAAGCAGTCAACTAGAAAATTATTAAGAATAAATTATTCTTACAATCATAGAACGATTAAAACACATAAACATCTTTAAGTTTCAATAATAAAAACATGTTTAAGAAATGTGTACCATAATTTCGGACAGACGGAGTAATATTTAATAACTTAAATATATTTAAAATATACTTGATATGTGTGAATTTAACGTTGAAAATTGAAATAACTAATTTTTATTAGTATCTAAATGCATTTATATAATTCAAAAGGTTATTTTAACTTATTTAATATTTTACAACTTTTTGTATACTGATCCATCGAAAACTTATGTACTTATTTCTAAAATGTGATACAATATAGTAATATAATAATTAACTATTAATTTTTTTCTTGTTCCTAGGGTTTACCTTGTGTTACAAAATCTGAGCTATAACAATATACACACACACAAGAAAAGTCTAAGGATATTTGTTGATAAGTTATAATAAAAACTTATACCGCCTAATTCTGAGCAAACGCAACGATGCGAATGTATGAATATTTCTCCCGCTCCAAATAGAATTCCCCTGAATGCTATAGGCGTGTCAACATCGATGTCATTGTCATACATACTTACATATTATGGAGCCGCGTAAGAAAAATTATCTGATTACCAAATTACTATTAAAGGACTATAAATTGTTTAGTCCTGTGTTATTGTAATGATTTTATAATAAATAAATTGCAATACGTTATACTGACGATGGTCACACAAAGCGTAATAAAATTATTAATAAGCGGTTAAGAAAATTGCAAATAAGGCATCAAGAGATTTAATAAATTAAATTTTAATAATAAAGGTAACAAAAACTATTCATAGTAAACTAAATAAACTTCAGAAATAAATAAAAACTAAATTAAATTCTAGTAATGTAAAGAAAAATTTACTCTTACAGATAATAAAATAAATTGTTCATAATGAGAAATTAATTATATAATAACGTAAATTTATCCGTTTGAACTCATCACCGTAAAATAATTGATGATGTTTGGAATATTTATAATTACGAAAACCATTTAATTTTAGTATGCGGTTAACGGAAGAACAGCATATGCCTAAATCGTTGGAAATATCGCTATGTGTCAAATTTGAATTTAGTTCTATTGCAGCGCATACTAAAATGAACGTATCATTAGGAACTCCGGCAAATAAGTCACATATTCTTTGATAAAAATTATCAGCGTGGTAACATTTCATCATTTCGGCTTTCTCTTCTAGTGTATAACGCGGCATTATCACTATTCAAACGCTTAAGAGACTCCGTATAGGGTGACAGTGGTGACACTAATTTGTGACATTAATTGTTAAATCGTTGCGCGACAGACTGTTTTGTGATTGGCTAAACGCGTTCAGGGGATTTGTATTCGAAGCGGGAGAAATATTCATACATTCGCATCGTTGCGTTTGCTCAGAATTAGGCGGTATATGTATACGTATATATTTTAATTTGTACATTTGATGTATATGTTCAATCGGGAATAGATTTTTTTTGAAAACGTCCTAAAAAACAATAAACAATTCAGAATAATTGAAACATACATGAGTGGGTAAAACCCCACCAGTTTTATATAATACAAAGGTATTTTTAATAATATAAAATATTATAAATGTTCTTCACACTAGATTTTTAATAATATTTTATATTATTAAAAATACCTTTGTATTAACAAACAATTCTGTAAAAACGATAGTTGCAAGAAATTAATTTGGTGTGCTTATTTAATTGAGTGACAGTTTGTAATTTTATTCATTATTCGCTTTTTCTTAAAAACTGGGATGCAAATTTGTGTGTTTAACAATGGAACGACGACATTTGACATTAGACGAAATGAATCGGCAATAGGTCATCTTGAAGGTGGCATGATGCAAGTGGAAGTAGCTGAGCGGATAGGAGTTTCCCTAAGTGTCATCAGTCGACTGTGGAGACATTTTAGGCAGTCAGGTTGAACGACATCTAGGTCGTGGGCACTGTACAATAGCAGCTCAGGACAGATTTTTGGTTTCAAATGCTAGAAGACAACCTACAATAACAGCACCTGAGCTGGTTACGGAACTAGAGCGTGCGCATTATTTAATTGTTCACCGAGATACTGTGAGAAATCGTCTCCATGAAGCTGGACTACATTCTTAACGACCAATCAGATGTCCACCTATCTCAAGAGGTAATCGCGGAGCAAGATTAGACTGGTGTCGAGAATTTATAAACTGGGTTTCAAATGCTCGGACTACAGTTTTGTTTAAAGATGAATTCAGATTTATATTTCATCCTGATTCTCATCGGACAAGCGTATGGAGACGATCTGGAAATATGGAACGTTTGAATCTTGTCCAGGAAGTACATAGTTACAGAGGTGGTACTGTTATGGTATGAGGCGGAGTAATGCTTGGCAGTCGAACCTAGCTCATTTTGCCAAATGGTTTTTTTACAGCTCAGCAATATTTACATAATATTCTTCAGCCCATTGTGCGTCCATTTTCCGGTGCCGTTGGTCAAAATTTCTATATGATACATGACAATACTCGTCCATATGTCACGCGTATTATGATGGACTGGTTAACAAACGAGGGAATTAATGTATTGCTATGGCCAGCACAATCCCCGGACCTGAATTCCATAGAGCATGTATGAGAAGAATTACTCCACACACGGACAATATTCCCAATACTGTTAGATTCAAGGACCTTCTGACAGCAGAATGGGCATGTATACCAACAAGATATAGACCATTTAGTTCTGTCGATGAACAATAGGTGTATGGCTGTGTTTAAGCAACGTGCAGGCTAAACTCAATATTAAATTTTATTTTTTTTATTTCTTTCTCGAAAATTTTTTTAAAAAATTCAAAAATGTTGCATTGTTTCAATTGTTTAAATTTTCGAAATATTTTTTTTTTATTAAAAAATTGTACATTAATGTGAACGTTAACTTATTTAAACAATAATAACATTAAATATCAATATTCTTTGAAATCAGTTATTGCCAATAGAATACTTGTATTTTTAAAAATATCTTTAGACTTTTCTTCTGTATGTATATTGGTAGGCAGATTGTCCAGGAAATGAAACCCAACGTTCATGTTACCTATGCGACGATAATTCTGTATATCAATTCTTCAAAAGATAAACGAGGATGGGAAGTTTATTAACAAACTGTGGATATCAGATGAAGCGCATTTCCACCTTAGCGGATTCGCTAATAAACAAAATTTTCGATATTGGGCAGAAAACAATCCTACGGAGCTACACCAGCGTCCATTGCACAGGAACAAAGTTACCGTGTGGTGTGCTATATCCTCATACGGTGTGATAGGCCCTCATTTTTTTGAGGACGAGAATGACAATGCGAACACAGTCACATCGAATCGTTACGTCGCCAAGCTTGAAACCTTTGTTGCGCAACAACTACAGAGATTTCCAGAAATTTTTGACACAGCCTGATTTCAATAAGATGGAGCAACGTCACACACTTCAGTAATATCGATGGGAGCTGTATGCCAATTATTTGGGAAACGTGTAATTTCAAGATATGGTGACTTTCAATGGCCGCCCAAATCCCCTGATTTGTCGGCTTGTGATTTCTTTTTGTGGGGTTACCTTAAAACGAAAGTGTTCTTTAGTCGAACGGCTACAATTGAAGAATTGAAAGCCAACATCCGAAGAGAAATTGCTGAAATTCCAGTTGAGATGCTACGTCAAACTATGAACAATTGTTAACGAAGCGACTGCAGAAATGTTTGCGTAGAGAAGGAACTCACCTGAAAGATGTCATCTTCAGAAAATAATTTGTATAGTATGTATTCTATTATATTCATAATTTTTACTACTATTATTATTTTCTTAATTTATTTTCATGAAATTATTTAATTTTCAAAATTTCCCGTTTGTTTGAATCACCTTGTATTAGCATTGAGTTTTTATACGCTTCGACAATGTCTCTTTATTGTCATCGAAACCAATCTTCGCCTTTGAGAAAAACAGTGAAATACCATATTTTCATTATTAATACGATTAAGTTGTTTTTACATATTTCAACTGCACTATGAGTGATTAATAGACTGAGGAACAGACGGTATCCTCTAATGAGTCATGCAGGCGCAGAGACAGAGTCGGTTTCGCTTAAATAATAAGATTGATGCAATATCCGCTCGTAGCCCTGATTTTAATGTCCTGAAAGCAGTGGCGGCTCTTGATGACGTACGATGTGGGCTGCTGCACGGATGAGACTGCTTCGTTTAAGCTTTCATATATACAGAGAAGCAAGTAACCGTACCGAAATCTTCCGAAATAGTTCGAAGTAGTCTCATCCGTGCAGCAGCGCACATCGTACGTCATCAAGAGCCGCCACTGCCTGAAAGGCTTTTGTAGTAACGTTTAAAATACGAAAATCGGTAGATATATTAAATTTAAAGATTATTATTTCTATGCGCTACTCACTAGCTCTGATGTTAAGTGAAGTTTTTCCATATTTGAAGACATACTGTCTAATGAAAGAACGCACTTTCCAGAACAAAATTTAGAATATATTGTAATAATAAATGTGAATAAAAAATGTTTACTGTGGTATGACTAAGCATTCACTCTAATTATAGGTGATATAATTAATTTCAAGTTTATACTTTTCCAATATTTTGAATTTTTTCACTGTACAAAGTAAATGCATTTTGTATATATATATATATAAAAATGCTTAGATAATTTCTTAGCCGTTTATTAAATGTAACAATTGATAAATTATTGGAGTTTTTCGGCTTTTATATGAAATATTTACAAATATCAAATTAGAATGTATGTAATTGCAGAATAAGTGGGGATGTAAACATTGCTGTCTACAAATTACAAAGCAAATCATACGAAATTTTCAATTGAAAAATATTGTCTATGTTGGGACCCGAACCCAAGTCTACAGTTTGCCGGACTGTCGCTTATACCACTCAGCCACAATAGACCTAGGTTCAAGATATTTAGAAATGCATTATAAAGTAACAGTGTTAATGAATCAGATGTCAGTTATTGAAAGCAGAAATCAGTTTTGAAAGCTGATGTCAGTTTTGATGGCAGATGTCAGTTAGTGAAAGCAAATGTCAGTTATTGAAAGCAGATGTTAGTTTTGAAAGCAGGTGTCAGTTAGGAAAGCAAACGTCAGATTAGATTGCTTTGTAATTTGTAGACAGCAATGTTTACATCCCCACTTATTCTGCAATTACATACATTCTAATCTGATACTTGTAAATATTACATATAAAAGCCGAAAAACACCAATAATTTATCAATTGTTATATATAAAGTGTGTTTTTTATAGAGGTATAGAACTTTGAAATGGAATAAAACGAAGATGAATTTTTTAAATTGACATGAAATTTACTTTATTCGAAAGATAATATCCTGGCATTATAATTTAAATATGAGTTCTGGCGTAGGACCGCCATGGCTGTCTCGGACGTAGTCTAATCTGGAGGTCCAATTTTCGATGACTTTTTCCAACATTTGTGGCCGTATATCGGCAATAACGCGGCGAATGATATCCTCCAAGTGGTCAATCGTTTCGGGCTTATAGGCGTAGACTAGCGACTTCACATATCCCCACAGAAAATAGTCTAGCGGCGTTAAATCGCACGATCTTGGAGGCCAATTCACGGGTCCGAAACGTGAAACTATGCGGTTACCAAACGTTTCCTTCAATAAATCAATTGTGGCACGAGCTGTGTGACATGTTGCGCCGTTTTGTTGAAACCACAGCTCCTGCACATCATGGTTGCTGAATTGATGAACGAAAAAGTCAGTAATCATGGCTCTATAGCGGTCACCATTGACTGTAACGTTCTGACCAGCATAGTTTTTATAGAAGTACGGACCAATGATTCCACCAGCCCATAAAGCACACCAAACAGTCAGTTTTTCTGAATGTAACGGTGTCTCAACCTACACTTGAGGATTACCATAACTCCAAATACGGCAGTTTTGTTTATTGACGTATCCATTCAAACAAAAGTGAGCTTCATCGCTAAACAAAATTCGTTTATGAAAATCGGGATCAACGGCAATCTTGTTTTGGGCCCATTCACCGAATCTATGCCTTGCTAGGTGATCGTGTGGCTTCAATTCTTGCACGAGTTGGATTTTGTAAGCACGCAAACCAATATCTTTCCGCGAAATCTTCCATAAAGTGGATGGACACATATCCAATTCCTGTGCACGATGGCGGATAGACTGATTCGGGTCTTCCTCTACGCTACGCTCTACAGCAGCAATGACTTCTTCTGTACGCACTGTACGACGTCTCTGTGGATGCGTATTATCATTTAGAGTAAACGTGGTGCGAAAATGTACCATAGTTAATCGAATTAATTGCTCTGATGGACGTAGTGCGCGATACGTATTTCGAAGAGAACTATGATTTTCAAAATAAATTTGCACAATTTGGAAGCGTTGTTCAGGCGTCAGTCTATTCATGTTTAAACGCCAAACCAAACTAAAAATAAATCACTTGACGGCTGACAAAATGGCCGCCAGTTAAAAAAGTTTTGCCAACTTAAAGTTTTATACCTCTATAAAAAACACCAGTTATATAGAAATTAAAGATCTGGAATTAATTTAAATTCATTTAACTTCAGTGTTTTATTTATTTTCGTAAAAATAAATTTCCGCATACACATTTCATTGACTTTATTACGACTCTGGCGAAATATATTTCACAACTCCGTCTGTTTGCATTAAAAAACGTACAAAAATTATGTGAACACAACATTTAGATAAATAAGACATTTCTTGCTGCTCATATGTATGTTCTATGTACTTGCTTATCTTTTGTCAACCATGCATTTTTATATTGAATTACATTTTTATAATACGTTATTTTTTAACATAGAGGGTCAGTCAGTAAATAGCATTAGTAAGAAACACATGTAAATTTTATAGAATAATAAAAAATCTTTTAAATAGTCAGTGCCTTAATTGAAACAAATAATTCAAACAGACCACTTTTATAAATACCATCGCGCTATCACATTCATAAATACATGTTAAGTTGATCGATTGTACATTGTCGGCACCGATGAATCACACCCGATACGGGATAGCGCCGTTTCCGCAGTCTAGTGATTAATAACAAAAATGGCAGGCAGGCATTATCATTATTGATCATCCTCTTTTTAACTTTGCACTTATAAATAACACTTATAATCAATAATACAAAGAACAATGAAAGGCTAAATATAATAAATAACGGCATAACAAGAGACAATTTCATATAATCGGTCATAAAAATCTGCAAATAGCAATATAATAGCACAGGACACGGCGTATTTTAAACGCAGGTGAGGCCACACAGTCACGTGACTCGAAATACATACAAGAAAGAGCATCTTATTAGACGTTTATTATCCTTGGTCAATTTAATTTACGAATGACAGCTTACACAACATGTCAGTTTCTCTTCATTCATGAGTTTAATTCAGACATAACTTCTGTGTATATCTGTCTTTCTCGTCCATAGTCTACTCTGTAAAAATGTTGTGAATCAGCCGTTATATTACACTGATTATATAACTCATTTGAAATTTAGCCAATAGCAATTACAAATTTTACATAGTTACCATGTATTGATAAGTGAATATACTCTTGACGACGTGATATAACCGTTTTGGTGTTTCGCTTTCTCCAACAATATGAATTTTGTCATGGTAACAAGTGTTTTGAAGTTTGTTGATAAACGTCAAAAATATATTCAGCAATTTTCATACGGTTTTTTTAATTTTTTCGACATGGAACGCTTTGGTATAAGCTCGGGGACCGAAATAGATAAAGAAATTGAAGATTTTTACACCGCAAAATACCGTTAAAATACATAAATATGTGTGGAAACAGTTCACCGAATTTTGTGAACAGCGAAATTATAAACTTTGTGCTCAAACTTCTGACGAACGATTAGCAAGTATTTTGAAAGATCTCTACCATCACCAGCACCTCAAATTCAACTTCTAAAGATAATACAACAAATATTTATTATAATAATTGTACTTTTAATTCCAACCAATAAAAAAATTTCGTTAGTTAATTATTTATATAATCGTAACGAATACCACTCGAGCAAACGAAAATAATCTATTATATAACCTCTTCACTCGACGTATATCCTTAAAACACCACTCGAGCTACGCTCTCGTGGTGTTTCGCAGAATACGTCTCGTGACTCGGAAATATAATCGATTATTTTCTATGCTCTTGTGATATTATAACTGATTATATAACTCATTTGAAATTTAGCCAATAGCAATTACAAATTTTACATAGTTACCATGTATTGATAACTTTGATAAGTGAATATACTCTTGGCGACGTGATATAACCGTTTTGGTGTTTCGCTTCCTCCAGCAATATGAATTTTGTCATGGTAACAAGTGTTTTGAAGTTTGTTGATAAACGTCAAAAATATATTCAGCAATTTTCATAAGGTTTTTTTAATTTTTTCGACATGGAACGCTTTGGTATAAGCTCGGGGACCGAAATAGATAAAGAAATTGAAGATTTGACACCGCAAAATACCGTTAAAACACATAAATATGTATAAATATGTGTGGAAACAGTTCACCGAATTTTGTGAACAGCGAAATTATAAATTTTGTGCTCAAACTTCTGACGAACGATTAGCAAGTATTTTGAAAGATCTCTACCATCACCAGCACCTCAAATTCAACTTCTAAAGATAATACAACACATATTTATTATAATAATTGTACTTTGAATTTCAACCAATAAAAAAATTTCGTTAGTTAATTCTTTATATAATCGTAACGAATACCACTCGAGCTAACGAAAATAATCTATTATATAACCTCTTCACTCGACGTATATACTTAAAACACCACTCGAGCTATGCTCTCGTGGTGTTTCGCAGAATACGTCTCGTGACTCGGAAATATAATCGATTATTTTCTATGCTCTTGTGATATTATAACTGATTATAATTATTTAATTCATCTGTCATGCAATGTTCATTAATCAATGAAAAAACTTAATTTTAGTCATTTCCATTGTTACAAAAAAATTGCATCGAATATTGTATTGGTTACGGAAGTGAATATTTTGAACAAATGAAAATCTTTATTTAAACTTTATTTACAGCGAAAATGAACTCAGAAATATTATTTTCTAACAAATTAAAATGTACAATTTGAAAAAGTGACATTGGAACAGTATTGTAACAATCCAGTTTCAAGACAAATATTTCACCACATGGAATATTTCAATTAATCCTTTTAATGACGTCATTTTCAAATTTGCAAGAGTAGCCAGGAATATCATGAGAAATCAACTGCAAGCTCTTCCAGAAAAATTGTGAAAATTGCTGTCAAACAAAAAAATCTCGTATTTTTTGTATTTTCGAGTACATTTTTTGTGATCTCTGCAGCAATTTGCCCCACTATATTTCTCGCCAAATCTTCTCAACTCACTTTGCATCGTAATTTAAAACGATTTTTAACAAACTCGTTGAGAGAAATTTGTGTAGGACGCTTTCTGACACTTGTGACACTTATTGAATATTATTAATTGTTGTTACAGTAACGCAATCATGAATGGCTCGATTGCTAAATTATTTAATTTGAGTAAAACTGGTTTGAAGAATTTGATTAATAAATAGTCTTCCGAATACGATTGGTAATCAATGTTGTGCAAATCATTTTTGCGGTGGAGTTACTCATGTCAACGCGGGCGCTTTCGAATTCGGCTCGTGCAAGCACTCAATTCATATCCCAGCGCCATTGATATTCATAACATCACTACAAAAATAATCGGCATAACCATTGACTACTTATAACGAGCAATCCACAAACTGAGATAGACATACAAGTCACGTCTGAGCTTAGAGAATTTACGAAGTGTCATTTGTAAATAATCATAAGTCAAATTGACAAGTTGGAAGATATCTTTCCAATTTATTACCTATTTAATAATGACTTTTGTATTTAACGGACAACAGAAACGGCATGTGTTTGAAATTTGTTTTAGAAATTGTAGTAAAATTAATGGTCAATGGATTTATTCTATCAGAGATGCATATCAGGATTTTTTAGAAGAATTTGTCGATATTGTTAGCCCATACTAACAGATTTCCATATGCATTCGCTGTTTTGTGCAATTATTCAAGGAAACAAGAATCGTAGATCGCAAAAAGGGCAGTGGTCGTCAACAGTTAGAAATGAGGAAAATGTTGAAGCGGTAAGGTAATTGGTAGAAGAACGTCCCCAGCTATCTGTGTGACATTTACACCAAGAATTAGATCTTTCTTATAGCACTTGCAGACGTATCCTTAAGCATGATCTACATTTACACCCCTACCGCTTGCATTTTTGTCAAAGATTTATTGACCAATTTATGTTAATGATGGAGGCATTAAAAAGGTTACGTTTGCTGATGATTCCTCATCTTATCTCTCTGGTTACGTTAATTCGAAAAACATGAGGCTGTGGAGCGCAAATAATCCGCACTTTTTTGTAGAAGCACCACTGCATTCACATAAAATTGGAGATTGGATATTGAGTTTGTCGGAGAATGATTACTGGGCCTATTTTTTGAAGGTATGTCGACTGAAAATACAAAATTTTAAATAGTAGCCAAAATATGCTTACACCTTTTAGGAATATTAAATGCTGCACGTTACAGATTGCGCACCTTATTTAATGAATATTGTTACATAATAGATTGTTTTGTTCTACTTCTGATTTAAACAATAGGGTAAACGGATCATCAAAACCTCACACGACAAACTCCAATGGATGACTTCACAGATGACGAAGATTCATTTCTCCAATAAGAAAAAACGTTTCTTTTCAGAACCATTAAAATAAAAAATTAATGATTGCTTCAATGTCATACTTGCTTGTTTTGTATATTACATTAATAAATTGGTGTGCTTACTTTAATTATTAATTCATTTTTATTCCAAATATTATGAGATTTTACATACATAATGTTGTTTAATCTGATTTGGTTTTTAGTTTTAGTTTTGAACTTTTGTTTTTCGGTATTTTTACATTTTAAAACGGACAGCACTCCAAAAAAGCTATATCTTTTTATAATAAATCATTGTAATTTACACATTTCAACAACCAAAACTTTTAGATAACCGTCTTTATAGGTTATACTAATGAGTAGAGCTGAGGATGTTTGCGGTACGGCAGGACCGTATGTAGTGCATCCCCACATTTAACTATTTATCTAAATATTCTCTGAAATGATTTGCCGGATCTCATAAATTAATAGAGTGATATTTTAGTATGCACTGGATATTGTTATTATACAAAATCATAATAGCCATTTGTATTTATGGATCATAAATAATAATACGCATGTATTTGTATTTGGTTGTGAATTCAATTTAAACTTAAAACGAATCGTAATATTTTAACGACAAGCCGTCCTTACAATACATGCATTCGAGACAAAGTGTGCAACTCTACGAATACGAACTTCCATAATTGATCGAAAATGGACATTTTTGAGCTGAAGTAAAGCCCCTATTCTTAAAAAATTTTATTACTGTCGTTAAGAACTATTATTATAAACAACAAAGGCCTTTTATTAGTGTTGAAGTTTTAGTTTCATTGAATTTCCATGTTGTAAGTAGTCAATTGTAAAGTATTCATTCACAATATTCTAAAACAAGGTGTAAATTTAACTAAAATCCAGAAAAACCTACTTGAACTAGGTGAATGAAGTTAGAAGTTATAAGTTATAACTTCTAACTTCATTCACCTAGTTCAAGTAGGTAGTATATATAAAATATATGCAAAATATGTGCTGCCAGGCTTTGAAAGGCTGTGTGACAAGATTTTAATAAATCGAGGTTTCTTTTGTTTTCGTAGCTTTTATTGCATTTGGTTATAAAAATAATATAATAAATAGTAATAAACACAGCTTCTAATCTAGTAATATATTATCAGAATGTGTTTTTCTGGATTTTAGTTAAATTTACACCTTGTTTTAGAATATTGTGAATGAACACTTTACAATTGACTACTTACAACATGGAAATTCAATGAAACTAAAACTTCAACACTAATAAAAGGCCTTTGTTGTTTATAATAATAGTTCTTAACGACAGTAATAAAATTTTCTAAGAATAGGGGCTTTACTTCAGCTCCAAAATGTCCATTTTCGATCAATTATGGAAGTTATTCGTAGAGTTGCACACTTTGTCTCGAATGCATGTATTGTAAGGACGGCTTGTCGTTAAAATATTGCGATTCGTTTTAAGTTTAAATTGAATTCACAACCAAATACAAATACATGCGTATTATTATTTATGATCCATAAATACAAATGGCTATTATGATTTTGTATAATAACAATATCCAGTGCATACTAAAATATCACTCTATTAATTTATGAGATCCGGCAAATCATTTCAGAGAATATTTAGATAAATAGTTAAATGTGGGGATGCACTACATACGGTCCTGCCGTACCGCAAACATCCTCAGCTCTACTAATGAGTCTCATTTGACAGCTCTTATTTAACATATTACTAGTAATATAACATGTAGGTTAAATCACATAATCAATCTAAAACATAACTGATTTAATCCATGGCATACTCTGAAAACATCTTTTATGGCTCACTCCATATTATAACTGAATATTTCAGTTAAAATGACATAAAACTAGAATAATTTTTGGACGTCTAAAATATATTACATAATTTATAATAATTAATTCTTATTTTGTTTTATTATCGCCAAACTTATTTTATTAAAAATATTATTTTATATATACATTTATGACCTGATTTACTAAATTTCCTGTATACATAATACATAATCCAGTATCGTTTATTTATAAAATAATACAATAAACAGATTCTCGATATTCCTCATTGTGGGACACCTGAGTGCTAAATATAATATAAGCATGTATTTAAATTTATAAGTCCTTGAGTAGATTTCATTGTATTTCCTTAGGTCGATATATTATATAAAGAGAACACGACGATATAACGCACAAACGTGACATATACGATGTTTATGACAACATATTTATGCAACATTAATGAATCTCTAATTTGGAACAATCGAACCTATTCTTGAATGGCTATAGTTATGTTCAGTAAATTAGATTTATTAATAAACTTACAATTCAGAGCTTTATTTATAATATGATAAATCACACTTGCAGATACGAAACTATCTTAAAGTAAGATATAAATGAAATCGAACTTATTCTGTAGCCTTTCCAATGACATAATCATTTTCGTGGTTTTGCCATTTTTTTGATATAATAATCACCGTTTCGCTGTTTGTAGTGTTAAGTTCTTCAGTATCAAACTTAATCTCTACATTTCCGTTTTTATTTGTCTATATATATATATACGAGGTAAAAGTAATATTTTTTGGGAGTAGCGGCCGGGTAATTAAATTTATCTCGTATTATAATAACGGCCAAGAAAAAAATAAATTCCTATATATATATATACATATATATATATATATATATATATATATATATATATATGTATGTATATATATATATATACATATATATATATATAGATATATATATATATATATATATATATATATATATATATATATATATATATGAGACAAGAAGTCTTTGCCGTTAGGTACAGAGCAAGGAATAAGTTCTTTTATTCTACCAATATTTCGCATCCAATTTCGGTATGCTTCATCAGGGTTTCTGAAATTTGAACTTTATCGTAGTAGAGAGTTCCAATTTGACATGTATGAACGCAAGAATAATGTCGCCACGTGTGTAATTTTAAAACGCATTGGCGAATTTCACAGACAATATTCCAACATCCCCGAACCTCCACGGCCAATTATTACACGCTGGGGTATATGGTTAAAACATTTTATTCATTTCAAGGAAGCAACTGTCATCAAAGAAGGTCAAAAGAAATTGCAAAATTGCCAAGTTGAAGCAGACTTACAAATTATTTATAACAACAGCGATAGACTAATTGAAGCGCTTCAAATATTACAAAATTATTTTTTTGTGATTACTGGAATCCATGCAAATAGTCAACACTGTATATACACAATTACGTGTATTCAGTGACGCAAAAAATTGGTTTTACTGCTAAAGTAGTTAATGAAAGATTCAAATTTTACCAGATTAAAACAAATTTCGATGTGGGTCTACAGATTTGTCAAGTATTTTACACAGATTATTTTAATTATTCAAGTACTACGTCATTAGATTTCTCCGCTTCTAAGAACATTTATTCCTTACGTCGAACACGCTTACATGAAACTGTTGAAATATACCTGTTGTTGCAAATATTTAACCGAACCTATGTGCATCTGCATACTGAAAAACGCTGTTTAAAAGTGTTTATTTACATTTATTACCTGCTAAACACTTTGCACTTGTTTGAAGCTCGCGCTACTGACTGTACCAACTCCACTCCAACCAACTACTAACAAGGTTCCTTAACATAAATATAGATTTTAAGATATTTGCTGTTTTAGGTACTCATAATTTCAGAAATTTTTCTTAAATTTTTTAAATTGAATATATATTTTATATTGCAAGGACGTGCATTTTTAAAATTATTGCAAATACATATAATACATAACTTTAAACAGAAAATTGTCAATGCGTTAGCGGCATAGTAGGCAACCAGTTATACACTAGTGAAAGATTTACCTATAGCTTAATTCTTAAGTTAGCTTGCTATGGAGAAAAAAAAATTTGCTTATGTTAAATATTTCTGAATTTTTATTCAAACATGAATCTTAAATTAAATACAGTTTATTGAAAAGTAGATCATCTATTTAAATTATGAATAAGTACAACAAAGATGAAAAGGTAGCAATGATAATTCGGTATCAGAAAAATAATAGTTTAAGGACGGTCAGAGACATGTTTTCCGTTAATTATCCGATAATTAACGGAAACCTTGTGCAAAAACTATGTTAAATATGTTTAACAAATTCAAAGAAGATAGTTGTTTTGTAAATTCCCTCAAAAATAAACCAATAACGTGTTAACAGAACACATGAAGCTGAATATCCTGTGTTATGTAGAAAGCCGGTCTGTAGGATCGATTTAAATGTAGCCAGACATTTTGCAGTATCGTACAGTTCTGTGTATAAAGCCCCGAAAGAATTCAAATATAAGCCATAGAAGATATCAAACCAAGAGCTTTTCGATGAAGATAAAGTAAAACAAACTGATTTATGTTAAATGATATTTAATATGTTAAAAACGAAGAAATTTTAAATAAAATAATTTTTACTGATGAAGCTACATTTACGGTAAATGTTGAAATCAACTCTCAGAATTTCCGGTTTGTATCCTACATTTATTCATTGAAAAATACTAAATTTACTATGTATTAATCCATTAGGTATTGGTCCCGTACAAATCCTCATGCCCAAAACCTAACCCGAACACAGTACCCTCAAAAAGAGTGTGTAGATTTGAATAATAAGCGATACTTATTGGCCCATTTTTTTATTGACGATAACCTCACTGCAGCAAAATATTTGAATCTCTTGCGAGACCACATCATTCCATCAATTGAGATGCTAAATGTTGATGAACCTTGGTTCCAAATGGATGGAGCTCCGGCACATTCTACTAACGCCGTCAGGAATTTTTTTATTAACGCATTTCAAAGACGGTGGTTTGACAGGTTTGACCCCATACCATGGCTCGCAAGGTCAGCCGATTTATTTCCAAATGATTACTTCGTTTGGGGCTACCTGAAAAGTAAAATTTATAATAACGTGCAAATACATAAAACTTGGACGAACTGCGTTGCTTTGATTATCGCCTTTCTTATTGCCTTCAAAGACAAGCAGAACACTTCGAAAACTTACTATGAAATTAGACTTCACCTTTGTTATGTTGTTGTGTTTGTCTCAATTAATCGTTAGATTAAAGTAATTCCTTGATTCAAACCTTAGATTTTGCACTTTCTTTTCTTAAACCATAACCTAATTCTTCGTGGCTTTACTTTGCTCTATTGGCACTACAAGTATTATTGCCGAACCAGATTCTACTAAACTTTCACTATAAATTTTAACAGTTTCGTAATAGATTTTAAAAGTTTCATGTATGCTGGAAAGTTTAATTTTTCAATACAAAATAAATAGTAGATCCCTTGAACTAAGAGTAGGGGATTTACTTAGTAGTTATTTTATTTGCATTAAAATAGATCTGTAGTAGCACTGGCAACAGAGGATTTGCTAAAACCACATGGTTCTCGCTCGTCGAAACATAAATGTATGAATAATTGCCTAGTATGTTGCTAATGCATTGACAATTTTCTTTTTAAAGTTACACATAGGAAAAATGCATGTGTACCAATAAAATGTGTAATAATAAGAAAAAGAACCAGGTATACTGTATATGTCATAATTCAAAAACATAACAATTTATACAATATTGTGTTTATCCCAACATATTTAGATGGCTTTGCCCTAATTCCTTACGCAATTCAATATAACAAATAAACGATAATGACGTATATCCAATTACATATTTAGATGCAATTAAGGAACAAAATTGTTGTTTATAACGTAATTACGATCGTTTTTCTTGTTTATCAAATTTACTTGGAGGCCAAGTTTTCTAGTAGACTGTTGACTTGTTATTGAAGGGTAGTTCAGTATCCTTCAAGCGCGGGTAAATCGTAGCCTCAGGCATTGTGTTATTGGTCTAGGTCGCGCACAAACAATCTAGTTTTAAATTACTAACTACAAATGGAAGAATAATAGAAAAAGAAAACTTTCTATTCAGATATATTATTTGCTTGTAACTGATATTAACGTCGATATGAGTTCATAACGTGAATGGCAATGACTCGAATTAAGTTGAACGAATCTAAAGTTGGATTAGATTACTGTCGATAATTACACACCAATTACATAAAGAATAAAGTTTAAGGTTAAGGTTGTAGCTTCTGTATTCAATTACCAATAGTAAATTAATACTACTCTAAAATTATGCAAACTTAAACTAGAGTTTTTTAAGGACTTGTTGAAGTTTAAATTTTTGTTAATATTTTAATACGCTCATTACTTCCGATTGATCCTTTTTGTAATTACAATCGTTAGCCAAAATATTAAGAACATGATTTATTTTTCTTATTATTTAATTTAAATACTTACGTAAACAGCCCACGAATTGATATGAAAATTTTATTTATTCTTTTTTGTTAACATGAATACATCGAGACATAGTGATTATTTGTGATTAATATATATATATATATATATATATATATATACAAGGTGTGTATAAATTGTCGCAAAAGCTACACGTAGCGACATTCTTCGTTCAGTTCTGAATAAAAAATCTTAATGTTAAAATGTCGTATCATGCTTCGTTTGTTTTCACGGGGTTCTTGAAGTTCAGACTTTTAGTGCGTAACTAACCTTTGCTCTTCGATATCTGTTAATAGAGATAGATGCAATTTAGTTTAAAGAAAAAAATTTACTAGTATTATTTCGTAAACGTTTTCTTTTTGATTTAAAAGCTTGTTTTAAACATTTATTCATTAACGTACTTCCACGAAAAACACATTTGGCAACGTCGTAGAACAATAAGTTTGTATTTCAAAGTGAGTTCAATCAAAATCATTGCTGTCAAATTTTGACATTTACGAATTTACGAAGCATGATACGACATTTTAACATTAAGATTTTTTATTCAGAACCGAACGAAGAATGTCGCTACGTGTAGCTTTTGCGACAATTTATACACACCTTGTATATATATATATATATATATATATATATATATATATATATATATATTAATCACTGATTAATATTCCTTATGAGAATCCTTAAGAAAGACTTACAAAAATTTCCATACAAATTTCATTGCGTGCAAGAGCTTTTACCAATCGATCACGTAACCAGAATTAATTACTGTCAGTGGTTCTTAGGTACGATTAATAACGATGACGTTCTTGACAAATCCTTCTGGTCCGATGAAGCATGGTTTCATTTATCAGGATATATAAATAAACAAACAATGCGCATCTGGTCTAGTGAAAATCCACATGAAATTCTTGAAACACCCTTGCATTCACCAAAAATAGGCGTTTGGCTTGCTGTTTCTCGTATACGGATTATTGGTCCAATATTCTTTAATAATACGATAAATGCAGAACGATATCGTAATAATTTATTGCTACCATTTGTAAATCAATTACATGATGATGAGCTCCGCGAGGGATATTTCCAGCAAGATAATGCAACAGCCCATAAGACAAGAGAAACGATGGAATTATTGCATGAATTCTTTGATAATCGAATAGTAGACTTTCCACCACGATCTCCGGATTTAACAATTATGGACTATTTCATTTATCCACATCTAAAAAATAGAGTATTTACGAATCGTCCACATACAATTGAAGAACTTACTAATGCTATCCGAAATGTCTGTGAGGAAATTACACCACATAATTTAAGGAATGCCTTCAATAATATGAGACGAAGAGTTGCGCTATGCATAGAAAATGAAGGAGCTCACTTTGAACATTTATTGTAGCTGTTTTTATTATTAAACTTTTTATTTTTTCAACTGAAACGTTTGTATGTAATTATTTGTCAAAATGACAAAACCTAATCTGTCATCAGTATAAAATAACCTATATCACACACACGCTGCAAAATAAGTTAACTTAAATTATGGTACCAACTTAAGTTTAAAAAAGAAAAATGTCATTGCCTTCTAGAGGGTAGAAATATATGATCATATGGTATATACATTTCATTGATTCGGTTCCCAAAACATTCCCTAATAATAATAATCTATTAAATTACTAGTCGTGCAAAAGTGATGATTTAACCATTAAAATGATAAGGCTTTCCGTTTATTTTGAAGTATCTCGTACATCTTATGAATTGCTGCCTTGTGGAAAACGTCTTTCCTGAAGCATGGAAGCAGGCACTGGTTGTGTCACTACCCAAGAAATCTAATTCGCAACTTCTGTCAGATTTAAGACTTATATGTTTACTTTCAGTTCTGTCAAAAATATTTGAGAAATTGATATACATACAGTTAACTGAACACATTAATAACTTTAATATCTTGCCTGCTTATCAATCAGGTTTCCGGTCGGGACATAGCTGTGAATCGGCATTACTAAAGGTCTCCGACGACATATTGTCTGCATGCGACAGAGGGTATGCCTGCGTGTTAGTACTTTTGGATTTCACCAGGGCTTTTGATACTGTGAATCATAGACTACTGGCTGCCATTTTTCACTATATTGCTATATTGGACTTTCCAACTGTGCTATTGGCTTGCTGAATAGTTTTTTGCATAAAAGGTCACAATCGGTAAAAATGAAGGACGTGGTTTCTGATGGGCTTGAGTTGGACTCTGGGGTTGCTTAGGGATCAATTCTGAGCCCTCTTCTCTTTTCTATCTATACTTGCCCCTTATACGAATCCGTTGACAACTGTACAATTCATATGTATGCGGATGATACGCAACTTTATTATTCGTTTCCCAGGGAAACTTATATTGAAGCGTTAAACGCCATTCAAAATGATTTGGATGCCATTGAAAATAGTTGTTTACAACATTCACTGCAAATAAATTCTTCCAAATCAGCCGTTTTATTCTTTGGTAATCAACGGAATCGTAGTGGTTTAATAAATTATCATACATTAAATATAGGCGGCGAAACTATACCTGTTGTAACAGAATGTAAAAGTCTTGGCGTAGTGATGAAAAATACATTTAGGTATAGACAACAGGTGTCCAAATACGTTCGAAAAGCATACAGTAACTTGAAAATCCTGTATTAGCATAGATACTATCTATCTATTAATGTAAAACTTATGCCATGCCATTCGCTGGTTCTATCTATATTTACGTACTGCTCTGCAGTGTATGGCCCGTGCATTGACGCTACGGACCGGAGAAGGATACAGAGCTTTCTTTAGTTTATTGTGACTGTATGTATATGTACATGCATATTGCTATGAATTGTGATTTTAATGATTTTTTTATTGACTTATGTTCACAATCCACAGTAGTCTTGCCGAACTAGACTCAGTTGGGTGGGCACCTTCCTTGAGCTTCTTAATCGTCAGGGTTTATTCTCACGAATATCGTGGTATAAAAGAGAAATAATACTAATTAAACTCATGAAATAAAACTAACATTAACACCACAAACATTTAATTTACAAAAGAAAAGAAAAAAAAAACTACCTTATTAAGTATAAGGCAGGCTTGAGACTTTACTACGCCGCAATTAGAGAAAAAACTCGTGTAAAATATGACTGTACACGAGATAAAAAAAAACTCTTGTATGACTCCCGAACAAAGATCTAAATAAATATCAACAAAATTTATTAGCTGTCATAAATTACTTTATCCCCTCAAAATCAAACGTCAAAAATAGAACTTTCTCTATTTTTCGCACGCAACCAAAATTAAACAAGCGCAAGTCAAGCTTGTAACAAAATAAATTTTCCCGCTTTCCTACTATACTACGATAACTTATATGAACAAAAACTATCTTAAAAAAAAACAGTCTAATACGTTTTGTTAATATTTTAAATGATTACAAAAATATTACAAATTAAATTTATAAATTTAAGAAGCTTCAAATTTCAATAGAATTATCATTACAAATATATCTATATAAATATAATATTAAAAATACATACATTTAGTCTTGTATACGTCACGTCACAAAAACTATTATCTGAGAGATTCCAGATAGGTCAATTTATTCAAATTACAAGTTTAAAAGACTTGTAATAACCCGTAATTGAATTTTAATAACATCAAAACACTATAAAAATACCAAACGAAGTTATCCAAACTACATTAAACAAAATTAAGTTCTGTTCAATATTAATAAAAAAAAAAACACCACCTATCTGTTAAAGGACTATCAAATCTCTAAAATGAAGAACCAGGAAACGGCAAGGCATCCCTACCTAACATAAAAATATATAAATCAACATAATAATAATATATATATATCTGTATTATTATGACTTCCTGCTTGGCGCGGACTTCGAACATCAAAATAGGCCCGTGCAATCTACAGACATGGACAAAAATACACATTACAATAAATTGTTATAAAAATTTTTAATTTTTAAAGTCATTTCCCTGGAATAAAATTTTACAAATAAATACAATAATTTTCATATCTTCTTTTGTTTCTTCAGCAGGGAAAAATTCACGACAATATGTATGAGTGTATATGTGTAGACGCTGTAGTCTGAATAACACCCTTCTTTGCTGTGTTTGTGTTTACTTATTCCATTACGTTTTTTAACATCACAGAATTATTAGAATTAAGTTAGATTAAGCAATGATGATTTGGTTTCCTATTTACTTATTGTTACAAGGGAAAGTGGAGGAATGGTTGTCGCACTATGTGCCCAAAACCAAACTTTGCCTTGGGATTTTTTGTTTTCAGCTTTACGTGTATTATTTTTATTTTGTTTTTGTTTTTGAAAGGAAAAATAAAGTTCTTTATTATTATTATTATTACATTGTTATAGTTCGGGACGCTCATCTACATAAGGTTCCTAGGAATGGGAAAAGTAGAAATTAGTTAAACAAAAATGGAAATGTAAAGAGGAACATAACTGTATATGGACGTACGCATGTGAAAATTAATGTCTAATATTAAATAAATTAATATCCCGATAATTTTTGTACTTTGCATATAATTACATTTTATTAAAATTTTACTTTTCAGCCAATGTAATCAGCTGTTAAAATTATTTTCATACATATTTGTAAATTTTCAAAATAATTTTATAAATCCAGTTGAATGATTTTTATATTCAAAATTCTATTTCAAAATAATTTATTTTAAGATATAAGTCAAAGTAATTTGCACATTAAAAGGCTTTGAAATAAAACAAAGGACAAATAGCGTTTTTTTCCAAATTTTGATACCGTACCCATTTAAATTTTACGAGTTCCGAATATATTTTATCCATTTGACCATTATAAACACGGGGCAGAAGTACAATTTGACAATTTAACGAGCTTAGCATCATTATCATAGGACGCTCCTACGAATAACCGACAATTTACAACGAAATAAATCGAAACTTATCTGGAAAACTTATCGAAAGTGCTATAAATATTAAATATAATTGGAAACCTTGGATTTCGTCATCCAAGTTGAAAAATACCCTCCTCCCACCTAGAAAACACCTACAACCACAGGTCTTTTGTAATTTAGTCATTATTTTTACCTTATCTCAAATTATTAAAAGTTATATATTAATTAAGCATTGATTCTAATAGTTATATACAAAACATTAAAACACTGCTTAGATCTCTAGAACATTTACTTAAAAAACACCAAAATAAACTTACCTGAATTATTTATCCATTTTAAGTTGGTAAATGTTAGATTTATTAATTTATTTATATTCATAACCTCTTATGATTTATCGAATTAATCATTGATTCAGAGTAGTTTTATAAATCACCAACAAGCAGCTTTAACCGAATAGCTACCTATAATTATATAGATTTCTATAATTGAATAAATATTTTTTTGATTATAAAACATAATTGTGTTATTTCTTTATTCATGCATATCGAAGTCAACATTTATAATTATCTTTTTATGTCACTATTACCACTATATTTGTATGTCTACTGACTTTAAACCTGGGATACATATATTAAGATAATTCTTAAAGATTCTCATTGCTCTCCACGGCATCAGTGTATTACATTAAGAGTGACCTAATTGAACAGTTGATGACAAAGATATAAATTTAAATATCATTTTAGGCGCCCAATACCTATTAATATTCATTTATTAATATCATCATATTATTATTAACCACATCAGCATCTTATCAATATACATTTACAAAGTCTAATCTTTCCCTTAATTACTTCCACAATTATAGGTTTCATGCTAATTTTGCAAGATTTAATGATTTCTTTAATTTTTTCAATACTACTCCACGTTTCTCAAAAATTTCTATCTATCTATTAATATTTGGTTTTAAATAAACTATGCCTTTTTAATTCATTCCTTACATATTCTATTGGATTTAAATCCACCGAATGTAAAAATGTTCTTATTGTTTCCACCCTAACATAGAATACACCATCGTGTATATATATATATATATATATATATATATATATATATATATATATAAATATAATATTTTCGTGACCTTGGTATGATATGGTAAACTTAATAAGTCGGCGATTAAAGGTCTGGTTTATTACTTCAATGTATATATATTTAAAACAACCCTACATGTTTCAGCAATGATGCCTTTGTCAAGGATATAAAAAATATAAATGACAGAATATAAATGTCAAATAATTGAGTTGCTATGGTTAAAATTATTCAAAGATACATTCCAATAATAATAATAAATCATGCCTTAGTATTCCAAAAAATAGATAGCAAGGTGTGAGCATATGTGTTGTTCGCTGCTAGCAGCTTGTGTCTCTTTCTGGGTATGAACTTGTGTGTTGGTTGCTGCTGGCAGCTTGCGTCTCTCTCTGGGTGTGTGGTTTTGTATTTGTGTGAGCGTGTAAGTGTTGGGTTTTGTATGTTGGTGCGCTCGTGCGTGTGTTTAGTGACCGGTCGCGTAAATTTAGAGAGATCGGATAACCAGCCGTTGCGTAGGGCCGCCAACCCTTTCCCGGCAACTTCTTTACTTTTCCGTGCAGTACTTCGACGGGCCGACCCTCGCCCCAACGAGGCAAGGCGCAGACCAGCGAAGCGCACACACCACACACCCAGAGAGAGACGCAACCTGCCAGCAGCAACCAACACACAAGTTCATACCCAGAAAGAGACACAAGCTGCTAGCAGCGAACAACACATATGTTCACACCTTGCTATCTATTTTTTGGAATACTAAGGCATGATTTATTATTATTATTGGAATGTATCTTTGAATAATTTAAACCATAGCAACTCAATTATTTGACATTTATATTCTGTTATTTATATTTTTTATATCCTTGACAAAGGCATCATTGCCGAAACATGTAGGGTTGTTTTAAATATATATACTTTGAAGTAATAAACCAGACCTTTAATCGCCGACTTATTAAGTTTACTATATATATTTAGAATCTTTTACTGTACTCCGTCTCTTAATTTACAGTAATAAACACGATTTCTTTATTTTGTTTTTGATTCATAAGCCTTCTACAAGATACAGAGGTCCGGAGTCTTCGAATGTTATCCAAAACAATATTGTTTATTAATTATTGAAGGGTTTGGCCAAATTTTAACGCGTATATTTCGTTTTTGGTATCGGACTTGTTCTTTTTAATAAAAGCCTGCATTTTAACCCTGCTTCATAGAGACGATGGCGTATTGTTCTTTTTGATATTTACCCTCCTCCTTGTCCTTGTTTTTTTTTCTGTTGCTTTGTCCATTGCTAAGTCCATTTATTAGTTGTTCCTATTTTAACGATTTTCCTTTCATCCCCGAAGGTGGAATTTTTTTCTACATCAAAGTGATTGTCCACTACTAGTAGTGGAAATATTCTCTTTAATTAAGATACTCACTTTAAGGAGAAAGACCTTCCATTCCCCAAAAATTTCTTTTTGCGATTACAATTCTCCTTCTAATAATGAAAATATTCTTGCGTTTTTATTATTACAACCCACTTCGAAAAATTAAATAACAAAAAAGGAATTCACTAAAAAAATCCTTACACATTGTTACTATGAACTTTAGCGACATACTTAAAAGTGTTATACACTGTGGCGATTGAGTAATAACTACTCGCAACACATATGTATATAGTGTGTTTGGGATAAAAAGCAAATAAATAATTTAGATAAATGAAGTCTCTTTTATTACGTGGTTAATACAATATATTTATAAATACGTATAATTGTAAAGTATCATCTATATAACCTATTTCTTTAATAGCGCCACAAATTTAATGAGCTTTGTTCTCAAAATTCTATACGTAAAATGTTAATCGTGTTCCTAATATTTGAATAGAATCCGTACAATACAACGCGTTACAGTTAAAGCTTTCGTATTGCCACTATTTAACATCTATTAAATTATCTGCGACTTTAATATTTATTGAAAATAATACTACGAAGATGTCCATCAAATGATTTAATTTTACAAACCGTGTACAGATTGAGAGATCGCGGTACATTGCATCCAAGTTATGAAGGCCGTGGCCGTGAAAGACCACATGGGATAGTCGATGCGGAAGAACAAGTTGTTCATATTGTAAATTAAAATCCAAACATAAGTACCCGAGCGACTGCAAGAGGTGTAGCCGTGTCACACACTACAGTCCATAACATACTTCGATGGAATTTGCTACATCCTTACCACGTGCATGGGGCTCCATGAAAGGTTCAGTTTATATCGGCATTTATATTGTCAACAAAGACGATCTTCTGCAACGTATTATTCAAGTTACGGCCCATATCCGTGAAGACCGAGCCGCGTTAAATCGTGTACTTCGAAAGTTTACCGATCGGTTAGAAGCTTGTATTTTCGCAAATGGCAGACACATTGAACATCTACTTTAAGCATTCCACCTGTTTCACGCAAATCTGCCCTTTTAGAGTAAAGAAATTGTCATTAAAGAAAGAGCCAAACAGAACAGAAAAAAAGATATGGAGATTCAATTAAAAATTATAAACGTAATTTATTATTTCTCGGCGTGAATTTAATATTAAGACAAATAAATTACAAAATCTAAGGAACCGTTAAAATAACTGGAGAAATACAAGAGTGGATCAGTGGAAAGAATTGTAAAAAAAGGCCATGAAGAATATAAAAAAATGGAGAATTATAAGAGAACTCATATAGATAGAACTTGAACCAAAATAATGGACAGATAGTCTCGTCTTATTAGATACCCTAATATCCCTTTTATTTAATGATTTATGATAATAAATATCGGTTTTCTTTTTGAAAAAATTATGAATCGTTTTAACTTAGGTACTATATTTTCTTTATTTTCCAATACATTCGGTGCCTTGATTCACTCCATTTCCAATTGCTATAAATTTATAGCATCTCAAAATGCAAAATAGTTAACTTTACTAAAAAAAAAAGGAAGAGCAAAGGGGAAGTTTTATTGTTTTTACAAAATTATCAATTTAATTTCAGTATGTTCAATATATGATATAGTAGGGTGCTTACAAGAAATCAATTTTGGATTTTTCATAGGGGCACCACCCTAAAATGTGCCAATATGCTAGAAAATGTGATTGACAAAGTTTCAGGTCAATCTGATAATGTTAACACGTGCCTCATTGAGGTTAAAGTTAGGAAAAAGAGCGATTTTTCACAAAAAAATCATAGTTCTTTGTCCTTACAATCGAAACCATTTATTCTAGGAACTTCAGTCCAGCCTTATTTGATAGAAAATTTTCTTGTTATTAATTTTGATCTTAATAATATTTTTGATAAAACTGTTATTTTAGCAGTATTTATCATTTAACAGATCATGTCGAAGTGTATATCATCAAATGTGAATTTCCATGCAAAAGTCTAAGAACATTACAATAATCGATTACATCTAAATTAAATATATTTTTTATTAATTATATAGTTGAATAGTGTTCAAATACATTTTTTTGAATTTATATTGTTAAATTATATATCATAACATTAACATAACATTTACATTGTTAAATTATATATCATAACTAGAGCAGACCAATTTCCGTGCGCGCCATGTGCGCACATAAATCGAGAAAACGACCGTTGTCAGACGAAGTGAATAAGTTTATTATGGATTTCCCGGACTTAATATATGATTTTATTTATTTTATTTATTTGTATTATTATTATTTTATTTATAGGTACATACAACGCTGCTATAATATGTACTATTCTTATTTTTCGTGTTACTTTAATAACAGAAAACCAAATGTATATTTAATTAGTTCTGATAGAATAAACGTCTCTACTTCTATACTTATATCGGTAACAAGCTCATGTTGCGTCCTTATTCTATCGATTATTCTAATATATTACGAATTATACTCCCATACCGACGCTCATGGCGCGCACGGAAATTGGTCTGCTCTAATCATAACATTATAATTATTTAGAACTACAAATTAAAATGGTAATGGCTTGGATATGGTAGCTTTTGAAGAGTGGTGAATTGAAGTCTTGGGTCAAAATTCGGCAAATAATACTCACCACTGTACATGTGTTGGTCTGTTTTTTTGTTAACGTACAGACAAATAATTATAATTCGGGGATTCCCATTTTTAATTCCTATATAACAAGTCACGTATTAAATTTCATTCAGTCTGTACGTGTCTCTCAACAGGTGTATAGGTACAACCTATTTTAAACGTGCTTTTCGATTAGATTTCGTATGATTTAAGGAAATACGAATCTACCATCAACTTCCAGATTATCAATAAGCATGAGATCAGGGCAGAAAGATAATTTTTTTTTAATTGGTCACATATCTCATCAAATAACTGGCAGTAAATTACCATCCAATTATCAAGTCTTACGTAGTTTATTTTATAATATGTGCCAAGTTAAATTAAACAATAGCGATGCTGCTAGACCTACAATAAAGGAGGTTCTCCTGTTTTGGGAGAAAGCAAAAATACCAACCAAAGAAACTAAACATTGTGTCGCAAAGCTGGAGAAACTGTATAATGAGTGGAGAAAACTTTAAAAAACGCTACAATATTTGCAAGCGCTACTCACAAGAAGAAGATTTCAAGTCAACCATTGACGACTTATTTGACGTTGCTCATCAGGATGCATTTACCAAGATCGCTGAAGAAGGCAGGCAGTTTTTGTAACTCCAGAGAGAAAAAGGACGTCCTGGCTGCATGGGACGCGTCGACATGAAATTTGTAACAGCAGAACAACGAAAAGAATCGAGACAAGTAGCTAAGATGGAAAGATTTGAAAAATCAAGAAGAAATATAGGTGGGTTCGTGTTTTTCACAAATTTCTCATTTATTAAATATTAACGCTATTAACTAACACTTGCATATATTTTATTTTTAGAAGGTGAAAAATATTTTAGAACTAGAATCTACACCAAGCATTAGCAACATTTCAGAGGAAGAGCGGCCGATGCAAGAAGATACAGACATAGAGTATAATTTTCCACACCGAGAGAAAGCAGGACCGGAAATAAAAAAGGGGAAGTACTGTCGAGGTTCAAAAGAGGTTATTACTGAAAAATTGTCGGTATTGTTAGATAGATGCAATATTTCTGATAGAGATGCGGTGCGAATTATAGCAGCTACAGCAGAAGCATTAGGCCATGACCCACATAATTTAGTTGTAAGTATATGTGCCATACAAATCCGCGGACAACAATTTCGGCAACAAAGAACTAATCTCGTCAAAAGTAAATTCAGAAATTCCGATCTAGAGGGTGCTGTTGCGCACTGGGATAGAAAATTGCTTCCAGATATACTGAGTAAGGAAAATGTAGAGAGGCCAGCAATATTAATTTTTTGTGGCCATGATGAACAGTTGATAGGGGTTCCAGTTCTTGAAAATAGTACGGAGATTACTTAGGCAAAAGCTGTATTATCAGCAGTTGAGCAGTGGGGAGCAGCTGAAAAAATTCAGGCAATGTGTTTTGATACCACGGCAGTAAATACTGGTTGCCATAAGAGAACCTGCATTGTGCAATTATTAAAGAAAAATCTTCTCTATTTAGCATGTTGTCATCATATTTTGGAAGTTTTTTAAAGGAAGTTTTAATTGCAAAATGGGCACGACTTCTGCACCTCAACCAGATATTTTTCGAAAATTACAGAATGGGTGGTCTAAGTTAGTCAAAAAGAAATACAAAACAGTTATAGAAGATGAAAATTTTAGAAATAAAATAAGTAATCCAGACCAAATTTCAGATTTTATTTTCGAACAATTAAGAAACCGCCAGCTCAGGGATGATTATAAAGAATTCATCCAACTTTACCTGATTTGTTTAGGACGTCTTCCATCGGAAAAAATTACTTCCAGAGTACCTGGAGCTATTCAACACGCCAAATGGATGGAAAACGCCATTTATTGTCTCAAAATATATCTTTTTTGATGAATTTTGATGAACTGATTTAAAGAGAAAGTGTATTAAAGATATATGTTTATTTATAATCAATATTTATATAAAAGCATGGTTTACTGCCCATCTACAATTAGTAAAATCGTTAGTTCAATACAGAATAATTGATAACCATCTGTAGTATCTCAATTAGGAGCAAGTTGCTTTTTCGTTTTGCGACGACACTTTAGAAAAAAATGTCAAAACAAGAATGGTTAGAAAATTAAAGTCCGAAGTTGAAAACGATGAAGTTAATTCTGATGACAGGGATGTAAAAGAAAAACTTAATTTCCAAGAAATTGATAATTTATTGGGAAAAGAAATCAACATTATTTAAAAGCTAAAAAAATAGTGAAAGGTATAAGAGTAGTTAATAACACAGCTGAGAGAGGAGTAAAATGAATTCAAGACTTCAATTCATTCTTGAGAAAAGACGAAGAACAACGACAGTTTCTATTACAAGTTGTATCTGAATGTAGGCATCTTTTTCCGGACACTTCAAAAGCTACCATATCTAAGCCATTACCATCTTAATTTGTAATTTTTAAAAATTATAATGTTATGATATATAATTTAACAATATAAATAAAAAAAATATATTTGAACACTATTCAACAATATAATTAATAAAATATATTTAATTTAGATGTAATCGATTATTGTAATGTTCTTAGACTTTTGAATGGAAATTCACATTTGATGATATCCACTACGACCTGATCTGATAAATGATAAATACTGCAAAAAATAACAGTTTTATGAAAAATATTAAGATCAAAATTAATAAGAATAAAATTTCCTGTCAAATAAGACTCGACTCAGGTTCCTAGAATAAATGGTTTCGATTGTAAGGACAAAGAACTATGATTTTGTTGTAAAAAATCGCTCTTTTTCCTAACTTTAACCTTAATGAGGCACGTGTTAACATTATCAGATTCACCTGAAACTTTTTCATTCACATTTTCTAGCCTATTGGCACATTTTAGGGGTGACCCGAAAGATAATACAAAAAAAAAATTACCATGTACCTTGTAACCACCCTATTGATATAGTGTTTTGATGATTTTAATATCTCTTTGACTTTATATTACACCATATTTATATATTACAAAAGAATTTTTAATAATATAAAATATTATTAAAAATCTGGTGTGAAGAAAATATTAATATTGAACTTGTATTTGTGTTCTTCACACAAGATTTTTAATTATATTTTATATTATTAAAAATACTTTTGTATTATATAAAATTGGTGAGGTTTTTACCCACCCATGTATGTTTCAATTTATTCTGTTACATTGCACATGCGGTTATCCCGTAAGGAGAACTGAAGACACACACAAAATACAGATTCTAGAGATATGGCAGTGCCACCTTTGCAAACACTTCGTTAGTTCTGCATTGGTTATGTAGGCAGAGCGAGTACTTCGTAGCCTAATAATATGCGCTGAATATACTTCTACGCTCGGTCTTAATAATTTCTGTGAGATAGGGAAATCGTTCTTTTTGTGAATGTGTCTGAATATATCCTTCTTCAGCAGGGGCGAACCGATGAATCTGTAGAAAGATTAAATACGTATCTGCGTTTCTCAACTATGATTCAAATTGTTTTTGCTATTCCAATAGGTTTCTAACGTAATAATTATTATTATTATGGAAAAGAGTAGTATATAAAAATTAAAACTTGATTAATTTCTTAAACTAAGAAATAAATCGTTGTCAATTAAAATACTAAAAAGTAAACATAATGGGCAGAGAATCTGAAATATAGTATTTCCAATAAAATTTTGGTTTATCTGAAATATTACTATAATTGTACGTATAGTAAAATTTCGATTACTTATTTAACTTTAGGAAGTTATATTAACGTGATAAAAAACTACAAATGAAAACAAAAGCACAGTGCGATTAAAAGCGACCTTGGCAATCAAGACTGAAATTATGATCAAGGTAGTTCAAGTAGAATTTTTTATAGAAATTAACGTCTACATGTGCGACCAACGCCCAATGAGTAAAAACTTGAAAAACTCGTTACTATACATTTCAGCGGCTCTTTCGGTCAAACTTATTACTGTGCATTTATTTGGAAAGCCGGATTATGTAGATGTAATAAAGAGTCGACACGGAAATTACGTTTAAAAAAAACTGGAACACTTAAATGTAATAACTAATGAATGATATCATTTCCGAATTAGCATAAAAATTTATATTAAATTATCGCGTAATAATTTGTTACAAACAAGTATTTTTGTAGATGATAAAGATGATGAAGAAGCTATAACATCCTGTTTCTTTATATATATATACATAGATAATTATTTCGTGACCTTTGTATGTTATGGTAAATTCAATTTGTTGGCGATTTAAGGTCTGGATTTACTTCAAAATATATATATTTATATATATGGAGCTATATATACGTGGAGCGACGTGGAGCCCACGTGGAGCGATATTAAGCTGTCGGCATTCGCCTAGAACGAGAAGGAAAACCACGAAAACCTACTCGGCTGTACTAAGGCATGAATTATTATTATTAAACTGGAATGTATTTTTGAATAATGTTATTTTTATTTATGACAACTTAAATATGACATTAATATATTGTCATTTATAATTTACAATTAACAGTCCTTAAATCGCCGACTAATTAAATCAACTATATATATATATATATATATATATATATATATATATATATGTGTGGTAGATTCAATTAGTTAGAGATTTAAGGTCTGGTTTTATTTCAAAATGTATATATTTAAAATATTTTTATATTTTAAATTCTTTGAAAAAGGCATGATATGCCGAAACATATAACATTGTTTTAAATATATACATTTTGAAGTAAAACCAGACCTTAAATCGCCTTAAAGTTACTTGCAAACAGTTGACGAGACGGGACCCTGCCATCCCTCGCATCTATGGCATCCCCAAACTATATAAACCTGATATTCCCTTGAGACCTATTGTCAGCAGTATAAACTCACATAGCAGATATCTGGGCAAATATCTTGCGGATATACTCAAAATATCCTTCAAACCATATAACACCTTCAGAGTTGTTGACTCTTTTTATTTCGCCGAAGCTATAAATGATGTTATTATAAACCATGATCACGTCCTAATGTCCTTTGATGTTGTTAGTTTGTTCACTAATATCCCTATAAATTTTGTTGTGGAAATTTTAAATGATAATTGGTCGCTTATCAAACCCAACAGCATTATACCTAAACCAGAATTCCTAAATCTTGTTGAATAGGTTTTTCATTCGAAGTACTTTCTTTATGACAATATCTTTTATCAACAAATTCAATGAAGTCCATGGGCAGTCTTTTATCGCCCATTATTGCAGACATAGTTATGAACTATATACTTAAGAACATCAGTAGTAAATTGCAGTTCTCCTTTGGTTTTCTCTTCCAATACGTTGATGATGTTGCATGTTCTTTACCTGAAAAGTATATCAATACCACTTTTAATTTACTAAATAACTTCAATAGTTGTCTAAAATTCACGGTTGAAATAGAAAAGGATGGGGTCTTGCCATTTCTAGACACTAACATATACAGGATCAACAACATTCTGAAACTTAGATGGTATCGCAAGCCATATAACTCAAACCGATTACTCAACTACCACTCTTATTGTCCCATTCTTTGCACTGTCGCATCCACAAACGCACATTAGACACATCCATGATACCATCATCACATGTCAGCTCAACCGGCGATGAATTTTAATTGGAGAAAACGCGTGATTACACACTGTTCTCGTAATGAAAATGTCGCTATTTTAACTATAAAAAACGGTCCTCACTCTCGTCCCTGCCGCCAGGGTCCTGTGCCCTGTACAGTGCTGTCATCTCTGTCACGCATTCACAAAGAGTCCGCGCGTATTTTGATACAAATTACATATTTCTATCTGTTTCCAGTTCTAAGAAAAAAATTCGGAGGTGATATAGCAAATGCACATCATATTAATAATGTTTTTGCTTTATACAAAATTTGGTGAGGGTTTACCTAGAAGAATGTTTCATATTGCTTTGTTATGTACACTATTGGTTGTGTCCGATGTAAAGTTGATGCACGTTAATACAGTTTCTGCAAATCGCAGTTATGTCCGTCACGCGGAAACCCCTGACTCAGTCTTATACTACGCTCTGTCTTAATAACTTGTGTAATATGGTGTAGGTAATAGGTGTTGTTTATGGTGAAAGTATCTTCCTAGCAACATGTACTGTTATTTTCTAGTAGAATTAAACTCTTGTCTGCATGTCTGGAGAAATACTTTCATACAAATATCTACTTGTATTGTGTTCTCCACATCTGGTTTTTAATAATATTTGTATATTATTAAAAATGTTTTCTGTGTCACCTCCACGCAGTCAAATCTTCTTCCTTTAGTACGATATTTTTTTGACGGGAACAGCCAGAAGTCTCAGGAAGCTAATTCGGGACTGTAAGGTGGTTGACGTAGCTGAACAATGCGGTGTTTCACAAGAAATTCCCGGATAAGTAGCGATAAATGAGCAGGTGCGTTGTCGTCGTGAAGCACCCAGTCCCCACTTTTCCACAAACCAGTTTGTTGGCTTCTTACTGCCTCACATAATCGTTTCAAGACTTCTTGACGATACTTTTTGTTCACCATTTGACCTTTCGGAATATATTTAATGGCAAATAATACCTCCCTGGTGGAAGAAAGCAGTCAGCACCACGATGTTGACGAGTTTTTAAATAACCTATGCCTCTCTTTAATTTCTCTATCACTCATAGATTCAAATTGCCATTTTCTTGATGGAATCTTACTCATGATTTATAAACACGAATGATCAATTTGCAAAATTTAATGCAAACTATGTGTTCGCTGCATTCAGTCATCATGAATGCAACGCGTACGAGTTTTAACGTTTACTCCATGATGTATCCAAGTCGACTGAACACTGGCACGACCATGTAATCTGATGAGATTACTAGTAAAGACCCCCTAAATTGTAAATACTTATTTTTGACAATAGCACGCCTAGGTACTAAGTTGCAACACAAGATCGGATACCTTCCCAACAGACCTCGTATATCCCTACCACATTCAACGCGTGCTACTGCTCTCGATTATGATGCACGTGGGGATTTACTAAATAGTTTTCCGATGGGGTTTCAATGGGTTTTACGAAAACTGACAGAAAGTGGCTTAGATTTTATTTAGTGACGAGGCTGGGTTAACAAGAAACGGAATATTCAATTTTCATAGCAATCACGTGTGGGCAGATGAAAATCCACATTGTGTTGTTGAACTGCATCATCGAAACCATTTTTCCCTCAATGATCGTCTTGCTATTTTTGGAGGCAGTTTAATTGGTTCAGTATTTCTCCCTAATCTTTTAATAAGATACTTAGGATTTATAAGAAATTTATTACCTGCAAATTCTGTGGGAAGAAATGCCACTTTTTAACAGATTAAACGTGTGATGGAACTCCTGCACATTTTTCCATCATAGTCAGATACATTTTAAATTAAGATTAGAATGGGCGATGGATACGACGGAGAAATCCAACTGCATGGCCTCCTAGGCCCCCTTACCTGACACCTCTCGCCTTCTATGCTTAGGAATATCTAGAACAATTAATGTACGCAAGACCTGTAATAAATTTTAGAAAACTTAGCTAATGATTCGTAAACTATTGTTGGCAAATAGGAAGACTTTCCGCCGATCTTTCATAAGGAGGTATGAAGCGTGCTTAGAAATGAACAAAGGGCATGTAGAGCTATGTCTTTAGTTTTACTTTAAATTATCTTTTGTCTTATGTATATTTCCATGAGAGATTCTTTGTAATTATCCTAATAAAACAATATTGACATGACAATATGTCAGAAGCAGTTACTTGCGGATCCATGTTGACTAATTTTTTTTTATTTATTACACCAATCCCATAATTAGAATAAGTATCCGACAACCTTTTATGAACACCCGGTATATAGAGAGATCTAGAAGAACTCGGAGGAAAGGAATCGACAAGGAGATAAAAGTGAGAGGTTTGGAGAACAACTTATGGGAAGACAGGAACCAATGAAGATTGGGTATCGGAAGACTGCGGAGAACGTTTTAAACCGATATACACACGCACACACACACATATAGGCGCATATCGACGTCTCTGCGGTACATTACTTCGGTGCAATTAGCATATTTTCTGCACCAGTTGTTTACATTTCGCGAACAATTTACCCAGTAAAATCTCCGGTGCAAATTCTCAAGCATTTTATGAACGCCAAAATGTCCCCCAGAACCACCATTGTGAAATTCTAGCAATACCTCTGGTATCCTTTACTTGGTAATTACCATTAGTATTTCTTGCTCGCTTCCATCATGATTTTCCACATCACGTCTCACGAGATCATCATCTATGATCAAGGAATTCCATTGTTGACGTTTCTGGTTTGGACAAAGTCTTGCTGAAGAATACAATAACTTTTCTTTATCTATCTCGCATTTGAGAGAGCCTACCACCTATCCTAACGTTACTAGCATCTGTACCCAGAACAAACCTTCCTTCCAGATGACAGTGGGTAACTTAAAACTGGTGCACTTATCAAAGATCCTTTTAATAACTTAAAGGACGCTTGGCGTTCGTTTTTTCAAATGAATACTTGAGGAACACTTGGGCGGGTTAGTGGCTTTGTAGTATTAGCGAATTTGGTAACGTAACATCGATAGTAATTGCATAATCTCAAAAAACTTCTTAATTCATGTTTATCTTTGGATATATGTCATTTTTCCACAGATCCCACTTTTTCCTGATTAACAGTAACTCCTTTTCCAGAAGTCACATGTCCAAGGTAATTTACCTCTTTGCGGAAAAGGTGATACTTCTTTGGATTTAGTTTCAGATTGAGATTCACATTATCAAAGTATACCAGGCAGATATTTCATAACAGTCTCCTCATATGCATATACATATGAGTTTGTAATGAATCACATTAAATTTGGGTAAACACAAAACAAACATATACTCATAAATTGTCAACCTATCTTGGAATATAATTACATTTTGAATTTTTGCAAATTACTGAGCAAATCACTGTGATTCATCAAGCATACACCAAATTTTTTCTTCATGTCATCAAACATATTCTCTAGGTTTCATGAAGAATTTTTAACAGCTGCGATAGTGTTCGCCTACTATATGCAATTGATTCCTATATATTTCATTTTTCAGATACCCAATCCAAAACGACAAACAAAACGTTCGATAAAGAACATGCTTCGCATATTAGATTCAATAGACCGGAAAAATCGAGTGTTGCCCGACATATTCTTGAATCAGATCACAACGTAACATCTGACTGTCTGAGATTAATAAAAACGTCACACGCCCCCGCGAATTAGATAGTTTTGAGAGCATTTTTATCTTTAAAAATAGGAATATCGTAATTAACGCAGATTTGAGTCCTATACCAGGTTCTTCTTTATTTGAGTTAATTGACAGTTAGATGATATTAAAGCAAGAAATTCCTATTTTTCTTGCTTTAATATCATCTAACTAACCATTAAAAAATATTCGAATTAATGGAATTTATTTTTAAATTCGTTTCATTACAATATTTGCCATTAAAATATTCTGACTCAACATTAATTTCCAAATTTATATTTCAACATAATTTAAGGATTAGTTTCATAATTGGATTCCTAATGTATGTTAAATTACGGGTTTTATAATATTTCTAAACGGTTTTTCTATAGAATTTGCAAATAATGGGTTAATGCTCTTGCATGAATAGGTGGGGTTTACCAAAATGTAGGTAATTTTTGTAGCATTTAAGATTGAAGATTTTAGTGTTAAACTAGAAGACGTTCAGAACAACCTTCTTTGAGTGTTTTTATGCGTTCAAGTGTTACACTGTTTTTTCTACTGAAGATGACAACGTGGTTGTAGAAATACGTATTTAGAATCATTAAATTTTATTGTGGTAAGGGTTTTTTAATTTTATTATTCACTTATTTTTTTGACTCATAAAGACTTTTGACCCATGCTAAAATACCATTTTGTTATTTCTATATAATATAAATGGTCAATAAACATGTGATAATCTACTACTATTATAATATCCTCAAAACAGCACCAACCGGCAAATTTTTTTCTTAACTTGACAATCCAAACACCAGTTTTCTTTGGATGTTACGAGAATTACACGATAAATACAAGATTTCCAGCAAACTATATGGCATAATTCTGCGAATGCAAACAGACATGTGATACCATGCTTCATTAAAAAATATTCAATAAACTACCATTTCTTCAATTAACATTGAACCAGTGACTACATAGCACATGTAATGCAATTAATATTCTATAGAAATGGTACTGAAGGTGAATTTAATATCTCGATCACGTACCATCAGGTAGCGTGGAATGGATCCCAATGTAAAATACACTGCTCCAAGAAATTAACGCACGATGTAGTAAACGAATAAATGTTTATCTTATTTGTTGATAATTTGTAACGATTAGCGTTGGTATGTAGGAACTTTGTATTTGACGCTCATTTGTCAAACTTGTGCTGACATTTGGTGTTGTTTTTGTTGTTAGTTACATAAAATTAAATCACATCCAATAATCATTTACTGTACTATCAGTTTTAGCGTGTGTTTATATCGTGTTTTATCTTGGTAAAGTTACCTCATTTTTCCTTGTTTTGTCTTTCCGCCATTATGCAACGTGAATTTCGAAATTTGACGAGAGAGGAATGTGCGCAAACCGTGGTGTTAGAGGGAGGCTGGAGTTATCGCCGAATAGGAGAAACGTTCGGTGTCTCGTACATCGGTATCCCGAATGATACAAAGGTATAAAGGCACTGATGACCATATTCGACGACCTGGGTAAGGTAGACGTCGTGCCACAACCCGTGTCTAGGATCGCTTTTTCAGACTTTCTGCTCTAAGACAACGATTTGTTACAAGCAAGTGTTTGCAATCTCAACCATAGGGAGTTTATGGTACTCGAATTTGCATAGAAACAGTTTGTAATCGTCTAAGAGAAACTAATTTGGTTTATCGTGTGCCAGCGCGAGGTCCAGCCTTGTCCGTAGAATATCGAAGACTTCGCTTGAATTTTGATAGGAATCATGTTAATTGGTTGCAGGATGACTGGCAACGAATTCCCTTTAGAAACAAATCCAGATTTTGTCTTTATAACTGTGATAAACGTGTGTTTGTGTGTAAGACGAGGAAGTGAAAGTTATGCTGAATGCAACATTCTGAATACCTCATTATTCGGTGGAGGTCCTGTAATGGTGTGGGGAGGCATTTCTTTAGCAGCTCGTACTGACTTAGTAGTATTAAACAATAGAAGTATTAATGCTGATCGGTACATAACTAGCATCCTTTAAGACCATGTGTTTTGCCATTAGCGCCTTATATCGGACCATTTTTTTAGTAATACGATCTCGCATAGTTAAAAATTATCTTGAAGAGGTTGGAATTGACAGCATGGATTGGCCAGAAAGAAATCCAGACCTCAATCCAATGGAGCATGTCTGGGATATGCTTGGAAATCAACTGCAAGATTATCCAACAGCCTGGAAGAGGTAGGGCGTCGCCTTGTGAAAATACGGAACGGATTGGAGCAGAATGACATAAGCTCGCTTATTTTGAGTATAAGTCGTCGATGTTCAGCCATCATTAGAAGCAGAGGAGGAAATACTCGATACTGAGGTCATTTCATTAAAAATGTTAATGTTTTTTGGAAATTTTCACTTTTTCATTGCTTTTCACTGTGTACTCATTTGTAAAAGCTAATTCACTAAAAGATTAAGCAAAGTTTATTAAAGGTTGTTAATTATCAAATAATCGAATATACTTCTCTATCTAGTCATATTCTGTAGTTATATAGTGATGCGTTAATTTCTTAGAGCAATGTATTTATTTCGAACTGTATTAGATTTCTAAACCTTGGCCTAGACATACTCTAATATAAATTTTAATAATTCTCAGCATACGTCATCATAACATTTCATAATCCTTAAACACAATTAAAGCTTGTGCAATAGTCTTAAACTCACAATTAAGTTAAATATTGTTATATAAGTTTTCAAAACAAACTTAATTTCTTCTAGGGAAAAAGCGTGACATTCGCTTACATTTTACGAATTTTAGAATCCAAAAACGTTGTGAGAATAACGTGATAAATAGTCTTAGAAAAAACTTTTGATTTGAAATCACTTAAGGCAGTAAACATAAAACTTAAACAAAACATGAACGATACGACAATAACTAAAATAACAAGAAATGACAATATTCTAATATTATATTAAAACTTTAGGTTACCGATTTACTAAATCGCTCGGCCAACAAATAGTTATTTTCATAATGAATTAATTGTGTAACATGTAACATTATAGTACGTGCGTACTAAAATATAACAACATTACACAATCCTTTCCAATGCAGTTTCACATATGCAAGTGTGGTAACGTATAATCTGCCGTCCTAATTAATTAGTATGAATTGAGCATAGCTTTGCTGATAAAAATAATACTCCTGCACGTAGACTCTTTTGTTATCTACTCTATATGATGAAACGCACGCAACTTTTTCATTTCGTAATAATCTGTGCATTTGCTATAAAAATTCCATCATTTGATTAAATCATCAATCCTGGCACAAAACGCTAAAGGTTAGTTAACAAATAATTCGTCCATTCGTCTGGAATTTTAAATATACTGGAGATTTCTACTTTTATTACGGTAAAGAGAACATGAATATGATAGGAATGTTACGAATTTCAATACAAATTGCATAATAACATTATCGCTGTGCATAATGATATGTTCGTCTGGGTTTTTTGTCACATTGTCGGTTTTTTTAACATGTACATTCAAATTTTATATAACACTACCATTTACAATTAAAATTAGTGCTTATGTGATTTAAATACTTTATCAAAAGAATAATGTGATGATCAAATTTATTTGGTATGAACTAATAATATTAATTCGAACACCTGAAAAATTATTTGAAGCTTGAAATATATATATATATATATATATATATATAGCTGCTCCTATTGCAAATCTGGTAATGGAACATTTAGAATAAAACGTTATCAATTCATTAGACTTCCACCCCATTTTCTCCAAAAGATATGTTGATGATATCATAACATGTATTCCGACTAATAAAATAAACTATCTTTTAAATAAATTCAACAATTTTCACAACAAATTAAAATTCACTATTGAAGAAGAAATTAATAACAGTATTAATTTTCTTGATATTTCTTTAAGCTATGATAGACAGGGTACTATTTATACAAATTAGTATAATAAACCCACAGCTTCTTTTCGATATATGAATTACCACTCAAATGCTCCTACAGTATTCAATAAAATGATTATAAATAATCTGACTGATAGAACAGTAAAACTATCACATACTCAATACAGAAAAGATAACATCAAGAAAATTAAAACAATTAAAAAAAGAATACACCACATATACGACACTGCAGACACCAATAACAATTTAAACAATGACACAACATATATCACGATTCCATATCTTCCACAACTATCAGAAAAAATTAAATACACTTTAAAAAAATATGATGTAGCTACAACATATAAACTTAGTACCTAATACTAATAAACATTTATTTTCAAAACTTATACCTAAAATAGAAAAAAATCGAGAAACACATGTCATCTATAAAATACCATGTCGCGATTGCTACAGTTACTACATAGGCCAAACTAAACAATATTTATACAAAAGAATACAATCCCACAAATACTCTAAAACAGACAAAACTGCTTTATCTACAAACAAACTACAACATGATCACCATTTCGATTTTGAAAACACACAGATAATTGATAAAGAACAACACACAATGAAAAGGGAAATTAAAGAAATGACTAGTATTAAATAGGAAAAAAATTCAATTAACAACAGAAGTGATATAAGAAATTTAAGCTGTATATACTATAACTTAATTATGTAACGATCTGCAATTTACCATCATAATATATGTTGCTGTTATATAATTATATATCTTAAGTTATTTAAATATCTACACATTTGCTTATCATGCTGACAGTTCTGTACATATTTTGATTCCTGTCTTGTTATCCGAGTAGGTTTTCGTGGTTTTCCTTCTCATTTAAGGCGAATGCCGACAGCTTTACATCTTAAGACGCTCCACGGGCGCATACATAATAATAACTCATGTCTTGCATTTCCCTGTTTTTGTTGTCTATCTATTTTAGAATACTAAGGCATGATTTATTATTATTCAATTGGAATGTATCTTTGAATAATTTTATCCATCTGTCTGTTATGAAAGCAAACGTCAGATGCAGAAAAGCAGAAAGCAGATGCCTGTTTTGAAAGCAGATGTGAGTTATTGAAAGCAGATGTCAGTATTTTGAGGGCAGATGTCAGTTTTGAAGGTTTGAAATTGCTAATTATTACTCCATAGCTATATGAGTGTTTAGATAATTTCTTAGCCGTTTATTAAATATAACAATTGATAAATTATTGGAATCTTTCGGCTTTTATATGAAATATTTACTAACATCAAATTAGTATGTATGTAATTGCAAAGGAAGTGGGGATGTAAACATTGCTGTCTACAAATTACAAACCAAATCATACGAAATTTTTAATTGAAAAATATTGTCTGAATATATTGTTATATATATATAATTATTTCGTGACCTTTGTATGTTATGGTAAATTCAATTTGTTGGCGATTTAAGGTCTGGTTTTAGTTCAAAATGTATATATTTAAAATAATCCTGCATGTTTCGGCAAATGATTCCTTTTTCAAGGAATATAAAATATAAATGACAGTATATTACTAAAATTATTCAAAGATACATTGCTTTTCCCTGTTTTTGTTGTCTATCTATTTTAGAATACTAAGGCATGATTTATTATTATTAAACTGGAATGTATCTTTGAATAATTCAACGGTCCATTTTAACAACTGTCAAAATATCTCCAAAGCCTCCTCTTTCAATTATTATCAATAGATTTACGACAGGTATATTATATGATTAGATGTTGCTAATTAAAAATGAACAAATCATTTTAGCTCTCACTGTATTTTCGATTTGACAAACACTTATTGTGAAAAATACAAAACATGTTAAATAGTAATTAATAAATAAATAAATAAATAAATAAATATTTACAAATATCAAATTAGTATGTATGTAATTGCAAAGTAAGTGGGGATGTAAACATTGCTGTCTGCAAATTACAAAGCAAATCATACGAAATTTTTAATTGACAAATATTGTCTACGTTGGGACTTGTCGCTTTTACCACTTAAGCCACGATAGACCTTGGTTCAAGCTATTTAGAAATGCATTATAAAGTAACAGTGTTAATGAATCAGATGTCAGTTATTGAATGTAGATGTCAAGTTGAAAGCAAAAGTCAGTTTTGAAAGTCGATGTCTGTTTTGATAGCAGATGTCAGTTATTGAAAGCAAATGTCAGTTATTGAAAGCAGATGTCTGTTTTGAAAGCAGATGTCTGTTATGAAAGGAAACGTCAGATTTGAAAGCAGTTGCCTGTTTTGAAAGCAGATGTCAGTTATTGAAAGCAGATGTCAGTATTTTGAGAGCAGATATCAGTTTTGAAGGTTTGAAATTGCTAATTCTCCATAGCTATATGAGTGTTTAGATAATTTCTTATTGGAGTTTTTCGGCTTTTGTATGAAATATTTACAAATATCAAATTAGTATGTATGTATGTAATTGCAGAATAAGTGGGGATGTAAACATTGCTGTCTACAAATTACAAAGCAAATCATACGAAATTTTTAATTGAAAAATATTGTCTACATTGACTTGGGTTCAAGTCCCAACGTAGACAATATTTTTCAATTAAAAATTTCTAACATTGTCCCGCCGGATATCATATGTCTGGTTGCAGCACAGAATAAGTGGGCTAAGATTACGAACAACATTGATCTTCCCATACAGGATCATTTGAAGAACGTCCCCAGGACCCGACTGAAATCTAGGAGACTGATTTGGCTGGATACTAAAGTTCGTTGCCCTATCAATGTGAATGATTGCTGAAGAGCCCTCCTTGAAGAACATCCTGAATTGAGGAATGAATCTTTAATGTGAAGCAAACTATGGTCCACATAGTAAGCGACTGCACCAGAAAAAGTTTCCCTGGTGACATTCACAAAGTGGACAAGGCAACTCCTGTAGCACTGGACATGTGGAAAAACGTAGATATTAGTGTATAAATTAGTTTTATTACTCTTTTTCTGTCATAAAAGTGATTTATACATTGATACCTAATTATAAAAATATAAATATATTTAAAAACACTTAATATTTTTGCACCTATACAAGGTGTGTATAAATTGGCGGACCCACTACACGCGGCGATGTTCTTCGTTAAATTCGGGGTCCAAAATCCTAATACGAAAATGTTATACCATGCTCCATATCTTTGCACGAGGTTCCTAAAGTTCGGACTTTCAGTCTTGAAATAAGCATTATTACTCGATATTTGTTGACAGAAAGAGCTACAATTTAGAAGAAAGAAGAATTGTTGTTATTATCCTTTTGTTAAAATTTTCTTTTTGATTTTAAAGTTTGTTTTTAATATTTGTTTATTAACTTATTTTGACGAAAAACACATCTGACAACGTTGTAAAACAATAAGTAGGCACCCTAATGTTGTTCTAGTCAAATACATTACTACTGTCAAATTCATTCTGAAGACAAAGGAAGCCTGATACATCGTTTTAGGATTTGGACTTTTAACTCAAAATTTTACCAAGAATGTCGCCACGTGTAGTGGGTCCGCCAATTTATACACACCTTGTATATAAGGATGTTATATTTCTTCAAATATCTCGAATTTAAAATATTAATTCAAACTTAGCCATTTTTTGTAATTCGTATTTACAAAGAGAAAGCCTTTCTCTTTTGCTATTGTACAAGCCGACTGACCCTTGGACATCTACCTGATGGAACAGTCGGTTCATGTTCTAATGTTCGGTTGCAATTTCTACAATATACTTCTTTTGAACTTAGTTATTAATTATAATTATGTACTCTTCTTCATAATTATATATCATGTCGCATATCATTCTCAAGCTTCTTTCTCAAAGAATATTTTAATGATATTTATTTCATCGACATTGCAATTCTTAGCTTGCAACTTCGATTTACCCTCTCTCAAAAACTGGATCATAAAAACCTTTTTCGAGTATTCTCTCACCTTCAGATTCGTCTCAACTACCATGGTTTAAACATCGTCTTTTTTTGTACTGATCAAGTACCCGCCATGAAGCACGTGGTTACGTGTCTACGCTTCAAAGGTAACTGTGTATTGTTCGATGCAGAGATTATTTTATTTTACATGCATTCTAATCACATTTAGTTCCCGTTTAATTTACGACATAATTTAAATTCCTTTTCAGTGTATTGTTTGTGTGTTCATTTTTAGTTACTTATTTGCCATTCATGGTATAAATTGCTACTTTTATTTAATCACTTTAATGCATTTTAAAGCACTCAATTTCTTATGTAAATATTGTGATGTGAGTAATCCGATGATACGTCAGCCGGGCCGTATCACGCGCCGAATACGTCATCAAGTCTCGCGAACCTGTTAGAAAAGAGTTACTGGAAAAACTCTCGAATGAGATATACATCGAAAAATCTAGAAGGCATAAGCTGGACGTATATATATATATATATATATATATATATATATATATATATATATATATATATAAGCCGCCGAGGAAGGGATAAATTCATTGAAAGAGTAACCGCCGTCGTGTGATATATAAATGTAAATAAATACTTATTGTGAAATAAATGTTCATATTGTTAATTATAGCAAACGCCAATTACGTTGGCGCGAGGAGGGGTAAGTTCGCGCAGGATTAGAAGTAGTGGGGGATTTGTATTTGGTTTTACATCAAATGTCAGAAAATTCTAACCTCTGAGCGTGTATCAATTTATGATCCCCTAGCAAAGACATTATGTTCCGTCAAACGTCAATGACAAATGTATCCTGACAATTACTTGAATAGTGGGGTGGACGTTTTTAAAAACGGCTTCTGCGCACCCCCTCCTCGCGCCAAGTTAATTGGTGTTTGCTAATATTAGTTTTTAAATTGTTATTTAGTGTATTTTGTTTTTATTGTTAATATAGTGGGTGTTAAAATTACTGTTAGTTTTATGTAAGAACTCAGAATGACAAATATTATACAATATTAAATAAAAACTTTAAGGGCAAAGTTGTGTTTTATTTAGTTAATAAGTTGTAATACATGTATTCCAGCGCACATTATACACGTCCTGGACCTTTGACACAACTTCATCACCACTATAATTATTTAAACATTTTCGGTATTATTAGGACGCTTCAGCTAGCTCGAAAAGAATCAACACGAGCCACAAGCGGCCATCTTGTAACAATTTGGGTTCCCGCGTACTCAAATACAACATACACCCAAATAGGGTTCTTTTTAACAATATAAACCCGGTTTCCGAAACAAATAATAATTTATTCAAATACCTCAAAAACAATAAAGATAGAACCGATAAAAATAATAAATTGAGAGTCTATCTGAAGTCTATAGTTAACGTGTAGACGCGGTAAGATATATGTTAGTCAAACAAGAACATTTGAAAAACATATTACTGAACATTATTCTTCGTTTAAAAATAAAACATTAGGTTTTTACCAATAAATTAATAGAATGAACGATACATTTAATAATGATTTTCAAATTCTACATTTAGAAAATAAAGGCACAAAACAAAACTTAATGGAAGGCTAACGATCAGTTGGATTTAAATAACTCTTCCTTGTTAAATTTATTTATTTAAGGCGACACTTTAAACGATTATAGAAACACACATTTAGTTTATTAAAAGTTTACATGTTTAGTACCCAATAGTATAACAATAGAACAATAGAATATTTGTATAAATTCTCACATTTTGAAGACAATGTAAAGTAATATTAATCTTTTGTATTTTAGTATAACCGATATTAGTTTTTAACTTACTCTACAATATACCTGACGAAACAATTGTCGTTTTACAATAAAGTGAAGATTTTAGCTATTAGTTTTATTTCTATTTCAATATATGTTATTAAATAAATACGATTTCGGGCTTTAAAATTGGACTCGCTGATTTATTCTTGTACAAAAACAAAACGATTACTTATATTGAATCAAAATGACAATGTTAACTTATTATTATTTAAAAAAATATATTTTCTAATGTACTTTGTTTGAAAGTACCTATTTAGAATATTTAAATTTATCTTTTGTATATGTAAAGGCGACTGTGTAACACGTGTCTCCTTTGGGCATACAGTTAATTTTCCTGATATAATGAGAACATAGTCACTAGCTCGGTCTAATGTCTCTGTAAACAGTAATTATCGCAGTATTTGCAAGTATAACTCGATTACTCGATTCCATATTCATCTGTAAGTAATTAAAAGTTATGCATGGTTTAACAGTAATAAAAAATAGCAAGCTTATAAATACATATATTTATTATTTAATTAGGAATAGAAGTTAAAATTAAACAACTATATCATTTGCTATTTTTATCATTGATGCTATTCGAATCTTTGCATTATTATGGCTATTTACTCAAAACTTCCACATGCACTCACACTCACACAAACAGCAGAATCTGCATATTATTTTTAATTAAAAGATGTTTAAACAATAAAATTAAAATATACCTTCACTTCGCACCCAAGAGTTAGACAACTTTATAAACAGTTGCGTTCGACTTAACATATACCTCATCTCTTTTAACTTTTAACGCAAAATATATATTTTCCAATTAAAAATTATGCCTATTTATCTCTTCAATGATAGCCTCAATGATATTTGGAAATTTATAATATAAAATTTTAGAAAATTTAAATTTAGAAAACCAAGCAAAATTCCCGAAAACCAATTTTAAATATCCATTTGATAGAACAGTATATAAGCAAAAATAAAGTAGGTACCGTAGAACGGGACTATTCGAAACAAATTTTTAACATTTTTGTCCATAATTCTGAAATTACTAGCAATGAAAAATTCGCTAATACGTGATCAGATGCATCTACACTTATATTATTTGAAGTGATAATTTGTTAAGTCGTACCAAAAAAAAAATTTTTTGGGCACTCTCAAATAGCCTCCAGATGAGGTTTCTTGAATTTCTATTGTAAATTTCATAATAAACTCATTTTAAAATAGCCTAGAGGCTAATTGAGATACGTATATTTATTTTTAAAAAAGAAATTAATTTATGGTACAACAAAAAAACATCATTTTTTTGGAACTTACTGCAAGTGAGAATTAATGAATATTAAATCTCATTCTTACATGTAAATGTCGACTTATGTGATGCGTTCATAACTACAATCCGAAAAACTAAGTTTGTACCAGTATGCAGAACACACCCTTTCGCGACAACGAACTTCCTGGTAATTAGGTTAATTAAGAATTGCTGAAAAAAACGTTATGAACGCATCACATAAGTCGACATTTACATGTAAGAATGAGATTTAATATTCATTAATTCTCACTTGCAGTAAGTTCCAAATGTTAACCATATATACAGAAAGTATAGAAATGAAAAGCAATGTCCGTCTTTGAGGAATGCCGTGCATTGAAAAGTTCCAACAAGAACGAAACGCGTCTGTACGTTTCCCGTTGATTGACTTGTTTTTCTTCAGCAATTCTTAATTAACCTAATTACCAGGAAGTTCGTTGTCGCGAAAGGGTGTGTTCTGCATACTGGTACAAACTTAGTTTGTCGGATTATAGTTATGAACGCATCACATAAGTCGACATTTACATGTAAGAATGAGATTTATTATTCATTAATTCTCACTTGCAGTGAGTTCCAAATGTTAACCATATATACAGAAAGTATAGAAATGAAAAGCAATGTCTGTCTTCGAGGAATGCCGTGCATTGAAAAGTTCCAACAAGAACGAAACGCGTCTGTACGTCTCCCGTTGATTGACTTGTTTTTTTCAGCAATTCTTAATTAACCTAATTACCAGGAAGTTCGTTGTCGCGAAAGGGTGTGTTCTGCATACTGGTACAAACTTAGTTTGTCGGATTGTAGTTATGAACGCATCACATAAGTCGATATTTACATGTAAGAATGAGATTTAATATTCATTAATTCTCACTTGCAGTAAGTTCCAAATGTTAACCATATATACAGAAAGTATAGAAATGAAAAGCAATGTCCGTCTTCGAGGAATGCCGTGCATTGAAAAGTTCCAACAAGAATGAAACGCGTCTGTACGTTTCCCGTTGATTGACTTGTTTTTTTCAGCAATTCTTAATTAACCTAATTACCAGGAAGTTCGTTGTCGCGAAAGGGTGTGTTCTGCATACTGGTACAAACTTAGTTTGTCGGATTGTAGTTATGAACGCATCACATAAGTCGACATTTACATGTAAGAATGAGATTTAATATTCATTAATTCTCACTTGCAGTAAGTTCCAAATGTTAACCATATATACAGAAAGTATAGAAATGAAAAGCAATGTCCGTCTTCGAGGAATGCCGTGCATTGAAAAGTTCCAACAAGAACGAAACGCGTCTGTACGTTTCCCGTTGATTGACTTGTTTTTTTTCAGCAATTCTTAATTAGCCTAATTACCAGGAAGTTCGTTGTCGCGAAAGGGTGTGTTCTGCATACTGGTACAAACTTAGTTTGTCGGATTGTAGTTATGAACGCATCACATAAGTCGACATTTACATGTAAGAATGAGATTTAATATTCATTAATTCTCACTTGCAGTAAGTTCCAAATGTTAACCATATGTACAGAAAGTATAGAAATGAAAAGCAATGTCCCGTCTTCGAGGAATGCCGTGCATTGAAAAGTTCCAACAAGAACGAAACGCGTCTCTACGTTTCCCGTTGATTGACTTGTTTTTTTCAGCAATTCTTAATTAACCATTTTTTATTAAAAAAACAACAAATATATTCTATTACTACAAATAAAGGAAAAACTGTGTTTTTTATTTATTATCATTATAATAAAATCTACGTTTAAAATAAGATATAAACTGTTAACATAAAAATCTTATTCTAAAGGAATTACTACAGCATTTTGTAATGCCAAGAGAATTACAAAATGTGAAAATCAGGAAATCAATCGTAATTACCCTGAAAGTGATTTCTAGTTAATAGTGTAATGAAAATCTATGTTTCTAGTATTGAAATTGAAATATTTTTTGTAGTTTTGGTAGAAGCTTCAATACTGAAAAATATATCATTTGAATCTTGAACACGGAAGTGTTATAATTTTTATTACTGAAGAGAGAAATGGCCAAAAAATGATCCATGAACAAATGATTATTGCGTATTAATATTCTAGTCGAAACAATTTCATCGTTGAATAAAGTTTCGGTTAAATAACAGTTTTGAAAATTTTAAACGAAAATTTAGAAATGAATAGGGTGTTAAGGAGGTAGATTCTCAAGCTCCTCGGTCCAGAACAGAAACTTGTTACACGAAAAGTTTACTAGAACAATTGTAATAGATTAGGAGAAGATAATTATTAATTAAACAAGAGTAATGCAATGGGTGCATAAAGTGCCTCCAACACTAAAAAACACGAAAACGCCCGGTTCGACGGGAAAATTGATGGCAATGGCTTTCTGAGACTGCGAGACGTTTCCGTTCATCAAGTACTTGAAGCACTATTAGCGGTGTTGTAAAGAATCATTAAAAATCTCGAAGCTGCCATCCAATCGCTGATATTTCTTCTGAAAACCCTATACTGCGGCACAACAATTGCAGTGTACATAGGGCTAAAAGAGCTTTATAGACGTTGAGGTATTCTCACTATAGGGTAGATGTAGTACCAAACTATTACGCTTTTCCTTTAGTTGAAAAAAATATTCACGATGGCGGAGATTTTCTTCAGATCATGTCTTCAAAACTTCTATTAATGCTTAATTTGGAGAAGTCATCGAAATATTTTTTTTGAAAAGGTCTCGTTATTGAATAAACGTTGCGTTGCAATAAGTGTATAGAAGAAGTGTAGAAAGAAGTTGAAAGAGCATATGTAGAAAAATATATTTTTTATCGCTCTCTCTCTTGTTATATGTCTAGGTAGATTACGTAAAAATCTTACCTCGTATGGTTCTAATGTAATTTGCTTTCCAAATGTCTGGTCTTAATTATTTGTAACATTCAAATCACATCTTGTTTTCAAAATCAATATTGTTAAATTTGTCATGAAAATATACCAAAAATTTATTTATACATCGCAAACAAAAATTCCGGTCACCGAAGTAAATGTCTGTAGGACATCATATGACGCAGTACTAAGAATAACGTACGTGCCTTATCCCAATGAAGAGATAGATGAATTAGAGAGAATTAGTCTTATAAAAATTACTAGTGAAATGTATTCTTATAATAAGTCAGTCGTATTGTAACCTTTGCTTCGAATAGTAATAAAAATTTGCTTTTTAAAACCAAACTTTGCGTTTCCAAACATAAAACTCTGCTAATACAAGAAAAAATAATTTTTCTTGTACTAACATGAACCATTATCTACAATATAAGAATGAGAAATAAAAGAAAGGTACATTTTATTCACGAAACAGTAAATTGTGCAAAGTTAACAAAGTCATTGGTCTTATCGGCTATGTTTTCACACAATTTAAGCAATTAATAATGTGTACTACCTCCACGAACTGTAATGACTTCTGCCTTACGGCACGGTAAACTTTGAATGCAGTTGGCGATCTTTTATTGTGTAATGTTTTCCCATTCCTCACGAAAAGCTATTCGAAGATCCCGAATGGTTACCGGTATGGGCTGTTGGTGCCGAACACGTCGCCCTAATGAAACCTAGAGATTTTCGATAAGATTAAAGTCCGGACTTCGAGCTGGCTATTGCTAATGGCGAAAGTTAAACGAATCCAAATATCGCTCAACCATCCGTGCTGTGTGCGGTCGCGTGTTATCGTGCATTAGAGTAAAGTTCTCACCTACGAATGGAACAAATGGTAGGACGTGATCAGCTAAACACTCGCTGATGTACCTAGCAGCCGTCGTGGTACCATTTTCAATAAGAACAAACTCAATTTTCACGTACAGCGAAATGCTACCCCAAACCATTATACCCCCATTTGTATACAACAAACTGAAAATCGTTTACCACGCCTTCTCCACACACGTTCTCGTTCATCTGGTGAACGCAGACAAAAACAAGACTCATCCGTGAACAATACGGAGCTCCATTGATGTTTATGCTAACGAGCAAATCGTAGTCGCTGAACACGATGAACTGAGAGCAAAAGTTTCCTTGACATCGCTTCGTATTCTTTCAATCTTTGGCGAACGGTTCGTGCAGAAATTTCAGTACCGTAAACGTCCTCGATTTGGCGAGACACAAATGTTGATGGTAAACCACGATCGTGCGTAGTGTAAATATCACCATAGAACAGGTCTTCTTACTGGTTTATGGTGCGAGGTCTACCTGATCCTGGCAATCTTGAGTATTACCCAGTTTGACGATGTCGCTGTATTGCGTCTTGGGCGGTACTCCTGGAAATATTCAATACAGCAGCGATGTATCGAATTCTGCTTCCATCTTCGTTCAAAATTACTGCTCGGTCTACAATTTCTGCTTGCATTTTGTCAAGCAAATTCAAATGGCCTTTCAACACAACTAATAAAACCGGAATAAAGAGCACACCAAGATTTTTTGGGCTCGTCATTATTTTTGTTTTTCTTTTGGCTGTTTTGATAAATTTAATGTTTTGTATCTTCTTTAATTTCCAATTCATATTTCAATTCATATTTCATTAAAAAAAAGCAAAAAAGAAGGAATTTTGATTATGATAACTAGAGAACGGACGCAATTTCTATAAAACGCAATAGGCAATTGGAATTGTGTAAAACGTCGCACAGTACATCCCGGCGTAATTCAATGAAGTATTTGTTTGCCTTACTCGGACACCTGGGCTTTCTGCGATAACAATGGACAAGCCAGCTATTGTACTAGGAGAATATAGTGCTTTTTAAAGTGTTTTCATGAGCGTAGATAGAAGCGGGTTTTTTATAATGGATTTTATTTATTAATTTATATTTCGTAAGTTAAATAAAGTGCTGTGAGTTAGTTTCTTGTTTTCGTAGTTCTAACTGTTATTTACATCGTAATTTTTGTGATAGATCCTGTTTAATATCGTTTGATTGAATCTATTTCTACCAATTATTTCGACGTAAGTGTGCATTGAATTTCGTTCAGTTTCAATAACTTAGGCACACATTTTTAGTTTTCATTTATTTAGATCTAGAGAATTGTTTAAGTTACTTTTTCAGACATGATATGGAAGAATGTCGAGAACGGCATTGTAAAACAATGGCGAGTTGGATTGACGGTCATACTGATTGTATGTCCATTGTCAGTGATTCCGAAATTTATTACAAAATCCGTAAAATATCGTCAAAAATTCGTCACTTAGGATCGCAAACACATCTGAACTCTGTAAAACTTTTACGGCGGCTAATATTCCATTAAATAAACTTAGCAATCCCACTTTAAAAATATTTCTTCAAAAATATACTGGTCGAAATGTTCCTGATGAATCAACTTTACGCAAATAATATGTTTCTACGTGCTATACGAGAACAGTAGAACGCATTAGAAGCCATCTTTTAAATCAATACATATGGATAAGCGCCGACGAAACGGTGGATATGTTAGGACGCTGTGTGGTAAATGTTGTAGCTGGTGTACTACATCCAACTATTCCCTATAACTCATATGTAATAGCAACAAGTGTTATAAATAGAGTTGATGCGGAAACAGTTGCAAAAACCATTAAGGAGAAAATGCAAAAAATGCTTCATTCGGACGCCACGTACAAAGAAAAAATACTTTTATTTGTCAGTGATAGTGCTGCGTATATGTTAAAAACAGGCAGACTATTGAAGAAAACATATCCTAATATGCTGCATATTACTTGTGTAGCACATGGTATCCACAGAATCTGTGAATATATCAGAGACACTTTTCCGGAAGTTGATAGACTTGTATCAGCTTTTAAAAAAGATTTCAGAAAAGCACCATTGAGAGTAGCTCTTATCAGGGAAAAATTTCCATCTCTGTCACTGCCTCCCACTCCAGTAATAACTAGATGGGGAACATGGCTGGAAGCTACTAGTTATTATGCTGAGAATTTCGATAGTCTAAAACATTTCGTAACACTGCTAAAGGAGGATGCTAGAAGTATTGGTGAGTGCAAGAAGCTCACACAAATCCCAAATTTAAAAAATCAGTTGTACTTTCTTCACGAACACTTTGGAAAATTTCCAAAACTAATCACTTATTTTGAAAATCGAAATCTCAAATTAAATGACGGATTAACCACATTAGATGTGGCTGTTAATAATTTGAAAAGTGTGACTTAGGATGTGGTCTTCGGCAAAGTTTGAAGCAATTCTTAATAGAAATCCAGATTTAATTACATTGCAGCAATTATGTATGGAGACAATTCCACAAAATCTAACGGCTAAATATGAAGAAATACAAGAATATTTCCAGTATGCACCTATAACCAGTTGTGATGTAGAAAGGACGTTTTCTATTTATAAGGATGTATAGCAATCGCCAATTAAGTAGGCGCGAGGAGGGAGTGCGCAGAAGCCGTTTTTAAAAACGTCCTCCCCTACTACTCAACTAATTGTCAGAATACATTTGTCATTGACGTTTGACGGAACATAATGTCTTTGCTAGGGGATCATAAAGTGATACGAGCTCAGAGGTTAGAATTATCTGACATTTGATGTAAAACCAAATATAAATCTCCCCACTACTTCTAATCCTGCGCGAACTTACCCCACTTCGCGCCAACTTAATTGGCGTTTGCTATACTTAATTCAAAGAGAACAAAATTGACAGAAAAAAACCTTGAGAAACTATTGCTAGTCAATATTAATACTCCTTTACTCAACTTGAACGACAAAATGAACAAATAAAAATGTTCCAATTATAGAAATAAAAATAAAAACTTTAAAAATACAACTTTTCAACAAATACATATGTATTTCGTAATTTTATAGATCACCACCTGTTCGTTTTCCAATTATATAAATAAAATTAAAAACTTTATAAATACAACTTTTCATCAAATAAATATGTATTTCGTAATTTTATAGATCACATCCCGTTCGTTTTCTAATTATATAAATAAAATTAAATATTTTAGAAATACAGCCTCCTTTCGCCAGTACTGCACTGAGTGGTAAGCGTGTCCGTTCTCTAATGATAACATACATTTACTTCAATGTCCGGAATTTTTTGTCAACGAGTGTAGTTAATAATACATCAAAGGCTTAAAATTTTAATGTAAAAATACAATTTTGATTTTATAAATGTAAAAAACATATTTTTAAGTTAATGACTTTTGTATAAAATATATAAAAAACATAGAATAGCTATTACTTAAGTAGACCAACTCTTAGCGAGAAATGCTAAATAAAAATCCAATTTTGAAAAGAACGTGAATAATTCTACTAAAACCATTCGCCTGTACCTAATTAATTAAGGAAAGAGCCATTCCCGCAGTCCATACTGTAACCCAGATGTCCATTAAAATTGGGAAACGTTGTGTTTTTAGTGTCCCCGTTTCACTGAAAAGCCGGAATTTCCTGAACCAGTTCCGGTTACTGGATTTCCAAGAGTTCACTGAACTCATCCTCGAAGCGGGCAAAACGTTTTCTGCATCCATCATGTGGTTAAAGTTGACTCTCAATTGCTAACTAAATATTTTATGAATTACATACGTGTACAATTTTCAAAATTCTCTCTCTCATTGAAGTATTATAGTATAGATATACAGCGTCCTCATTAGTATGGAAATTAAAGCGAATGGAATTAAATTTCAAGAGAAATGTTAAGCTTGAATGCCTATATAATTTTAACAGCGTTTCAGATTGAACATATATGGAAATAATAAACAATTCAAACAGATAGTATGTTGTATATGAACTTAAAATATTTATTAACTAAAATAAACAAGGCTAAGAAAATACTATATTGGAAATTATGCAGTAATAATCCGGAATCACATTAAGGTGCGTCTTAGCGAAGTTATTTGCCTAGCTCGTTTAGCTCAGCTCGACTATGGAATAAACAATTAGCCAATCGTATCACGCGAAGTAATCACGTATTCAGGTAGCACAGCACGGCGACAAAACTTGGTCAATTCCAATTTTTATAGCCTAACGAGACGAGCGATCACTTCAACTGTCAAATTAAATTTGTCAAACTTTACCTGACTTTTAAGATTGTGTACCGTTTTTTGGTTGTTGTTTAGTCAATTTAGTACAAGCTAAAGATGAATTGTATAATGAATAATGTGCGGCTAGCCAATTACAAAAACGTATATATAAGAAAAAAAACTGTGTCAAGAAATAGCACATAATATGAATTGGACAAGTGATGGTGCATTTCTAAACTTAAATTGTGAAATGCATCATCAATTTGTCTTTTCGTAATAAAAGTCGTAGTATGGTTTTGCATCTTCAGCAATTTACTATAAAGATAACAATAAATTCCATCACAAACCAAGCTTGAAAGAATTTTTGGTATACTCCTCGTCAGGAAAGATGGTCCCTGCGTCATCAATAAACACTGTATGATTCAAATCAGTACTTCGGCGTCATATTAAATACTGTAAATTGCAAAATGAATATGGATTGTAACTTCGTTTCCGGGCCAAATATATTTGACGCAGTCGGTCGAATTTGTAGGTTATATGAACATATAATCGAATTACATCTTCAGTTATATTAAAATTACTATAAATTGAACAAAGCTGTGTAAACAGCAAATCAAATTAAACTATAACACCACTTGAAAAATAAAATGAACTATCAAGAATTTACAACATTTAAGTCAACATATTAGATTATGTAATTCTTTAATCATTTTAATGAATGGCAAAACCAAACAGTTTCAAGTTAGTTGTAAAAGCATTATTACTGGAATTGAAATTATACAATAGACCAGAGTATCTACTTTGTATAACTGTAATTACATATTCACTGTTATGAGTTTTATAAACATTATCTTCCCAATTATATCATAGAATAACCCTAGATATTAGTTAAACGTTCTACAGTGCCTAATTTTAAATAAAATTTGGAATATATTGCAGTATAACTTAACACTGCCATAATAGATAAGTTGAGTTTTGCAGAATGGTCGGTATAAATATTTGAAATTGCAGTATGCATTATAAACAAAACATATTTATACAAACTTATTTGCTGTAAAATGTTTTTTTTTGGTTCGAAATTATTTGTTGACTGCTAGTAAAATAGAACTTGTACGATTGCAGAAAGAAATTTTGAAAAAGGAACATGAAATGGAGCAAGAAAGAAAAGGTTTAGTAATTGAACTTTCAAAAATTAAATTAAGCAAACAAAAAATTTTACTTGCAATAAGTTATAGATTTATATAATATATACAAACAATAGTTATTTTATTTATTGTTTTTATCAAATTGTATGAATTTGTTTTGTGTATATTAAAAAATTTTAAGTTAACACCAGAAGATTAGAGCTGATGGACACCAAATCAAATAAGGCAGTCGAAACACATTTCACTAGTGTATCTTGCAAAAACTTGCTACAAAAAGATGAAAACACATTCAAATGTATTTAATTGGACATACATTTTTTTTATATGTATTGTATTTTTAACTCCAAATATTAAAATTGCATCGAAAAAGAATACGCAGTAATAAAAAGTAGCCAATTTAAAAAAGAACTTCAATATATTAAATTGTCAATGTAACTGGGAATTATAATTGTTTAATAATAAGTTAATATACATATGTAATCATTTAACAAAATTGCCTTATTATTTGTTTAATAATAAAATTATCATGAGTATATATATAAAAAAAAGGAAATATAAAAAATATTTAGAAAATAGTATAATAGTCGATATTAGAATAAATTTGCAAAATGAACTGATACTATTATTGCTTTCGAGAGTTCCACATTAACTTTCATACCATATATGTAATAAGATTGGAAATCTTTTTAAGACACCAAAAAATCTTTCAATCCAGTTTCTGGTTCTAAAATGGGATTCATCGTACAATTGTTCTGCTCGACTTTGAGCATTTGCTAGAGGTTAATAAATATTTTGTAATATTGTAACAACTATCATCAAGTATAACTGGGTTATTGAAATGTTCATTTTCTTAGCTTCTTTTTATTGCCGATCCATTCAAAATTGTTTGGTCATGTGTAGATCCTGGCCATCTGGCTACGATGTCACAAATTCTTAATTGAAAATCTCCTATTACCTGAATATTCCATGATAAATATCCTTTCTGTTTCGGTACAGCTCAGCATTATTACCACTAGGAGATTGTTTTCTCATGTGAGTGCAATCAATTCTACTTAGTATATTAGGAAATCTAGCTACTTGATAAAATCTGTTTCTGTAATTTTTCTACCTTTCTAGACATATTTAGATAAAAATTGTGGCCACAGTCTGGCAATTGCATGTGTAACATTTTGTATGATTATTTGTATTAATATCATTGTATTTGTTGCATAAAAAATCAGTTACTAAAAGTAGAAACTACCATTACATAAACAACTAATCAGTTGTATACTAATACTTGATACTTTTACTGCCAACACAAGAAAATTTGATATATTTGGCGTGAAATAAAAACGACGTGTAGCACGTACGTTGGCTTAAATCTTGGGTTATAATATAGATTAAGTAAAAACATGGGATAGCTAACAGTTTTTTTATCTGCGGTCATATAGGAAGTATTGTTAATCACTATCTTCACTGCTGCTTGAATCATCAATGTTAATTATAAAGCCATTGATTTCACAATGTAAATGTATTTTCTCTATCATACCATTTTTTTATAACACTTTCCGTGTGTATAACACAATTTTTCCAAATTTCTTCCATACACTGCCCTAGTGATTACTTCCACATAGCTATAACTTTATCATCTCCATGTCCATCCCTGAAAATATGTTTATTATAATATTGTTTTGCATGGTCCCAAATAATTTCGATAGCATTAAATTCACAATAATAAGGAGACAATCTTCAATATTTCATGTCCATGACTTTGTAGCAATTCATCTACTTGATACCGTTTTTCTTTATGCAAATTTTTAGCAAGGGTAGTAGGTCAGTTTTAAATAGATATATTATTATATTAATAGAGATATTATTTCGACAAGTATGTAATAATATCATTTTACATCAAGCCGATGATGGATGTTTCTTTACTACTAGTGAATGGTAGGGTGCATTGTCCATCACTATTTGTGCCGGTTCTTCCAAATTTGGTATTAAATATTCATCGATCCATTTCTTAAACATTTCTCCATTCATTTCACCATGATAATCTTCTATTTGTGATTTGCTTGAAAACAATAAAGAAGCATTTGACACAAAACATAATTTTGAACCACAATGTAATACAACATATCGCTTGCCCTCGTAACCCTCAGGTTTACGCACACTCTGCAGATTATTATCTTGCCGGGTCTCATCAAGCAATACCACTTCTCTCTGAACAGAACAACTCAAATCCTTTATGTAATTCCTAAGAAATGTCAATCTTATCTCTGCAATGTTGGATCGTTCCACTAATGCTCTATGATTATTATCCTTTTTATATTTAAATCCAATATTGTGAAGTACACAATTTAAACTGCTGCTACACAGCTTTAATGCGTTTTACTGTAACTAATCCCAAGCACAATGCATCTGCCACTCGCTAAACAAAAGGTTTATTAAAATCTAAATATATTATGTGCACATGTAATAGGTATTAACACAACCATAGTTTTTCTCTAGTTCAAAATATTGCAACGAATTTAAAACAAGTTGTCGTGATTGCTGCCATTATAGTTTTGAAAAAATAAATTTCAAAAAATATGTATTTATAAAAAGAAAATAAATAACAATTCCATCAAATATCAACGAAATGTGTGTATTTATCACGGAGTAGGTAATAATCCCGTCTTTGTCTTACTCAAATAAATTGCTTGAGCCGTATGTCTTTGCTAGAAAACACATACTTTCGTTCAAGCTATCCTTGTCATACAAGTAGGTACTATTTGTTATTCGGATGTGGAGATTATTCTTTGAATGTCGTTGATAGAATTATAGATTAATGACGCAGGGATCATCTTTGGTGATTTGGAGTATAGTATATAAATAGCCAATAACGTCAACTGTCAAATAAAAATGAATAACCAGAACTGTCAAATAGATAATGCGCTAAGACCATGCATGGAAATAAACTATTCTTAGCTTTGCGAGCTTAGCTAATCGAGCTATGCAAACGAGTTCGCTAAAACGCAGCTTTACTTGTTTATTCACTAAACAAATTTGATAATCCGAAGAAACTTCAAATTATTTTTGTTTGAATTTAAACTAAACAGTAATTGTGATATGATAATCCAACCTACTTCATTACAGTTAATCCTCCTATAACAAAGTAGATAGGTTGCATGAAACCGTGTTATATAAGTATGTATAAATTGGTGTACTAACTACACGTTGCGATGTTCTTCGTTGAATTCGGAGTCTAAAATCCTAAACACAAAATATTGTACCATGCTTCATACTTGTGCATGCAGTTCGGACTTTTAGTCTTTAAATAAGCGTTATTAATCGATATTCGTTGACAGAAAGAGATAAAGAAGAATAATAATAATTATTATTTTTTCGTCAGTTTTTTTTTTATATTGAAATTTGTATTTAATACTTGTTTATTAACTTATTTTGACGAAAAACACATCTAACATTGTAAAAAAATAAGTAGCCACAAGTAAATAACCTAATGTTATTCCAGTCAAATACATTACTACTGTCAAATTTTGACACTTGTGTATCCACCTACCTATTTCATTCGACTTGCTTATTTTTCAGTAATCTCTGTTCTTTTCGTGTTTATTTGTATAGTTTTGACTAGTTTTCGCGTTTCCGTGTTTACTTGTTTTGTTTGCTCATTATGATTTTTACCATTAAGTATGCCGATATGTATAGTTCTGTGCAATAAAATTGACTAAAATAAATTAGTTATACAAGGTTTGTATAAATTGTCGCAAAAGCTACACGTAGCGACATTCTTCGTTCGGTTCTGAATAAAAAATCTTAATGTTAAAATGTCGTATCATGCTTCGTAAATTCGTAAATGTCAAAATTTGACAGTAATGATTTTGATTGAACTCAATTTGAAATACAAACTTATTGTTCTACAACGTTGCCAAATGTGTTTTTCGTGGAAGTACGTTAATGAATAAATGTTTAAAACAAGCTTTTAAATAAAAAAGAAAACGTTTACGAAATAATACTAGTAAACATTTTTTTCTTTAAACTAAATTGCATCTGTCTCTATTAACAGATATCGAAGAGCAAAGGTTAGTTACGCACTAAAAGTCTGAACTTCAAGAACCCCGTGAAAACAAACGAAGCATGATACGACATTTTAACATTAAAATTTTTTATTCAGAACCAAACGAAGAACGTCGCTGCGTGTAGCTTTTGCGACAATTTATACACACGTTAAATATTAAAGTGGACTGGGTGTGACATTTGAAACTTTTTAGATTGAAGTTATTTGTCAAAGATAAATTACTTTAAACTGTGTTTTATCAAAATGCCGCGCCATTTAAATGTGCATGAAAAAATGAAAATTATTTGTAAAATAGAAGAGGGTAGGTCTATTAGACCAGTAGCTTTAGAAATGAATGTAAGTTTTAAAACAGTCAGAATTAAAAAAACGCCTGAAACAAGATATGACTATTAAAAGAAAAGCAGGATCTGCTCGCCCTAGAGTCTCTATAAATGAAGAAGACGCAGCTCTTGTCGACTATTTAAGACAAATTCCTTTCGAATCTGCTCGAGTTGCTAAAATTATTACAGATTTTCCTGGTTCTTGATCAACGACGCCAAGAAGCAAATATTAACTGAAGAAAATAAACAATCCCGTATTATATTTTCATTAAATTATATTTATAGGAATTTAGAAACAGGTGATATTTACAAACGAAAAAATTTTTAAGTCGACATGCGATGGCAATATCAGAGTGAATAAACCGCAAAATTCGAGGTTCGATGAAAAATATGTGCAATGTGTTCAAAAATCTGGAAGATTTAGTATCAATGTATGGGGATGGATCAGTTATAATGAATGGACATATGTTGGAAAATCGATGGATGTTTTAATGCTGAAAATTACTTGTGGATACTGAATAATGTGATGCTGCCTTTGGTAGTACAATTTTATCCGAAGAATAATTTCATTTTCCAGCAGGACAATTCTCCAGTTCACACTGCGTTTGTCGTGCATGAATAGTTTCGAACTACTACCTTGGCCTACAAATAGCCCTGATGTAAATTCTATTGAAAATCTTTGGGGACAAATAACAAAATTAATATACAAAGAAAATTTTCGTGTGCAAAATTCAGACTTTATGGATATAATTCAAAATGTTTGGGAAGAACTTGCTGAAGATGAGAATTATATTAAAGAGTTAATTTGTTCTTTTCCAAATAGATTAAATTCGATAATTGAACGGAATAGCAGTATGACAAAGTATTAAATAAATTTCTCTTCTTTATTTTTATTTATTTTATTATTTTGTTCAGATTTGTTTTACATTATCTTATAATTTCATAATAGTTGCATATGTTTTGTATTTTCAATAAAAGTTTCCAATTTAATGATCTTTCAATTAAAAGTAGTAACTCCTAAATAATAGTATCATTTATTAATATTTGCATTTTGTTGGTATGCTGAAAGTTATAAACAATTACTGATTACAACTAAAATACTCAATCATATCGCAAAACTATGCATGACATTTGTTATTTACGTTAAATTTAATTTAATTTAAGTTAAATTATTGACCTTTATTGATAAAAGTTGCTAAGAAAGTAACTTACACAACTAAAATATTACAAAAATGAATCATAAGACTTGTAGTAAATTTTATTACACAGAACTCTACATGATATACGGTTTCTGTTGTGGAAATGCTAACATGGCAGAACGGGAATACTTATTGCGTTTTCCAAACCGGAGGTGTCCAAGTTAAAATGTATTTCGAAGGCTGGACCAACGTCTTCGTAAAACAGATTCGTTTATTACAAGAAATGCGAACGCTGACAGCCGAGGCAAAGGCGTACCGTGCAACTAGAAATGCAAAAGGCTAGTCACAATACAGAAAGATCCGTCTACGAATACCCGTCAGTTAGTTTCTACATTAAATATCCCCAGTAATAAGACTGTTCATTTGATTTTACGAGACAACTTACTTCATCCATACCATGTTTCTAAAGTTCGAGGGGCTGAACTTTACGGAAATGATAACCTATTTCGAATCAATTTTTCCAATATAATCTTAAATAGGAATCAGGAAAAAGATGGCTTTCTAAGACATATTCTTTGAAGTGATCAGTGCATATTTATGAGAGATTGTGTGTTTAATACTCATAATTTTTATCATTGGGAAGATGAAAATCCACATGAATTTCGCGAATACGGTCACTAAATAATGATTTTCGTTAACGTTTGACTGAGTATAACAAACCACAGGGTAGTTGGGACAATTTACTTACCAAATTGTCTAGATGCTGGTGAATATTCAATTGTTTTAGAACGAGTTATTGGTGAGATACGTAATATGATTTTCATGCGTGATGGGGCCCCTACGCACTTTGCTCGTAATGTAAAAGACTGGTTGAATGAACACTTCCTAAACAAATGGAATGGTCGTGGTGGTCTCATATTTATGGCCTGCGAGATCCACGATCTCAATCCATTAGATTTTTATTGTTTACCCTTTCATCAAAGGAAAAATGTATTCTACAAATCCTCAAAACGATGACGAAGTTAGAGCTCGAGTTGATGCCGCAGTATTAGAAATCACACCAGAAAGACTTGAGCTAATAATACAAACGATACCACATAGATTGCAGCTATGCCTACAAACTGAAGGATTTCAATTCGAACAATTATGTAGGTAATAATGACATTGCTTTCTGTTAAAAAAATGTATAAAAATAAGTCAATACTGTCACAAAATATTAGAACTTTGTAATATTTTCACAATAAATATGTAATTTCAAGAGTAAATTTTATTCCTTTTGCTTCATGTGCACGATTTAAAACGTAAGGGTCATAAATGTTGCCAAATGTATGTTTCTTTCAAATTCTTTCTGAAAACACAGGAAGCATGATACATCATTTTAGTATTAAGGCTTTGAACTCCAAATTTGACCAAGAACGTCGTCACGTATAGTTAGTACGTTAATTTATACACACCTTGTACATGAGACCCAGAGCCAGTACAAAAGGTACTCGTAGATTCAAAAAACTATTAAAAACAAATATTCTTTTAAATTGATTCAAGCAACTTCATTTTTCTTAAGCACAGTAATTTGCAGCGGTGGTCGATCTTTTTCATATATATAAATTGCAACGGTTCGTCAAACCAAATTTTAAATTCTATATGTAAATTACAATGATTTGTTTACAATATAATTAACAGTATAGGGAAATTCAGTAAATTAAAAGAATTGTAATATTATATTTAAGGTAGACAAATTCCGCCCTAGAAAAGAGGGAGTTATTTAAATCAGGCACAAATAAATTATAAGTTAGGTAAATGTAATATGTGCGTGTCAAAGTGTTGCTTATTTATAAAATTTTTAATTCCACAAAGAGGAATTGTTAAAGTCGGGTTTTGCAAAATGGTGCTGTTCGACGAGATCTTCTACGGCAAAATTGCGATGAAAGTTTCCATAGTATCGTAAAAAAGGATCATCATCATAATTATCTGTCGGATGCGAAAAAATAGTAAAACAAATCGTGAGTATTTCGTGCAAGCGACAAGCTAAAGAATCGTTTTACCACGATGGAAAATTTGTTGTATTTTTTAAGAAATCTACCAGAAAATTTCCACCGCTTCCACAACCAACTGCAGATAATCATTTGTAAATTGGAGCAACCCAAATAAAAGCGAAAATTTTGTTTTTGGTAAACAATACGAATGTTAGATATTAGATCATTTGAGATGGCCGTGAAGCCTCTTCCACTGACGCCGTTCCAGATCTACTGCGGTTCTCATTCCTTGTTAGAGTAATTCTTCTAGCCCTGCTCTTTTGATTAGGCTTAGCAGGTTCGAACACAGTTCTTATACACAGGGTTAGGAAAATGTATGGATCCACTCGAATATCTTTGATATGGCTACTTAGATTTTAGTAAGACTTTCCGCAATTGATTAAATACAAATCGGAGATGCGATGAGTATATTGATATCCCGAATCAGACTTCTAGTTTAATCGGAAACGATGTTAACTTTCTTATTTTAAATGAAATACCCTGTATATTTTTACGAATTTCAATAGAACTTTGCTCTTGGAGTTCAGCAATAATAAAGTTTGGCATCCTTTTCTTCAACAACGACAGAGGTATTTAATTAAATCTAATAATGCAAATTTTATTGATTATCTAGAACAAGAAAATGAACCCAAAAAATATACAAATGAAACAGACATGCATTATACACGTCTGTATTTGTACACACCTCGTATTTTCCAACATTTACTTCTGCCAAAGGCACGTGTGTTTGTCACCAATATTGACTTCGTCAGTTTGGCTAGTGAAGTAAAGTTTAATAAATCGCCTCGTAGGTATAGCAAATTTTGTCCTATCAGGTGGCACCAGATAATATCTAATGACATCTGACGGACAAGAAAGACATCTGAACATTTGTTTATTGTATGATATTCATGGTTCAGCACTTACGAAATAAGTAAGAACCTTCTTTATCATAAATCAATTTCCAGTACTCTTTTTTGTAGATCTCCAAGAAATTACTGTATGCACTACGACACGTGTTTGTTTATTTTAGAATAAAATTTTATTATGCGACGCTAACAATCACAGGCCTGTTATTGAATCGTATAACTTTTTTTAAATCAAATCAGTTTGTATTGCCTTTAGGATTACATTTTTTTTCATGATCTAACAATCACATTCATAGATCTGTAACTTTGACACAAATAAAAATGGATATACAAGTTTTGCGTTTTTGTTAATTGAAATGAAGTTGACCTATAAAATCAATGGTTGCAGATTGTGAACATGAAAATAATAATTCAAAGATATGGTTGAAACTTGCCTATGCCTTGACTTATGTACAACCAGAACATGTTGCGGACAGCTTCGTTTTTTATTTAATGGCCTTTAAACTATACAATAGAGTGCTAGATAAATACGCAGATTATTTGTTAGAAACGTATATAGAGAAAAATGCTACATTTCCTACGAATATATGATTATATGGTATATACACTACAAATGTGTGCTCCAGATTTAATGCATCTTTTTATCTACGCAGTCGTCTATATACGTATTTATCGAAAAAATGAAAGAATTTGAAGTAGACACTGGCATCAAAATACAAAGTTAAATAATAATAAAAATAAAGGATAAATATGTGAAAAATAAATTAAAATATTTGGAAAATTGTACAAATTGGCGCGGAATTTATCTATAGTATTAAAGTGCACTTGTCGTTTGGTGGTGAGATTACATCCGCCCAAATTTTCCTGTTTAATAAAATGCAATATTTCCCCAGAGTTTAATAACCTTTACGCAACGATTGCTAAGGGTTTTCATTTAAACGACAATTTAATGAATTAATTAACTTTGTTTGTTCTATGTCGTAAAGCTTTATTGGTATTATCGCTTTAATAAATTTTTCCGCAAGCAATAAACCTTAACCAAACACAAAGGGTATTAAAGCTTTTATGTACTTATTAATTGTACACTTTGGAATTTTCTTAACAAATTATTTTCCCGATTAAAATAACCTATAATTTAAAAAGGTTTAGAAAAACAAAAATATATTTCTCGTGATTATCTGTAATAGGAGTGAAATAAAATGTTTTTAAACTTGACAAATTCTATTCTCTTGTATTTGAATAAACGATTTGCGAAACACAAAAAATCTTTATTGTAGTAATAGAACTAATGAAGAATCGAAAGATAAATTCACAAAACGAAAATTAAAACTTAACAGGAAACTATTTTGTTGATTATGCACTAGCAATAGTATTTATAATAAAATAAAATAGATAGAGCACGATTTTAATGAGTCGGTATCAGGACAGAATTATACAGGGAAAAATTACAAAGAACAAATCGCACATGAAAATAGAATAAATTTTTCTACATTTGTAGCCTCTGTTATTTTGTAACTGAAAGACGAAAGACGAAAGGTTATCGTGAATGTAGTGATTACTGTGATTAGCCTCGCTGATTAGGATTACCAAAACACTTTTTAATATACATTTCTAAGAAGTTTTAGGCTACCTGAGTACATTTAAAACAGTGTTGCGTCTTATTTTCTACAATTTTTGTTCAATTTGCGACGAGAAGTTATTGAGGATGAATGATTAACAGGGTAGCCCTAAGAAGGGCTAGTTCTTGCCAAACTCATGTCTGAAATATATGTCTTACCAATTTTTTAATTACGAAATGTACCGCGCTGTGTTGTGTGTGCCTTGGGTATCTTGTATATTCTGTGTCTGGTACCATGGTCTTCTCTATACATTTTCTCGAATAATTGATAGCCAAACATCTTTATCGCTCGGCTCGGTGTACTTATGGCGTTTGGTGTTATAACCATATATGCTGTCTCTTTCAGCTGTCTTTGGGTCCAATGGTCCTCCTTTCACAGGATTATTTCATTGTCCCATGTAATCCTATGTCTCTCTTCCCAGGCATGTTGAGCCTGTTGTGATTCTATAGTCGTTGCTATTCTTCTGATTTTTCTGATAGGCCTTTATATACGGGTTTGCCGTGGTGCACACGCTAGGCTGCTGTTATTCTTATGATACTTTATTCTCCCTGGCTTTTGAAAACGTGAAGAGCCTAGTCTAGGTACATTTGCATGTAACTACCATTTTCTTGGACCAATACTAGGATAGGATATTCAATTACTCATATTCTTTAAGATACTGAAAAATTGTTATGTATTAAAGTATTTGTTCTTATTATATATTATAAAAAGGGAAAAATGAGAACGACTTGCTATTTTTTGGTTTTTATTTTTTATTTTTTTATTATGTTGTTTCTTTTCAACTGCATTGCATGAACAGAACTAAGATCACCTGTGTTAATCAGGTGACTATAAAAGTATGGTGAATACTTATTCCTTTTGCAAGCCTTCAAAATTACACTAAATTGTTTAAAGCATTGTCTAACCGCATACACCGTTGCTTCAGGCAATCGTGGGATCCAGATGCTTTTACGTTTAGTAAGTGAGCCTGTTGTCTGAAATTCTCGATACCATCGTAGAATGCTCTCATGACCTGGAGGATCACTTTCGTATTGCCGTCGGAACACACGTTGCACTGCAACAAGCGAGAAATATCGCGCATAGTCTAACACGCAAAACGCTTTTTGTTGCATGGTTGAAGGTTGTCGCTGACTATAGACATGTCATTTACTATTCTATCTATAATACTGATTATGTATATATCTTAATAATGATTCTTTTGTAGTAACCCAGTGTCAAAATATCAAAATTTAATCTTTTTTAATTTTTTTACTTTTCATGCTGGCATGTACAATGGGCGACATAAAAAATGGGGGGAAGTCCTAATAGCGAATTCATCATTATTTAACGATTGTTAATGATACAGTCGGCGCCCTAGAAATCGGGACACTAAAGTTGTTGTGTTGTAATTATAGTTGTTAGTAAGCATTGATAAACTTTGAATTTTGTGTGACACAGACGTATGCTTGACATATGTAATACTACAACGACCATAAAAAATATGACTGCGTCTAGATTTGATGATTAGTTTTATTGTAAAAAAGTTTTATTTACAGAAAAAACAAAATAGACAAATGAAAAAATATTTTTTCTAGAGGACAAAAATGTTTATTATATAACACAAACAAGAAATAAATTATTAATGCCTTCTACAGCTCCTTGGAGTAAAATCATATCAGAACTCCGAAAAAGATTCATTCCGGGATATCTAACGAATGTCGTTTGTAGCTTCTTCCAAGATAGAAAAATCAGTATAGATGGACGACTGGAGATAAACGTTCAGCTGGTGTTCCACAGGGCTCCGTATTACAACCAACTCTATGGAACGTGCTTTACAATGGATTCCTTACATTGGAATCAACAGAGGGGCCTGCGGCGATAGGTTTTGCGGACGATTTGGCGCTCACAGTATCTACTGAAGATGAGGTGAAGTAATATATAGGGTGAATAGATCTTTGAGATATGTGGATGCGGGATCGCCAACTGGAATTAGCACACGGAAAACGGAGTCAATCATTCTAAAAGGGCCAAGGAGGAGAGATATTGTACATTTCGTACTAGGAGAGACAGTAATAGAACCCAGCATGACGTTTAATGAACATCTCAAAGGAGTGACGGAAATGGCGGAAGGAAGGACAGCAATACTGATAGGACTAATGCCCAATATCGGAGGTCCCAGAACTAGGAAGAGGTTGATACGCATATTACTAATGGACTCACAGTAATATGCGTATGTTTTCTTTTCCTGTAATAGCTGAGCTATTCGAGAAGAAATCACTCTCACCGGCGTAGTCGGTTTTGTCCGTCAGATGTCACAAGGTTATCTGGTGTCATCTGATAGAACAAAATTTGCTACTTGACCAGAAGTTTACTACAGTCGTTTGTCTTCGTAAACCCTCCATTGACAAAGTCGTTAGACAGAAACGGTTGAAGGAAACGCTGGTAAATACGTACTGTGTGTACATGTATACAAATACAGATTTGCTTTTATACAGATTTGTATTATTTTGTAGCAAAGCTTGATGCGAGCTCTCGCATCGATATGCTAATTTGTTTTTGGTAGGTTTAATTTAGTTTCTCGAATTTAATATCACATTAAATATGTACTTAAATTTACTTGCTCAACAGAAAAAAAATGTAAGTACTTTTAAACGATATTTGTAATAAATTTGGCAATTAATGACATTTCATGCGGAATCAAGAAATTTCTGACCAGATTCACGTGTTTTCGTATAAATCAAATTGCTAACGCTCACGTTTATAGGTTCGTGAATAACATTTTACGTTCTCTTGAGCGTTACAAGAACAAGAACGCGACAAAAGAGATATTCTATCAAAGCGAAAGACCTAGCAGCCAATTAAGTGCAACGTACCCCGGTGCTTTTCAAAGAGAATAATTGCAAGAACGTGCAAGAGCAAACAGCCGACGTTAGTAGGTTCACGTGTAACAACTTTTCGTGAGAAATTAACCCAATCGTATAGATCGCCTGTTAGTTCTAACGCTCCGATATTGATACCTAATCTATTGGAATTTGTTAATTTGGAATTTACATATTATGTAATCTATTGTTAGTTTTGATGGCATACAATTACACTGAGGATTATTGACAATTATTTAATGAATGTTACTTGTATAATAGACTACAGTACGTTTCTTATAAAAAGCATACATGCAGTTGCTTTACCCCAACATTCGGAATGTCTGAAATACCACAGGGAAGCAATTCATTTTTATTAGTGACTTGTCTCTACAATTGAATTATGACAATCTGCTGTTTGTGAATGTTCTACAGTTATATTTAAAAATATAATTGTTGCACAATATGGAGATATGGTGCAGCTGTATTGACTGATATGCATGCAATCACATCTACACGCAATAACAATATTCATTCTTGACACATAACTAGGGACCGAACACGAGAGGCCCATGACTCATCATACATGGGCGTACTATTGAAAATATGTACTTTTAAAAAATATAAATTTTATTTATATAATTGAATCGCTTATTATTAAAAGGAACTAAGTCATTTTAACAGGTTTTGAGAAAAAGAGAAAAAACATCCCAAGTTCAAAAATTTTTTTTTTTCGTTGAATTCAGTTACTGTTTCATTATTTAATTGGATAATAAGTATTGTTTTAAGTTTTGTTAGTATATATGTTTTTTGTTTTCTAGCTAAAAATTATGTTTTAGTAAGCTGACTTAGTCCCATTTAATAATAAAAAACAAAATAGTCGATATTTTGCATAATATCTTTATTAAATGTGTTTGAAACATGCGTAAATATTGTTGTTTGACTTGGAAAATATAACAAATTTCAAAATTATGTGTTTAAGGGTCTTCATTTATTCCGCTTTTATCCTTTCTAGACTTCCTATCCCAGGTGTCGATCAAATTCTGGTAAAATGGAATATTATCTTCATCCACCCACTTAATCAGCTGCTTAAGGTGCTCAATTTTGGTGTTCAGTATTGGAATTTTGTCTCCGATGTAGGCTTTTCGTGAAGGCATGGATATGTTTTACCTTTTATTTGGTAGTGCTAAATCGAAATGATGAACAGTAAGCCCATTAATGAAATCGCGAGCTTCAACAATTCCAGGCATGTCCTTGTTGTGTAAAATATGGTGATATTTGGAAATTGTAAAGCTTACTTTCTGATTCCTAGGTAGATTTAAGGAATCATTTGATATACCTGTCTTATTATAGTAAGTCGGCCACCATTTTTTCCAATCTAAAATGTCATTCGTTAGCACCTCTTTTACAACAAATTTGCTGCTTTGACTGGAATGAATGATTTTTTCAGTATATTCGTGTACTGAATATATTCTGTCAAATTTTCTTAAATGTCTTTTTATGACAGCGAAATCCCTGCCGCAGGGAAGAAAAGAGTGTCCCCGAATTGGAAGAAATTGTTGTACTTTTTCAAATCTTCCTGTCTGAATGAGTGGCATACGGAACCGTACCATAGTATGGTTTTTGTTCTGGCCGGGGCAATTGTCTGAAAAAAGCCTAAATTCTTTTGAACCTGGATCTGCGTAGTTGTCAAGGTAGTCCATCAAAAATGAACATACTTCGTCTGGTGTCTTCGCAGCTATACCTTCATGATAAACGTAATAGTAAACTTTTCCAGTTTTCAAGTCGTGGATTCCAAAAACACTAACGCTTAGTTGAGTTAAATAGAAAGAGTATTGAACAGGAACGAGTGGTAGTTGCAGATTCTGCATAAAATCAAATGCTACAGCAGTAATCCTATCCGTTTCTTTTACTTCAGCAATAGTATTTTTCAATGAAGTGTAAAATTTCATAGCTCTACGTTGATGTATTATTTTTTCGGCAATGGCCACCCGTTTAGCAGCTTCACCTAACGATGGACTTTTAATTTTAAGAGAGAGCTCTTCACATTGACAACATGTGTCAATTTGGGGACGACCGAAGTGCAAAGCAAAATTTTCATTATAAAATTAAATGGAGTAACTATATTTAACATTGCTGCTAGGGTATTTTTCTTTGAACATGTTGTACATTATTTTGACATTCAGTCTGCTATTGAGATAGTGATAGTCTTTTCCAGAATAATGTGTCTCTTTGACAGGAAAAGAAGATATATGTAGACGAACTGAAATGTTTTCTGCATCGGATATGGCATGAGTTTTTAAGCATTTTCCTCGTTTATCACGAGGAGTTGATTTATTTATCAACAATGCTTTTAGTCTTTTAACTCTTTTAACACTAATCTCATGCAGACTTAAAAATGCATTCTTACATACTTTTACTTTGTCATTGTCAGATTGTGGAGCAAAATGAATAAAAGACCTTTCTCTTTCTTTCCCGTGTTTTAAACGTTTTCGTCGCTTAGCAACGTCAGTGACTACAATAAGTGATTGTAAGTATATATCCTGTTCATCTTTAGTTATGAAATTAGTATAAAACTTTTCGAATATATACTTTCGTTGAGCGTCACTGAATTTTTCAAAGCACTTCATTGCGCATCTATACAGAAACAAAAAAACAAATAAAAACATTTTCTCATAGGTTCCCCAAATATAATTTCCTTACCTGCAAGGGGCGCCCTGTTTTCCTGCTAAAACTGTACGGCCCCTATGATTAACATATTGGGCACCTTTAACCCTACATTTCTTAATAACGTTTTTCTTATAATTTTCATCATTTCGTATACCTTTGCGTCGCGTTTTTAGTATTTCACACTAGCTCTATCGTCCTCACTCTCAATAAAATGTTCACTTTGTTTATTAGACATTCTTGTTTAAACAGCGTTATTAAGTGCAATAATATTAACAATCATGCCACAGAGCACACAACGTTTTATTGTCCGTACTATTTTGAGAAATATGTTATAGGTTAAGTTATTACTCAACTATCAAAACCGGCGGTAATTTCAAAAGGGATCAAGTCAAGCGACTTAGACCCTTTCAAAAATAAACCTAAATAAACACATTTACATACCATAATAAGGCATAGTGGCACTTAGTTCCTTTTATCATCAAACGATTCAGTTATATCGCTTTAGTAAAGAGCAATGTATATCTCGAAAAAGCCGAAAAGTGACTTAATCCCTTTTAATAATAAGCGATTCAATTGGAAAACAAACGGGTGGTGATCTATAAAATATGAAATACATTTTTATTTGTTCATTTTGTAGTTCAAGTTGAGTAAAGGAGTATTAATATTAACTAGCAATACTTTATCAAGGTTCTCTTTGAATGCAATGCATCCTTGTAGATAGAAAATGTCCTTTCTACATCGGAACTGGTTATAGGTGAATACTGGAAATATTATTTTATTTCAGCATATTTAGCAGTTAGATTTTGAGGCATTGTTCCCATATACAATTGCTGCAATGTTATTAAATCTAGATTTCTATTAGAAACTGCGTCTAACTTTTGTCGAAGGCCACATCCGAAGTCACTTGGAATACTTTTCAAATTATTAACAGCCACATCTAATGTGGTTAATCCATCATTTAATGTGAGATTTTGATTTTCAAAATAAGTGATTAGTTTTGGCAAATATCCAAAGTATTTCTGAAGAAAGTACAACTGGTTTTTTAAATTTGGAATTTCTATTAGTTCCTTGCATTCAGAAATACTTCGAGCATCGTGATTTAAACATGTAACGAAATTTTGTAATTTTGCATTTGGTGCATATTCTCGTAAATGGTTTTAGCTACTGTTTCCGCATCAAATGTATTTATAACTTTTATTACTATTACATATGCGTTATATGGAATAGTTGGATGTAGTACACCAGCTACAACATTTACTATACAGCGTCCCTAATATGTCAACAGTTTCGTCAGCACTTATCCATAGGTACAAATTTGAGCGATGGCTTCTAATGCGTTCTACTGCTTTCGTGTAGCACTTAGAAACATAATATTTGCGTAAGATGGATTCATCAAGAACATTTTGACCAGTATATTTTTGGAGAAATGTTTTGAAGGTGGGATTGTTAAGTTTATTTAATGGAATATTTGCCGCCGTTAAAATTTCTCAGAGTTCTTCGTTAAATTTGTTTGATTCCAATGGGTTAATATCTGTGCATGTGTTTGCGATGCTAAGTGACGTTTTACGTGCGATTTCTTGGAATTTTTTAACGATATTTTACAGACTGCAATAAATTTCGTAATCACTGGCAATGGACATACAATCAGTATGATCCTTAATCCAACTCACCATTGTTTCGCGATTCCATTCTAGAAGTTGTTCCATATCATATCTGAAAAAGTAACTTAAACAATGTTCTAGATCTAAATAAATGAAAATTAAAATGTATGCGTAAGTTATTGAAACTTAACGAAATTCACTGTGACATTTACGTCAAAATAATTGGGAGAAGTAGATTCGATGAAAGAATATTAAATAGTACGACTATATGTAGTATGGTAATTAACAGTTAAAACAATGAAAAAGAGAACTTACGAAATATAAACTAATAAATAAAATAAATTATAGAAACTCCTTGCGCTTCTATCTACGCCCATGAAGAAAGGAATTTAACTGTAATATTGAAGTAATTTCGTGACAATTCAACGACAAAAAACAGATGTACGGTTAACCGAGTAAATAGTGCTATTCAATAACTGCGTGTTGTAGTTAGCGATGTTATAGACTATTTATATGATTCATCGCAATTTCGGCCTGATGCTTTCGGTCTCTACACATAACTTATAAAGTATTTTAAAATTATATCTGTAGTAAAATTATTTCAACAAAAAGAGGATAAAATTGTTATTTGAATCAAGCCTTTGCAAATCAGTATGATTTCCCAAACCATTAATACCATTTCTGATTGCGTTCATCTTCTGAGACAATTTGTTAAGTTACAATTATGTGCGGCGTTAATTGTCTTGATTTGAATATATCCAAATACAGTATCCTTTTTTATACAAGAATAACAAGTGTTAGTTATAATATTAGTAAGATATAATTGATTCGTTGCGACATCGTTAAAAATCTAGATCTCACGTTTGACAGTAAATTTACAGTCACATATCAAAAATATATAATTTCGTCGGCCTTGGACGCTACATTTCTATACTACACGTTTTACAGCTCTTGAATTAGTTTAACATCACTTTTTGGAGTATATCTACTGCAAACAATATGAGTAAAATCCTGAACGGGATTTCGATCATGAGCTTCTTCATTTATTCCTTCAGTCTCTTCAGTAACGTCGTAACTGGCTGATATAAAATTACGTTATTACTTGTGTAACAACATAATAGACGCACCGGCGTCGGCGTTCGCTAGTGCTCTGTTTTCCGCTGTGGCACAATATTCTACGCGTCATTATAATATTTTTTGCGGTCCTTCAGCAAGGACTAACCTAACCATTCTTCTTTCAATATTTACTTCAGTTCATCTGTTTATACACATTTCCCTTTCTTGTCATCATTTTGAAATTTATTTTTGTATTTTGCTTTTTTGTCCTTTATTAAAATTCTAAGTCGTATATTTATAATATTTTTGCCTTTATAGTCACACTTATTTGCATTAGTGTGAGTTAGTGATTAATAAAGTTCTGATTTTTATGCATAAGAAATGCTTTAAGTATGCGCATAAATATGTCAGATTCTTCCCAAAATCATGTGAAATATGTTTCATTTCTACCATTTATGTTTATTTATGCACGTTACTTTTTATGTATTTGCTTACTGGAAATTAAGGAAAGAGCAATAAAATAACAAAAAATATTCTTAAATTACATTTATACATAAAAAATAATTGTTATTACATAATATATGATAAGAAGATTGCATAATAATATGGTAAAAGATTACAATTAGTAGCTATATACATATAATTCTATGCATGTTACTTAAAAATGTAATAAGTTATTGTTATTAAGTAACATCCATAGAATTATATGTATAGTTATTATTAATAACTATTCACTTTCGTAATGAGATCTACTTAAATTTAAAACCTATTAATAATTAAGTGCTTGTCTAGATTTTCGACACTAAAATTTTATCTTCTATGGCTTAAAATATTTTTATATGTTGAAAACGTTCTTTCCACTTCAACTGAAGTGATAGGTGCATATTTTAATAATGCCAGATGTTCAGGCTCTAAATGTAAATTATTATCTTTAACAGTCGCACTTAATGATAATGATAAAATCTTTGATACTTCTATTAACTTTTAAAAACCGTCATTCTTTGTTAAACACTATAAAATTTATCTAGTATAACTTTGCCAGTTCGACCTGGAACATTTTTAAATAAATTTTCACAATGTTCTACAATAGAAATTGACTCTAATAAAGAGATTTGGTCAGTCTCTAATTTTTTAATTAATCCACTTAAAAAGTTATAATGGGCTTTAAATATACGTCAACTGATCTTGAATCTCGCTTTCGAATAAACTTTTGGATTTTATAGTTGATTCAACTGAATCAGAAAAATCTAATACAATGTTTTTTATATGATTTCACTTCTCATCTGATTGAGTACCTATATTATAAACTAATGAATTAATAAAAAATATGGGCTTTTATGTTGAAAATATAAAAAATATTCACTTTATGCACACAAACAAAAAATATGGACTAAAGCTTAATTTTATGCAAAATATGTAATCTTTGTATACCATTACTCGCATTTTTTCAGTGTAGAATGGATATATTCACAATATTTTAGTGGTATTCCTAATAATAAGAAAATATATTTTCTACATAAAATTCGAACTCTTGTAATTAATGTTAATTTAATTACCCACACACCACAGATATATTTCAGCATTGTTGCTAATATATTACGCCGAAACATTTAAGTAACGTTAAAATGTACGCATTTCTAATGTTTCAGAAATGTTTATTATTATATATTGACATTATATTGTTTCTAACCCCACTGCCTCATCAAGGAAGGTTCCTTGAAAATGTTTTCGTTACATTTTTGCAGGCGCGGCTCGTGATGACGTATTTAGGAGTGCATGTACAATGATGCGAGTGCTTCGTGTATTCTCGTGTACTAACTGTAGCGTTTTCTTAGTAACACCGAAAACACACGAGGCACTCGCATTATTGAACATGCACTCCCAAATACGTCATCACGAGCCGCGCCTGCATTTTTGTATATATTTTCGAACTTTCATACTTTTAAATTCATTGGGATATAATCGAATAAAATCAAATGAATAAGCCTGAATATATTCAGCCGAAACGTATTGAATAAAACCTTGTTTTCCTTAAAAAACAGCAATTCGAAGAACTTTGTATAATATTTATAGGTAAAATTTCTTTGAGTGTAAAAGGCTGGATCAAATTTACTCTAATATGTATATAGTTTCACTGTCTATAAAAACAGGATTTGGGTCAACGTATCAAATAAAACGATTCATTGCTACGCAACGTTTCGAAACTATATTTGTTTCTTCATCAAATCTGATAACACATTTACAAATTAGCCCTACACAGTAAATTACATTAACAACTAACAATTCCAAATGATGAAATTGCTTTGGAAATGTTAATTGCTAATGTAAGCACATTTCCTTATTTTACTGTGTATGGCTAATTTGTAAATGTTTTAGCGAGTCTGATGAAGAAATAAATATAGTTTCGAAACGTTACGTAGCAATAAATCGTTTTATTAGATACATTGCCCCAAATTCTACTTTTATTAACAGTAAACCCGTATATATATATATATATATATATATATATATATATATATATATATATATAAATATATATACCAGGTGTATTATGAAAAACCTTTGGGGCTGTAGCTTCCTTATATTTTATCTGATTTTAATGAATGATATGTCAAACTAAATAGTTTTTAAAGCACTGTAATCTGTGTTTTAAAAAAAAAAAATTTTAACATTTCGTTTTTGACAGATAGTAAATTTTTTTTTTAAATTGTACTACATTTTTTTTTTTACTTATTCTAATAAACATTTATTTCCTGAAGACACCTTCATTAAATTGAGTGACAAATTTATTATTATTAAAAAAAAACTACGAAATTTAGAGAAATCAAGCTATCATATATTTTAATGAATCAAATGTTCGAAATTGGCCCCATTTTGTTCCAGACACATTTGACACCTTCTATTAACTCCAACTGCTGCGTTTAATATAAGATTTGGTGGTATTTCATGACATACTTGTACTATCCTTCTTACTAAATCATCTCTGGTATCAGGTGGAGTCAAATAGACATGATCTTGAATGCAAGACCACAGAAAGAAATCCAGTGGATTCAGATCTGGCGATCTAGCAGGCCATGGAATAGATCCATAAGTGCCGATCCATCTGACGCCAAAATAATTATTTAGAAAATCAGTATTCATTCGTGCATTATGGGGTGTGGCACCGTCCTGTTGGAACACCACCCTGTTTAACTCAGCAAGTGGCAACTCATCTAAATAATCGCCTAATTCATTGCGTAACAAATTATTATACTTTTCTTGGTTTAGATTACCCTCCACAAAAAAAGGCTCTACTACTCTATCGCCTAAAATGCCACACCATACATTTACACTGAACCGATTTTGAAAATTGTGTTGCATCACAACATGGTTATTTTCAGTGCTCCAATGGCGATGATTATTTCTGTTGAATACACCATTTTTCCCAAAAGTGCATTCATCTGACCACAACACACGACGATAAAAAATTGGATCTTCCCTTAGTTTATTCATGAAAACCGTGCAGAATTGAACCCTTCGTTGAGGGTCGTTTTCACCGAGAGCATGCACCTTCCGTGGTTTATAAGGAAAGAACTTGTGCTTCTTCAGAATGTACTGAACTGTAGAATGTGATACCTGCATGTAGTGAGCAATTTCTCGCGTAGACGTATTAGGGTTTTCTTCCACATAGAGCATGACACTTAATTCTAAATTTTGATCTTGAATTACACGTGCGTTTATTTTCGGTATTTTGGATGATCAAAATTTCGTAAATTTCGCACGAGCCTTCCAAACTTATCGGCACTTGGACGCAGTCTGTCAGGAAAACGATTTCCATAAAATCGCGAAGCAGCTGCAGAATTTTTTCCGCATTAAAAATATGTTTGAATCGCATCCACACATTCGCCATTATCCATTTCAATAACAAAATTTAGAAATAAATCGTTGAAAATGTTATAATGAATGTGTGACTGACAGATGTCACAGCTCTCTTCGAAAATTTGTAATGCACTTTTATCGTTCAATATGACTGCTTGATTTTTAAATTTTTAAAATAAACACTGTAAATGTTGTTGTTGACCCACCGCTCACTGATAACATTGGTTTGTAATCCTTTATGGGCTATATAGTATTGAATGTAAGTGATTTTAAAAGGTACACACATTTGCTGGTAATAAAATGAAATAGAGTATTTAAAATGCATTTAAGAAATCTCTGTGTTCGGAAAAACCAGAATAAATCGAACTAAAAAAAAACCTACAATTTCTCGTTTTTTTTTCATACAAGGATATCGTTGTTTACAGTTTCATATTTAGAAAAAGTAATATATTTGAATAAGGAAAAAAAATATAGTGCAATTTAAAAAAACACAGTTTGCAGCTGTCTGTCAAAAACAAAGTGTAAAAAAAATTCAAAGCGGATCACGTTACAGTGTTTTTAAAACGATTTAGTTCGACGTATAATTTATTACATTCGGATAAAAAATAAGAAAGTTACAGCACGAAAGGTTTTTCATAATACACCCGGTATATATATATATATATATATATATATATATATATATATATATATATATATGGTAAACCTAATCAGTAGGCGATTAAAGGTCTGTATATTACTTCAAAATATATGTATTTAAAAAACTCTACATGTTTCGGCTGTATACGCCTTTTTCAAGAGAATACAAAATATGAATGAAATACATTCATATTTTGTATTCTCTTGAAAAAGGCGTATACAGCCGAAACATGTAGAGTTTTTTAAATACATATATTTTGAAGTAATATACAGACCTTTAATCGCCTACTGATTAGGTTTACCATATCATACCAAGGTCACGAAGTTATTATATTTATATATATATACATATATATATTTATATATATATAGTAAATTCAATCATTTGGCGATTTATATATATACACTGCTCAAAATCGTACAGGGATATTTACATAATTAAAAGAAAAAAGATTATTATAAATTGTTAACCAATTGTATTGACCAGATTTGTATATTTATAGCGCAATTCAACTAAAAAAGTCCAAAATTAAATGTAAATTCAAAAAATTTTGATTAACTTAAGGTTGCAAATACGAATTTTGTTAACAACGATATAATCTTAAATCCTAAAGATGTTTAAATTTAAAAAGCAATCCTAAACATATCATCAAAGGCAACTTCTAGTAATCAATATGACCTCCACGATTGTTTATTACTGCCCTAATACAGTTACGTGTTGCTAAAATTAAATTGGCAATCTCTTCTTGGTATGGCTCTCAATTCTCTTTGAAGAACTCTAAAAAGGTCTCGGAGATCACTAGCGTGATCATTTGAATTTGTAACCCTCCGTTGTAACTTATACAACAGATGTTCTGACGGATTCATATCCGCTGACTGAGCTAGCCACGCTAACAACGAATTATGTTTCTGTTCTAGCACATTCATTACAATTCGAGCTACATGTGGTCGTGCATTATCGTGAATGAAATTCAAATTTTCTTCTACTGCTCTTGTATATGGCATAATGACAGGTAAAACGACCTGTTCTACATAAACTTGAGCTGTGATATTGCGTTAAATCAAAACGAGATCTGTTCTTCCACCAATACTTATGCCGGCCCATACTATGACTGTACCACCTCTGAAAGAATGGACTTCTTGGACTGCATTCAAATGATTTACGCGTCCTGGCTGCCTCCAAACTCGATTTCTTCTTGAATCATTGTACATGCCAAATCTAGACTCATCAGAGAACATTACATATGACCATTGTTCGTTTGTCCAATTTCGGTGATCCTGTGCCCATGAAAGACGTTCTCCGCGACTACGTCTTGTTAGAGGTGGAACTATTAAGGGTCGTCTACATCTTAAATGTACCTCATGTAATTTATTGCGATTAGTTTGGCCGCTAATCAGTATGCCATATGTTGGGTTAAACTGATTTTGTATCTGCCGAGCAGTGCAGGTTTGATTACGTCGGGCAATAATTTGGACGTAACGGTCTTATGTGTCCGTTGTAATCCGACTGTTACCACGATGTTGATTACGTACTTCACCAGTATCCCTATAGCGGTGTCATAAGCGACTTACGACACTTTGTGTAATTTGAAATTCGGAAGCAACTTCAGCTTGACGCCGCCTAGCTTGCAACATGCCAATAGCACGTAACATTTTTACGCGCGGTAAATGACGCCTTTCCATTGATAAAACTACTCAAATTATACACAAAATGTAATGTTTTTAAACTGTGCTGCAAGAAATGATGCTACAATGTAGTTAAACGTAAAGTGACAAATAACGCCGTTAAGACAACTAATAAATAGATGTTGCAAACAATACACAATCGTTCCATTGTTAGCAAGATAATATAATAAAACCTTTGCGCATATTATTTTTGCTCAAAATATTTATATACAATACGATATTCTGTTTTTACATCTTAATTTTAAAAATATCCCTGTACGATTTTGAGCAGTATATATATATATATTGATACGGTACGTGGTGGATGGAAAGTGTATATAAAATAAAAGAGTATTATTACCAAACCAAATTATAAAATATAGTGAATTGTCTCTAATAATTATATTCATAAAGGTCCCAAAGTTGGGCTGACAATTGATACGATGTTGTCGTTCACTAAATGGATTAAAGAACAATTTGAAATAGAACTTAGAAAAATAATTCATAAAAGTTGCTGTTGTGTATAGTTTTATTTTTAAATTCAAATTTTGGGCGCCATAAGTATTGATATACTTAATTTGTTCAACGCTATCTGGGTATATAATTGATAACCCGCTAGCAGTCGAAGAGCTTGAGAACTATAAATTATTAATAAATATAGGATCTTCGTCGATCTGTGCTTACCACGTGAGAATAATACTAATATAAAACAATCTATCTTGTAAAACTCCACAATTAAACACTAACAAATAAAAGATCAAATTAAGAAAATCAAGAAATAAAAATTTATTAACGTAAAAATAGTTACAAAATAATTTGAAACATACATGAGTGGGTAAAAACCACACCAATTTGTATAATACAAAAGTATTTTTAATAATATAACATATTATTAAAAATGGGGTGTGAAGAACACAATACAAGTTATATATTTGTGAATGTATCTCCTCTCCAGAGACGCAGATACGTATTTCACCTTTCTACAGGATCGTCGGTACGCCCCTGCTGGAGAAGAGATACATTCAACCAAATATAACTACCTTGCTATCAACCAGAAATTATTAAGACAGAGCGTGAAAGAATATTCAGCGCTGTCTAGATAACAACTGTCGAACTAAGCAACGTGTTTCTCTAGACAGTAACATACCATATCTATAGAAAACTGTATTATCGTGTCTTCACTACTTGTCGGGCGAACCGAATGCGTATATAACAAAATAATTTGAAACATACATGAGTGGGTAAAAACCACACCAATTTGTATAATACAAAAGTATTTTTAATAATATAAAATATTATTAAAAATGGGGTGTGAAGAACACAATACAAGTTATATATTTGTGAATGTATCTCCTCTCCAGAGACGCAGATACGTATTTCACCTTTCTACAGGATCGTCGGTACGCCCCTGCTGGAGAAGAGATACATTCAACCAAATATAACTACCTTGCTATCAACCAGAAATTATTAAGACAGAGCGTGAAAGAATATTCAGCGCTGTCTAGATAACAACTGCCGAACTAAGCAACGTGTTTCTCTAGACGGTAACATACCATATCTATAGAAAACTGTATTATCGTGTCTTCACTACTTGTCGGGCGAACCGAATGCGTATATAACAAAATAATTTGAAACATACATGAGTGGGTAAAAACCACACCAATTTGTATAATACAAAAGTATTTTTAATAATATAAAATATTATTAAAAATGGGGTGTGAAGAACACAATACAAGTTATATATTTGTGAATGTATCTCCTCTCCAGAGACGCAGATACGTATTTCACCTTTCTACAGGATCGTCGGTACGCCCCTGCTGGAGAAGAGATACATTCAACCAAATATAACCTTGCTATCCACCAGAAATTATTAAGACAGAGCGTGAAAGAATATTCAGCGCTGTTTAGATAACAACTGTCGAACTAAGCAACGTGTTTCTCTAGACGGTAACATACCATATCTATAGAAAACTGTATTATCGTGTCTTCACTACTTGTCGGGCGAACCGAATGCGTATATAACAAAATAATTTGAAACATACATGAGTGGGTAAAAACCACACCAATTTGTATAATACAAAAGTATTTTTAATAATATAAAATATTATTAAAAATGGGGTGTGAAGAACACAATACAAGTTATACAGTACAAATCTCTTCCCTATAGTCAGTAGAATATGCATACATACGTGTATTACGTATGTGTGTGTTCGTGAAGTGAGAAGTAGGGATGGGGACCGTGGAGACGAGCAGCGATGCACGCCTTTCTCGAAAAGATACCCATTAGTTACAGTTTACTTGCAAAGGTGGATGGTTTGGTTAACTGTTGCGAATAGATTTCATTTACGTTTATTTATTCTATCAAAGTTCCAGTATTTGTTTTCTTGGTTTTATTAAATTTAAGGCTATTGATTACGTATAAGCTAACTTGTGTCGGTATTCACGATGGATATTTTTACCCTTGAACAAAAAAAAAAATTGTAAAACAGTATCATCTTGGTCGCAGCATAAGAGAAATTGCACGGGTATTTCAAATTAACTTTCAACGTACCATTGCGTTTGAAACAATAAGACACATAATTAAAAATTTTGAAAAATATGGCTGTTTAAATCCGTGAAAACATACGAAGGTTTTATTTATTATGTATAGAAAATAGAAGTTATTATGATTTACCGCTTTATTTATTGTTATTGTTATAGGTATATCTGACATTGTTTTAAACGTTAAAAATATTAAAATCTTCCAAAAAGTCCACACTTATTTGTGTTAATTATTACATAAAGTCCCTATTATTGCCGCTAGTTCCACATTCATCGACGTTTATACTATGTATGTGCTTACATTCATATGTATGCATCGCAGGCTGCTGCTACGTGCAGTCCCCACTCCTCGCTCTCGAACGCACACATACGTAATACACGTTTGTAGGTGACTATAGGGAAGAGATTTTTACTGTATATTTGTGAATGTATCTCCTCTCCAGAGACGCAGATACGTATTTCACCTTTCTACAGGATCGTCGGTACGCCCCTCCTGTAGAAAGGTGAAATACGTATCTGCGTCTCTGGAGAGGAGATACATTCACAAATATATAACTTGTATTGTGTTCTTCACACCCCATTTTTAATAATATTTTATATTATTAAAAATACTTTTGTATTATACAAATTGGTGTGGTTTTTACCCACTCATGTATGTTTCAAATTGTTTTGTTATATACGCATTCGGTTCGCCCGACAAGTAGTGAAGACACGATAATACAGTTTTCTATAGACATGGTATGTTACCGTCTAGAGAAACACGTTGCTTAGTTCGACAGTTGTTATCTAGACAGCGCTGAATATTCTTTCACACTCTGTCTTAATAATTTCTGGTTGATAGCAAGGTAGTTATATTTGGTTGAATGTATCTCTTCTCCAGCAGGGGCGTACCGACGATCCTGTAGAAAGGTGAAATACGTATCTGCGTCTCTGGAGAGGAGATACATTCACAAATATATAACTTGTATTGTGTTCTTCACACCCCATTTTTAATAATATTTTATATTATTAAAAATACTTTTGTATTATACAAAGAAGACACGATAATACAGTTTTCTATAGATATGGTATGTTACCGTCTAGAGAAACACGTTGCTTAGTTCGACAGTTGTTATCTAGACAGCGCTGAATATTCTTTCACACTCTGTCTTAATAATTTCTGGTTGATAGCAAGGTAGTTATATTTGGTTGAATGTATATCTTCTCCAGCAGGGGCGTACCGACGATCCTGTAGAAAGGTGAAATACGTATCTGCGTCTCTGGAGAGGAGATACATTCACAAATATATAACTTGTATTGTGTTCTTCACACCCCATTTTTAATAATATTTTATATTATTAAAAATACTTTTGTATTATACAAATTGGTGTGGTTTTTACCCACTCATGTATGTTTCAAATTATTTTGTTATATACGCATTCGGTTCGCCCGACAAGTAGTGAAGACACGATAATACAGTTTTCTATAGATATGGTATGTTACCGTCTAGAGAAACACATTGCTCAGTTCGACAGTTGTTATCTAGACAGCGCTGAATATTCTTTCACGCTCTGTCTTAATAATTTCTGGTTGATAGCAAGGTAGTTATATTTGGTTGAATGTATCTCTTCTCCAGCAGGGGCGTACCGACGATCCTGTAGAAAGGTGAAATACGTATCTGCGTCTCTGGAGAGGAGATACATTCACAAATATATAACTTGTATTGTGTTCTTCACACCCCATTTTTAATAATATTTTATATTATTAAAAATACTTTTGTAAAAATAGTTATCTGTAACAAGTTTGAAATAAGATAAGGCAACTGTAATATTACGTGAATTCTGAACTAAATAATAAAAAACGGTATTACGTATTAATGCACATGTGTTACTTAATATAGAAAAATGGTTGTGAACAATACAAGTAGTGCAAATAAATATCGTATGTTGCTTAAAATTAACACACAAAAGGTAAGTTATATATTCTTTTTATAAGGATTCTGAAAGAATGAATGTGATATTTAAATAGATGTTTTGAAATGTATAAATGTACGTTTTATATTCTGATGTAAACAATGTTTATATTAAGTGTTTGATTATAAATAAATGTTGACTTTTAAATAAAATTCTAGGAGATATTGGATATTGGTAGGAACCTGGTTATTTCTCTGTATATGTGGATCTGGTATTTGGTCAGGAACGTCGTTATAGGGCTGGATCAAAGTTCGGCAGCACCTTGTCGAAGTATATGCGTCGATATCGGTCAATGGCTCTCGTTGTCGGTCCGATGGTGTTCCAATTGCGAAAATGATGCTCTGCTCAATAATTCCGTTATTCAACGTGATACTGGTCCAAATTATATCTCAAAAGTTGAGCTTGATTTTAAGGTATCCAATGTATATAAATTTAATAGGTTTTAACTGATTTTAAATTATGATTTCAAATAAAACTTTTACTTGAGTCAGAAATACGGCCATTTTTTGTAAGTATTTTATCGGAGAGGACGCCGCTAGCTTTTTTTAATTTCCAAAGCCTTTTTAATTTTCACTTAAAAGCCTCGACGTTTTAATCTTTGTTACATCAACAAAAATATAAATTTATACAATATTTCAGTATTAACAGGTTTTTAAAATTAGCGGAATAATTATCAAGTATATTAAATTTCATTCTAAACATAGGTTAAGTAGTTGTTTACACCCTAAAAATCGCATTCGCGGGACTATGGTATTTTAAAATTGGTGGGCGTGGCTAACTAGCATCGTCCTTAATGTGGATAAAGTAGCTGTCTGTAATTTGTCGCGTAAGATTTAAATTTGAAATCGAAATGAAAAAATATAAAAAGATAAGTTAAGAAAGAAAATAAGTAAATAATTAATTATAAAGTTAACATCATTTTAATTTATTCACATCTCGACACTAATTTCACATAATTACGTCCCTCAATTTTAGCTATTATATACAATGTGTATTATATGTATATTGCTGGTGCATAACTGCTTTTTCCATTATAGGAGCTGTTATTTGAGTGCAGTATGCCTCACAACAATATATATATATATATATATATATATATATATATATATATATATATAAATAGTTGGTTTAGATATCGGCGATTGAAGATCTGTTTTACATTAATATGTATATATTTAAAATAAGCTCTTACATGTTTCGGTAAGTACTACCATTATCAAAGAATTATAAATGACAGATATTAATGTTAAAGTTATATAAGTGATGTAGTCATGGTGAGAGATACAAATTCATAAATACATTCAATTCAATTAATAATAATTCATGACAACAAAAGTTTGATATCAATTATAAAGAGAATGGTAAGTCATGAGTTACTATTATTAGAGAACGGATGCAATTTCCATAAAACCCAATCGGCATTTGGAATTGTGTATAACGTCGCTCAGTACATCCCGGCGTAATTCAATGAAGTATTTGTTTAACTTACTCGGTCACCTGGTCTCGCAGCGATAACAATGGACAACCCAGCTATTGTATTCGGAGAATATAGTGTTTTCAGTGGTGTGTACGTAGATAAAATAAATAAGTTTATCGTATTTCGTAAGAGAAGTAGCACGTAACGATTGCTAGTCAACATGAATACTCCTTTACTCAACTTGAACGACAAAATGAACAAATAAAAATGTTCCAATTATAGAAATAAAATTAAAAACTTTAAAAATACAACTTTTCAACAAATACATATGTATTTCGTAATTTTATAGATCACCACCAGTTTGTTTTCCAATTATATAAATAAAATTAATAAATAAATATGTATTTCGTAATTTTAGATAGATAGATCACCACCCGTATGTTTTCCAATTATATAAATAAAATTAAAATCTTTATAAATACAACTTTTCAACAAATAAATATGTATTTCGTAATTTTATAGATCACCACCCGTTCGTTTTCCAATTATATAAATAAAATTAAAAACTTTATAAATACAACTTTTCAACAATAAATATATATTTCGTAATTTTATAGATCACCACCTGTTCGTTTTCCAATTATATAAATAAAATTAAATATTTTAGAAATACAGCCTTACGCCAGTACTGCACTGGGCTTTGCGTCATGTGGTAAGCGTGTGCGTTCTCTAATTATTATACTTGCCCCCGTGGAGCGCCTTAAGATATAAAGCTGTCGGCATTCGCCTAGAACGAGAAGGAAAACCACGAAGACCTAATAGGACAGCCAGTCAGGGATCTAAACACGAAACTGTGAGCATGATAAACAAATGTAGAGATATTTAAATAATATATGATATATAATTACAGAACAGCAACATATATTATGATGGTAAATTGCAGATCGTTACATTATTAGTTTATAATATATACTGCTTAGATTTTTTATATCACTTCTGTTGTTAATTTAATTTGTTTCCTGTTTAATATTAATCATTTCTTTAATTAATTTCTCTTTCCATTGTGTGTTGTCCTCTATCAATTATTTGTGTTTTCTATGTCAAAATGGTGATCGCGTTGCAGTTTGTATGTAAATAAAACAGTTTTGTCTGTTTTGGAGTATTTGTGAGCTTGTATTCTTTTGGATAAATATTGTTTGGTTTGACCTATGTAGTAACTGTCGCAGTTGCGACATGGTATTCTATAGACAACATGTATTTCTCGATTTTTGTCTATTTTAGGTTTTAATTTTAAAAATAGATGTTTTATAGAGATACGATCCTGTAGTGATATTAGAAGATCACATGTGAATAGTTTCTGTTAATAAAGTTAATTTTTGCGACAAAAACAAATAAATAAATGAAAATATTTGTAAAAATCAGTGCCTAAAGTGATTAACAACAGATAAAGAAATTTTGGCAGTAAAACAGTCGGTAAGTGCAAATTTAAGGTTTTTAAGTAAATCTCACGTCATAATATGAAATAAAAGAAGTTAAAAACAAACAAAGAAGCAACAGCTGGTGATAAAAGAAGATTCAATGTAAAGGTGTATGATATGAGACAGGACAGGACTAAGGCGTCGGTCTATGAATAGTATTTGATTTATGAATATAATGTATTTTATTACCGAAAGTGAGTGAAATTAAATAAAGAATCATAATATATAATTACTAAATTAATCGTATTATTCAAAAATAAGAAAGGAATTTAGATTAATTTAGAGAAAATTAAGATACATAAAATTGGAGGAAGAGATAAATTGTTAGAGCATTAAAGAGGTGTGTACTGCCAGATTACTATTCTAGAGCTCGAAAAGAGAGACTATCTTTCCGACGGGACGACTTGGGGGAAATTTCCTTTTTGGTTTGAACAAAAGTTTTCATTAGTTTATAAAGCATGACTTCTGTTAATACATGGAAGAACTGGGAAGGATGTAAGGGACAAATTGCAAAAGATGGAAGAAAGAGACAAAAGAGTCGAGCAGACGGCTAAGGAGATAAAGAGTATTAAGGCAGAAAATCAATATCTCAAGCAGGATTGTATATATTTGAAAAAGGAACTCAAAATCCAAGAAGAGAAAATTGAAGATCTGGAAAGAGAGGTCAGGAAAAAGAATGTGATATTCTTTGGAGTGGCAGAATCAGACGAAGAAAATGTATTGGATATGAATCGGAAAATAAAAGAAGTAATTAATAAGTTAGAAATGCCTTTCGACGAAACAAAAGAAATTACGGATATCAGAAGAATAGGAAGACCGAATAAATCACGCAGCAGACCACTGTTGATGGAAGTAAAGGACTACAACAAAAAGATAGAAATAATGAAAGCTGCCCAAAAGCTAAAGAAAGCAAACATCTTCATTAGTGAGGAATTTCCAAAAGGCATCCAGGAACAACGAAAAATTCTAAGAATACCTACATCTAAATAATGTAAAAAAAGAAGGTCGTACGGCTAAATTACATATTATACAACAAATTGATTATTAATGGAAACATGCATACAGTAGAAACGCTGGGCCAAGCATTAAAACATGGAGGGAGGAAATATAGCGAAGGGTCTCCTGAAGGGGAAACTGAGGAAACAGAAAATACAAATAGAACCCACAAAGTCCCAAGATACATGACGACCATTCCAAAAAACTTATATGCATAAATAGTAACGACATGAAGGGCGAGGACGATACAACACTGCAAGGGTTAAAGGAACACGAGAAAGATAAGGTAAAAGGAATGCATGAGACTGTAGAAAACTCTGACAACGTGGCAATGAAAAAAAAGGGTACGCACAGAACAAGATAAAAGGAACAGGAATAAAAATAAAAATAGAAAGCGGAATAAAGCTAGGATCGGAACCTGGAATGTAAAAACAATACTGCAAGTAGGGAAAATGGAGGAAATAGCGAGGAAAATGATGAGACACAACATTGGAATACTAGCACTACAAGAAATAAGATGGAAAGGACAAGGAAGAATTTGTAAAGAGAACTATACGATGTTTTATGGAGGGGAGGATAAACAAGGCAGTAACGGAACTGGCTTTATGGTAGATAAAATATATAGGGACCATATTATGGAGTTCCAAAGAATAAGTGGAAGAATATCCTACCTAAGAATAAGGAATAACGTAGCGAACATAACAATTGTCAATATTTATGCACCAACGGAAGTTGGGAGTCCAGAAGAAAAAGAAATATTTTAGAGCAATTAGAAATGACATGTGAACAAATACCTAAACACGATACATTAATTGTAATAGGAGACTTCAATGCCAAGATAGGCAAAGAAGAGTACTTGAGCAGTGTAGCTGGACGAGAAACAATACACGCTCTAACGAATGCTATCCGATGCTATGTGAAAACTATAGAGGAATATCACTTTTGAGCGTATGTACAAGTTAGTTACATCCTTAATAAATGAAAAAGTGAAAAATCAGACAGAGGACATCATTGGAAAATGGAAGCCGATGCTGTAACTTGGCGGCAAGAATGGATATGTATATAATGAGCACAAGATTCAAACACAAGAAGGAACACAAAGTAACTTGGTTATTCCCTGAGCAAACAACTGGTAACCAAATAGACCATGTTTTAACTAGTAAAAAACGATATAAAATGATATAAGATGTACGATCTTATAGAGGTGCAAATGTCGACACAGATCACTATCTAGTAATTGCAAAAATAAACTTAAGAATAATTAGAAATTAAAGAAGAAAGCAAGGAGAAAAAAATGGAATATAGAAAGCCTGGATGTAAAAGAAGTGAGGGAGAGATATGAGAGGGAAATGGAAGTGCAACTAGTGGAAAGGTATGAAAATGAAGATATTGAAATGGAATGGAGCAAAATAAAACACAGTATCACAACAGCAGCAGAGAAAGTATTAGGAAGGAAACAAGCAGAGAAAAGGAATGGATGGTTTGATATTGAATATGAAAGAGCAATGAAGAGGAAGAAAGAAAGGAGACTAAAATGGTTAAATACAGGAGCGAAAGAAGACTATGAAGAATATAGTAAAAAGAGAAGAGAAGGTACGAAACTGGTAAGGCGGAAGAAAACACAATGGATTGACGAAATGATGGATGATATTGAGAATGATAGCAATAATAACAACAAGTTATATCAACAAGTAAGAAAAGAAAACACGAGAAATCTGACTGCGAATATCGATAGTGAAGAATGGGAGAAGTACTTTAAAGGGCTACTAAATAAACAGCAAGATAATATAGCGATTCCTTTGGCATAGAAGAGTGTCAGGACCAAATGATACCCTCTGGGGAAGAATGTTATGAGATGATTGGAAAAATGAAGCAAAGAAAATCCCCTGGCCTAGACGAAATATGCAGCGAGTTGATAAAGCACGGAGGAGATGAGCTTAAACAACAAATATATAAATTAATCCTACAGATTTGGAAAGAGGAAGCGATGCCCAATGAATGGAGTTGTGCATTAATAATTCCAGTGTACAAAAAAGGAAATCCAATGCTATGTGAAAACTATAGAGGAATATCACTTTTGAGCGTATGTACAAGTTAGTGACATCCTTAATAAATGAAAAAGTGAAAAATCAGACAGAGGACATCATTGGAGAATATCAGCTGGGATTTAGACAGAGAAGATCAACTATCGATGCTATATATGTAACTATTAAACCAAATTATAGAGAAATGCTATGAACAAAACATCGAACTTCTAATATTATTCATTGATTTTAAGCAAGCATTTGACAGCCTGAGAAGTGATGCGATCTTCAAAGATGCCGAAAATTTAGGAATATCTAGAAAATTGACAAGTGTAATGAAAATGCGATGAAACGATGCAGAGCAGCAGTTTTCCTGCAGGACGATGTATCAAAATAATTTGAATTTAATTCGGGGGTACGGCAGGGAGATGGATTATCTGCGTCAATATTCAATTTAGCTGTAGAAGGAATTATAAGAGATTGTGGTTTTAAAGGGACAATTATTGAGAAATCAATGCAAATAATAGCGTATGCAGATGATATAGCATTAATAGCAAGAGATCCAAATAGTCTAAGAGAAGCCTTGCTGAGATTCGACTCGGAAGTAAAGAAGAGAGGACTTGAGATAAATCAAGTCAAAACAAAATATATGAGAATCGCAAGACAAGAAAACATTGGGGAAAGCAAAGATGTAGCGATAGGAAATTACAAATTTGAGATAGTGGATATATTTAAGTACCTAGGATCCATGATAAGTAGTAAGAATCAGAAAACAGACGAGGTGAAACATCGAATTCAAGCAGGGAACAGAGCATACTATAGTACAAGATACAAGAAATATATGAAAAATAAGAAAATCAGCATTTACAGAAAAATAAGAATTTATAAAACTGCCATTAGACCGGTAGTGACATATGCTGGAGAAACAACGACATTAACACAGAAAGATGAAGAAGCTCTAGGAACAAATTGAAAGAAAAATAATCAGAAGAATTTATGGACCAAAGAAAGAAGATGGTGGTTATAGAATCCTTATGAATTATGACATAGAAGAGTTATTGAAGAGAGAAAACATAGTAAGAGTTATTAAATCGATGAGAATAAGGTGGTATGGGCATGTCAACAGAAGAGAAGAAGGGTCAACTTTGAGACGAATTACAAGATGGAAGCCACATGGAGCACGAACAAGAGGTAGACCAAAAATTAGGTGGGAAGACCAAGTAGTAGATGATATCAAAGACCTGGGAACCGTAGCAGGGAGAGCATTAATGTTAAATAGGGAATAATGGCGAAAAGTTGTGAAGAGGGCAAGAAGATATCTATAGACCATAGAAAATGGAGTGACTCACCACAAAACGAGTCTTACGAGCTCAAAGAGCGGCTGCAATTCCAGACTAGAATGTATAGTCTTATATATATATATATATATATATATATATATATATATATATAAGCGAAAAATAAGCACATAAAAAATACTATTCATCGATTAAAATTACTCATATTAATGCTTCGTCTTTTATCGTCTTCATCAGAATAAATTGTTGATAATACAACATGTTTTATTGTAAAAGGAAAATCTTCTATTGTTCATGTTGTTTATTTTGCTTTGTAATTTTTCTGTATTTTTGAATTTAACCTGTGTATCGTCATCTAGTATCTCGATGGGTGCCAAATTTTCATCCCATAATTACTTTTTTATTTCTTCTATTAATATTTTCTATTAATATGAATAATTTTAATTGACGAATAGGAATTAATAATAATATATATAGCAGCTAGTAATGTTCCACCTCTCCCGTTATTCACGTGCTGTACAATCTATTGAGACTGCGTTGTTTTATATCACGTTTGCGATCCCTTTATATTGTACCATTAAACCGCAGAGATTTCAGTATTAAACTTATTCCTTGCATATCTAATTAAAATAAGAGCTTAATTTACAAAACTCTGTAAATTAACTGCTACAACATTCGAATTAATGTCGTCCATTACTGTAGACCGACGAAGTGTTACCCCTATAATATCTTCCATATTCCAAGCACTTAGTAAGAAATTCACCAGAAGATCACGAGAAGATCTGGAAGACGACGACGAAAGATCTAGTACCGATTCATGTTCTTCGAACTCAACAGGTCACAGTTCTCGATCAAGGAAAACAAGAAATATAACGTCTTTCGACAAAAATTGTATTAGATCAGTATCTTCGCATTATTTGCCTACAGATTTAGGAGCGTTAACAAATAATGATTCAGATATTAAAAGGAAACATTATTATTCATCATCAGCTGATTGTATAAAAGTGTTTGAAAATCTAAGGATTAACACTCGCTCTAAGAGCTGTACTACTAGCAAGGATGAAAAGAAGAATAAGAAAAACCCGCCAAAAACAATTCTGAGACCACCGATGAAGTACGTTTATGTAAAAGGCTGGAGTGGTCTACCAACTCAAAGAATTCCGGTACCGAGAACGTACGCTAGTTATCCAGGAGGTTGTCGAAACCAATGTCTGGTAGGACTCAACCGATAATAAATCAATATTAGTAATAGTAATTTTTAGTGATATTTATATATACGTATATAAGTGAAAAACTGGTTTATAATAAACAACTTATAAAAAATTAAATTTAGAAAATATGGCGAAAGTAGGTAGTAATAACTTTTAGCAAAATTTTTATTTATATATGTTATTTATGTTAATAATAATATCTAATTTCTTTTAGAATCTATTTATTTTAGTAATTCAACAGTTTGTAATTAGAAAATTATTCAACTAATTGATTTAAGAGATATGTATTTAAACTTTATTACGAGTACAATAATTAATAACGTTAATAAAACGTTGTATTATTAATTATTAGAAAAGTATTTGAATTCTAATACAATGTCATAATTAGTTAAATAATATTTACAAAGACTAAAATTATTTGATATTAATTCTTTACAACATATTGCCAAATTTTCTGAACAAATTTTAAGATGTAATTAATATAAAATACTAATGGTTTTGCAAATATAAACAATTTAGTATTACTTCAAAAAGCTCACACCAAAACTGATTCAGTATATACATGGATGTTAAAACTAACAAACTAAGTATCTATAATAGTGCATGCTATATCTTAGCTTTAAGTAACTAGTTTTTGTATTATTTAGGAAATAATGTAATTAGGATAAGCAGAATCAAATTTTGTAACACGCTCCCACATTTAGTGCCTCTTCACATTACATCCATTGTATTGATAATGTATTTATAATAAAACAAATTATTTATATATGAAAACACAAAGATTTTTATTTATTGAGAAGCACGACGATACATTCTAAATAAATCACAACCACCCAAAAAAGAAAAGACAATAATTATGTTTTCTTTTAGTTTCAAAAAATTCTATTTATTATAAATATCACTACAATATTGTTTCGCCATACAATGGCTTCATCAGGTGGATGAATACTGAATATGTACAATGCAAGTTAGAATATTTATGTGAAAATTATTGGGGAATGGTGGTGGAAAAATAATGCAGTTTCAACAAGTATCTCCTTCGTCAATTAACTATTATGCTTTCTGATAATAATAAATAATTATGATAAAATTCCTTCTAGGCACTCTCAACATGGGGATCTCGCTTATTATGAGAGATAGAGATTTGGTTAAATGGTATCAAATACTCCAGAGGTAAAGTTGTACCAAACCCTATACACTAGCTTTGAATATTTAACGTACATACTTCGGGCGCTACAGGAAATAAAGTGAATTTTTGTTTTTTCGATTATCTTTAATAACTCATTTATTTTTAAAGTAAGACAAATTTAATTTGAACTTCCTTAAGGCACTTTTTTAATAGCAATCTGGTGGTGTATTTAGATTTTTGAATTCTGCTATAGTAGTTGAGCTACACTGGTCAAGTTTCATTTTTGTTATGGAGGTCATAGTTGGCTATGACACCATCGAAAAGAATTGTTCTTTCCCTTTTCAAAAATGTATAATTTGTTATACCTGATACCAAAACTAATTTCAAAAATAAAAAAAAAACATAAAAACATATTATTGTTACATTAACAGGTTGGAGCGGTTGTGGCATTTAACAATGGGAAACCTTGGAAACATAAAACAATCTAAGATACAACTGTCATTGTTAGTGTTTGTTTATAGTTGACATTTAGTTTATGTTCTGTGAAATTTACAAATCGAATAGCAAAATAAATACCTAGCATAATGAAATATAAAGTGCCATTTAAATACTAAATTTAACGATTATTATTAAATAATTTTTCTGTCATGGAGCCGTTTAGTAATAGTGACAAATTTGATATGTTTTTCTGTTTATATCCTGCGTTACAAAAATCGACGAGATCTGCCGAAATGTACATCAACCAGTATCCAGAAGGCAGACAACCCCATCTTTCTACTTACAGAAATTTAAAGCGTTGGTCGGTCATGAGTCATGAGTTATTATTACGCCCGCGCCCGTGGAGTGACTTGAGATATTTGGCGATCGGCTTTCAGTTTAAATGAGAGGAAAAACTCTCCCGGCGTGATAAAGCAGTATGTTACCAATAGGCTATCACTTTACAGTAGTGTGAATATATTTTAGACAAAGCATAAATGCCATTGTAAATATGTCTTGTATCTTACCCTCTTCATGTTAATTCCCTTGTCAAGTCTAAAAATTTCCGGAAATATTTATAAAAAGCAATTAGTACAAAGTACTTGCTGTAACAGTCATTTAAAATATAGTAGAAATAATAGAAAAAAAACGTGAATTCCGTCTTCACAAAAAGTGTGAGATCGTGTCAACTAATTGCGCACAAACTCCTCTACCGCTTGATCGCTCTGAGAAAGGTGTCCGCCGAGTGTTTCTTTCAATAGCCCAAACAAATGAAAGTCCAATGAGGATAGATCTTGGCTGTTGATAGGATGTTCTAGAATTTCTCAGTGGATTTGGTTTATTTTAGCTCGAGTCAGTGCGGCCGTGTGAGGTCTTGCGTTGTCATGCAGCAAAATCACATTTCATTCTTTCTATTCTTTTCTCGTAATCGAATTATCCATTATATCGATTACGCAAATATAACATCACCAGATGTAGAACGCTCTTTTTCTGCAAATAAACACATTTTTCCCCATGCCACACTCGGCTTGCTGAAACAAGTATGGAAACACACCTAATATTGCAAATATTTAACCGATGTTATCCATGTTGTGACTTTACGAAAGACGTTTAAATCGGTAAGAATTCCGTCACGTTTTATAAATTTACAACTTATTATTTCTTTTATGTACATACTATAAAGCGCATAAGTATGACACATATATCAATTTGGCTTCTCTATTTATAACAGAAAATTACACCCAAAAAAGAAAAGACAATAATTATGTTTTCTGATAATAATAAATAATTATGATAAAATTCCTTCTAGGCATTCTCAACATGGGGATCTCGCTTATTATGAGAGATAGAGATTTGGTTAAATGGCATCAAATACTCCGGAGGTAAAGTTGTGCCAAACCCTATACACTAGCTTTGAATATTTAACGTACTTCGGGCGCTACAGGAAATAAAGTGAATTTTTGTTTTTTTAGATTTTCTTTAATAACTCATTTATTTTTAAAGTAAGACAAATTTAATTTGAACTTCCTTAAGGCACTTTTTTAATATCAATCTGGTGATAGATTTAGATTTTTGAATTCTGCTATAATAGTTGAGCTACAGTGGTCAAGTTTCATTTTTCTTATGGGGGTCATAGTTGGCTATGACACCATCGAAAAGAATTGTTCTTTCCCTTTTCAAAAATGTATAATTTGTTATACCTGATACCAAAACTAATTTCAAAAATTAAAAAAAAAACAACATATTATTGTTACATTAACAGGTTGGAGCGGTTGTGGCATTTAACAATGGGATACCTTGGAAACATAAAACAATCTAAGATACAACTGTCATCGTTAGTGTTTGTTTATAGTTGACATTTAGTTCATGTTCTGTGAAATTTACAAATCGAATAGCAAAATAAATACCTAGCATAATAAAATATAAAGTACCATTTAAATACTAAATTTAATGATTATTATTAAATAATTTTTCTCTCATGGAGCCGTTTAGTAATAGTGACAAATTTGATATGTTTTTCTGTTTATATCCTGTGTTACAAAAATTCGACGAGAGCTGCCGAAATGTACATCAACCAGTATCCAGAAGGCAGACAACCCCATCTTTCTACTTACAGAAATTTAAAGGTAAATTTAATACATCACGGATCATTTACTAAGCCAAATACAAAACCGCAGTGCATAAGTAATGAAACTAAAACTAATGTTTTACAAGCAGTTATTGAAAATCCAAACACAACAGTTTGGGAAATTCGACATAACACCGGCGTTACCAAATCTACTGCTCATAAGATTTTGGCCTCCCACAAATATCATCCATATAAATACAATGTATGTCAATCTTTAAGACCAGGGAATAATAAAAGACGAAGAGAATTTTGTGAATGGTGCACTAGGCAATGCCATGATAATGATAATTTTTTTTCTCAAATATTATGGTCCGATGAAGCTGGATTCATAAACAATTTATTCAATAGACAAAATTTACGATTTTGGTCTACAGAAAACCCTCATGTAATCAATTCGACATCAAGTGCGTTTTGGATTTAATGGATGGGGTGACATACTAGGGTCACGATTAATTGATCCAATAATTTTTAATTAAACACTAACGTCCGACGTTTATTTGCATTTACTGCAAAATAATATTGAAGATTTGCTGGGCGAATTACTTTTACAAGAGGCTCATAATTGTTGGTTTCATCAGAACGGTGCTTCAGCACATAATTCCAGAATTGTAACCAATTTCCTCAGTCAGCGGTTTAGTAACAGGTGGATTGGACCAGTTGCATAGTGACCAAGATCTCTTGATCTGACGCCGCTCGACTTCTATTTGTGGGGTTACATTAAAGACAAAGTGTATGCCCGCAGGTACAATAACGTAAATGAACTTCGTGAAAGCGTGGTTCGCGAATGTCGCGCTATTCCAACGCTTATTTTACATAAAGTTGTTAAATCTACTATTCGTAGATCCTATTTATGTTTCGAAAATGATGGTATTCTTTGAGCTGCCTATGTTTTGAATTTAATAAAAAATTGTTGCAAAATAAAGTTTTCTACCTTCCTTTGTTTGCAAAACCTTCTATTGCCAAATGTCACAACCGCTCTGACCTGTTAATGTAACAATATGTTGTTTTTTTTAATTTTTGAAATTAGTTTTGGTATCAGGTATAACAAATTATACATTTTTGAAAAGGGAAAGAAACATTATTTTCGAGATGTCATAGCCAACTATGACCCCCATAAGGAAAATGAAACTTGACCATTGTAGCTCAACTACTACAGCAGTATTAAAAAATCTAAATACACCACCAGAGTCCTATTAAAAAAGTGCCTTAAGGAAGTGCAGATTAAATTTGTTATACTTTAAAAATAAATGAGTTAGTAAATAAAATCGAAAAAACAAAAATTCACTTTTTTGCAATAGCGCCCGAAATACGTTAAATATTCAAAGCTTGTGTATAGGGTTTGATACAACTTTACCTCTGGAGTATTTGATCCCATTTAATCAAATCTCTGTCTCTCATAATAAGCAAGATCCCCATGTTGAGAATGAATCTGTGGACACACTGTATATTGATACAGTACACTCAAAACCCTTTATTCGCGGTACGTTCCGTAAATATGCCGGGAATACAGAAACCGTGAACACGGAATAATAATTTGTATGGATTGGTTCCTAGATTACAAAAGAAAAAGAAAAAGGTATATCTACATAATATAATAAAAGTAGTTTATCGCCAACCGTCAATAAATGCATGTATTTCCATAGTGATCTGCGGCAGTAAAGTAACACTTTTTTTTTTTTGGCATTCGGGATCGTTGCCCATATTGCCAAAGTAAAGTAACACTTTATCTTACTGTAAAAATCAAACATTTTACCTGCCGCTAATATCTATCAGCATACCCATGACTGTATGGCATTAGACAGAAATCGTTTATCGCTGTCACAGCTCCAACAGTAAAAGTTTTATCGCGAATTATTTATAGAAAATAATGGAATAAGACATTCAGTGCACGCCGGCTGAAATTCTGAAAAAGTCGTTAAGGACGTCTTTCGAAATTTTACCACAAAAATCAGTTAAAAACTACAATCGTCAGATGGAGTGGTGCAACAAATACGGAATTAAAAAGTTCAGAGAAAACGTTTTACTGGCATATTTTTCCAATTTATCGAAAGAGTATTAATTTTTTTAATGCGTCAGGTTGTTCGTTTACTTTCAATATATTAAGCAATAAGTAGGTTTGTTTTTTATTCGGTGTTATTTTTCTGTGCTTACTTTGTCATAATAAAATGTGATAAGCTATATGTCCATTTTTTTTTAATATAAATTTTTACGGTTGGCGATAAAATTTTGTATGCACCACTTCAGTAAAGTGACTTTATTGAACTCGCCTGTCACTCACCTCGCTCGCTTCGATCACTCGGCTCATAATGTCAGACTCGTTCAATAAAGTATCACTTTACTGACTTGGTACATAAATAACTATTATCAGCTCCCACTATAGTAAGTAGACTATTGTAAAATTATTTTCGAGCAGGTAAGTTAATTTCACCTCGAATGTCCTAGTTGCTATTGACAACTGATAGTACTTACCACCTTTGGGTAAATAATTGATTTCGAGTCATGCGAATAATAAAAAAATATGTTGAACTTCAAATTTTAATTATTATTAGTTAATATTTATAGTTATGGTACAATTATTACAATTGGTAACATTATTTAGAAAATTTGGATTAACTTCTATTATGTCTATTGACTACCACGTTCTTCTCAAAATGATCTGACTGCTCCATTTCAATAACCTCAATAATGTCTAATACATTAAATATTCCACCTTTTCTGACTAGAGTTCAATTTACGGAAGCCGGTCCACGGGTACCTGAATAATCTTCCGTCAAAAATGATGCGTAAGCGATGGTCATTTAAGAGGTACCTATATGTATGAGTCAGTCAAATCTAAACCGGACATTATTTTTAATCATTTATTAGCTCAAAATAAAATTACAAAACATGTTTATTGTTTTCCTACATTGTCTGCTTCAACGTTTAGACATTTTTCCTAGTGTTTGAGGAACTTTCAACGCAATTTGGTGTTCTACAATGTCGGTCTTCAAAAGATTAAAAAACGTTGGGAGAAATGTCTAACTCTGGATGGTGACTAAGTAGAGAAGTCTTAAGAATAATAAATAAACATTAAACTTCTACCTCAATTATTTTTTAGTAATAACTAAAACTTTACGATACCCCCGTACTTTACTATTCAAACTGCTTATTGTAACACGGTATCGAACTCAAAATCCGTTATTCGAATCGCCTGCGTAATTTATAAAAAAATTCTAGGTTTCCAAAGAATAAAGTAATATCATCAATATAATAATTCATGCGTTTGCATCACCCAACAGCTTAACGCCAATTACAGGGGGCGTTGGTCGGTCATGAGTAGAGCTGGGGATGTTTGCGGTGTGCCAGGATAGTATTCAGTTAAACGCACGAATATAATGACCTTGTTTCGATCGGTGATGCATGCGTGATTTTATTGCTTTACATGCATTCGCTATTTATATCACTTAGGTATGTCAGTTATGTGTACTGTATATAAATAACACACTTACCTTATTTACGATTATTATAGCATAGCGCCAAGTGGATAAGACTTTCAGTAAGTTTGTAGCATTAGATACGTTTCTATATTTGTAGCGGTGAGCGATGTACGCCGTGATGAATAAATTTTTTTATATTTTGAGAAAGACCGCTCGACATCTACGGATGTAACACACGCACAATTAAAATAATCTTTATAGATAGAAACCGAATCTATACTTGCACCATTACTAATTTGTTTTAATCTGGTAAAATCAAAATCATTGTTTATCACACTCTCGAACTTTTCTATTACATTAACATTTTTGTTGTCATTTACTGCGCATATCTGGGCGTGTACATCGTCCAGTATTTACAGTGACTCCGCTAACGATAATGCAGTATTTTGAAATTTCTCGATTGCGTTAAACAATCCTATATGATTGTTATAAATAGTTTGTAAATCTGCATCAAGGGAAGGGTTTTGAAAGAGTCTCTGGCTTTCCTTAATGGCTACAGCTTCGGCAGGATTGAATTGTAGAACCACAGATTTTATTTGTTGGAAATACTTGGCATAATAAAATGCCGCCTTTAACCAACTTCCCCAACGTGTAAGGATTGGCTCTGGTGGTTCGGGAATACCAGGGCACCGACTGTGAAACTCTCGAATTCGTTTGGGAGATTTTAGAAACACTTTTTTTTTGTGGTTGCTATTAATGCATCCACCTCTGGATAACATTGCCGAATAGTTTGTGCCACAAGGTGTAAAGCATGAACTTTACATGTCACATGCAAAAGTCTCTCACAATCTGCTTTAAGAGAACGGCCTACAGAACGCATTGTCGCAGCACCATCGCCCATAAACATCAGGAGTTGATTAGTTGAAACTTGAAATTTTTGTAGCGTATCGAGCACTACCTTCGTAATTACTTCGCTAGTGCACTTTTCCAATCTTTTGCTGGCTAATAAAATGGGAAATGTTGATTTGACAGGATCTAGTACACGCACTATAATATTCACAATAGAATGTTTTTTTCGATCTGTCGTTTCGTCGACACATACCAATAACTGTTTATCATTTACTACTGCTTTTATTCTGTTTTCAATGTCCTCACGCACAATTGGTAAATAGGTGAGTAACGTTCTCCGTGACGGTAGCTTTATGTTGGAATTGTATTTATTCCAAAAGTCGTGAAAGGCTTTTTTATCTAGCAGGTGCACTGGCACATCGCAGACGAGTAGCATTGTCAATAAATCGAAAATGAATTGCGTTTTAGACAGCACATTATTTTTTTTGTCTTTGTGGTGTACACTTTCAACATGTCTTTTACAGTCGTATTTGTCCCAGCAAAGTAACTGTTTATCGCATAATTTACAAACCACTTTTGCTCCATTATAATACAAATCGGGAAAGTCTCGGATAAATTTCTTCAAGTCGTTATACAATGGGCGCTTTCTTGGCTTGGGCACGTCCGTCATACTTATTAAATAGAGCTCAAGACAACACACGATCACGTTGCCAGTTCACGACTAACTAAAATGTTTCGCTGCATCGTGTTTATACGCTGGTGGGGATGCACTACATACGGTCCTGCCGTACCGCAAACATCCTCAGCTCTAGTCATGAGTTATTATTACGCCCGCGCCCGTGGAGTGACTTGAGATATTTGGCGATCGGCTTTCAGTTTAAATGAGAGGAAAAACTCTCCCGGCGTGATAAAGCAGTATGTTACCAATAGGCTATCACTTTACAGTAGTGTGAATATATTTTAGACAAAGCATAAATGACATTGTAAATATGTCTTGTATCTACCCTCTTATGTTAATTCCCTTGTCAAGTCTAAAAATGTCCGGAAATATTTATAAAAAGCAATTAGTACAAAGTACTTGCTGTAACAGTCGTTTAAAATATAGTAGAAATAATAAAAAAAAAACGTGAATTCCGTCTTCACAAAAAGTGTGAGATCGTGTCAACTAATTGCGCACAAACTACGTATCCGCTTGATCGCTCTGAGAAAGGTGTCCGCCGAGTGTTTCTTTCAATAGCCCAAACAAATGAAAGTCGCATGAGGATAGATCTTGGCTGTTGATAGGATATTCTAGAATTTCTCAGTGGATTTGGTTTATTTTAGCTCGAGTCAGTGCGGCCGTGTGAGGTCTTGCGTTGTCATGCAGCAAAATCACATTTCATTCTTTCTATTCTTTTCTCGTAATCGAATTATCCATTATATCGATTACGCAAATATAACAACACCAGATGTAGAACGCTCTTTTTCTGCAAATAAACACATTTTTCCCCATGCCACACTCGGTTTGCTGAAACAAGTATGGAAACACACCTAATATTGCAAATATTTAACCGATGTTGTGACTTTACGAAAGACGTTTAAATCGGTAAGTATTCCGTCACGTTTTATAAATTTACAACTTATTATTTCTTTTATGTACATACTATAAAGCGCATAAGTATGACACATATATCAATTTGGCTTCTCTATTTATAACAGAAAATTACTCTAATATTACGTACCATCATCAATACTAAATATTTTTCTGTACAGTTCAATTTATCTTTTTTCTCCTCTTATGTAAGTTTCTAATTCAAATAGATTTTGTTTTCGTCCAAACTGATCTACCTCTATAAAAATGGCGATGGTGACTAGAGATTGCAAATTCGACACACATTCAATCATCAGATATATCCCCACAGTTGCTTCACTTAAGTTAGTGCCACGTGCAGAATAAACCGTTCCGCATCTAATGGTTATTTGCATAATCAAAATAATCTTGGAAAGAATTTAATGGTTCTTTGGACGCATCTTCACAAATTAGTTTTAATATGTGGAAATCGTAATTTTTGGCTAAAACACTTTCTAATTTTTCTATCACACACTTAATTCCTTCGTCTTCTACAGCGCATAGCTGTGCGTGAACATCATTAACAATTTGAACAGAATCCACAAACGATATCGAAACATTTTGTAATTTTTCTATTCCCTCGGCTAGTTCGAAGTAATTGTTGTGTATAGTTTGTAAATCATCTTTAACATGAAGATCTTTAAATCAATTCTGGCTTTCCTTGATACCTGCAGCTTCTGTCGAATTTAATTTTAAAACTACCTTGTTTACATGATCCAAATATTGATGATAATAAAACACAGCTTTCAATCATGTTGTCCAACACGTAATTTTCGGCTCTAGTGGTTCAAATATTTCGGGCTACAGTCTGTGAAATAGTCGAATACGTTTCGGGAACTTTAGAACCACTGCCTTTGTACTAGCTATTAAATCATTTAATCGTGGATAACATTCACGAATCGTTTGTGCCACAAGATTGAAAGCGTGGATTTTGCACGTTACATGTATGAGGTTGGCACTACGTTCTTTGAGAGATCGACCTAACGACAGCATGTTTGCAGCAACGGCACCCACAAACATTTATACTTTCTTTGGTGAAATTTCAACTTTGTCCTATAACTTCAACTCCGTCTTCAAACTCTCATTGGCAGTACACTTTTCAACTCGTCTGAAAGCGAGTAACACAGCAGGTGACAGTTGATGAGGTTCCATTGTACGTACCATAACATTAACCACTGATTGTTTTTTCGATCCGTTGTTTCATCCACGCATAACCACAGTTTTTTATCTTTCAATTCCGATTTAATTCTTTTTTTCAATATCTTTGCGAACATAAGATAGAAAATTACGTAACGTTGTCGACTTGGCAATTCGCACTTTGCGTATTTATTCCAAAAGGAGATAAATTCATAGCGGTCTACTACAGCAAACGGTATATTACATGCTATAAGAGTTAAACATGAATCAAAATAAAATCTATGTTTTTCTGGCACACCCTTTTTTTGTTGCCATAGGTTAGGCTGTTTACGTGTAATTCGCAATCTCTTCTCCTAGGACACATCAAAAATCTATTGCACACTGTGCATTTTATTCTATATCCATCGTATGTTAGATCCGGGAAGTTGTCAATGAATTTACGCACTGTATTCCTCATTGGACGGTTAAGCAAGCTCACCTATCGTGGCATATTTATACACGACACGACTGCATACTAATTTGCAATTCAAGGTTCCTTTCATTTGCACGGCTAGCTGCCGATATCAAACCGATAACGCCCACAATACCTCCTGCTACGTATGTGGCATCAATATGCCATCTCTAATGATGACGCGCACCAAATAAACGTATAACATTTAAATACTCCCTGAAAGACATCGATATAGCGGAAACCTAGAGTTGTTGCTCATCTACAGTTCACAAAGCACATACTATCCAAGTATAGCGCCAACATTAATTGATTAACTTTCCTGTATAATCGTGTTAGTTGATAAAGTATTTCTTTGCAGCCCAAGGACACATTTATGGCATAAGAATAACTTAAAATGACTAACGTGTGTAGTAGTACAGCGCGTATGCACTTTGAGCGTATGAAATACTTTATCTACTTTTTTTTGTGAATATTTCGCTTTAAAGAACTGATACCATGCTACTACTCAGGAACAAACTTGAATAACGATTCCGTGCCTAGTACCTTTTCTAACTGCATAAACAAATTGTTATGAAAATAATGCGAAAGTTTATCTCTTACAATCAGGATAGTTTTCATTTCCTTGAGGTTCATATGATCTTCCCACATCTTTCTTATTCCTAAACCGAACACCAACCTTTTGAAGAAACCTTATTTTAAACACATGAAGAAAAATACTAATAAATACTATGAACGTGTGTTTCATTAGTTTAACACACTTTTATCATGCCTCCTGTAATTTAATTTGAGAACCGAATTTATTATTATTGTTGTTGTTATTACTTATAGCTTACCGGTCGGCTCAGTCACAATTGTCTTCCAGGTTTCGCCGTCTATTCGATGTTACAATCAACGCTTCGCTATTCTTATTGCCGATCTTTTTCCAATAGTACCAACCAATAGATTTCGCTATCTCCATATAGTAACTACTTATAAATTGTTGGGAAAAATAACTAAAATAAGTATTTATTTGTATTCCTTATGGTGTGGCCAATAGAAGTCCCACATAAAACGTGAATATTTCTTTTTGGGGACCATAATGTATTAAAATAAGTCATAGAGTATATTTTGAATGGATAATATTGTGAATCCATTTTAGATTTTAGAATTTTATAAAAAATTTATGAACAATTCATTGTTTATGTTCACGGATCAGTAGGAGACAGAATATTAGAAAATAAGCCATCTAATGCCACTTACCATGTGTGTACATATTTCCTATTTTGAAATGTATAATCAAAAGATTGCCTACTCTGAGTAATTAATGGATGGCATTACATGAATTTTCACGTCTTGTAATTTATGATTTGGTGTCTGATGAGATCTCTACTTCGCAAATACTTAAAAATGAAATATCATTAATTCTATACTCCTATGTACTGAAAAAATAGGCAAAATATTCTTCCTCTTTTCTTATATATGTTACAAAAAACGCATGTATTCATTAATGCCAAGCTTCGAAACAAATCGTATATGCATGTTTTCAAAATGTAAAAAGAGGCAACTAGCATTACTGTATTATGGATGAAATTGGATATTAATAATAATACATATATATATATATATATATAATATTTTCGTGACCTTGGTATGATATGGTAAACTTAATAAGTCGGCGATTAAAGGTCTGGTTTATTACTTCAAAGTATATATATTTAAAACTTATATTTTTTATATCCTTGACAAAGGCATCATTGCCGAAACACGTAGGGTTTTAAATATATATACTTTGAAGTAATAAACCAGACCTTTAATCGCCGACTTATTAAGTTTACCATATATATGTATATATATATATATATATATATATATATATATATGAAGGTGTAGTTTCTCGGGTTCTTGGTCGCGTGTGAGTTTTGTCCTGAAAAGGACTATTTACTCTACGTTTCAACGAGATCGCACTCGTCATCTTCAGGAGCTAGTCGGTCTGTCGCTGGTTAGAGCTGGAGACCGTCTAATGTGCTTCTTCTTCTTCTTGCAATTGATTTTTCGAAATGAACTGCGTTCTATGTTTCGAGTCGGAAAATTTTGTTCATGACGCGGATGTTGTTGCCGAGTTTTTGAGTGAGTTGCAGTATGCTGCGGCTCATGGCCTCTCGGGTTTTGAACGAAAAACAAACAAACAATTTGGATGTGGTAAGATGGGTGTTTTAAATAACCGGCGTTTGGAGAGTAGGAGTTTTGGAGTGAGTGATGGAGTAGGTGATGGGTGTTGGAAGGTTGTTTCAAGGAGGGTCATCGAGTAGGACGTCTTGGGGTCGTCGATGATTACTGAAATGGAGGTGTACTTCCATTTCGGAGATCAATGGGTTTTCGTGCTGTGGAACAGCATCGAAGTCCTTGCGATCTCTACTATGGTTTCCCTGATAGTTGGGAATTCGAGATCTCGACGGATGGTGTCGTTTCTTACATACCATGGGGCTTGCGTGATGATACGCAAGACTTTGTTGATGACTATCTGGAGCTGGTTTATGTGGGTTTTAGCAGCATGTCCCCAGACTGGTGCTGCGTACGTTAGGATTGGTCTGATGACGGCCTTGATGAGGAGAATCTTCATGTTGAGGTCCAGCTGGTTGTGACCGTGCAGCATGGCGTATATCTGCGTTATCACTCCAGTGGCGTGGTTCCGGACCATTTCTAGGTGGTATTTCTAGGTGAGCCTGGTATCTAGCGTGACTCCTAGATACTTCAGCTTTTCCGCCCATGGTATGTCCCTGTCGTACATGGAAAGGTTGATGTCTGGTCTGGTCTTGGTGTGCCTGGCAAAGATTATTGCCGAGCTTTTCCCTGGGTTGATGGAGATTCTCCAGTTGGAGAATCATTCTTCCAGGGTGTCGATGGCTTCTTGAAGGCGTCGTTGGATTATCCAGGGGGATCGGGACCGTGAGAATTTTAGGCTGTCGTCTGCATAAAGGGCGAGGTGAGTGTATCTTAGGATATCATGGATGTATATATTGAATAGGAGAGGGGAGAGTACACCTCCTTGCGGGACTCCGGCCATGATAGGTCGGGGGGCTGAGGTGGAGTTTTTCAGGACTACAGAGAAGGAGCGATCGCTGAGGAAGGATCTGATGATATGGATTAGGGATTTGGGTACGTTGGCCTGGATAAGCTTGTAGATGATTCCTTCGTGCCAGACTCTGTCGAAGGCTTTGGCCACGTCGAAGAGAACTGCTCCCGTCGCTTCTCGTAGATTGAAGCCCGTTGTTATATGGTGTACCAGTCTGTGGATCTAGTGGGTCGTGGAATGGCCCTTCCTAAATCCAAATTATTCATTTGGAATTAGGTCCATGTCTTCGATTTCGTCCTTGAGTCGGGAGAGGATGGTCTTCTCAAGAACTTTGCCCATAGTTGGAAGTAGACTTATGGGCCTGTAGCTTTGCGGAAAAATAGCATTTTCCGTCTTCTTCCTGATCATGATAATACGGGCTTCTTTCCAGGCGGTAGGAAAGTGCGTGAGACGGAGGTCCGAGTTGATGATGTTGAGAAGCGTCATTTGTCCTTTCCGGGAGAGCGCCTTCAGACAGGTGTTGCTCACTTTGTCATGTCCTGGTGCTTTTTTGGCATGGAGATCTTTGACGATGGATTTTAGCTCAGACGGAGTAATTGGGCGAATATTTCCTTGAGGTGGAATCTCAAGTTGCCTGTTGACAACGCGATCTACCTCCTCCAGATGCTCGATGTTAGTGTTGTCGAAGGTAGGGCTAAAGGTTTGTTCGAGATGGTCAGCGAACGCGTCCGCCTTTTCATCTTGAGAGTAGACAACTCCGTTTTGCCCATGGATTGTGGATTGGGGGTTTGTGGGAATTCGGTTTGTAGCGAATTCTCTCGCGTGGTGGATAGAGTTGGTGAAGCGTTCGACTTCTTCTACCAACTCTTGAGTATTGTTGATGAAGGAAATCAGACCGAGATTATTCTGGAGGTGTTTAGAGAATGCTGGCCAGGACATGACAATTCTCTATCTTTCAGAAGGGGGAATTTCTTGACCCAGTTCGATGGGACTGGGTCGTGATTTGAGTCGAGATCAGGGAGCGCTGTGATGGTGTGGTCAAAGAAGAGATCTTTGGCCACCATGATGTCTAGGACATCAGGTGCACCGGTTGGGCCGTAGTGTGTGGGTTCAATGGGACCATCGACAATGACATTGTTCCTTTCCATGTATGAAAAGAGAGAATTTCCAGCACGGTTGCGGACTCTAGAGTTCCACGCTGGGTGTTTGGAATTTAGATCTACAGCAATGATGGTGTGAACATTTTTATCGAGAAGAGCATCTAGTTCTTCGTGCAAAAGGTGTGCTTGAGGCCGATTGTAGGCGGCGATGATCTTAAGATCTCCATGCCTTGTTTGGATTTTGATACTCGTAGACTCAATGCCCATAAGAATGGGGGAAGAAGTATTCGTGATGTGGCAGGAAACGTTTAATAAAGATGGTCGTATCTCCTCCTCTCCCGAAGAGGCGATCAGTTCTATACAAAGTGTAGCCTGGAATGTGTGGAGCGTTTGCGGCTCGGAGGTGTGTTTCGTTCACTAGAATAACGTCCAAGTTGTGGCGTTGGGAGAATTCTGTGAGACTCAGGATTTTTGGGAGTAGGGAGCATGCGTTCCATGCTCCAATCTTTAACGATGAAGGTTTGTTAGGTCGCCTATCCATGAATAGTGTTGAAAAGATTGGTGATTTCCTGAGCGAAACTTACTACGACCGTGATAGCCTCTTCCACAGATTTGACTGCTCTGAGGCCGGTGCCGATTTTAAAGACCAAAGTCATCAATGCGCCGATGTAGAAATTTTTTAAATCGATGTTCTGGGCTGTTGATTGCTCAGGTTGAGTTGGTTTGGGAGTGGGTGGGGTTGTTGTGGGTTGTAGGTTTGGTGCTGGAGTGGGAGCTACAGGAGTTTGTGGATGTTTGATCCAGGGTGAAGGGCGGAGCGAAGGGAAATCTGGTCTGGCTTGGGAGGGATTTGTTCATGGTTCTTCGTGGAGATTAAATCTCGGCGCTCTTGTTTGTGCGCGTCTTGGTGGTTGGAAGATGTTGGTAGTTCTCTTGACTCGGTGGCGGGGGCATCCTCGGTAATTAGCCGTATGATCGCCGGTGCAGTTGCAGCAGGCGGCCGAGTCCTCCCGGGGCTTCTTGCACTCAGAGGTGGCGTGCTCTTGCCCGCATTTCACGCATCTGGGATGTATGTGGCACATACGTTGGCTGTGTCCGTATCTTTGGCAACGGAAACACTGAGTTCGCTTGTTCGGAACCTCAACTGTGACTCGAAGTTGGAATACTTCGACTAATTGGAATATCTTCTTGTTCTCGTTGGTTTTTAGAAGTTCAATGAGAACTAGTGGCATCGGGAGTTTAGTGCGAACGTTCTTCATACGGTGGACTTTTAGAACGTTGTGCCCTTGCGAGATTATATCGGTGAGAATATCTTCGGTTGGTATCGCTGAGGGGATACCGCGAATGACAACTTTGAGCGAGTGCTCTTCGGGAAGTTGGTATGTAAAGTATTCGATGTTATTTGTATTAGCGTATGTGACGATTTTTCTGTAGTCTTCTACAGTGGAGGGGTTAACTCTTATGCCATCGTACGTGCTTCTGGCTTTTCAGAAATTGATCTGTTTTGCTTTGAATGTTGAAGAAACTGGTAACCAATTGTCCTTTCATTTTAATGTAATTGGGGGTGATTCGTGATTTTGCGGCGATGTTTGCCTGAGTGGTAGGGGCGACGGGGGTTTGCTTGGCGTTAGAGGTGGGGTTTTCTAACGCCTGATATCTGTTTGATATCGTGGTTGGCACGGGAGGTGCTGGCTCGTTGAGGGGATTTGGGCGGTGCTCTTGTTTCGTTGTATCTAGAAGGGGCCTTCTGCATCGGACCCTTCGCTGGTTTGTTCAGTAGTCGTGGTGGTAGAAGTGGTAGAGGTGGTTTCAGACGGGGTTGAGCGAGAAATGCTCGATGCGTCCATCTCCATTAGATTATTCGCAGTCGTGATTAATTGTACCACTGAACCAACCAGTACTTCCGTACCAGGCGACGGGTTGAGTATGAATGGTGGGGGCAGCACGGGATTGGCCGTGCTTGGTCCTGACTCCTCGAGCGGATGGTGTGGGGCTGCGTGGTGGGACGGGCACTCATGACGTCTTGGTTGGGCGAGCGTGTGGAAGGAAAACCTCTAAAACCTACTCGAACAGCCAGTCAGGGATCCAAACACGGAACTGTCAGCATGATAAGCAAATGTACAGATATTTAAATAAAACGTAAGATATATATTTATATAACAGCAACATATATTATGATGGTAAATTGCAGATCGTTACATAATTAGGTTATAGTATATACTCCTTAAATTTTTTATATCACTTCACTTTTAATTAAATTTTTTTCCTGTTTAATACTAATCATTTCTTTAATTTCCCTTTTCATTGTATGTTGTTCTTTATCAATTGTCTGTGTGTTTTGTCTGTTTTAGAGTATTTGTGGGCTTGTATTATTTTGTGTAAATATTGTTTAGTTTGGCCTATGTAGTAACTATCGCAATCGCGACATGGTATTTTATAGATGATATGTGTTTCTCGATTGATTTTTTTTTATTTTAGGTTTTAGTTTCGAAAATAGATGTTTATTAGTATCACTAAGTTTATATGTTGTAGCTACATCATATTTTTTAAAGTGTATTTAATTTTTTCTGATAATTGTGGAACATATGGAATCGTTTCATTGTTTAAATTGTTATTGGTGTCTGCAGTGTTGTATATTTGGTGGATTCCTTTTTTAACAGTTTGGTCTATAAGTTGTGGTGGATAGTTTTATCATTTTATTGAATACTGTGGGTGCATTTGAGTGGTAATTCATATATCGAAAAGAAGCTGTGGCTTTATTATACCAATTTATATAAATAGTACCCTGTCTATCATAGCTTAAAGAAATATCAGGAAAATTAATACTGTTATTAATTACTTCTTCAATAGTGAATTCTAAATTGTTGTGAAAATTGTTGAATTTATTTAAAAGGTAGTTTATTTTATTAGTTGGAATACATGTTATGATGTCATCTACATATCTTTGAAGAAAATGGGGTGGAAGTCTAATGAATTGATAACGTTTTGTTCCAAATGTTCCATTACCAGATTTGCAATAGGAGCAGCTAAAGAAGAGCCCTTGTAAAATTGTTTTAAATATATGCATTTTTAAGTAAAACCAGACCTTAAATCGCCAACTAATTAAATCTACCATAACATACAAAGGTCATGAAATAATTATCTTTATATATATATATATATATATATATATAAGCTGTTCCGTATCGTTATGTTCAAATTTTAGGAGTGTAAAGTAGACTTCATTTCAAGTAACAAAAACGCAAAACTTGTATATCAATTTTTATTTGTTTCAAAGTTACAGATCTATGAATGTGATTGTCAGATCATGAAAAAAAATTTAAGCCTAAAGTCAATAAAAACTGATTTTATTTGAAAAAAGTTGTGCGATTCAATAACAGGACTGTGATTGTTAAAGTCGCATAATAAAATGTAATCCTAAAATAAATAAACGTGTCGCAGTGCAAGCAGTAATTTCTTGTAAATCTACAAAAAAGAGTTCTGGAAATTGATTTATGATAAAGAAGGTTCTTACTTATTTCGTAAGTGCTGAACCATGAATATCATACAATAAAATGTTCAGATGACTGTTAACGTTGCCTTTTTTAATAAAGGATTACATTACGTTTCAGTTCATACAACAGCTTATTAGTGAGTGGACACGTTTTCTTTATTCAAAATGCTTTACCGATTTTCTTCTCAAGAGTATACGGACATGTATTTTGTGTATGGCTACTGTAACGGCAGTGCACTTCAAGCAGTTACTGAATACCGACATCGGTTTCCCGGTAGGCGCATTCCTCATTACAGAACGTTTCTGGAAGTACACAGACAATTTCGGGAATGCGGACCGCCTGATTATATTTTCGACCGATGGGTAAATTTGCCAGCAGACTTAGAGGAAGAAGCAGTAGCTATTGTTACAAGGGATCCAACTCTGAGTGTACGTCGAATCGCTAGACAACTAGCAGTGCCACAAACGACAGTTTGGCGAATTTTAAAACGTGAGGGCTTATATCCATATCACTATCGCAGGGGACACGGTTTGCCTGAGGAAGACCACTATCCTGGTCTAGTTTATTCTACCTGGATATTAAGACAGTCACGGCTTCATTTTAATTTCTGCAAAACAGTCCTCTGGACAGATGAATCTACGTTCACGAGAAGTGGTGTTACAAATCTGAGAAACCTGCACAGGTGGTCATCAGAAAATCCCAAAGCTATACGCCCATCTAAATTTCAACATGAATTTTCTGTTGTTTTGTCGGATTTGTTCGGCAGCCAGGTGAATACGATCCAGCAACTCTTCTCTTGTGTTCGAAACTTGCGCGTAGTCTAAATTTTTCATGTACCCCCATAGATAAAAGTCAAGGGTATTAAGATTGGGTGATCTGGGTGGCCATGCAACAAGACCACCTTGACCAATTTACCAAATGCGGACAATTACCTTCAATTTCTTATTGACGAACTGCCAGGTCTTTTAGAGGATATCCCACTGAATGTTCGACGAGATATGTGGTTTCACATGGATGAGGCACCACCACATTTCGGAATTGCTGTCCGAAATTGGTTTAACGTCAATTATCCACGATGGATTGGTCAAGGTGGTCTTGTTGCATGGCCACCCAGATCACCCGATCTTAACCCCCTTGACTTTTATTTATGGGGGTACATGAAAAATTTAGTCTACGCGCAGGTTTCGAACACAAGAGAAGAGTTGCTGGATCGTATTCACCTGGCTGCCGAACAAATCCGACAAAACAAGTATGAACTTCGGATAAGTTCTTCTTCCGTTGGCTTACAGGCACAAGCCTGCATTCAACAAGGAGGTGGTCATTTCGAAAATATTATTAATTGAACTTTTTTAAATAAAATCAGTTTTTATTGATTTTGGGATTACATTTTTTTTCATGATCTGACAATCACATTCATAGATTTGTAACTTTGAAACAAATAAAAATGGATATACAAGTTTTCCGTTTTTATTACTTGAAATGAAGTCTACTTTACACTCCTAAAATTTGAACATAACGATACGGGACACTTGTATGTAGATAATAATTTCTTGACCTTAGTATTTTGTGGTAGATTAAATTAGTTGGCGATTTAAGGTCTGGTTTTACTTCATATAGTAAATGCAGCAGTCTTTAATTACTAAACCAATGCTAACACAAATTTTATCATATATAGGAAAACGGACGAAGCAATCCACTTTCGTCATCAACCAAAAACAGTGACGCCTGTATTACCAGTCTCATAACAACGAAAATAATAGTCTTATATGTTACTAAATTTATAATTTTATTAATCTGGATATATTATATGTATATAATAGTAATTGTAGAATTATTTCGATGAATAATATTAATTAAAAATTAGAATTTTGGCGCCATTTCAACTAATTTTATAAAAGATATTAACATAAGATGTTGGCCATCATGAAAAATCGTTTACATGTATATAACTGCCGAATTATTTGACGGTATTTGGTTGTTAAAATAATATACTTCAAAATGTAGTTTTATTTACTTACAGTCACAAAATACATTAGTTTCAACTTGATTAATTATTAGAAAATAAAACACTTGGCTTAGTTTCACGACTTCTTTAATTAGATATACTAACAATTGTTTCGGCTATTAGGCCATTATCAAAGAGCTATCTAAAACTAAACTTACTCTACTTAAGGTTAACTTATATACCTGTGTTCATTATGGGTGGGAGAATGAGGGTAATTGATATTTAAAATTACATCGATATAGGGGGTATTTATGAATTCTAATTGTGTGTTTGTGATAACTCGATTTTGTTTTTGGGCTTTTTTAATTTCAAAAATCTCTAATATATTTAACTTTTTACTTTTTACTACATTATGAATGAGGTTACAGCTCTTTATATCGGGTAAGTGGTTCTGGTCTATACAATGTTCTGCGAACCCTTTGTGTTTAACACTATATTTTATATCTCTAATATGTTCTGTTAACCGTTTATTAATACATCTGCCACTCTATCCGATATAAATAGCTTCACAATTCTGGCATTTTATGGAATATACTCCTGATTTATCTAAGTTATCTATTTTATCTTTAGTATTATTCAACAATGTACCTAAATTTACTTTATTTATCCACACTCTGTTAATGTTGAGTTTCTTTAGTAATTTGTTTATTTTCTGTGTTATGGGAGGGATATAGGTGATTACATGCCAACTAGGTTTCTTTAATTCTTTTATTTCTGGGTATAACAATTTTTGAAGTATTTTCCTTTCTTTATGTTTTATCAACTTATCGATGATATGTGGGTTGTAACCATTATTTTTTGCTATTATTTTAATTGTGTTCATTTCATTATTAAAGGCTTCCTTATTTAGTGGTATACTTATTGCTCTATGTATATAGCTATGGAAAGTTGACATTTTAATTTTTTGTGATTGATTTGCGTTAGCGTGTACTATATTATCCGAAAATGTTGGTTTTCTATATATTTTATATAATAACTTATTGTCTTTTTTGTGTATTGTAATATCTAGGAAATTCAATGTGTTATTGTGTTCTTTTTCTATAGTAAACTGTATTTTGGGGTTTAATGTATTAAGTAGTGTTAGGAATTCTGTTAATTGTCTATCGGTTCCCTTCCAAACACTACTTAATACATTAAACCCCAAAATACAGTTTACTATAGAAAAAGAAGGCTCACGTACTATAACTATTACGTCATAGATTTTAATGACGAAAGTGGATTGCTTCGTGCGTTTTAGTATAGATACTTTGTCGGTTATTGTATGATTCATTCGATGAATGTTATGAAAGCGGGGATTCACAGACTACACAAGTTGTACGGTCGCACTGAAGTGTGTGTTTGTTACCCGTTCTCTTTGCGTCAACTTAATATAAGTAAATAGAAGTTAAAGATCAAGTTATTATGGTCAGAGATACATACTTTTCCCAGCTGTTTATAGTGCAATGCGAAAGCAAAAATGCCGAAAGCAGCGTTTGAAAAATCGACTTTATTGAAAAAATGTGGATTCAAGATAAAAAGGATTTGCAGATTATCGACAACAACTATATTTTTTGCTGGCTGTGCGACAAACGAGTAAGTACCTATTTATATATAACCACGCATGTATTTTTTTAGGAATCTTTCTTACACTAAGAAAACATAGACTGCTTACACTTGTATGTTTTGTGCTTATTTAGTTATTTAATTTTTATAATTAAATTGTTTTCAAGTTATTACATTATTGTATTGTTATCTTTATCTGTTTCTTAAACTAACGTATTACATATTTTTATAGATAAAATGTGTCAAGAACTTCCAAGTAAATTCTAAGAGCACTTAGGAACCAAAAATCATTAGTTAAAAAAACGTGGACCAAATCACATGATGCAAAAACGATTAACTGGTCAACATCGGGACAACAGTGAGCAAGAAATTTATTCAAGAGATCTACGTACTCTTTTTTATTGGGTGAAGTATGTCGTTTCATAATCTGGACAAGAAATTGTTCGAAGATTTCTTAATGAAGAAACACTACTCTAAAGAAAATGTCAGTGTGCCTTCATCATCTACTTTGAGAAAGAAGTATGTCGACGGTAACCTTGAAGTCGTGATAGAAGCTGTCCAAAATTAAATTAAAAATAAAGATGTATGGTTTTCTGTCGACAAAACTTCAGATATTCAGGTCCAACTTTATTAGTGGAGTTTTGAACGAGGATAGCTACGGAAAAGGATATTTTATTGGTGTGAAGGTGTTAGAAAAATTAATAATTTAAACATGGCTAGGTTCGTTAATGATACGTTAACTAGTTTCTTTCTACCACAGAAATTACAAATAGAAAATGTATTACTAATGGTAACTGATGCTGCTTGGTATATGGTGAAAGCAGCAGAAAACTTAAAATTTTTTCTCCCTAATTTAACACATTGCGCGTGTTTGACTCATGGATTAAATAGAGTAGCCCAAACTGTTAAATCAGAATTTAGTTTAATTAATAGTTTAGCAAGTAACGTTTTTGTTAGAGCTCCGCTTCGGGTTCATGTATATAAAGAAAAATATTCAGGATTGCCCCTGCCCTCAGAACCAGTTGTTACTCGATGGGAAATGTGGTTAAACGCCGTAAATTTTCTTGTCGAAAATTATGAAGAAATAAAGAATGTTATTTGCGATATTTATCCAGATTGCTAGGCAACAATTAAGAAATGCATTAGTTTATTTGAAAACTCTTTAATTACTAATAAATTTGTGTTATTAAAAGTAATTTTTTGTAATCACAAAACTAAAAGGCAGAGAATTTTCATTGGATGAAAGTATTTCTCTAGTAAATTCTGTGAGAAGTCGTCTCGAAGCTTCGGTAGGCAAAAATAATGATATTTGTAAAAAACTTATTTCGGGTGTTAGACAAAAGCCTAGGATTTAAAAAGCTCATACAAATTAATTGTATCTTGCAAGGAAATTTTGAAGAAAGTATAAATTTCAGTCCAAATATAATGTGCAAATTGAAATATGCTCCAATAACTTCCTGTGTAGTTGAAAGGTCATTTTCTAGTTACAAGTTAATTTTAAGTGAGCGACGTCAGAATTTTACAATGGAAAATTTAGAAAAGCATTTGATTACTTACTGTTATTATTCAAGTAATAATTAATTCATTGTGATTAGAAAAATTGTAATGTTGTTTAAAACTTAAATGTACATATTGTTAATAGAAAAGTACCATATTTTCTGTATATCTTTTTTATTGTTCTTACACTACCTAAAATAAATAATTTCATAAACAAAACAATTGTTATATAACCTTTTATAGCCTTGAACACCCTATGTAACTTTAACGTGAACACAACACTTTTTCTTATTATATTAGAGATTGTTATATTTGATGTAATAATTATTTTATTGCCTATAAAGTTTAGTACAATAATTGCATCTTTCAAAGCATAAACGAATGTTTAGGAGCATAATTTAATAGTTTATCTTGCATATTTGCATGCATTTTCTTTTTTAGTGCATATTTTCCAAGCTCTACTTATAAGTGTACCATACCATCATCTTCAAGCAACGCGAAAGTACCCGGATTATTGGGAACCGAATTATACAACACGTTATCGGAAGAATTTAAAAAGATGTACGTCAGCAGATTTGAACGGGAATTAAAAATCTTATTATTAAAAAGCACCTGTTTGAACGGCGAGTGGGGCAAATAACCGCCCTTCCTTTTCTTTATCCCAATATTCACGTGCTTTACTATAGATAGAGTCTGCGTCAACTTGCCGCCTCACGTTTGCCGCCTCTATATAAAGGAGTGTAAACATTCAGTTCGCTTCAGTATTTCATCTGAATCCCTCGCAAGCAATCATAATTATAAAACAGTGATTAATACAGGGTAATCGTTCTTGATAATAGTGTAATTAATTATGGCAACAAACGATAATACCATGATTTTTATGACACTAGCAACTCCCGACAAAAGAAGTATTTCGCCAATGACACCATCTCCATCAAGAGGTATCAAAGGAATCCGACTATTTCGTGCAATAAGTAAGAAATTGGCCAGGCGATCTCAAGCTGATTTTAGAGAAGATGACAGCAGATCGTCTAGTACAGACTCTTGTAGTTCAACTTCAGCGAGTCGTTGTTCCCGATCGAGAAAACTAGAAAATCACCTAACTTCTTCTGGAGAAAGTGATTTCCGGTCAGTATCGCCACATCATTTATCAAATAGCTCCGTAAGTGACGGTGGAAGCGGTATTCAAATTAAAAACAAATCCCGGTATTCAACATCGGCAGAAGGTATTAGAAGAGTGTTTCAAAATTTAACAATTAATACCCGTTCGAAGAGTTGTAACACCAAGAAAGAAAAAAAGAATAAGAAAAATCCACCAAAAAAAATACTGCGACCTCCGGTAAGATACATCTACATGAAAGGTTGGAGCGGTCTACCAACTCAAAGAATTCCAATAACAATATCCAGATCTTATGTAAATAATCCATGCGGTTATGGCATGCACTACATAAATGGCCTAAATCGGTAAAATATAAATAATTCAATTGTTGAAAATGTATATAGGTATAAATTTATCAAAGACTGCTAGAAATTATATATTGTAAAAAAATCATTAACATTAGTATGTATGTATTAATAATAATTGATTTTATAACACGCACCAATGTACGTAATTTTTAGATTAGTCTTAAATATTTTAGCACATTTTTATTATTTAATTCTCATAAGTTTGTAACGTTGCAAATAATTACACCTCCTTTTTTGTACTAATTAACATATCTTGTTCTTCGTATATTATTACGATTACGATGGTTGTGATATAATAATATAATCGTAATATTACGACATAAACAGCACCAAAACATACATATATCATGTATCCACTTATTAGTGCCTTCTTAGATAATATCCTGTAATGTTAAAAACTTATTGCTAAATAAATTATAAATCTTGAAATTTCTATTTTCCTCCCTTGTCAAAATAAAACTTATTATAGTAAAAAATTAAACTGATTATCGCAATGGATATTAATACCGAAAAAAAATCGGTAATCCTAATTGACTAATGTTGAACCAACAAAATTTTTGAAATCATAGATATATAAAAGCAAAAAATAAGGAAGCATATTTAGAGAGAACACTAAGTTATTTTTTAATACATTTTCCTGAATGAATTTTGACTATTCATAAGATCAAAAATATATTTTCAGATCGCCAATTACACTTTTTTGTAACTATTAAGGATAATACAATCTTTTTTTAAGTAATTATGGTGTTTACTTTTTCGATACAGTAATGTTTAAAGGTCGAAAAGTATGCACTAAAAGATTGTCAAGATATGCACTTCAATTGGCATTAACTATGCATATATATATATATATATATATATATATATATATATATATATATATAACAATTGATAAATTATTGGAGTTTTTCGGCTTTTATATGAAATATTTACAAATAACTCAAATAATTTATCAATTGTTATATTTAATAAATGGCTAAGAAATTATCTAAACACTTATATATATATATATATATAGTCGTAAATTGTTAGTGGGAATCGCAGTCAAAGGGCGAAAATAAAAGGAAACTTTTTTTTTATTATTCCAAGCTTTCAGTTAATTTTTAACCTTCATCAGGGCTACGTTATATAATCAAGGAAAGCATCAATTAGTTGTTACAAATTCTTCGGTTTGTCAGAAATACAAAAAAGTCAAGTTAAATAAAAACGCCGTCAATACAAATAGAAAATGTGTTCGCACAACAGATAGAAGTCATGGCAGGTTGGCGCAAGAACCAAATTTTACGTGAATAATGCCTTGAATCCAAGCAATCAAACACTGCACATTTTTTTGAACTATTTACAAAAACGAGGTGTAAATAAGTCAAGAAAGTGTGCAGTGTTTGATTGCTTGGTTCTTGTGCCTACCTGCAACTTTTTAGCGAGTTTTGTACAGTATTTTTTCTACGACACTGAAAAAAATTATTTATTGGAAAAATATTTCTTTTTTAGAATCAATAAAATTAATGGTTACATTACTAATTTGACAGTTTCTTAAAATTGGGTTTCTTAAAGAATTGGAGGTGTGTGTCTGGTATTGATACTGAATGTTAGAATGTGATGGCGAGAAATCGATGATTTCCGGTTCTGTTCTAACGTTTGATGATAATGAATTAGTAACCACATTGAACATTTTGCAATTTGCATGTTATTAGTAATTGATTCATCAATATATTCTTCGGCGACAGCAGCAGATTTCCACCCACCATAGCCCTTAATAGTTGCGATGTCTCCACCTACGTCAACAAGAACGGTAGCCGAGAACCGACGAAAACAATGTCCTGTTTATGGTTCTGTATTTGTAAGGTTTAAATAAATGGCTACTTACCAAATAAATTTAAGTACATCAATACGTTAAGCACATATTACGCATTTGTTACAAATGAAACAGACATGTATTATACACATTTGTATCTGTACACATGGACATACACCTTGTATTTGGAACGTTGGAAAATACGAGGTGTATGTCCAGGTGTACAGATACAGTGGTAGGTAATGCATGTCTGTTTCATTTTTACAAATGGTTACTTGTTTAGGGACGCTGGCAAGTTTATTCATACCTACCGGTTGTCTAGTACATTTTTGGTAGCCTAAGCGCTGCACATTTCTTAAAATTTTATAAAATTCACCGGTAATTGCGAAAGAACGTGGTTTCTTTGTTTTGGTGTCAGATATTTTAACCAAAGCAGCAGATCTCAGACTTTCAACATCATTAATCTTCAGCTGGCTTAATTCTTGTTTCTGGCATGCATCATTTATACCAATAATCAATGCCACTTCGGTTAAGATGTACCTGTTGTCCGAAACTTCATGGATAAATCGAGTGATTTTCTCTGATGTTAAAATTTTTGACTTTTTCGGTTTATAGCCGTCTGAGTTACACTTCAACAGTGCTTCTAATTTTTGTTATATCTACATTATGATGAACGCAAAGAGCACCTACTTCGAAAAATAGAATACTAAGTCCACAAAGTACTGGCTTTCAGTTTTTCAGATAACTATCCAATGTAAGCTATCAATACCTTTTCAGAAAAAGACGATTTTGTTTCGCCAATCCATAAATTGTTTGTAGGAAAATCGTATCTGCCCTGGATATAGGTGGTAATAGGTTGTCTATATCCATCGATCCCTACAAAGCCAATAATAATATAACATAAAAACCCACGGAAAGTATTATAAACCTAGAAAAATCCGTTCGTAACTCACAATTTACCCGAAAATTTTAGACGTTGTCTTGCTTCTGAGCGCTCGTTTCAAATAAACAAAATAGAAACATACTTGATAAAAGTAAATTGTTACGTTATAAACAGAGACCGGACACATCGGGTTGAAATGACGTCGTCATTACGACGGGCGATATAAATAATCTACAACATCTGTAAGTACATCACGCAGCTATTGAAAGCACTATTGATCTGGCTAGCGCGCACATCTGCTTTCATCGAGAATTGCGACGTTTTTTGTTGGTTATTTACAGTTAAATTTCTGTTTTCATGGGCGTAGATAGAAGCGTGTGGAGTTTTAATAATTTAGTCTATTTAGATTATATTTCGTAAGATAAATAAAGTACGGTGAGTTAGTTTCCTTTTTTTCATTGTTTTAACTGTTAATTACCATACTACGTAATTTTGTAATAGATTCTGTTTAATATCGTTTCATCGAAACTACTTCTCCCAATTATTTTGACGTAAGTGTCCAGTAAATTACGTTAAGTTTCAGTAACTTACGCATACAGTTTTAATTTTCATTTATTTAGATCTGGAACATTATTTAAGTTACTTCTTCAGATATGATATGGAACAACGTCGAGAATGGCATCATAAAACAATGGCGAATTGGATTAAGGGTCATACTGATTATATGTCCATTGCCAGTGATTTCGAAATTTATTGGAAAGTTTATAAAATATCGTTAAGAAATTCCAAGAAATCGCACGTAAAACGTCACTTAGCATCGCAAACACATACACAAATTATTAGCACCGTTGGAATCTGACAATTTTAACGAAGAACTCTGTGAAACCTTTATGGCGACTAATATTCCATTAAATAAACTTAACAATCCCAATTTAAAAATATTTCTCCAGAAAAATACTGGTCTAAATATTCCTGATGAATCCACCTTACGCAAATATTATGTTTCTAAGTGCTATACGAAAGCAGTAGTACGCATTAGAAGCCATCTTTCAAATCAGTACCTCTGGATAAGTGCCGACAAAACTGTCGATATATTAGGACGCTGTGTGGTAAGTAAATGTTGTAGCTGGTGTACTACATCCAACTATTCCATATAACGCATATGTAATAGCAACAAAAGTTATAAATTCAGTTATGCGGAAACAGTTGCCAAAACTATTAACGAGAATATTCAAAAAATACTTCATTCGGACGACAGGTACAAAACAAAAGTACTTTTATTTGTAAGTGACAGAGCTGCATATATGTTAAAAACAGACAGACTATTAAAGGACACATATCTTAATATGCTGCATATTACTTGTGTAGCACATGCTCTCCACAGAATCTGTGATTATATCAGAGACACCTTTCTAGAAGTTGATAGACTTGTATCCGCTTTCAAAAAAGTTTTCAGAAAAGCACCATTGAGAGTAGCTCTTTACAGGGAAAAACTGCCATCTTTGTCACTGCCTCCCTCTCCAGTAATAACTAGATTGTTGGAAGCTACCAGTTTTTATGCAGAGAATTTCGATAGTTTACAAAATTTCGTTGCATGTATAAATGACGATGCTCGGAGTATTTCTGAGTGCAAGGAACTAACACAAATTCCACATTTAAAAAATCAGTTGTACTTTCTTCAGGAACATTTTGGAAATTTGCCAAAACTAATGACTTATTTTGAAAATCGAAATCCCAAATTAAATGATGGTTTAACGACATTAAATGTGGCTATTAATAATTTGAAAAGTATTCCAAGTGACTTCGGATGTGGACTTCGGCAAAAGTTAGACGCAGTGTTTAATAGAAATCCAGATTTAGTAACATTGCGGCAATTGTGTATGAGGACAATGCCGCAACATCTAACTGCAAAATAGGCGGAAATAAAAGAATATTTCCAGTATGCACCTATAACCAGTGCCGATGTAGAAAGGACGTTTTCTATTTATAAGGATGTATTTCATTCAAAGAGAACAAATTTTACAGAAGAGAACATTGAGAAAGTATTGCTAGTAAATATTAATACTCCTTTACTCAACTTGAACTACAAAATAAACAAATAAAAATAAATTTCGTATTTTGTAGCCGTATATATACCCGTTTTATTATTATAAGTATAATTATATAAATAAAATTAAAAATTTTAAAAATACAAATACAAATACAAATGATAAATAGTAAGCTCGTGGGCGATGAGTCATCAACCTCTCTTGTCCGGCCTTTAGTTATAACCGTGCGTTATAATAACGTACGTAAGAAATTGTCAACTTTCATGCCTTCTCAATTGTCTGAAAATGACATCTTTCTTATAGTATCCTAGGAAATAGTACATTGTGAATCTAGTAGTAAAAGCGACACATTCCCGGACGACAATGTAAATTGTTGGCCGAGGCCAACAAGCATTGAAGTCCGGGAATGTGCTTTTATTACGAGGTACACATACTTTTTTTCTGAAATCAGAATCAACATTATTATAAATTAAAGAATTTTTATAAATGTATAACATTTTTTAATTACCGTCTAATTGCCTATGAAATCGTTTCCTTGACAATCACTGTTTGTTTATTGGTGTGAAAAAAGTACTTATTTCGCTTTAATACCTAATAAAAAAAATTAAATGCACATCGATGATTATGTCCTGGTGTGCGGGGCACCACCGTAGTTAGTAAAATCTGTTGAAAATGTCACTTTAAATTTATTGCTAAATAAATCCAACGCTTACAAGCGTTTTATGGATTATTGTCAAGAAAAAAAGACGGCCTCCTCATCTGAAAATGTCATGACTGCATACTTTTCCGATTTGTCTATAAAGTTGAAGGCATTATGGTCAAATTACTCCATGCTGAGAGTTACACTTAGTATAAAAGAAGATATTGATATATCGAAATATTCGAAATTACGTGCTTTCCTGAAACGTCAAAGTGACAACTATAAACAAAAGAAGTCAAAAGTTTTGTCAAATAAACAAATTGAAATGTTTATTACTCAAACACCAGATTATATATACTTAATGAATAAGGTACGTTTTAAGATTTTTTTTCTATTTTGCGTCCGTAATGAACTCATTATGAAACCCAAAACAGTATCGAAATGAGCTTCATTTCGATACGCTTTTCTACATTTTTAAAGGTTGGCGCTGTTCGAACACAGAAATAAATATCATTGCTGTCATTTTATTTTAAGAATTTAAATACATTTGACAGATATGATATATGTAAGTAGGCTACATAAACAACATATATTGTATACAATTGACAACCAGATAAATTAGTTTCTATGTCACTCATGTTTATATTTTTAAATAAAATATCAAGTAATGTTAACCAATATTAATAAATAGTATGTAATATAATATACTACGCGGATAGCAAGATTTAAATTTGAAAATGTATCAATGTTACCAACTGCATACTTTATATAAAAACAAAACTCTGAACTTTTAAATTAAATAATTTCAATTTATTAATGTTCTTTAGAAAACTCTCGTTTTCTAAATTGAACTCGTGCGGCAAAATGGTGCCTTATGAAGCTTGTGTTTTAATATACTATTAAGATTACCTAGATATTTATGTAGTGTTTACTTTTTAGGTTGCCTTAATATTTGGTGTTGCCGGTGCATGTCGCCGTGATGAACTATATCGATTATATTTGAATGACATAGAAGACTTTGGATCTAAGCTTTTGATTAAAATACCGGATAATTAAACGAAAAAACCAAGATCATTTGTGATAAACGAAACCTATATGTCATTGTATAGAAAAGATATTGCATGCCGTCCAGAAAATTTTGAAAGTTGCCGCTTTTTCTTTAAATATTCAAATGGGAAAAGTTGTAGGCAAGTAGTGGGAGTATATCAGTTTGGCAAAATCCCTCAAATTGTCGCATAGTTTTTTAATTTGCTAAATGCAGATGAATACACAGAACATTGTTTCCGTCGGCCCTCTACGAGAATTTTGGTTAATGCTGGGGCAGATTTAATTAATTTGAAGAGGCATGGGGGATGAAAATCCTCAACCGGTGCTGAAGGATATATAAAGGAATCTTTTACAAATAAAGTAGACATAGCAGATAAAATATTTAGAAGAGGAAGTGACAAAGAGAAATCTGCTAATAATATTAGTATTATTGTCGAAAAATAAACAACAATTAACAGCAATAACGTCACTGACTTTTCAGGTAACGTAGCAGATAAGATGTTTAGAGAGGGAAGTGACAATGTGAATGGCCTTTCAGGTAGAGTTAAGCTTATGTGTAATAGTTGTACAAACTGCAACATAACTATAAGTATACAAAAATAATAAACGTTCTATATGTGTAATAATATGTTCAATAAATGTTCTTAATGTGAGTTGGTTGTTTGTGTGTATTTATTTACTGCCTAAAATGTATAACGGGTGTTCAGAAACATTCGAAGTCAAGTGGGCTCTGAACAAAAAATCGTATATCTTTACTTAAGTATCTGATTTGTAATAATGATTAAATGTCAACTGTTGTCTGTCAAAAATCAATCTATCTCAGACATGACTTCATATTTTCAAGGACTACTTTGACTTCGAATGTTTCTGAACACCCGTTATAAAAAAACTAGTACGGGAAAGCACCGACTTTCCCGGCTTTTGACGAAAAAACCTTCTGTTTTCTGATGGTTGCTTTGAAACGGATAAAATATTAGAATAGTTTCTTTTGGGATCTGAAATTGCACCGAGAAAGTAGGCAATTTTGACCGATTTCAGAAAAATAGTTATTTACGTATCAAGTCCGGAAAGTAATATTTTACTGGATGAGTAAATAAATACCAGGACGAGTCTTACACGAATAGCTAACTGGTAGACTGGTAGCTTACGAATTTCTACGTGGGGTCACTGTGGGAATGTTTCCAAGGATTTTCAGTTTCCAGGAAACAGTGGTCTCCAAGCAAATGAAGTCGATATTTCTGATCCGTATAAAATATATCGTCATCTTATTAACAATGAGGTTCTTGATATAATCGTAGAGGAAACGAAGAGAAATGCATCACGTAGATCACTCAGACGAAGTCGGAGAAATACCATCAGAGACGAAATTCTAAAATTATTTGGGATTCTGATTATAATGGGCCTTAATCATTTACCAAAAATGCGTCTCTATTGGGCTACTGGTGAAATGTATAAAAACGACCTAATAAGAAATAATATGTGACAAGATCGCTTCGACTTATTGCTGAAATTTCTCCATTTTTCCGATAAAAAACTTATAACTGAAACAGTGACAGGTTGATAAAAATTAAGGATTTCTTACAGCGAATTTATAACAATTTTCAAACAACTTTGAAACCTCGTCGTCGATGAGACTATGGTGCCGTGGAAAGAGCGACTCATATTTCGCCAATACTTACCAGCAAAATCTCATAAGTACGGAATTAAAATATATAAGCTGTCTACACCTGAAGGCTATAGGTACATATATATATATATATATAGATCATTATTTCGTGACCTTAGTATGTTATGGTAAATTCAATTTGTTGTCGATTTAAGGTCTGGTTTTACTTTAAAATATATATATATATATATATATATATATATATATATATATATAAAACAACCCTACATGTTTCGGCAAATGATGCCTTTATCAAGAAATATAAAATATAAAAATGTCTATATTTTATATTCCTTAATAAAGGCAACATTTTGTGTCTACCTTTGGACGCACACATTTGTTCGTCTATCGACAAATGTTTCTCCAATGGTACACTTTTATACCTGAATAACAATGTGTCAATTACTGGTCGCAATTTATATAGTTTATCGGAATGGTTGTCTTTTGTTGAAGGTATATTGTCATTGTCATTGAAATGAGATTTTGACGAATTTTCTCAAATTTCCTTTGACTCATTGTTTCTTTTATGTGTGTAAATCCTAAGTTAGCACTCCAGTACGATCTCACCTTCGGCATATGTACAAGTGACATATAAATACATATACCCAAGTATTTACGAATGTCTTGGTCGGAAATATGTGTTGTATTATTTAAATTTATTTGACTAGCGTACAAATTCGTCTGGAAAGTTATTTTCGTAATCAATTCGTCTGTAAAAAAGTATTTGAAGAAGGCGTACGGGGTATCGATGTCCATAAATGTGGAAGGCAATGTTTCAGAACCTCTGAACTCTTTAGCATCACCTAATACTAAATTTTTCTTTTTCCAAATTATATTTGCATTTTTTTTAGGAACACATGTTTTAAGCGTATCAGTATTTACTACGTTACTAATAGTAGATTCTATTGATTCATCTAGCGTTTCTGCTTCGTCCGCAACTTCTGACATGTCATCTTCAAATACAATAGGCAAATTTTGTATATCTAGTATATCTTCCAGTTCGGTGCTCTCAGGTTCGAAGTCAGATTCATCTTGTTCTAGACCATCATCACTATCCCACAATTGCTGCGCATACTTTTCCAGCTCTTCATTTGTAAGAGGCCTCCTTTTATTACACAGATTCATTTGTTCGTAAATTTTCTACACTAAAAACGCAATGTATCAGATATGATACAACAAAATTTATAGCCTACTATTACATATATTTCATATATATATTGAAAATGTAGAATATATTAGAAATCCTTTTACCTTACAGAACAAAATTGGACACTATTACGAAAAAAATTTTACGTTTTAAAACTTTATATCACTAATTGTCATCACAGTAGTAACGGTCACACATAAGGGTTAGGTCAATAATAATATAACTTAAAAATAACGGTTTCTAATATATGCCTTTAGTTACATTAAGTGTTGTAGCTTATATGCAACGAGGAGTTTGCGCAGACTATAATATTTGTAGTACAGATTAATACGCACTTCTTTTAGTTGTATTATTTCTGCTATATTACGCGATATAGGGTTAATGTTCATTAATTAATATTACAACAAAACAAAAATTCAAAAATGGCTTATACTAGATTTATGTGAGCTTAACTGTACATGTGGCAAATCTTTGAAAGTTTGCGATATACTGGGCTTCTAAATTATCCATGCGCAAACTTACAATACTATAAATATAGTACAAATATTTTTATTAATTAAAGTGGTCATAAACATTAAATTAAATAGTATCGAATTTAATAAATTTTCGAAATGTGCTCCATGAGCTTGAATACAATGTTACACTAAAGAATTGTATACACGATTAATAACATTTTGTGCATATATAGCACTGGCGCAGTTAATAATTCTGTCCATTAATTAGTCACGCGTTTCAATCTTCACTGCATACACATTTCGTTTTAATTCTCCCCAGAAATAAAAGTCTAATGAGTTTTAGGTCGGGCGAGTATGCACCAGACCACGTTGTCCAATCCATCTTTTCGGCATTCTCATGCAGCGAGCATTACCATTACAAAAACCATAAACAAAAATCATATTTGTATATTCAAGTGAACTAAAAGATGCCATGTTTAGAGGTTTTTTGAACGTTTACAAAAAAAAAGGGTAAATGCAGAAACAATTTGACAATTCTATTATTCATTCGTTGCTAGGACACCAAGTATAGCACCTACCTCGTATGATACTGTACTGGGTGCATTCCAACTCATGGAGTGCATTTTATGCAAGCAAATATGTAGTATTGTGAGTTCGGGCACGAAAATTTAGAAACCCAGTATATCGCAAACTATTAGATATTTTCCACATGTACTATCGCGGCATTTGAAAATTGGACACTTAATTTGTTTGATTTGAATAAGGCTTTTTAAGAGTAGATAGGTACTGCATCTGTTTACAGATCTGTCAGTGTCATATTCAGGTTTGTAAAAATATAAAACTAATATGCCGCATTTGAATATTCAAACTAAAACTCAAATAATTACGTTATTAGGTGAAGGATGGTCAATTAGAAGATTGGCGGATAGATTTGGCGTGTCGAAGAGTACCATTTCAGATATCAATATTAAATGGTAGCGTCGAAAAATTATTAATAGAAAACGAGGCTTCGGTGGTATACATGTGTCAACTCCCGAACAGGATGAAAATCTTATTAATTTTATATGAAATGATCCATTTGAAACAATAGTAAATACAATCACCGCAACACATTACCCCGGGTGTGTCCTCACAGCAAGAAAACGAGACAAATTTCAAAAAAAGTTAGTTTCCCATATGAAAAAGTTTTTCAGTCGTCTCATAATGGCCGAATCCGTGTTTGTCGACCACCTAATTCACAATTTGACAAAAAATGTACTCTAAAATCACAAACGAGCGTATGATTCTCAGTAAAAGTCTGGACCTGGATTTGCGCACATGGACCAGGTGTTTGTTTTTCTACCTTCGGCAGAAATTATATATCCTGAAAGAAATTTCATCTTTCAACACGACAATTGTCCAGTCCACACGGCAAGAGTCGTTTCTCAGCGTTTTAGAGAAAATAATATAGAGTGTTTGCCGTGGTTTTCTAGAAGAAAAGTCCATATCTGAACCCCATCGAGAAAGTGTGGGGACATATTGTTAAGAGTAATTTTAGGTCAGCAAATGTCCAAGAATTATATAACAAGATAGAGGATATTTGGAATTATCTGTTACCAGAATTTATACATAATGTTATTACATCGATTTCTAGACGGTTACAAGAAGTGCTGGACAGAAATGGTTCTGCAATAAAGTATTAAAAATTAAAACCTAATATTTGTAGTTCTCTGATTAATAAATTCTTCTCTTCCGTTTATATCCTCAGCAACATAATTTATAATCACATAATTTTGCGTGAGAGGCCACAGACAAATGTCACTATGCTGTAATCTACTCAACTCAATTATACAAAATCGAATTACAATGCTTAATTATAGTGAAAATAAATATATAATCGTCCGGATTTCAAATGCCGCGATAGTACATAGGAACTTATTTGTGCGAAATAGGATTTCTGATCACCTATTTACGTTTGCCGTATAAATTATGAATCACCCTGTATAAGCATATACTATATAAGACAGATATAGTGTCAGTGAGAATGGAGATATCTTTGACATGACTATAAAGCCAATGAAAGGATTGATGAATAAAGGTAGAGTTTTGTACGCAGATATATTTTACACAAGTGTGAGGTTGGCAGAATATCTTTTACAAAATATTTACCTCTGTGGGACTTTGCGCTCAAACAGAAAAAAACAATCCAAAAATATTTGCAACAAGAAAGTTAGGAAAGGCCAAATATATGGTGAGGAAAATAATAGAGGTGTACGAGTTTTGAATTTGTTAGACAAGTTCTAATGATCGATGATCATTATGATGATGGATGATCGACATGCAGATGAGTAGATAATAAGACTAAGAAAGGCGTTGATGTTTTAGATCATATGTCCTGTTACTATACCTTCTCTTTGTAAAACAATTAAACGCTGTAAGAAAGCTATCATTAAAATTATTTTTGGTAGAGGTGTTGTGAACTCATAAATAATAGCAGCTCGAACTACAGTGTTTGATAAAAAATGTTGACCTTTCGATACCTTCTTCAACTTTAGGTACAACCAGAAATCCGAAGGTGCCAAGTGAGGACTATACAAAGGGTGCGAAACAACCGTGAATTTCAGTGTCGTCACTGTTTTCATTGTTTCGTTGCTGCAATGCGGTCTGGCGTTGTCATAGTGCAAGAAAAAATTCGTTCCTTCCGATCTTAATCTACGGATTCAAGTTTTTAGTGATAGTAAGTGATCGACAGATAATCAGTATAAATGATTCTTTGCATCCCAGAAAATGGGGAGCATATCTTTCTCCTCTGATAGAACTTTTTTGAATTTTCGTACACGTGGAGAATCAGGCTAGCGATTTTTTTGGGTTATAAAACCTGTAAATTTCGATAAGGGTGCAATGTTAAAAATTCTATCTATTAGTACTCGTATATATATTTTCTGATATATTTTTAGCACTTTTTTTACAATTTATAGCTCGATATAATGATGATGTAATAATTTCTATTTTTAATCGTACATAGAACTGACGGCAGAAAATTGTTTTGTTCTCGAAATGACGCAAATCCTTCAAAAGGTATCCAAATAATATTTACAATATGTGAATAGGTAATACATGAATGGACATTGTACTGTTATCTCATACATAATACCATTATAAGTGTCCGAGTATGTACGTGCGTATTTTCACCCATAGTTTTGTCTTTCATAACCACTGTATGCTAGTTAATTAGATTTTGTGATTGTATTAAATTCACTTGTTCCTAAAATATACTAATTGCACGCACAAAGTATGTAAAATATAACAAAATATCTCTACAATGAAACATTATTTTCTTACATAAATGTATTTGGAATTCCATAAATTGTCATCAGAATTTAAACTTCAAAATTAGACAAAGCTCTTTTTTGAATTCTATAAATCAGAAAAAAATCCATTTTAACAGTGATATTGTTAATGCTTTCGCTCAAATGCTTATACCGGGTGTAGAATGGATTTTCGTACATAGGGATTTTACATGCAGAACTAATAATTTGCGAATATTCCCTCCCCTGATTATTTTATAGGAAAATGTTAAACACAAAAGTTGTAGAGCATTAAAAATAGTTGCCATTTTTTTTCTTCTTTGCTTATTAACAGCCTCCGGGACTTCACAATTAAAGCAAAAAGAATTGAAGGAATGATACAAAATAGCAAAAGCCGTGACGTGTGACAACCAAAGTAACAAAATTCTTTCATTTAACAAAGGAATGTGACAATTTTAGTAGAGGCGTTTAAATTTGTTTTAAGCATAGGTTTTAAGTCGTTTGCAGAAAAGAAAAAACGTGCTGAAGAGATTTTAAAATTTTATTGAACGTGGTAATAAAGGTAGTTGTAGTAATAACTAGAGCTGAGGATGTTTGCGGTATAACCATGGTTATACCGCAAACATCCTCAGCTCTAGTAATAACTAAATTAAATGCTCAAACAAGTCTCCGTTGACAGCTGAGCAGTACCCCAATCTGTCGTAAAAATTTCTTCTAGTTGCGGCCAGTTGATAGTATGATATTTGACGACATTCTGCAAGTATTGCAGCTCTTAAAGCGTCCAAATTTTGATACGTCCTTCCATTGTATAGCCGATCATGCAATGTGCCCCACAGAAAAAAATCATTTGGCGAAAGATCCGGAGATCTTGGAGGCCAATGAATTTCTCCACTTCGACCTATTCAGCGATTTGAGAATACATGATTTAAGTAGTCTACAATTCGCGCTGGTAATGCGCCGGACATCCATCATGTTGGTACCAAAATTCGTAATTAATTCCCAATTCGTCGATAGCTGGCCCGACTTCTTCTTGCAAAATATTTAAATACGCAGCACCAGTTAAGCGGTCTGCAATAAAGAACGGTCCAATTATGTGAGGACTTAGTATGCCAGCCCAAACATTGACACTACCCCGGTATTGCGTATGAGTCTGCAACGTTAAATGTTCATTTTGTGTGCTCCAGTAGCGATAATTTTGTTGATTTGGTTCACCAGTTAACTGAAATCGACACTCATCGCTGAATAAAATCCTAGATAAAAAGTTTCGGTCATCATTGGCCATATCCATCATTATTTCACAAAACTGCATTCTTTTTTCTTTATCCTCCTCGAATATTTTTTGGTGCTTTTCGTATTTCTAAGATCGAAACCGCGGATCTTGACTCTTTAAACTTTTCTGAGCAGTAGTAAAATGAATCCCCAAATTATTACCTATTTGTCTTAAGGAGACATTTTTGTTCTCTGCAACGCTTAAGAGAACGGCATCTACCTTCTCTCTACTTGCACCAGCTGTTACTTTCTGGCACTTACATTTCTTATTAACAGTGCCGTTGGTCTCAAAGTGCCTAACAATTCTATTCAGGGTGTTCAAATTTAGAATTGGTCGCTCCGGGTAGAATCCAGCAAAAGTTGCTTGTATGTCCCTAAAAGACAATCCAGAGTAGTACCATTTAATAAAGTTGACTTTCTCTTCTTGGCTATGGGAATTCATTTTAAGAATTAGCAAACTTATTTTGTTTGTCAAAACGTGACATTTATTGCTGTCAGGATTCATGGCTAGTACTATTTATCGGTTCATTCATAATACTTTTCTTCAAGTCTAGCAGGTCCAGAAGGTGTTAGAAAATAAATAACAAAGAATTTAGATACATTTTTTTTTGTCCACAACTTTTGTGTTAAACATTTTCCTATAAAATAATTAGGGGAGGGAATATTCGCAAATTATTAGTTCTGCATGCAAAATCCCTATGTACGAAAATCCATTCTACACCTGGTATACCAAGTCCTACCTCTATTAATATGAACAACAATATAGTTTCTAATTACCATATTGTTGATGTAAGATATACCTATATCTAAGAATAATAACACAAAATATATTAAAATTAAACAACACAGATGATCAGACACTTTCATTTATAATAAAGGACTGAAAAACTATTTAGCATTTCCTCCTGATATTATACTTAATTTATCGATTATAAAGTGTACCTTCCCATCACATTAGCTACTGAACAAGAGTTACCCCAGTATTTAAGAGAAGACACTTTACTGATGTGCGTAATTACACTCCTAGTTTCTACTGATTCTAACATTGCTTTGCCGGATATCAGGCGTCTCACTGCAGCACAGAATAAATAGACCAAGATTTCCAGTAACATTGATCTTCCCATACACGATGATTTGGAGGGCATCCCAAAGACCGGGCTAAAATTTAGGAAATGGCTGCTGGATAGCGCTCCTCTAACCAAACCCGGAATTGAGGTCTAATTTCTAATCCTTCAGAACCTCTGCCGAGCGTAACCCTCTCACATAGACAATGGTCTCAACTAAACAGGTTCCGCACAGGCTACGGAAGGTGCAACTCAATGTTGTATAAATATGAATGTGAATATGTGGAACAAACATTTATAAATATGGCTCGCATAGTAAACGACTATTCCAGAACAAGTTTTTCTGATGTCATCTACGAGCTGTGGACAACTCCTGCAACTCTTGACTGGTTCAAAGCGGTATGGCTCATATCGCCCGGTAATTTATTCACAGGTTTTAATGTTTTGTGAGTATAAATAAGGCCCGAGAAGAAAGTATTTATATTTTACAGAACTAATAATTTGAATTTTTAAGAAAGTCTAAAGAAAGAAGCAAAACTTTAGCATTCTTTATTAAAATTAAGAGTATCTAAACATTGACAATTTGATAACTTCAAAGTGTCAACAACTGTCGTTTAAAATAAAATTAAGGTTAAATCTTTGATTCAAGGAGTCCTGTCAGATGCGTAAAGACGGTCAACAACATGACAGTTGACAGAAGTCTCGGAACTTTTCCAATGTAATTTCAATTTTCTGCTTAAGAAATTAATTCTTCGTGAAAAATAAAATCTTGTATAAACCACTGGCGTTATGGCAATTATATTTCCCTCGGTCGACATTCATCTCTCGGGCTGAATTAACGTTGACCTCCGAGCAATATAATACCCATACCCTTGGTGCATAAATAACTATCATAATAATGTTAGAGTTACAACATAAGCTATTTATTATTCAATGTTACTATAGAACTGGCCAAAAACTAGAAAATGGCGATTGAGTTTATTTCACTAATCACTGCTTACAGATTTTTTTGCAACAGTATCTTAATCTGCCAGTTACTTACGCACAACTGCAAAAACATTGAGAAACGGGCAATAACTCGTAAACCTGGCGGTGGAACACCTAGAAGACGAACAACAACTTGCATAGAGGATACTCGACGTCGAATGGACAACTCACCCAAAAAATCAATCGCAAAACTATTACAACAAGTTTATTTGTCAGTGGGAACATGTCATACTATTTTAAAAAAGGACTTAAAGTTGTTTCTATATAAAATTCCTGCAGTTTCGGAACTCAAACAGGTAGATTTTATTACGAGAATACAATATTGTCTTTGGTTTTTGAATAATATAAATAATAATGAGATTCTCGACAAATGCTTCTTTTCGGATGAGACTTGGTTCCATCTTAAAAGATATTTAAACGAGCAAAAGATAAGAATTTTATCTGCAGAAAACCCTCATGATTTTGTGGAAACTACGCTACCAACAAAAAATAGCTGTCTAGCTAGCAGTTTCAACAAGACGAATTATTGTGCCTATATTTTTTAATCAAACCATAACTGCTGAAAGATATCGAACTGAATTATTAGAGCCGTGTCTATTAATTAACTTCATGATGATGAACTTACGGAAGGATATTTCCAGCAAGATAATGCACCAGCGCACAAATCTAGAAACAATAGCTTTTTTGTAAGAATTTTTCGATACGAGAATTATTATTTTCCTACTATATCTATTTTATTTTTCCATAATTAAAGAATACCATTTTCAAGACCAGACATCACACAATCGAAGATCTTTGTTATGCTATTGTGAATCCTTGTGCTAACATAACCCAAGAAGTCCTATTAAGCATGAAGCGTAGAGTCCAACTTTGTCTTCAAAATAATGGATAACATTTCCAACATCTGCTTTAGTATTATTTTCTGTTAATTTTGACTATTGTAATAAATATATTTTTCAAAAACTAAATTACTAATTATTACATACATTTACATGACAAAATTATACGTTTGTGACATATTACGTGCACCAACCATTAAAAAAAGCATGACCGTCTCTAATAATGAAAGTTTTTGAGGGCACGTTATGTGTCGCCATTGATAATTTAAGTCACATAGATATATATTATTTATACAAATATATCAAAAGCATTTGACACTATAGACCATAACATATTATAATGGAAATTGAGTGAAATTGGTTTCAGTGACATCATCATATTTTTATCGACTCATGTCTTTCAAGTAGAATTAATTACGTACATTATAATAGTTTTCGATCGTTTGAATTTGTCCCAACATTAGGGGAACCTCAGTAATCCGACTTTGATCCTCTATTATTCTTAATTTTTATTAACCTTCCGTTGCTGGAGCGAGATCCTAGAGACACCGTTACTGGCGGCGGACTATGACTCCGCATGCCATTTTCTTGGGTTCAACCGCAAAAAATGGTCTGTTTAGTATTTATATGGTTAAAACAAACACTAAACTAATTGAACGCTATTTATTATTTCATATATAGAATACATATTTTGAGTATTATAGTAATAAACATTGTAGTTATGAATACGACCTCGAAACGAATAATAAGAGCAAAACATTAATTGAACGATGGGAGTGACTTAGGTTAAGGTGTAACATACAGTACAAATGCAAGTTAGATGTTCCAGGCACATAAATTTTCCACACATTCGACAGGAAAATCGAGTTGGTCGGTTCTTTCTTCTGTCACAATAATGACAACGTCCTCGTGTATTCTCAGCATTTGCAACAGGTTGAGGATCTTGTAATCCAAGTATTTCCTTCAATCTGGCTGATATAGTTCTGGGGATATTGGTTTGGGCTACGCAAACACGAAGATAATTATCAGCTAATTCGGAAACTAGAATGTGCAAAAATTTTCGTCGAGGAATTCTATGGTCGGTGTTTTGCAGATGAAACAGTACCATAGAATTCACTCCAGCTATATTCAGTAACGCATAAAATATAACCATTGGCCACCTTTGAGTCCCTCTGGCACAATCATATGCCGCGCACATTTTATCTAATGTGTCTACACCACCCTTCGACTCGTTGTAATCAATGATCATTTCAGGTTTACCTGTTGGTTCGTGGATCTTATCGTCGTGATGCAGACTTGATACCAGTATTACGTTTTTTCTGTTTCGGGATATATAACACCAATGTTATATTTTTATCATATGCAAACATACTTGTACCTATCGGTCTTTTTTGTGAATTTGAAATTTCTGCAGGTAGTTCGCGTTTGTTTTTGCGAATAGTTCCCAGAAAAGTAAGCGTGTAATCCGTATATAGCGTACGTACTAATGGGATACTGGTAAACCAATTATCACACGTCACGTTCCGTTTTGAATGTCTGATTGGTTCAACCAGTCTTTGAACAAGTGCTAAAGGGAAATTATCCAAACGCCAAGGTCCATCTGGCTGTGTGCCAACATAGACTTCCAAATTGCTCGCGTAAAATGTCTTTGAATCCACCATAGCATAAACCTTTAGGTCATTCCTATTGGGCTTGCTTGGGATGTACTGGCGAAAGCCGCATCTCCCACGGAACGCCACTAACATTTCATCAATTGTTACATTTTGAAAAGGAATATATACAGATCTACACTTTTCGACAAACGGGTCAAATATTTCCCTGATGGTGGCTAATTTGTCTGTATTTCGCCTAAAGCGAAATTTAGACATTTTGAGACGGAATTGCTCAACACCAGTCCCACTGTTGCTCCACAACTCTTCCACATTTAGACGACTGGACTTCAGTACTCCAGCTAAATAAAGCAAGCTAATCAAGGCCTAAATCTCAGCTTTATCAGTTTCTTTTGCATTTCTTTCACGACTGTATTTTTCTTTATTCTTGTCTATATGTTTGTTTGTATATTCCACGATTTTTCCTAACATGTCATCATCAAAAAAATATTTCCATATTTCATAAGCACCTTTCAAATTTTTTACAGCTACCTTAGGACCCGGCAATCGCATAATCAGGTTCTCCGAACGTGTTCTAATTGAAGGTGGAACATGTTTGGACCATATTGATCCATCTTTTCCAACAAAATGTGGTCCCCATGAAATCGGTTCTTCCTGTTCACCACCAGAAACTTCCTGTTCCGTTTCTGAATCTTCCTCCCGTTCTTCTACACTATCTTCCATAGAGTTATCTTCTTGATAATCATTCGCGACTTCACATTCATTATCATTCTCACTGAGACATTCTAACATAAGTTCATGCAGTCTCCTTTGTTCCTCCTCGTAGGACAACTTAGGGTGATACATCTAAAGAATACATTATTATGTATATAGCTGTTGAAAATGTTCATGTATCTTACCTTATGCGAATTTCAATAACGTTTTCACTGGCCGCGGACTCTCACTCCGCAATATTTTATAAAACAAAAAGTACTACACTGATACACTTCAGGTTATAGACTAATGTTCCTTGAAACTAGTTCGACGAATACCGTAACGGGCAGATTTCGTGGGTGGGGAAATGTTTAGTAAATCAAAAACAAAGAATGACGCGTACTCAGGGTCCGCGCGCCAGCAACGGAAGGTTAATAGTAGTCCATATAAAGCGGTTTGGGACTGCATAATTTTGAACGCAAAAATTCAGAAATATTTATCGATTTTACAGCATATTTTACTTAATTTCTAGTCATCATTATTTTAACACATTTATACGAAAAACCATGTTTTTTTATCAATTTTTGCTGAGTTGCCACCAAATTGTGGACGAGTATTCAAGTTGATATATTTACAGAAATTGTGACAATATTGATCCTCCAAGTTGTGATATAATTAAGTGGGAGGGTGAAATACCTTCACTTCTAAATTTAACTACTTCAATTTTTATACTTACTGTATTTTACTATAAAGCACTCTAAATGTGAACGTAAACATAGAAGATAGAACGTACCGTAAAAGATAATCGTGAATAATTGTAGCAATATACTGTCTAACGTAAAAAATATAAGTATGTATTAATAAACAAATTTCAATAAACATTAATTATTCAGGTCAATGGTTTACTATATTTAATTTTTCTTTGAATAAAAAATATTCAACAAAAAATTAATTACATAATTATTTTAAATATATATAAATTAGCATGGATACTAACAAACAATATTCGAAGGAAATTAATTCACTTAATAATGATCCAATGAAGTACATAAATACGTATAACTCATTACCTAAACTACCAATAAATAAAATTCTATTCAATACAAACTTATCAAAATTCGAGAACATTCTAACAAATTCATTTGATTATACAGTATTTGTAAAAAATAAGAAATATAAAATAGATAGAAGCTATATAGATAAAATGAATATTTTGTTTGATTATATTATTGAGTATCAAATTATGAAAAAAGAGAAATTCTTCCCAATTGATAAAAATTATAATTTTATTCCATACAATGAGAAATATTAAATTTGAAAAATTGCTGTTTTTGTAAACTATATGCCTCAATTATAAAAACCGATTTTACAGTTCATTAGTTGTTCATCCGGCGACTTCACATTTACAAATACAAATCCTAGACCGAATTTTATAAACTACAATTTGAATGTATATATTTTTTTATAGACTGTATTATATTAATTCAAAAATTTATATTGAACCAGATATTAAAAATCAATAAATTTTGAATGTACATAAATATTTTGTAAAACAAATAATTTTAAACGTACATAAATATTATATAGACCAAATAATTATAAGTCTATGAACAAACATGTTTCAATAAAGTATGTATGAATTCTAAAAAAGATTATAATCCTGACGATTGGGGTGATTTTAGAAGAAAAATTAAGGAAAAATAAACAGCCAGAAAATAATAATAATAGTAATAATAATATTTTTTTTTCCTTTATATCTATAATACAACGAGAATAAACGATAAAAAAAAAATTAAATAATAATAAAAAAAAACAAATTCACAGCTTATAGAAAAAAAAGTAGAGAAAAAAAAACCGCAAGGTTAGTTTGGCTTTGGGTGTAAAACATCACAACCATTACTCCACTTAACCTTGTAATACAAGTAACCTACAACATACAGCAGACCGATTTTCATGTGGCCGGTTAGAGGTACCGCCCTCGAGATGCGCACGAAATTCATAGGTAGGGGAACCTCTGGCATTCAGTGTTTTACATCGTTTTAAGCAATAAACACAGTAGTGCAGTGCCGTATTAAGGTAGTGAGTAATGGAGTTTAAAAGTAAATTACATAAATGTGTTTTACACAGTCAAACTCGTGAAGTGATCTCAAATGTATTTAAATATATGCAAGAAGAAAAAACTTCAGGGGTACTCAAAATTCCACTGGATCAATTATATGAACGCGTTATTGCCGCAACGGGTGTTTCTGAGAGAAGTATTAGACGGATTGTTAAAGAAAAAAGTGAAATAAACGCAGGTGCCGGTTCATCTTTTACATCGCCAAAGAAAAATAAAAAAAAACCAAGCCCAAAACCGACTTAGACGATGCAGATAAAGGTGTGCTGCGTAGAACAATTTTAAATATATTTACTGTTGACAAAATTGTGCCTACAATGCCAAACTTTCTAAGAAAATTTAAAGAAACAGGATACACTGGAGGAATAGATTCTCTTCGGAAAGTAGTAAAAGATATGAGCTTTCGTTGGAGAAAAACAAAAACCAACAGAAAGTTGTTAATGGAAAAGCACGACATTCGTCAGTTAAGAGTGTCTTATTTGCGTACCATTCAAAGCTACAGAAATGAAAAAAGACCGATTATATATATGGATGAAACTTACATCCACAGTTCTCATACCGTGGCTACTTATTGGAGTGACAATTCCAATGAAGGATTAGCAAGGCCTATATCAAAAGGTCTAAGACTAATTATTGTTCATGCTGGCTGCGAGACGGGATTCATTCCGAATGCTAAATTGATTTTTAAGTCTAATACCAAAACGAGAAATTATCATCACGAGATGAATTATGAAAATTACAAAAAATGGTTGTTAGAAAAATTAATTCCGAACCTGCATCCAAAGTCTGTCCTAATAATTGACAATGCTCCTTATCATAATGTCCAAAAAGATAAACCACCGAATTCTAATAACAGGAAATCAGTTATGATAGACTGGTTAAGGTCTAAAAATATTTACTTCGACAATAACATGCTCAAGCCCGATTTATATAATATTATTAAAGTACATAAGCCAACATTTAGAACGTTCGAGATAGATGAAATGTTAACACAACGTGGCCATAGTGTTTTGCGATTACCGCCATAGCACCCAGATTTAAATCCGATTGAGTTAGTATGGGCATCTCTTAAACAATATGTGGCACAAAAAAATGTATCATTCACTATTAGATATGTTCAACAGTTATGTGATAACTTTTTTGTTGAATTTAGGGCTGCTGAATGGAATAAATGTTGTGACCACGCGATAAAGTGGGAGCAAAAGTTTTTGGAAGCGGAACCTCTCATAGACGAAGTTACAGACCAGTTCATTATTAATTTGGGTGAAGACTCTGAATCGGAGAGCGAAGAGGAAGTCAGTGATAGTGATTCTGCATAACTTTTTATATAATTATATGTATAATTTACCGTAATTTTTTTGAAACTTAGTTATTGTTCATTATTGTTTTCTCCTATAATTATTTTTGAGTATTATTTCTTATTGTAATTATTATTTTCATTGTTATTTCCAATAATATTAGTATTAATAATATTCTTTTCTCCGCGACTATTAAATAATGTTATTACAACACTCGCCTACGCTCGTTGAAGAATATACTGTTCTTTTGTACATATAGAATGTTTACAATGTGATTATAATGAGAAAGAGATTAGCATAAACATTATTTGCCAATAATTCAGTTAATTATCCAAATTAGTTTTACTTAATCCTAAGCCTTTCTACCGTTAAGTGTAGCTAACAATCTTATTCAGTCATCCCCTTAATGTGATGTTAGTACGCTATTAGCTAGTAGGTAAGGTAAGACATTTTAGTTAAACATGTTACATGAAACTATGCGTTTTATTTTACTTCTATTATTTGCCTTAATTTAGTGAAATACAAACCATTATAAACATGTTCAACAATGTGATTTTCTGAATTTATCCCTTACTACGTCCCAATGCACGACTCGCACAAAGAGTTTGCATTACTGTCTCTATCTAACACTGACACTTACTTGACGCATGTACAAATTCTCCCACCGGCCACATGAAAATCGGTCTGCTGTAGTTGCATGCCTAATCTAATTTAATTCTAAAATTCTGTGATCACGGAAAATAAAACAAAAATGAAAATGTAGAAATCACTGTAAGCTGGCGCAACACACGTTCAGAGAAGGACAATCCCTAGTTGCTGATGATCAAATAAATACTGGCGCAAGTTCTTTTTAAATGTAGAATATGGCAACTCCTTCAGGTTGCGAGGCAAAGGGTTATATATTTTATATATATTAAATGTAAACGAGCGCTCGAATAGTGATGTTCTATGCAATGGTGGCGTAATCAATCCCTGCGATCTAATGTTAATGTGATGTACGTCCGTTCGGAAAGTTATTTTATTATAAAGGTATGATGGAACCCTGCTTATAATAATTACGTCATACAGACAGGCAGCCCGTAGTACAGCTCGATTTCTCATATTCAACCACTTACAGGAAGACAAAGTGTGCGAAATATGTTCATATTTCTTAATGCCGTACGCAAACCGCAAACACGAATTTTGTGCTCTTTGAATTCTTTTTTGATCATTAACATCTATGCATGGACCATAACAGAGGAGCAATACATAAAAGGAGATAAAACTAAGGCGTTGCACAAAGACAATTTAGTAGCTATGGACAGATCAGACCTATGCTGGTAGAGAAGTCTCAAATTTCCATACGCCTGTTTAATATAATTTGATACCTGCTTTCTATATCTGAACGTAGTGTCTATAAATAGCCCAAGGTTTTTGGTTTCAGTCACTACAGGCAAGATCTCACCAGCCATTGACAAACGAAAATTACGTGTCAACTCGTCGCAATCGGCACATTACCAAAAAACATAACACCGGATTTCGAGGAATGAATACGCAACGAATGAAGTGAAGATATATCGGAGATCACATCCAAGTCGCATTGAACAACATTAAGAGCCTCTCTAAAGGAATGCTGTGGAAATGAATAGTACACTTGCGTATCATCCGCATACATATTGCTATGGATTTTTCTTAAAATAATATTTTAAATATTGAAAATAAAAATGTTCATATTTTATGAGATCAGTTGTATATTTTGTAAATGTATATTGAAAATGTTTTAAATTTAACGTGTTATAAAAACTTGTTTTATTCGAGGTCGATAGGATGTGAAAGTTGAGGCCTATTGAGGGAGACAAAGATTTGCTTTAACACGAGAACGTTGTGTTTTTTGAAAGATATATATATATATTATATAGTTAAAGTAGTTCGGGTTGATTTGAATGTGTTAATTAGTTGTTTGAATTTTGCTAATTCAATTCCCGATATATTTTAGAGATTTTTATTCTCGTAATTTGATGATTTAAAAAGATTTAACAACTGTTCTCGTACGTCTCCAAATTGTAAGTAGAATAATTTGTTTATGTCGACATAAATTTAAAAAATCAGATTATATTAATCATAGTTCTATTGTTTTGGAACAAGTAGGAAATTGTTTTAAATAGTAAGAATAAATAATAAAGATTATTATTAGATTTCTATGTTATAAAAAATTATTATAAATTGTAAAATTTTGCTCGCTTGGAATCAAGGGTATTTTTTCTTGTGTTTGATGATTGCACATGCGTAGATTTTGTCGTGTATCAGATTTGATTATACAGTGTGGTTCTCTAGGGAGGAATTAAATATAAACTTTATTATTTTTAGATAAGTTTGTTCGGATTCATTAAGAGGAAGTTTTTTAATTTACTTAGCTGTCAATATTACAGTGAATATATTTTACCTCATGCATATTGTAAATACATAATCTTTATACTTTATAAAGATAGATTTTTTTTTCTTTTTTATTTTTTGTATTAAATATTCAGTTTAAATTTTATCTTGTGCTCGTTTCATGTCATATACTTTTACTGCTGTTTAATTAAAAATTAGTAACTTTTAAATAAGTATATAAATATCGTGAGCAATTCACAGGCGCCAGACTTATTTTAGTTTTAACACGGATTTCCTTATTGGAACCCGAGAAGTTAGAAGACTCATATTTGGAAATCAACCGGCTGAGTAACATAGTTGGGAAGACTAGTTGTGGATGGTGGCAAAATAAACCTACAAGCCACTATTCATAGCAATATGTATATTGCAAGATTTTACCGATTCAAATTTTTTAAAAAATGATTTTTGATGAAATAATATACATTTTAATAATTTTAAAAATAAAATATTAAATATAGAAAAATTAGGATTAATAAAGGTTCAAAAGAATCCTGAAACATTATTTCAATAATGAATAAATTTAACAATTTTGAATAAGTATAAATATTTCTAAAATTTATAACTTTGAGTAGTCGTAAATTTCTTAAAGATACAAAGATAGTTTGTACCATAAATTATTTGTATAATAAATGAAGTTTGCAGAATTACGAAAATACTGCATTCAAAACAAAATACCATATCAAGGTTTAAGTAAACATGAATTAGAGAAAAATATAAAAGATTGTTTGTTCAAACAACAGTTTATTAATGAATTTAATTTTAATGATGATATAATTCAGAAACCAAGACAAAGAAAACAAGGTATAGATAATAAAAGAAAGGATTTTATTGAATTACCAAAAATAATCGAAAGCGATGAAGATGATAGAGTTGTTAGAGCCCGTGGTTCATGGGGAGAAATGGTTGTTGATTATACATTTTATTGTAATAGTGCACAACATGATTTATATACTTATTTATACAAGATAACAGATTTTATTATTGAAGAAATAATAATGGATTAAACAGATAGGAATCGTTACGTATTCAATTAGTTTTAGCTGTTCAATATGAAGAATATGATTTATTTGGTAATGTTATTGATTTATATAAGAGATATTTTTCGTCAAATATACATAATATTGCAGGGTATAGCCTATCAGGGCCAGCTACAAAATATATGATTATTGAAAGTTTAGTTGGTCTAGTTGTAACAGAAATGAATAATAATTTAATTAGAAAATTTGAAGCATTTAATGCAAAAAATACAAAACTTAGATTTGATCGTATTTTAAATGTGGATTTACAATCAAGTAAGTATACCCCTCTTCGTGACAATTACCAAGTTTTATAACTACCAAAAGGTGTGGTATTAATGTCAAAAATAAGAAAACTAATCAGTTTAAATGTAACAAACAAGAAAATTTTCGATGTTTTGAATATGCACTAGAAAGTATTCTAAATCCTGCTAAAGACAATAGTGATAGACCATAAAAATATAATATATCAAAATATGAACGTCTTAATATGAAATATACATTAAAATTACATCAGAAAATGTATTAAAATATGTAGAATTTTTAAATGCATCTATAAATATATACAAAGTATTACTTATATTAAGTAATAAAATTGGAAAAACTGAAAAACTAATAAACATTTTAGAATATGATTAACATTGCGTTGGAATTAAAAATTTAAGTGCATTATTAAATGGTCAAATTCATAAAAGAGACAAACACATGAATATATGTTTAAAATGTCATGATAAATTTGAAAATAGGCAAAAATTTGAAGAACATATTGATGTATGTATAAAAGGGAAAACTAATATTAAAATTCCTGGGATTAATAACATTAGATCATATAATCTTGTGGGGCTGAATTATATCATCCATATACAATTACGCTTGATTTTGAGTGTTTATTAAAAAAAATTAAAAAAGAAGTTGGTAAAAAATTAGAATATATTCATGAACATATTGCAAACAGTTTCTGTTTTAATACAATAGACTGAACAAAATTAATAAGAAGTGATAACGTAGAAGAATTAATGAAATTGTTTAACAATTCACTAATTGAATTTAGTAAAAGATATAACGAGATTAGAAGAATTAATAAAGAAATAATATGAACACCAGAAATAATGAAAGAATTTACAGAATCTAATAACTGTTATATTCGTAATAAAAAATTTACAAATGATTTGTATAAAGTAAGAGATTATAACCATATTACTGGAGAATTTAGAGGAGCTGCTTGTAATTCGTGTTATTCGAATTTAAAACTTCCGAAATTCATACCAATAGAAATTCATAATTTAAAATATGATTCAATGATATTTCTAACTTGGATTCTAAAATTATCTGAACATTATTCAGATATAAATTTCATTCCAAATTCAAAATTGTATATAATTTTCAAAAAAAGTGATTGTTGATCAATATAAACAATCTTGTGATATATCCAAATGTACAAAATATAAAAAGAAATATTTTGTATAATGAAATAATCGAAAAATGTAAAAACTGTAAAAGTAAAACAAAAATAATTAAGAAAGGTGACATACAAAATGTTGTAATTGAATTTAGATTTATTGATACATTTAGATTTATTAACACATCACTTGATAAGGCAGTTAAAAATGTAGTACAACTGAACAATTGTTATTGCGCATATTGCAAATCACTAAAAGAAATTAATAATATAGAATATCAACCAATTACAGAAAACAATATCTTAAAAATAATTGCAAATTGTAAAATGTATAATAACAAGGTAACAAAACCAGTTGATTATTCAAAGTTTGAAAATATTTTAAAAGAATTTAAAAAAGAAGATTTACATTTAGTACTGCAGAAAGGAGTATATCCATATGAGTGGGTTGATTGATATGAAAAATTTAATGAACAATTACCATTAGAGAAAAAAGATTGGTACACGTTATTAAGAGATAAAAATATAAGCGATCATGACCTAAATTTTGCAGTAAAAGTTAATAAACATTTTAATTGTAAAAACTTTGGTGAATATCATAATTTGTATTTAAAATTAGATACAATTCTTTTAAAAGATGTGTTCGATAACTTCAGAAAAACATGATATGAAAATTATAAATTAGATCCAGTTTATTACGTAAGTGCATCAAATTTAGCAGATGCAGTTTCACTAAAAATAACACATCAAAAATTAGAATTAATTAAAGATAAAAAAATTATATGAAATGTACGAAAATGGAATTAGAGGCGGAATATCAATGATTCCTCATAGATATGAAATTGCAAATAATAGTTACTTTTATGATGAAAAGATTGGTAAAACTGTGAAATTAACAAAAGAAAAAGCAGAACAAAAAAGTATATATAATAGTAAAAAAAACATAAGTTATATAATGTATTTAGTTTGTAACACTCTATATGGGCATGCCTTATGCCAACCTCTTCCAATAGGTGATTTCAGAGAAGAAGATTCTCAAAATTTTACAAAAGAGAAAATATTAAATTTATCTGACGATGGAGATAGAGGATACACATTTGTAGCTGATTCAGAAATTCCAACTGAATTTCATGATAAATTTAAAGATTATCCATTATTACCAGAAAACTATTCTCCATCAATGGATGAATTATCTAGTTACCAAAAAAACTTAATTGATAAAAAAATTGGAAGTATCAATAATGGAACAAAATTAATAAATACACTGAAATCAAAAACAGATTATATTATTGATTACAGAATGTTAATAGAATGTATTTACCAAGGAATAATATTAATGAACATTAAAAATGTAATATCATTTCAACAAAAGAAAAGCCATATATTGAATTAAACACAAAATTAAGACAAAAAGCAAATAATGATTTTGAGAAAGATTTTTATAAGTTGATGAATAATTCTGTTTATGGAAAGCAAATGGAAAATGTAAGAAAAATATGTGACGTTAAATTAATAAACACATTTGATAAATTTAGTAAACATAAAGAATATGAGACGAGATGGATAATAGATGAGAATAATGTTCTTTTATATAAAAAGAAAACAAAAGTAAAACTAAATAAACCCATTTATGGTGAAGAATTGTCAAAATTACAAATGTACAAATTACAAAAAATATACAACGTTTTTATACAGATGATTATGCAATTGATTGGATGCCTAAAGAAAATAATAAAGTACCTGGTTTATTTAAAGACGAAAACAAAGGAATACCGATTAGAGAATTTGTTGGTTTAAGATCAAAAATGTATGTTTTAGATATGATTTCATGAAAGACAATGAAATAATATCAAAAGAAAAAAAGTATGTAAGGGAATAAAAAAATGCAATAATGCAAAATTAAAATTTCAATTGTACAAAGACTGTTTATTGAATAATAAAGTAACAACAGAAATAATTTATAATATTGTATCTAAAGATTTAAAATTATATACTCAAAAAACTACTAAAACTGTATCACCGTATGATGATAAAAGATATTTAATCGATAATATTAATACTATTCCATATGGTCATAATTTCAACGGAGTAAATGATTGATTCAAGTTTTGAAAATAATCACAAAGAATTATGTGAATTATTATATAATCAAACGAATAAGAATGATATTATAATTGGAGAAGAAATAATATCTGATTACATATTTCCATTCTTAAAAAATATAAAGTTTGATTTAACAAAATTACCAGACTTTGTTAAAAAAAATAAAAGATCTTTTTGAATCAAAAAATTATACATTTGAACACTTAATTGATATTTATAATTCCATTCCTGAAGAACATGCTGTACTTAAAAAATCAATATTATCTGTAATTAGTAAATACAAATATCAATGAATAGATCACAAAGATTGTCATTCAATTTTAGTTACAATAGAAACAGACATGTAATATACATATCTGTAACTGTACACATGGACAATACACCTCGTATTTTCAGCATTTACTTCTGCTTAAGACACGTGTTTCTGCCATTACTATTAGGCGTCATCAGTTAAGCTAGTGAAGCAATGTAATACAAATGATACAAATCTTTATGAATAGATTTGTATCTGTATATAACATTAAGCCGAAATCGCCAACAAGATAAAGCAAATTTCATCCTGTAAGGTGGCACTTATTTAATAAGTGACATCTGACGGACGAAAGAGACTTTGCCGAAAAAGGCGACCTTTTCGTTCGACCAGCTATGCTGGTACGAAGAACGAAAAAAATACGGGTAGTCATTAACAACGAGCCAGATGGCAGTAAATATACAAAAAGGTTTTAAGTATATCTATACGTTTATGCACGTATAACGCTTTTGTTGCAAACATAGCATAGCTGGTCAAACGAAAAGGTCGCCTTTTTCGGCGAAGTCTCTTTCGTCCGTCAGATGTCACTTATTAAATAAGTGCCACCTTACAGAATGAAATTTGCTTTATCTGGTAGGCGATTTCGGCTTAATGTTATATACAGGTACAAATCTATTCATAAAGATTTGTATCATTTGTATTACATTGCTTCACTCGCTTAACTGATGACGCCTAATAGTAATGGCAGAAACACGTGTCTTAAGCAGAAGTAAATGCTGAAAATACGAGGTGTACTGTCCATGTGTACAGTTACAGATATGTATATTACATGTCTGTTTCAATTGTAACAAAAGCGTTATACGTGCATAAACGTATAGATATACTTAAAACCTTTTTGTATATTCAATTTTAGCAAAAATACTTTATACTATACATAATAAACCAATTAGAAATTTGATAATTAAATATATTCAATGGATTGGATTTAACAATCAAAATATTTATCTTGATATTGGCTGTAATTTACTAACTGAATATATACGTAATCAAAAAAACTATTTGTGGACATTTAGCGCTCAAGACAGTTCAAAAGAATTAAATTTACCAATATCTAATATAAATTCTAATAATCAAATAATTGAGCTTAGTTTGGAGTATAATAACATTTTACATAAATTGAAAGACGATGAAATATGGATCATATATTTAATTATTATATTTTAATAATAAATGTCGTTATTATCAAAAGAAGAATTATTTTATTCATTAAATGTTTTGCGACAATACATTGATTCATTTGAAATTTCTCTTAAATCATCTGCGTCAGTAACAAGAGAATTTCATTTTGGAACAAGTACATGTTTACAACTAGATCACGTAAATTTATATTTATCTATCAGTAATCCAACTCACAAAGTGATTAAATTATAAATAGATTATATTCAAGAAATTATAAGTAGAATATCTCTTAAATTAAGAGTGTTCAAAGAAAAAGATCATGTTGATATAATTGAAGAATCAATTGATTATGCTGGTACATTTTTCTTAATTAATTTATTCATTAAAAGAAGAAAAGATGATATAGAGGATAATGAAGATGATTATAAAAAACATTGATGAAATTCCAGTTGGAAGAATTTATGTTAGAGTTCCAATGAAGTATATGTTGGCAAAATTTTCTCAACGGATTATAGTTTATTGTAAATCAATTGTATTCAGAATTTATTTTTATTCTCAATCACAAATATTAGTTAATGAACTTTCTGAAAGTATTAAAGTTAATGGAATATTTGTATGTAATTCTTACCAAATGGATATGCAAGCGATTGAAATATCTAAGAAAGATAAAAGATTAATTCTTAACAAAAAATTACATACTTTGCCAGAAACAATATATTCAACATTAATGGAGCAAGTACTATCAAATAAGACAACATTAGCAATAAATATTAATTTATCAATTCCGTATGCTTGTAATCTTTATTATAATTACACAGGCCTGCATAAAATTTGTGATTACGTGATTTTTGTTTGTTAAACTCAGTTTTTATGTAGCAATAACTAATTAAAATACAGTTGGTCTCTACCACCCACAGATTTTTTTTTGCACAAAAGAAAAAGAAAAAAATATAAAAAAAAACTTATAATAGGCGTTTTAATACATTTTAAAATGAATGTACTACTTCAAATTCTAGGTATTAACCCAAAAATGATTTTCTTTTGTGGTTTTAAAGAAATTTGATAAATAGGCTCTCATTACCTGATATAAATCTTTTATTACATGTATTAATTTTGGACAAGATTTCCAGGAATTTTTACCTGCTAAATCCTATTTATTATGGTTTCACTTTATTAGTACTACTGCGAAGAAGGATTTCAAGTTTATCACTCCAAACAAAATGTATACTTTAATGTCATTTACTTCATTATAGCTCTGAGTGTCGATCAGTAAACAAGTAAAATTTATTTGTCTTAGGTGTTGATATTGAAACCTCTTCAACTTCCGGCTCCGTACAGATGGATAGTGATTTTGAACCATCAACCTCAAGTCAAAACCAACCTCAGCTATTTTCACAAGCCGAACTGAATGATTAAGTAAGAGATTTGGGACTTTCAAAAGATCTTTCTGAAGTACTGGGGTCTAGGTTGAAACAAAAAAAGTTGCTTGCCCCAGAAACTACCTTCTCTTGGTATAGAAATCGTGAGGCTGGATTTGTAAAATATTTTGCACAAAACAGATCACTCGTGTACTGCCAAGCAATTGCTGATCTACTTACTTTCCTCGGAGCTCCTGAGTACACACCTTCTGACTGGAGACTTTTCATCGACTCTTCAAAAAGGAGCCTTAAAGCTGTTCTTTTACATAATGGCAATGTTTTTGCTTCTGTTCCGGTCGGCCATTCTGTTCATTTAAAGGAAAACTATGAAAATTTACAGGAATTACTTTTAAGAATACAATATGAAAATCACAACTGGGAAGTGTGTGGAGATTTAAAAATTTTAGGCCTTCTCTTGGGTTATTGACCCTCAAAAAGTGTTACTTCCACCGCTTCACATAAAACTTGGACTTATGAAACAATTTGTTAAGGCATTAAACAAAGAAGGAAATTGTTTTAAATATTTGTGTAAAACATTTCCGACTCTGTCAGAGGCAAAATTACAGGAGGGAATCTTTGTAGGCCCGCAGATTAGGAGCTTGGTGAAAGATCAAGAATGTGAAAATGTGATGGAAGATAAGGAAAATCATGCATGACATGCTTTTAACGAAGTTGTACATAAATGTCTAGGGAATTATAAAGACACAAACTATGTTGAGATCGATGAAAATATGCTGGAAAAATTCAGGATTCTTGGTTGCAATATGAGCATAAAAATTCACTTTTTACATTCCCATTTGGACTATTTCCCAGAAAACCTTGGGGAGGTGAGTGAAGAGCAAGGAGAAAGATTTCACAAGGATATTAAAGAGATGGAAAAAGGATACCAAGGACACTGGGACACAAAAATGATGGCCGATTACTGTTGGACATTGAGAAGAGATCTTCCTTTAGCTGAATATGACAGAAAAACAACCAAACGAAGCTTTTCTGAAAAACGAAAACTTCTTTTAAGAAGCATAAAGAATAAATAAGTATTTCTAATAGTTTCTATGTGTATATTTTTTTATTTTTTTTAATATAATATAAAACTAGCTTATAAATGAAATAAATCGTGTTTTTTCTATATTTTTTGATTTTACTGATTTGAAAAAAAGCAGACTTGAAATCACCGCTACCCAATTACTAGAAAACAGTTAAAGATTTTTAATCAACTTTCAAAGTGTTGAAAAATGCAGGCCTGCGTTATTATTACAATTAGAAAACTGGGTCATATATTCCAGATCCTGATGTATATACAACAAATCATGAAATAACAGCAAATGGAAAAACATATCCATTCTCAAATAATAAAGGATTCTTATCAAATAAAAACCATATTATTCAGCAACACTATGATGATTTTCTAAACAATACAAATGGATATATAACAAAATCTAAATGGGTAAATAATTTTAGAATATATTCTGTAGCAATTTATGGATTAATTCAAACACAGGGGTTAATCTTAAAAAATACATTAAACAAAGGATTCATTTCCAATGATATCAAAATTCTTGTTATTACACAAGTAAAAGATGTTTAATTAATGGAATAAATGAACGAACTAAAAATATTTTTTTATAACATACACTATTTAACTTGGCTGAAAAACTATTGTATACTATATTGAATACAACAGCTAAGATTAATTAATAATTGCTAAATAACTATCATATGATTCAAATATTAAATAAAAGTAAGAATGAACTAAAGAATGCAAATATTAAAATCTAAGAATAACTAAAAATAGGGAAATCTGAAATATAAAACGGAAACCACAGTTCTAGCTGCGTGCATGACTTGAGATATTAATTACTTGTAACCCATGTACTTGTAACAATATATACACTTATCTTGTGAAAGTATAGGTCTGATTCTTACCTAGGTCGCCCGGCTAAATTCAGGGTGAGGATGTGACCACGTGGGCATTCACGCGTTTCGTAATTTTCAGTAGTACTTTAATCTATGAATATTCGGACCAGCTGTAAGCCTTTTCTAACTCCAGGCTGGTTAACGGTAACTTAGTGCCCTAAATGTTAACACGTGTATTATAAGATTAAACAAGAACAAGCGTATCGAAATAATGGCGTGCTTACCGTATTAGGTATATACGGGCCTATTGATGACTGTGTGTAATTTTACGTACTCCATGACTGTCAAAACAAACAATGTTTATTTATTGAAGAAATCTGCAAGATTTAAAAGGTTGATTATAAAATTTGCTACTACTATAATCTTTTAAATATCCTTTTATGTTTTTGGTACGTATTGCATGTTCCTAAATTCTAGATTTTAATATTTATAAACTAAAACTTAAAGAAATAATAATCTATAAGGCATTGAACATTGAATATAAATTTACTAAGTATACACAGATGTGTTTTTCTATCACGATCTGTTTTGTTACATCTTAAACTCATTACAGAAAATAACCAAAAATCTCGATATATAGTAAACATTAGATTTGTTATATCGATGCTCATACAGGGTGCATTCAAAATTGACTCGCTTCAAATTTTTTACTGCTATTTCAGCTCTTATTTTTAAATTTGTCTCGTTTAGAAAGATACACAGCAATATGTCCAATCCTTAATACCGATAATTACATGATTGCCAGATTGGCAACGTTGGGATATCTAATATAAAATTAATACAATGAAATATATAAGCAGAATATTTGCAATTAGAAATTTTCTAAATCGACGATACGAGGGCCGTTTGACGAAAGAGGCACTGTTCAATGAAATACTTATTTTTGGTTAAAATATATAAATTTAATTTTCGACACTATCCCCTTGTAAATATACACATTTAGCCCAGTGAGTCTCGAATTTTTTCAAACCATCCAAAAAGTATAAATTTTCTAAATAGACTATACGAGGGCGGTTTGACGAAAGAGGGACTTCTCAATGAAATACTTATTTTTGGTTAAAATATATATTTTATTTTTCGACATAATCCCCTTGTAAATATTCACACTTAGTCCAGTGAGTCTCGAATTTTTTCAAACCACTCAATAAGTAATCTTTCGTCAACTCTGCAAAATATGCATTTGTCTGGGTTATCACCTCCTCATTAGACATTTTTTTAAATTTCGAAATAAAAAAGTCACTGGGAGCCAGATCTGGCGAATATGGTGGATGAGGCAGCAATTCATTGCGCAATTCGACAGACTTTGTTGTAGCAACAGCGGACGAATGAGAAGGCACACTATCGTGACGGAACGACACCCTTTTCTTCGACAATTGCGGTCGTTCTTTCTTAATTTCTAGCTCAAAACGTGTCAGAAAATCAGCGTAATATTGGGTAGTTATCGTACTTCCCTTTCTATAAATAGTATATCAAGATTACGCCACTGCAATCCTAAAAATCGTATCCATTTTCTTGTTGGCTAAAAAAATTGCTTTTACCTTCTTTGGAGCACGTTCCCGGGGAACTTCATTCTTCCAACCATATTTTCGTGTCTGGAGTATCAGCCATCACGCGAATAGCTTTTTCATATTTACGAGGGATGTCTTTTATATTTCGGGAATTGGCGATCCTTGTGCTGCTATCTGACAACCGATGTGTCGTATCGGAAAGTTCAACATTTTTCACAGAACATTTACTGAGAACGTTTTGATATACAGCTGGTATTTGTATTGTTTCTAGTGACTTATTTTTCACAACTTTCGACGTGTATTATCGCAATAGTATCAATTTGAATGAAAAGTTACTAAATAGTATTTATCATATATTAATATTCAATAATGACAATAATAATAATTAAATATTCAAATTATAATAATTTATATTCTAAACTAGATGTCAAAATTTAGGGGATGGGACGTTTCGTCGCCGCCGTTTCGGGGCCGCCGATTCGGAGCCGCCGTTTCGTGGTCGGGACGTTTAGGAGCCGAGCCGTTTCGGAGCCGAGCCGTTTCGGAGCCGAGCCGTTTCGGCGCCGAACCGTTTCGGAGCCGAGCCGTTTCGCGGCCGAGACGATTCGCAGCCGGGCGGTTCGGAGCGGGGCAAAGTGAATATTTTCTAAATTTTTAAGATCGTATGAAAGTAAGCACTGTTTATCGGCTTATAATCTTAATCAACATGTTAGCAAGAAGAAATGGAATAGAAATAAAACTACGGTTTTAATCTTCACTTTTAAAAGTGAAGATTAAAACCGTAGTTTTATTTCTATTCTAAATTATGGATCTTCATCAAGTAAATGCCGAATCAATTCAATCAAGAAGAAATTGGTTTAATTTCGGGAATTAAGAAGAATTTTGGGGGTAAATTTTTATTGTTTTAGCAAGTAGCAAGAATAACTTTTCTTGGCACAGAGACTCGCTTAACGGACACCACTCAATCACAGACACGAACATGCAAAAAGGTGGACTTTGAATATAATGTCATTTACAAAATTACCTACTGATTACCAATAACCATTAAACAGATACTTTTATGATGCTACAAAGCAGGATGTCGTTATAATAATCCGTTTACACAAAAATGAATGGATAATCTGGGAACCGTTTAACCGACAGAAAGCGATTAAAGTCATTTCTTCTTGCTAACATGTGGATTAAGATTATAAGCCGATAAACAGTGTTTACTTTCATACGATTTTAAAAGTATCAAAAATATTCACTTTGCCCCGCTCCGAACCGCCCGGCTGCGAATCGTCTCGGCCCCGAAAGGGCTCGGCCCCAAAACGGCTCGGCCCCGAAACGGCTTGGCCCCGGAACGGCTCGGCTCCGAACCGGCTCGGCCCCCAAACGACCCGGCCACGAAACGGCGACTCCGAATCGGCGGCCCCGAAACGGCGGCGACGAAACGTCCTAGACCCCAAAATTTATATTCCATATCTCACGTTAATAACCAAATAAATATTTTTAAGGAACATGTACATATATGTATATGGAAACGCTTGTCTTGTTAAGTTTAATATAAATAACAAATTTTTAAATATGCTAATTGGAGATGATGTAAATTATTATTATAATTACTTACTAAATTTATTTTCAGATGAATATTATACAATATATAACAGCAATTCGATTATAAATATTGGATACGCTGGTGATATAAATAAAAATGTAATAATTTATAAAAATATTATTATCAATGAAATGTCAAATTATAATCCAGATGAATATTTGAGTGTTGATTTACCATCTGCACCATATATTTGCGATACATCAACACCAAATGGAAAATAATAGGTTCAATAAAATTACAAAATTCAAATATTTTAAAAAGAATATTAAATGATGACATTATTACAGTAGATGAAAATAAAAAATTTATTGAAGAACTAAAATCATATAAATATAATAAGTTTAAACCGATAATAAAGGAATTAAAAAATTATAAGACAGTATTGGAAACTTATTATACAAATATTAAATTATCAATAGCAAAACTAGAAAAGAAGAGATTAAAGAAGAACTAGAAGGATATGTAAAAGAAGTAAAGTATTACAGAATGAGATTCAGTAATTACATTAACAAGTAATATATTAAAAGTAAGATAAAGAAGCATAGTTTCAAAATATTAAAGATCAAATAATCAACAATGATATCAATACTAATACTGGTAGCCGTAACTTTGTGGTAATTCATTTTGAAAATAATAAAATAAAATAAAACACTAACTTTGTTATATATACCACTTTATTCACATATAATCGTGACCGCGGTTTCGACATACAATGTCATTATCAAACTGCAAAAGTTACAGGCCTACATAGAACTTATAAATGACACAAAAATATATGGGGATGGTTTATGATGTTTTTTAAAATTACTACTATATACTTAACTATTATATACAACATTGGAAAAGTGGTGTATATATAAGATCCAACTGGTCGTTTAAAACGATATCTATTGTGTTGTTTCGGCTTTTAAAAATTTCTAGGGGCTCTAAAAGATTTAATTTACGACCTTTCTCGGCCAAATGCAATATTTTACGGTGACCAAATGTATCCCTTTCTGTAATAAGATGGTTTGCGAATGTTGAATCTGTCTTCTTTAGTTTATATGACCTCAAGTGTTCTTTTACCTGTATAATAAAACTTCGACCAGTCTGACCTATATATACACTTTTACAATCATTACAATATAATTTGTACACTCCTGATTTATTATTGATATCTGTTTTAGGTTTTGCGTTAAAAATGAAATTACTTGTTTTTACATATGGTTTGTAAACTATACTAACATTACTATTATTTTTTGAAATTATATTTCCAATTTGCTCGCTTATTTTACCGAAGTAAGTTAACGAGACAAATTGTTTCAAATTAGCACTATCTTTAGGATATACTAAACTAAAGGCCATTTGTAACTGTTTTTTCTTTAGTATACTGTCAATTACGCTACTTTTATAACTATTGTTTACCGCTCTTTGTTTTCTTATAGTATTGATTTCACGAACAAAAGATTCATTAGACAAAGGAATATTTAATGCTCTATGTATCATAGAATTAAAAAATGAATGCTTAAAAAGTGAATCTTTGGGAATAATGCAATCAGTGAAAGTAGGTTTACGATTTATATCAAATTTTAAGCTCTGATCTAATTTGTTTAATTATAAATCCAGGAAGTTAATACTGTTATTCTCTTCTATTTCTACTGTAAAACTGATATTAGAATGGATTGAATTTATGTAGTTCAGAAATGTTTGTAGTTGTCTATGAGTACCCTTAAAGCAAGCTAGGATGTCGTCTACATACCGATACCAAAATTTAATATGTTTTTTACCTAGTTGTGATGAAAGCTTTTTTCTGTAACATGCTTCATGAAAATTTCAGCTAATAGAGAACTTAGAGGTGAGCCCATTGCCAGACCTTCTGTTTGTTTGTAGAATTTGTGGTTAAATGTAAAGTAACTTTGGTTGGTGACTAACTCCGTTAGAGATATGATTTCGTGTATAACAACCGGGTTTGCATTTTTCTTTACTAATATGTTTTCTATTAACCTTAAGCATTCCTTATGTGGTATTTTTGAAAACATGTTGGAAACATCAAATGATACCAGGATTTCGGTCTTTTGTATATTACAATCTTTTAATTTAGTTGTTAACTATATTGCGTTTTTTTATGGAAGAGCTATCTGTAAATTCGGTATATTGTCTAATTATTATGTTTAATTTTTCGGCTAATTTTTTATTGGGGCAAGAAATAAACGAAACAACTGGTCTGATGGACTTCCTCTTTGTGAATTTTTACTAAACCGTATAATTTGGGGGCGGGAAGGATTCATATGGAAAAGTTTGTACTTATCTGTACAATCATATCTAATATTTCTAAAATTATAAAAATTAGTAAGCCTGTTATAAATAACCATTTCATTTTTTTATTTTCCATATACAATTGATTAATTTTTAAATCTGCATCATTCAATAATTCATTTGTCATCATTTATTGGTGATTGAAAGAGTATTTGACAAACCTCTTTTTACTCTTTGTCTATCAGCATATCTAATGATTGGCTATTTATTTAATAAATTATTGATTTTGTCTTCATCATAGTGATTAACATCTTTTAATTCTTTTTCTAGTACATTAATTTTATTATCGAAAAAAAGAATACACCCAATATACAACACTGCAGACACCAATAACAATTTAAACAATCACACAACATATATTATATTCAATTTCTTCATTCATTTTCTCAATTGTGTCAACTACAGCAATTCTTAATTCTTTTAAAATTCTGTTTTCAGTATATAGTTGTTCTGTTCTGATGCTTTTGATTTTGAACTGCATGTAAATTCAATGCATTCAGCTTTGATTTTATTTTGTATAATTCTTAATTAGTTTTTATCTGTAATATCAATCAATTACATTAATTACTAGATAAAGATTTTACAGACTTATTAAAATTTTCATCAAAAGTTTGATCATCTGATGTGCTTGGATTGTCTTTTGATCTCCTTGCATTCCTTTGCATTTTTAGCGGGCAAATGCGGACGAATGCGACTCCATTTGAATTTATACGGGAATGAGTACTTGCAGATGTATCCGAATTTTGTAAGGATTTTATTTTTGGATATTGTTTAATTAATATTAGTCCAGAATCTAAAGTTTTTTGTGATATTTTTTTCCCTTTTAGAAATTTTCTTTTCGAAATATTTTCTTTAGACAATCTATTCAAATATTCGGTTGCTAAATTTATTTTATAATAATTTTTTGCATCATTTTTGCAGTCCATAGATCTTTTGCATTTATTTTATTTTTTAATGATTTTGCTATTGATTTATTTATTGATATACAAGCTGTCCCGTATCGTTATGTTCAAATTTTAGCAGTGTAAAGTAAACTTCATTTCAAGTAACAAAAACGAAAAACTTGTATATCTATTTTTATTTGTTTCAAAGTTACAGATCTATGAATGTGATTGTCAGATCATGAAAAAAATGCAATCCTAGGCCTGTGATTGTTAACGTCGCATAATCAAATGCTATCCTAAAATAAATAAACACGTGTCGTAGTGCATTGAGTAATTTCTAGGAGATCTACAAAAAATAGTACTGGAAATTGATTTATGATAAAGAAGGTTCTTACTTATTTCGTAAGTGCTGAACCATGAATATCATACAATAAACAAATGTTCAGATGACTGTTAACGTTGCGTTTTTTAATAAAGGATTACATTACATTTCAGTTCATATAACAGCTAATTAGTGAGTGGACATATATCCTTTATTCAAAATGCCTTACCGATTTTCTTCTCAAGAGTATGCGGACATGCATTTTGTGTATGGTTACTGTAACGGCGGTGCACGTCAAGCAGTTATTGAATACCGACATCGGTTTCCCGATAGGCGCATTCCTCATTACAGAACGTTTCTGGAAGTACACAGACAATTTCGGGAATGCCGACTGCGTGATTATCTTTTCGACTGAGGAGTAAATTTGCCAGCAGACTTAGAGGAAGAAGCAGTAGCTATTGTTACAAGGGACCCAATTCTCAGTGTACGTCTAATCGGTAGACAACTAGGAGTGCAACGAACGACAGTTTGGCGAATTTTAAAACGTGAGGGCTTATATCCATATCATTATCGCAGGGGACACGGTTGGCTTGAGGCAGACTACTATGCTCGTCTAGTTTATTCTACCTGGATATTAAGACAGTCACGGATGAATCTACGTTCACGAGAAGTGATGTTACAAATCTGAGAAACCTGCACAGGTGGTCATCAGAAAATCCCAAAGCTATACGCCCATCTAAATTTCAACATGAATTTTCTATTAACGTTTGGGGGGCCCTAATCGATGACTTGTTGATTGGTCCTGTCGTTCTTCCTGGGAGGTTAAATGCGAACAATTACCTTCAATTTCTTATTGACGAACTGCAGGTCTTTTAGAGGATGTCCCACGACGTGGTTCGAATGTTTGACGAGACATGTGGTTTCACATGGATGGGGCACCACCACATTTCGGAATTGCTGTCCGAAATTGGGTTAACGTGAATTATCCAAGATGGATTGGTCAAGGTGGTCCTGTTGCATGGCCACCCAGATTACCCGATCTTAATCCCCTTGACTTTTATTTATGGGGGTACATGGAAAATTTAGTCTACGCGCAAGTTTCGAACACAAGAGAAGAGTTGTTGGATTGTATTCACTTGGCTGCCAAGCAAATCCGTCAAAACAAGTATGAAATTCGAATAAGTACTTCTTCTGTTGGCTTTCGGGCACAAGCCTGCATTCAACATGGAGGTGGACATTTCGAAAATATTATTAATTGAACTTTTTTAAATCAAATCAGTTTTTATTGACTTTAGAATTACATTTTTTTTCATGATCAATCACATTCATAGATCTGTAACTTTGAAACAAATAAAAATGGATATACAAATTTTGCGTTTTTGTTACTTGAAATGAAGTCTACTTTATACTCGTAAAATTTGAACATAACGATACGGGACAGCTTGTATTTGAATTACTTGACTTTGGTAAATGTCATATTTATTATAAATATATTTTTATATATTTATTTAATTATTAATAAATACTAATATTAATACTAATTATGACTAATAGCGGTCGACCGAAGAAAAATCTATTTGATAATAATGATAAACATCAAAGACTTGGCGATAAATCGTGAATAAATTTTGGCTTGAGATCCTTGATTGAAGAAAAATGGGTGGTGAATTATAATCGCAAACAAAAAAAATAATAATTATAGGACAATCTGAATCTGGTAAATCAACAATTGCTCAAGAAATAATATTTGGTAAGGAAAGGAAATCAATTTCAGAAATAAATTATTTTTTACCTAGTGGTAAGGAATTCGAAAAAGATATTCAAGTAATTAAAGAATTATGTAAATAAACTTTTATTTATTTTAATATATATATAGATATGAAGAAGATAGTATGCCAAATGAATTGAGAACACACAGTCTTAATATATTTGATGATGCGCATAAAAAAGTTGGTATAACAGATTTATCAGAAAAATTATTTACAAAGGAAGACATAGAAAACAACATGTAATATATATTCAACAAACTGGTACATTTATACCAGCTGGAATGAAATCAAGTTATAGTGAAATAATTATTCATAAAAGTATAATAAGTGACTTCACTATTGATGATAAAACAATTAGTGAATGTTTAAATAACTACAGTAAAACTGGATTCTATACAATTAATAAAAATTTTATTTATTTTCCAACAAAATTATGTGATTCCAAATCCTTCAGAGAATATAAAAATAGATTGAAAGCAGCTGGTAGAAAAACCAAGAGGAATAAAGAATTAATATTAGAAATACAAATGTAATTTATAAAGCATATAAAAATGCTGGAACAGATGATGCTAAGGAATAAGATATTATAATTGATAATAATTATTATATTCAGCAACTATTCAAGTTATTATAAATGACAAATGTAAGTCATGTAAATATTCATCGCTTTGATAAAAAAATTATTATCAGTCAAGATATGAATAATACTATCCTAAATTACTTTGTTGACAAATGTAACAATGATACCATCATCATTCTTGCATTTGTCAATTATCAGATGTAGATTTGGAAAATAATTTTAAATTAACTACAAATAAAGAAGTAAACATAAATTCTGATAAACTATTATCATATGCCATAGATAATTTAAATAAATATAATATTTATAATTTGGATTGGAATACTGGTACACATTGGGTTGCTATGTACGTAGATTATATTAATAAATAAGTAAATTTCTTCGATTCATTTAGTAATTCATTACCAGATAAATTTATAATTGCAAAAAACTATATAGTAACTCATAATAATTATCAATTTCTAATTATCAAAATTCTAATGATGTAAATTGCGGCTAGTGGTGTTTATTATTTTTATACATATTGCTATGAATAGTGGTTTGAAGATTTGTTACACCACTTTCCACAACTAGTTTTCCCAACTAGATTTCTCAGCCAGTAAATCTTCAAATCTGAGACCTCTAACTTCTCGGGTTCCACTTAGGAAAGACGCGTCTATAATTTGAGTTGAGCGCCAGTGAAATGTTCACAAAAATATTTACTTATTTTATTTATTAATTAGCAATAATGGAATGAGTCAAATGAAACAAACGCAAGATAAAAATTTAAAATAAATATTTAATACAAAAATAAAAAAAATAAAAAATATATCTTTACAAAGTATAAAGATGCTGTATTATACAAAAATACTTGAGGTAAAAACATTCATTGAAAATTGACAGCTAAATGAATGGAAAACATCCTCTAAATGACACCGATCAAAACTTATCTAAAAATAATCAAGTTTAATATTAATTTCTCCATAAATTTTTAGTCATCCATTATAAGCCTGAATATTACATAATATTTAATCTTTCCACTTTTCATACCTTACCATTTTGTTTCAAGGACGGCCGGTATAATGATAACAACAATAATTTGATTGTGGAATTAATTATAATGACTCCCCTGTATACTCAAAATATTTTCCCAAAATTCCCTTTCATAAGTGAGGAAGATATGACAAAGATGTTTAAAAAAATTTTGTTACGCCACCGTGCGAGAGAATATACCATAAATGCTATCGGAGACTTAAAGCTGACCCACAATATAATTTTGTTATTGTCCATCTCGCTTTAAGTATCATATTGTTGTTGATTGTTACGTACGTTTGATACAATTTTTCGATTAAAGATAATAGATTGGAAATAAAAATGGCCGTAAAACACATGTCTTATATGTTATTTTAATATATCATCTTTAGAGCCAACTCAGGTTATCGAACCCTTACCAACAAAACTTATCAGTTTTATAAATATAAACATTGCCGCCATTAAATACAATAGAGGCATTCTGAATCCGATAGTCATATTTTATTTTATTTTTACTTCTAACAAAAAAAAAGGATTTTCGTAATACACATGACATTTTGATATGTTTTTTAAAATAGGTTTGTAAGTTAATGTAACACACATCTTAATTTTTAATGATTTACTTGAATGTATAAAAAGCTGATTTTGTACGAGGTATTGACTTTAACTTACAGAATGTTATAACTTTCATAGCATCGACAATTGTTACGTATGTAAACATAGGGGGTGTGTGTGTGTAACTTCAATAGAGGTACATAACATGAGAGCAAAATGAATTGAGGTAGTAGGAGGCTGCGGTTAGTAGATCGTATTTCGTGAATTATATTCACAATGTTTTTCTGTCAAACATTTAATGACAGACTGTCAGTGAATTATTAATTCTTTCAATACAATTTTTTTTAAAAAAAAACAGTATAATCACATTCAGAATTTTACTCAAGAACAAATGGTGTTCATTTTAGAATGTTACTTTCGTAACGGTCGACGTTTGCCAAACGGCGAATGGTATTATTCAATAGAAATGTGCAAGGAAGAATTCCAACAACATTTTCCTGAAGTTATTTTAGTAAATAAGAACTTTTCTCGTGACCTATTGAGAATTATAAATAACTTTCGAACAACTGGGTCTGTAAAAAGACAATGGAAAGGGGGAAGATCTTCTCGAGTTAGGACCCAAAATGTTGTTAATAATGCAAGAAACGCAATTAGAGAACAACCTACAACATCTGTCAGAAGACTGGCACAACAGTTGGATATAAGTTATGGAACCTGCCGCAGTATTCTTAAACGCGATATTGGTATGCATCCTTACAAGGTTCAATTGTATCAAGAACTATTGCCGCCAGATTACGTTCGAAGAGTTGCCTATTGTCGTTTCTTTAATGCAAATCTTAACGACGACGATGTTTTGGATAAAACGTTTTTCACCGATGAAGCGTGGTTTCACCTGAACGGCTACATAAACGCTCAGAATATGCGTATGTGGGCAACAGACAATCCGCATTATTAGAGGGAAACAACGTTGCATCCTGTAAAAATAGGGGTTTGGTGTGCCATGTCACGTAGAAGGCTTATTGGTCCGATCTTTTTCGAAGGAACTATAAATGGTGAAAGATATCGCATAATATACTGGAAACATTCATAAATCAACTGCATGATGACGAGTTACAGTTAGGTTTCTTTCAGCAAGATTCCGCACGACCACACACTGCCCGTGAAGCAATAAATTATTTACGTGAATTTTTTGATGAAAGAATTATTAGTGTTGACCGTTTCCCGCCAAGATCGTGTGACTTAACTCCTCTGGATTACGTTTTATTTCCATACTTAAACAACTCTATTTTTAAAAATCCAGTGCATACAATAGACGATTTACGGAACAATATCGTGCGACAGTGCGAGTTAGTAGACGAATTTATTTTACAAAAGGTTTTTGAAAACATGAAGCGACGCGTAAATTTATGTTTGAATGCCGAGGGACAACAGTTTCAACAATTATTGTAAACTTTTCAATAAAATATAAAACATGACATTTGTATGACATTTTATAAATATTTTAAGTTGTAAATTAAATTTGTATCAAGGAGACATTTAAGTGCTGTCAGTAAGATTTATTTACTTTATAATTCACGAAATACGATCAGCGAACCGCAGCCTCCTACTAGCTCAATTCATTTTGCTCTCATGTTATTTACATTTCAAATATTTTGAATTCTAGGCGGAACATGAGACAATTTTCAATAATTTTTTTAATTTTTATCGCTGTCTTCGCACAAACCGTCAAGATCTAAATAAAATAATTCAGTAGTATGTTCCGATACATTCAACGAATTACCTTGAAGAACTTCTACAGGAGCTTCATCAAGAATGACTTCCATATTAATGTGGCCGCGATTTATATGATAATCTACATTTAACATAGTGTCTACTGCTTTTGAAACTAAGTAATTATCTCGGACGGTGTTCCTCTTTTATATGGAATGTTGGGGTCGCTCCCGCTGTTCCCTTGAATATTAATTGGACATTTGAAAGCGGAAAGAGGGTAAAAAATAGAAAACCTTCGGTTTTAAAACTACAGCAGCCGCGACGGCGAGAGAAAGCCAGAGGAAGCGGGTGGGGGGGCAATCACGATAAGGAATCATGACAGACGTCAATTCGATCGATTGCTCCCCTACCCTGCGTGCCCCTGGCTTTCCCTGCCGTCGCGGCTGCTGTGGTGTTAAAACTAAAGGTTTTATTTTATTTTTCTTACTTATAACAAAAAGAAACATTCTCCTAAGACACATGAAATTTTGGTATGATTTTTAAAATGAATGTAACACACATCTTAATTTTACTTTACTTACTTGAATGTATAAAAAACTAATTTTGTACGAGGTATTGGACTTAGCATACAGAATGTTATAACTTTTATAGCATCGACAGTTGTTACGTATGTAAACATACGGTGTGTGTATGTGTAACTTCAATGGGGGTACATATTTACATTCCGAATATTTTCAACTCATAGGCGGAACATGATACAGTATACAGGGGCTTTTTAATTTTGGGGTTCACGTCGTAATTGTCTTACAATATTTTGAATTCATATTCTACAGTATCACATAGAGTAAAGTATACCGAAACTTAAAAATATATTTCTAGTGTTACATAATTTGGTATATAAAAGAAATTTAATTATTGGTATGTTTGAGATGTTCTACTTGTACTTGAAGATAATTTTGGTATCTGTGTCGCAAGTTTCTGAACATTCCTCTGATAACAGAAAGTGGTACTTCAGCCATCTCTTGCCGAATTTTGTGTGTCAATTCGTCTATATCCTGGGGCACTGGATCCTGGTAGATCTTCTGTTACAGGATTCCCCACAGAAAGTGATCGGAAGGTGTAAGATCTGGTGAGTTTGAGGGAAACGGATAATCAGTTCTCCTGGAGATGAGACGTCCAGGAAAATATCGTTGCAGAAGGAGCAAAGTTTTCCAAGCAGTAAGCGCAGTAGTACCGTCTTGCTAAAACAACTGAGCTACAATACGTAACTTTCTCGCACGGCAAAACCACCTTAGGTCCCCGTAAAAAGAAGTCACAATTGTTTCCTTGTACCTCTGCTGGTTAACTGTTACACTCCTACCACGTTGATCCTCCACAAAGTATGGGCCAATTGTTCCATGCCCGGAAACAGCACACCACACGATTACTTTTTGGAGGTAATGAGACCTTTCAATAAATTACTACGGCTTCTCAAAACCTAGATATCGGGTTGTTTGCTTGTTGATAAATCCTGATAACAATACATGTGATTCATTGCTGAACCAAATGTTTGAAATAAATTTTTCATTTTCGTATTCCATAGCTAACGTTCTGCCGCAAAATTCTACTCTCTTTCTTTGGTCAGCTTGACGCAACCTGTCAACGGCTTGTATATTGCAGCGCATTATGCAGATGATCTACCCAAATTAAGCTCTTTCGCTATTCGGCGCTGGCTTTCTTTAGGAGACTGTAAACTCTTATCGAAAATCCAACCCATATTCTCGTTGTTTCTGGAGCTTTTCTTTCTACCTAAACGCGGAAAGGTCGTTAAGGTAATGTGTCGCAGATAACACAGAACCCGTGATTATAGATTTTTGTACCAGCAATAATGTAGACCGCTTTGTTGATGGACGTTTGTTGAAACGTTCCCCGAAGCGAGCAGATACAAATTGCAAACTGGGTCCACCATTTCGCCCTATTCCGTATGACTTGGACTAACATTCTACAATAAAAGCTTCATTAAAAGGAATGGTTGTTGAATTTTATATTCGTTTTGTATAATATTTGTATAATATTATATTCATTTAAATTATCAAGGATGCCTAAACTGGAGATGATTTAATTTCGGTATACTCTATTCTTTGTCATATTGTATATAATTACATCTTTCCATTTTTCATACGTTGTCTTTTTATTTCAAAAGGACACCTGTATACCTTTTGTACATTATATGCTTATGTTGTTTGTAAATACAATAATGAAAATACCATATTTTACTTCAATCTTCAAATTTTAGTTCACTAGTCTTCTTAGGGTCGGTATTATAAACAGCGAGTACATCTCTGAATAATAATTTGACAAATAAATTGATTGAACGAACAAATTGAAATCTGGTATTACAAAAAATGCAGGCAAGTAAAATAAGTATTCGTTTAATAACTCTGAATAGCTATGTATTTTGAAGTTTAGCATTTCGATAAACGATGGAACCACTGAATAAAATGAAAAAATACAAAAAACATAATTCTTTATCATTTCTTTTTTGATATTTAAAATATATTGAAATGTCTGTTTTGATAAACGAAATCTTGCTTTAAATTCATCTTTTGAATACATTTCGAACGGATCTGTCCTTTCGCGAAATGCCTTGACAGACGGCAACGTCGTAGACGTTGATGACACTCATACGGTTGATTTTCATCGTCTGATAATTCAGATACCCCTGAAACTAATGATACCCAAGACCAGTCCGATAAATCTGACGTTATTAATTCAAGTTAACAAACACACAAAATATAAACTTTTAAAAATAAGGTTATGTTTCTTTGAAGCACAGTGGAACAGCTGAACGCATTTAACCAATGAATAACATTTAATGCCACGATTTTCTAGGGTGTGAATTAATTGGTAGATTTACTTACTTAATTTTTTATACGCTATTTATAATACCCAATCTGTAGAATAAACTAAATTCACTTGCTTAGTTACGTTTATAATACCGGCCCTTAGAATAGTTGTATGTGATATTGATTCTAGTTTGGAATTACACCGTTAGAAATCTAATATTTACATTATCTTTAAGTAGGTAGTCTTTAATAAAATTACTTATTAGTGAGGGGCGCTTTTATAACGAGCGTTCAACTAAATTTTACCTCGCAGTTGCCCATGGAAATTATACGTATATCTTAGCTTTTTACTTAAGTTCTTAATATGAATTTTGTTGGTTATGAACTATTTGAATGACATGATAAATGTCAAAATAATAAAATTAAAATATTTAACTAAATGAGATACGTTTATTTGCAACAAACAAGTAACATTTTATAAAAATTGTTGAAAGTGGCCACCACCTTGTTCGAGACATTTCTAACATCTTCTTCTAATGAAGGAGAAAACGTTTTGTAGTAGCATATCGTCGATTTCGTTAATTATTTCAGCAATTCTGATCTGAAGGTCTGCAAGATCAGGTATCTGTACCCAAAAAATTGAGTTCTTTAAAATGGCCACAGAAAAAAATCACAGGGGTTAACATCACAAGATCTTGTTGGAAATTCATGTTCGATGTTTAAACTTATCAACCGATTTTGATAAATTTCCGTATCATATTAATTGTTTCACAAGCTGTGTGCACTCTAGCTCCGTATTGTTGAAAGTAACCCTGATTTATTTCTTCTTCATTAAGCTGTTCAATAAATGTCATAATAATTTCTTGTCGATACCTTTCTCCTTTAAAGAAAATACGGCCAATGATTTTCCTTCGACTAATCGCACACCATACACCAATTTTCTGTGGATGAACAACATAACAGTCATGCGGTTTCTTAGTATTCCACATCCTTATATTTTGTGAGTTAACATATCCATTCAGATAAAACCATGATTCATCTGAGAAAAATTTTGTCAAGAATGTCATTATCAAAATTATTTAAGAACCACTGACAAAATGTTGTTCTTCTAGGATAGTCAATTTCTTTGATTTCTTGATAATAGGCCATGCGATATGGAAATAAATGTAAGTCTTTTTTCAAAATTGTATGACAAGTGCCAATTGAAACACCCACTCGTGGAGAGAATACTCGTATGGATGTTCCTGGTGTATCATTCATAATTTGCGTTACATCGTCAACTAGCTCTTCCGTACATTTTTTCGGACGGCCACTGTCTTCTTTCCGTATAACACTCTCTGTTTCTCTGAAAACCTTAGTGCAATATTTAACTGTGTACCAAAAACTATCAAAATCAAAGACGAAGTTTGGAAACATATTTCTAAATTCCTCTAAGCATTCTTCAAGAAAATAGTGCCATTGTCCGTTAATATTACGTCCGTTCCAAAAATAAGATTCAACCATGAATGATTTGTGTTGAACAGTGAAAACCATTTTAAATCAATTTTAAATTACAAAGCAATTTCAAAAAGCTCCAACTAAGTATACATCAGAATAAATAGTCTGTCAAATTGACAACTGATGCAAATGTAAATAGTACAAGTTACGACAAACATTTTTATTGTCATGGACTACTAGAGGTAAAATTTATTTGAACGCTTTTTATAATATATATAATCTAAACTAATATTATAAAGAGGAAACATTTGTGTTTTTGTATGTATGTTTGTAATGTTTTCACACAAAAACTACTGGACCGATTTCAAAAATTCTTTCACCATTAGAAAGCTGCATTTTCACTGAGTGACATAGGTTATATTACATTTTCAAAGGATCCCCAATAAAAATGCATTAATGTAACCCAAGGTGTGAAAAAATTAGTCACAAAAAATCTGCCATCGCGTACGCTGCGGAAACTATTGTTGATAGAACAAAAAAATGTTCTACAGTATTATAGAACGTATTCATATCTACAAAAAAGTCCGCGAAACCATATGTCCAACTACTGTAGTTATGCCACTATAACTACTTTTTTACATTTTAAAAGTTAATAAAAGTGCCGACAATAATCAAACCATATTATCCATACCTCTGTATTATTCCTTATCCTATTAAATGATATTTTATTAAAGACCATTTAAATACCAGTAAAATACTTTTTAAATTATTAAAATCGGACATTCCATTCAAAAGATATAACGAATTTAAAAATGTCAATCTAAAGAAAATAATGTTATAATATAATGTAGTAGTATAGCGATGGCCATATTCATTTTGTTTGTAATAAATTGACAATCGAAAAATTATAACTGGAATAAGAATAGTATTGGCAGAAGTAATTTAATAACAAGATCAATGAGAATGAAAAGTAATAGGAAACCGGCACAGAGAAGCTGTTATAGAAAGAAGTTAAACATAAAGTGATATAAAATCCAAAAATTAAGGATCACAAGAAAGGAAGATTAAATATTTAAGAAAATACACTCACTATTGTATTTATTCAAGGTAGGATCGAAGAAAAGAGAACATATACGATACAAATTTTCTTAAAAGAATTTAAATAACACTGAGATATTTGAAAGGTGACGTTTTTGAAGTAATTTCGACAATGTGTCAAAAGCCAAGTGACAGGAACATTATTAAAATAGCGGGTTACATTGTTTATAAGTTATGTTAAATAACTAAATGGGCTAAACAAAAAATGTAATCAATTCATCAGCTTTACAATTAAAAAAATAATTTTTTTGTTAAAAACATTTCTTTTCCTTTAACTTCACATAGCCACAGCAACGCAATTGGATGATTTGTTTTCCCAGTGAATTTATATTTACTATAATACATTTATCTCTTTTCTCATTCATTTCATTTCAGATTGAGTAACAGCGAAGCGTGGTCGGGATTAGCTAGTAATACATAAAGTAAAACTAGTAATATAACAAAATTTTAAGACGCCGCTGACATTTTTAACAATATTCAAGATCCAAATAACAGAGCGCCATCTCTCAGCCTTATTGCGCGAACTTCTATGGCGATTGCTATATTTAACTTTAAAACTGAATCATTCATTGTGCTTTAAACGAGTTCAAAATATTTGAATAATAATTAAAAATAATACGTATTTTAGCAGGGACATCTACCTTTTTTAAATACCTTTGTTGCAATTCTAAGCGCAGGTTTATAAATTGTACAGTTCACCGAAGAAAAATAAAAGTCGTAATCAATTCTGAGAATTTCAAAGAACGTGCGAAAAGAAAAAATTTACTGTACCTATTCGCAGAAATTTGTGGAGAAACTTCGTTCCGTAATAACATCATTAATTAATTTAGTTTTACATGCTGCTGTAAAAAATATACGGTGTTATGTTTACAAATTAATTTGAAGATACGACCTGTCTAAAAATAGTTAATTAAATAAGCTGTGCATAAAAGATTTCCCCAAATTAATTGATGGCGACGAGGCAATCTTTGTAAAGCATGCTATAATCAGTAAGTTAATTTTTTGTTTTCATGCTTGGATTTCTGCCGAAAAACAATTTATTAAATTAATATAAATAAACCTCTTTGCATCAAAAAAATTGCCGAAAATTTAAAATATCGTATAAGTTTTTATACAAGAACCATTACCTACAACGTCATGAAATATTGAAGAAGAAACATTTCAATTTCATTAGGTTGATGCATAAGTTCATAGCATTTTTGGTTTCTTGGATGAAAATGGCTTGAAAAATTGTTAGATATACATTTAAAAAGCTGCATGAGTGCATTTGAAACGTATTTCAAGACATTCAGTTGTTATGCGGTGAATCATTATGCACTATATAAACAGGTTTATGAACTAAAAGACACGGCAGATAAGAGAGCATTGACGTGAACGCACAACAAATGACAATCAAAACAAGAGTGCTTTGTAGAACTATTGACGAGAATCGCGCCAAAGGCAATACATTCAATACGCAACAAAATAAACGGCAAGAACACTGAATGAACTTAATGTGAAATGCTTATGAAGTTTTGTTACTTATTATTATTTCTATTTTTTCTAATTAACTACGGTTTCGAGATATACCGGGTGCGGCAATAGTGTGTCGGCGGAGCTTAGCATGAAAACTAATAAAGTTGTAACAATAAAATTTTACGTACACATGTAGTATGCTACAGTGCACTTTCTATTTTTATTTATATACTTACAGGAGATCCAAATTTCCGCAACCACTTTCAATTTTTTTTTTTTTTAATAGATTGCTATACTTTCTTGTTATTATGATGTGATAGCCACCCAAATTATATTTACAATGATATATGACAATGTGCACTTACAACTGTTAGTTTTTGTTTTATTGCAAAATTTGTTAAAATCTTGACAGTTGCTAACATTTTAAGTCTTAGCCTGAAAATGGCTCTTTTGTTTCCAATTTATGGACTAACACGTTATATGTTTTGAGGGTGAACAACGTGACAACATATACAGAGTGTTAAGTATGTTGTGTCAAGTTATCGAAGTTTAAAGGCTATTTTCTCTTTTTTTTTTAATTGAACCTATAATTTTTTTATTAGTCAGCAAATTCCTTGTAAAATTGCCGTTAAAATGGTACCAATATCATAGTACTTATTTCTAGTATTTTCGAAGTTATAACTAGAGCTGAGGATGTTTGCGGTATAACCATGGTTATATCATGTAACCATAGTAAATTACTATGGTTATATGGTTATAACCCTTTAATGGGATATACCTATGTTTATCATATTCAATATGCGGTGCTGAATCTAATAGTTGGTTGGTTGGCCATGAAATGATATTAAGCAAAAATTGCTGTGTAACAAAACGTAAAATATCTACTTAAAATTTCCGTATAAAGTGTTTTTCTGTAGTTCCTCTTTGCTGTAATGGCGTTTAATTGTTATAATTTAAGTTCGGCTAGTTAATTATCAATTTCCGTTTGTTCGTTATTAGTTGTTATCTAGTTGTCAGTTGTATATCGTTTTGTTATCATTATTTTTTATTTACATGCCGTAATAGTTTATAGTTGTGTTTCTTTCGAATGAATTTTTCGAAAGAGGAGCTAATAGACATGGTATTTGTTCTTGGCGTTAGCAATAGAAATCCACTTTTAACATCAACAACATATGCTATGGAGTATCCTCACCGAAGAGCACCAGATATTAAGACGTTTGAAAATTTGTTGACAAGGTTTCTTCGGACGAGTTCAGTGAATTACGTCAAACATGAAAGAACTAAGACTATGGTTACCGAAGATAATGAAGTGACAGTCGTCCAGCCCGTTGTGGAAAATCCGCGCGTATCTACAAGGATAATTTCGAAAGAACACGGGATAGAAGTCACTGCTGTAAGAAGGATTTTAAAAAAACATAAATTTCACACTTACAAAATTCAAAATCATCAAGGCTTATTACAAACGGATATTGAAAGGAGACTTGTTTACTATGAATGGCTACTTTTCCAATAACGACAAGATCTAAATTTTCTAGATCATCTGCTTTTCACAGATGAAGCAACATTTGCTTTTAATACATTTGCATTTAATAATATTTTATATTATTAAAAATACCTTTGTATTATACAAAACTGGTGGGGTTTACCTACTCATGTATGTTTCAATTATTCTGAAACATTTGCTAATTGTATAATAACAAACAGAAAAAATTCTCATTATTATGACACTAGAAACCCTCATTTTGTGCAACCTATTTTATACCTATTTTATACCAACAAAAATGGAGTGTTAACACCTGGGGAGGCCTCATAGGAAACACTATTACAGGTCCATTCTTTTTTAATACTACTTTAAATTGTGAAATCTACACAAATTTCCTACAAAATAATTTACCATTGCTGTTAGAAGGCCTACCAGATAACGACATAAGGAGATTGTGGTACCAACATGATAGTGCACCTGCACACCTGGTGCACCAATAGGTGGATTGGGAGAGGAAGCTTTATAAGCTGGCCACCGCGATAACCAGATTTAACCCCTTGTGATTTCTTTCTGTGGCTTACTGTAAAAAATATAGTTTACGAAACACCTCCTACAACGGCAGAGAACATGCAGCAACGAATCAGAAACGCTTTCCTTCAATTAGGTGAAAACAACATGGCTCAAAATGTAAGTCTGTCGATGCAGAGGCGACTAAGAGCATGTGTAGAGCAGAATGGACATATATTTGAACACATTTTAAATTAATTTTGTTTTATTATGGAAAAATTACAAAATGTAATTCTAAAACTTATAATAAAGAATTAAAAAACAGGTGTTTGTAAAAGTTACTTTTTAACACCCTGTATATGTTTGTTATCACGTTGTTTACCCTCAAAACATATAACGTATTTGTCCATAAATTGGTAACAAGAGTTACGTGAGGCGCTGCACCCATTTTCAGGCTAAGACTTAAAATGTTAGACGGTGCAACTATCAAGATTTTAACAAAATTTGCAATTAAACCAAAACTAACAGTTGTAAGTGCACATTGTCATTTATCATTACAAAGATAATTTGGGTGGCTATCATCATAATAACAAGAAAGTATGGCAATCTATTAAAAAAAAAAAATTGAAAGTGGTTGAGGAAATTTGGAACATCCTGTAAATATATAAATAAAAATGCACTGCAGTATACTACATGTGTACGTAAAATTTCATTGCTACAACTTTATTAGTTTTCACGCTAAGCTCCACCGACACACTATTGCCGCACCCGGTATAATACAGGAATGAAGATAAATTAGATATGTATATGTCATATTTATTAAACAAAATATTTATCATTATTTGGTCATTTATAACTACAAAATAAAATAAATGAAATTAAAAGTAAAATAAAAGTAAACATAAACAAAAGATGTTCACGCAGTTAACATAAAAATTTTACTACATATTGTTATCCAAAGTACAATGTAAAAACATTATTTCATTAACGGAAACTGGATTCTTGCCAATTAAACTTTATCTTAATTAGATGCCGTGCTTTTGAAAGAATTCTTTCGGAAGCTGCACATGTATGTTAAGTATACAAAAAGGTTTTGTTTAAGTATGACAATACGTTAAGCACGTATAAAGCGTTTGTACAATATGAAACAAACATGTAAATAATTTACATATCTGTAACTATGCACATTGACAATACACCTCGTATTTTCAGCATTTACTTCTGCTTAATACATATGTTTCTGCCATCTAGGCGTCCTCAGTTAAGCCTAACTGAGGACGCCTAGATGCCTAGACACCTCGTATTTTCAGCATTTACTTCTGCTTAATACATATGTTTCTGCCATCTAGGCGTCCTCAGTTAAGCTTAACTGAGGACGCCTAGATGGCAGAAACATATGTATTAAGCAGAAGTAAATGCTGAAAATACGAGGTGTATTGTCCATGTGCATAGTTACAGATATGTAAATTATTTACATGTTTGTTTCATATTGTACAAACGCTTTATACGTGCTTAACGTATTGTCATACTTAAACAAAACCTTTTTGTATATTTACCGCCATCTGGCTGGTTGTTAATGGACTACATCTACATACGTATTTTATCGTTTCCCGTAGCAGCTTAGCTGTTCGAACGATAGGTAGCCCTCCAGACAAAGTCTCTTTCGCCCGTAAGATGTCAATTATTAAATAGTTGTCTTCTTATAGGACGGAACTTGCTTGATCTATGCGGGCTATTTCAGTAAATTTAAATACAGATACAAACCAGTTGTTTATAACAGGTTTGTATTAATTTGTATACATTGCTTCACTAGCTTAACTGAGGACGCCTAGATGGCAGAAACATATGTATTAAGCAGAAGTAAATGCTGAAAATACGAGGTGTATTGTCCATGTGCATAGTTACAGATATGTAAATTATTTACATGTTTGTTTCATATTGTATGTTAAGTATGTACAAATCACTTGAGTGCAGCGTCTACTAATAAAATGACCAACGACGAGAAATACAGTATTTCGAGCATCAGTTACAAAAAAAAAAAACATCACAACAAAAAATATTGTAATTTCGCACTTTCAATTCAATTCGCTATCATAGAGTTAACCGTTAGTAACAGGGAGAGGAAAAAGAAATAGCGAAAGCATTCACTTCACACCGTGCATTTGTTGTTTTTCACACAGTTATCAAACACAAGGTTTCGCTTGTTTTGGAACAGTGAATATGAAAAAGAAAACAATGCTCTCTTGATTTCGATGAGCCATATATTGTTTTGTACGTTTTATTGTTTGTCGAATGATGTTCGACTGCTCATATGAGTTAAAGCAATTGAACACACGACAATGATTCACACAGTGTGTAAAGCGGAATGAATTCATCCATGCAGCCCTTTAAGTATATATCAAAGTAATTTTAATGTCGTATTATGGTTTAATTGACAAAGGAAAATGGAATATCGATTTAAAAAAAAACAAGCATTTCCGACATGTTCTTTTGTTCAAGTTCGACACAGCAGTTAATGTATCGGAAGCCGCTAGAACCATTGTTACATGTGTCATTTCTTTTTATTCCATATTTTTCGATGACTCCTGTATCTTTATTTTTACTCTGCGGGTTAATTCATCTATCGAGTATGTTTCGCCATCTAGATATATTTTTGTAGCCCTATCGCCCCTCCCGGCTAACGTTCCGATCGCTTCAGCTTCAGGGGAGAGATGATGATTCGTCCGGTGTTAGTACTGGAAGTACGTTGAATTCCCGTTGGTGAGAAAGTACTAATCAATCCAATCCGTTAAGAGAAGTTGAGTTCGTATGAATCTATGATTTGTTTGATACATAAGCATGATAGTGAGTACAATAGCATATGTTTGCCGGCGACCAGGAGTTGTTAGCGAGTAAGCAACTCTTCTCGGACCGTCGCTATATCTTTTAAAGGGTCTTGGCAATCGGAAGACGTTATAAACGGATGACTCAACCCTTCTCGACATAATTCAGAAACCAGACAATTGTCACCGTAGCCTGACACAGACAACGTCGTTTTGATTCCACAGGGAATAAATAATTCCGCGCCGACACGAGAGCGACTTTCCCGGGTCCGTAAGAGAAGAAAAAAAGAAAACAGACTCGTAGGTGATTCAAAATCTTTGTACTATTTTCTTTGTTAACGACTGTTTTACCGTCTTGAAACGTAATTTTGTAATAAGCTTAGATATTATTTCGTTCAAAATTTAATTAGCGTCTCGAATATATAATTACTCAATTTCTAAGACTTGGTGTAATCTAAATTACTTTTATAGATATTTGAAATCAATCTTGTTACGATTTTTATTTCAATCTAAACTTGCTTTGTTGGTTAATATAATTTTGCTTTGAAGTAATAATATTCCTTTGTAATTGAATTTAATTTAATATTGCTTCTCTGTTCATAATTACATTTGTATTAAAATAGCTATATTTTACGTTATAAATAGTATATTAAAAAACAAGTTTCATAAGGCACCATTTTGCCGCACGAGATCAGTTTAGAAAACGAGTAGCGGCGAGTTTTCTAAAGAGCGAGTGCGGCAAAAGGCCTTATGAAACGAGTTTTTTATACTATTTTTTCTATTTTGCGTTTTTTACATTAATAAATTGCTTAAATTGGAATTATTTAATTTGAAAGTTCAGAGTTTAATTTTTATATAAAGCATGCAGTTGGTCACATTGATACTTGACATTTTCAAATTTAAATCTTGCTATCCGCGAAGTATATTATATTACATATTATTTACTAATTTTCGTTAACATTACTTGATACTTCATTTAAAATATAAATATGAGTGACATAGAAACATATATATGTTGTTGTCAATTGTATACAACATACGTTGTTTGTGTAAAATACGGACATATATCATATCTGTCAAATGTACATAAATTCTTAAAATCAAATGACAGCAATGATATTTATTTCTGTATTCGAACAACGCCAACATTGAAAAATGAAAAAAAGCCTATCGAAATGAAGCTCATTTCGATAGTTTTGGGTTTCATAATGAGTTCATTTCGAACGCAAAATAGAAAAATTCCTTTTCAATATATTTCAAAATCATTATTTTGCACATATATTTAAGGTAAAATTTCTTATAAGCTCGTTGATTGTTCTTTTTTTGATACGTACCAAATGTTTCGATGCACAACTTGCGAAACGCATAAAACTCGTTTGTATGAAACCATGTGTAATTACCAGAGAGCGGACAGAAGCGATTGAATGACCAATTGCCCCGATTAAAACGTTGTGACAGTCTCAGATATAGTATGCATGTTATAACAGCCCCACTACTTACTTGCTCGATTGCATTCCTCGAGCAGGTGCTCGTTATGAATAGTACATTGTGTCTATTCATTCATAAATTCTATTATGCAGTGGCGTGTTACATGCTGTTATACTTTCATATACATATATTTATTTATTGTTTTTGGCGATAGTATATTTTCTATTCTCTTCTAAAAGGGATTGTTTCTGGCTTCGTTTCTTTCAGTGTTATTTGGTTGCAACTTTTAGTATTTTAAAAAATCCGTTTTATATTGTTATATTGTATACTTATCCTAAAAATTTTTTAAAATATTTTGTGATGTGGAACGAACATTTCTTATTTTTAAACACGTTTTGACATCTAAAAGAACTAATTTAACACAGGAACACTTGGAACAAATTTTAGTTGTTCATAGTAATGTTTTACACTTTCAATGTTTCACAGAAAATACATAGTTTTGAGTTTTGTTCTTTGTAAATTATTTTTATTCAAAATTTGATAGGCAATTCGCTTGTCAGCATTACTTTTGGTTGCTGCAGTAGTTGCTGCCGGTTACCAAAACGTTTATTACTTTCACTCTGTTGTGCATTGACAGATACATATTAACTGCATATGTAGGTATGTGCCACTTATGCAGTGCCCACACGTATCAAATTGTTCGAAACTCATGGATCTCTTACAGAAACAAACCAATTTCGAATATAAGGCAGACGTCTATGGGCTATGAATAATCAATATCTCGAGTCCGCTCACTGGTAATTACAGATGTACGATCCATGAAATTGTAAAAGTTATTTGATTTAGAAATTTTGTATATTTTACGAACTTAATTTTTATTATGACGGGTGTTCATCTGAAAAGTCAATCTAGGTTACTTTGAAATTTTGATAGAATAAGACGCAAATATATTAGTATGTGTTTGTTGTTCCGTAAACGTAAATCCAAATGACATTTGATAATGTCAATCACAAATATCAGTTAGTGCATAAAATAATCGTTCGTCGATTCTGGTTTAAATAAAGAAGAATTGACCTTGACCGACAACATTTTCAACATTTGTTATAGTTTTCAATAAATACCTATTATTTGTTATTTATTTGTATGTCGACCCGAGGTCGACCCGGGCGACAAGCGCGATTAACAGAGAGAGATAAACAATAACAGAGCTCAAGGACGATGTAAAAACATTTTATATATATATTTCGCAAGAATTTCATCGCAAATTTAAAAATAGGTTAAGGAGGAATAGACTAGTGAGAGAGCCAACAAATAATAATAAAATGCACAGTACGGATGAATCATCAGAGGGAGAGAAAAGGAAGCGAGGAGAGGATCAAGATAGCGAAGAGGAAATAGCTTATAGTAAAAGTAAAAAAATAAGTAGATCACCATCAAAACAACAACAAAAAAAGGATGACAAAATAGATAAGATATTTGATATGCTACAACAGTTAACAGTAGACATAAACCAAATAAAGACAGAGCAGAGTAAATACAAAGAAGAAATAAGAGAAATAAAGAAAGAAAACGAATTAATAAAGAATGAAAACATGAGGATAATAAAAGATAACGTAGAGATTAAAAAACAGTTACGCGAAACGAATGACAGATTAGAATATTTAGAGAAAGAGAAGAGAAGGTAAAATATAGTAGTACAAGGGATAGCACTTAACTCAAACACCCAAGATGAGTTAATTGATGAGATAAAAAACTTCCTGAAAGAAAAACTTGAAGTAGAGACAAAGATTAAAGCTACCCACAGAATAGGACCAAAATCGTAACTAGTAAAAGTAGGGAGCTTCGAGTAAAAAATGGAAATAATGAAAAACAAGACGAAATTAGCAAAAATTAAGAGCGATAGGATATATATATATAAATAATGACATGACAAAACAAGATAGAGACATACAGAAACTAATTAGAAGGAAAGCCGAGGAGGAGAGTAAAAGATGTAAAACAGTGAAAAGCGGATATCAAAAACTGATTATAGATAAGAAAGTGTGGAAATGGAATAGAGAGAAATACTTACTAGAACTAGCAGAAGACAACGTCTATCAAGGTAAGGAGGACCCAAAAAACTAAAAGAGACGGTGGACGGACATCTGATGACGAAATTGGCAGCGAAACAGGAATTGAAGCTTAATAAAAGTAAGAATAGAAATGAGAGAAAAAGCAAGGAGGAAAATAAAAAGGGAGAAATCTGGAAAATAGGTACATGGAATATTAGGAGTCTGACAGGAAAAGAAAAGGAACTAGAAGAGGAATTCGATAAAGCAGGGCTGGATATACTGGGGATAACGGAAACGAAAAGAAAGGGAGATGGTGAATTGGAAATGGAAGGAGGGCATTTGTTAATCTACAGTGGAGTAGACAGGAAACAAAGAGCGAAGGAGGGAGTAGGCTGTATAATAAAGAAAGAGAAAGTGAAATTCCTGCATAAATGGACAAAAATATCAGAAAGAATTGTAAAAATTGAAATGAATATGGACAAAAACACCAAAACAGCAATAATAGTGGCATATGGACCCAATGAGGACGAGGGGGCTGAAAAGAAAGAGAATTTCTGGGATTTAATGTCGGAAACAATTGAAAGTGACAGGGGAAGGGTGATATTGATAGGAGATTTAAATGCAAGAGTAGGTATAAAGACGGACGAATCAGGAGAAGGGAAATATGGAGAAAAATATAAAAACAACAATGGATCAAGACTGATAGATTTTTGCATACTGAATAACTTAGTGATAACTAACACCTTTTTTGAGCACAAAGCCATACACAAATTTACAAGAGAAGTAAAGAGTAGAAATGAAAGGTCCATAATTGACTACGTATTCGTAAATAAAAAACACAGAAAGGAAGTAAAAGATACAAGGGTAAAAAGAGGACCAGAAATTTACTCAGACCATTATCTAGTGGTAACTAAAATTAAGATACAAACACAACAAAAACGACCACCCAGAACCTACGAAAAGATAAATTTAGATACAGAAAGAATTAAAACGTACAAGTTAAAAGATATAGAGACGGCAAAGGAATTTAAATTACGGGTAGAAATAGAGATTGACAAAATAAAAGAAACTATAAATGAATTAAACGTAGAAGAGTTGTGGACTCTTATGAAAGAACTAATAATTAAAGCAGCCAAGAGAGTTTGCGGAATGACAAAAATTAGAGAAAACAGCAAACAAACCAGATGGTGGAACGAAGAAATAAAAGCTGAGATAAAAACCAAGAAAGAGAAATGGATGCAATATTTGAACGATAAAACAAATGAAAAATACGACAGTTACAAAGAGCAGAGAAATAAAATTAAAACCATGGTAAAAGCAGCGAAACAAGAATCATGGGAAGAATTTGGATCCAAGATGGAGAGAGACCATTCCGGAAACCTAAAGTTGTTTTATAGAGTTCTAAAAACCCTTCGACACGGAAGAACATATAAGCCGAATCTTATTAAAAATAAACAAGGGAAAATACTAGATGAAGATGAGGACATTATAAAGAGGTGGAAGGAGTATTTCGAAGAACTCTTAACGATAGAAAAGAACAATGACATAGGAACTAAAGAAGAACAAGAGAATATTAACGAAAATAACGAACAAGACGTAGAGATAACAATAGAAGAAGTGTCGGAAGCCGTGAGAAGATTATAAAGGGGCAAGGCGGCAGGGCACGATGGAATATATACGGAGATGATAATGAACCTATGACCGAAAGCTGTGGAAATAATGGTAAAGCTACTAAACAAAGTATGGAGAGAGGAACAAATACCACATGACTGGGAGATAGGAATATTGATACCGATATTCAAGAAAGGGAATAAACGGGACTGCGCTAATTACAGGGGTACTACTTTGCTTTGCACGCTGGCCAAACTCTATGAATGGATACTGACCAAAAGACTAGAAAGAACAGTGGAAAGACAGTTAGAAGATTCACAAAGTGGTTTCAGAAAGGGAAGAGGAGATCAGGACCACATATTCACACTGAAACAATTAATAGAGAAATGTACCAATGACAATATATATGTGGCCTTTATAGACCTCAAGAAAGCCTTTGACAGCGTGCCAAGGGAACTAGTTTGGAACAGTCTAAGAAGGAGAGGAGTCGGGCAAAAATTTATAAACTGTATTAAAGCTGTATATAAGAACACAAGAAATTACGTTAGAACCAGGAACACAAGATCTGAAGAATTTGTAACGACGGAGGGATTAAGACAAGGAGGCAACCTTAGCCCAGTATTATTTAATATAATAATGGATGATGTAACAAAAGAAGCGAAAATGAGAGTTAAGAAAATGAAGGTGGGATACTACAACATGGAACCGGTAGAAATAGCAGAGAGCATATTTGCAGATGATTTGGTGATTTATGCGAAAAATAAGCTCAACCTTCAGCGTAATCTAGATATATGGGCAGAGGCGTTGCGAAAGAAGAATTTAAAAATAAACGCAGAGAAAACCAAAGTTATGGTAATAGGGAAAAAAGATGATGAATTACAAATAAAACTTGACGACACTAAAATAGAACAAGTAGAAACATTTAAATATCTAGGGGTGAAAATACACAAAACAGGAACCATGGAGGCAGAACTGAATGACAGGTTAGATGCAGCATCAGCACTTTATTACTCCTTGAACAATTCGTTCCTGAGAAGAAGAGAAGTGTCAAGGAAAACTAAGATCTCAGTTTACAAAACTATTTTTAAGCCCGTATTGATATACGGAAGCGAAAGTTGGACATTGACGAAACGAATGGAAAACAAAATACAAGCAATGGAGATGAGGTTTTTAAGAGGAATAATGGGAATTACTAAGAGAGACAGAGTAAGAAATAGCAAAACAAGGGAAGAACTTAAAGTACGGACGCTGAAGGAAGATATACAACGAAATCAATTAAGATGGTTTGGACACTTGACAAGAATGGGAGAGGAGAGAACAATAAGAAAAGTATGGCAAGCAAGAAGATATCAGAGAAGACCAAGAGGTAGACCTAGGAATTCGTGGGACAGCCAAGTGGAAGACATATTGAGAGCCAAGGGAATGTCAGGGAGAGAGGCGAAAAGAATGGCAATCAACAAGAAACAATGGGCAAGGATGATATACGGAACGAAATTAGAATAAAATAATAATGATAGATTCTGATAGGCTGCACTTACTGATTTAATGTACTGTAACTTTAAGGAATTGTTTAATTTTTGTATTTAACCTTAACACCTAACGGTAAATAAGGTATTGATAATATATATATATATACAGGCTCCGGCAACGAAGCGGGGACGGAAGATTACACGCGTATTTGAAAGTTAGTCAAATAATTAGTCATCGGATATCCTTTCGTGCCATCAAACGCACGTTTTAAAAATATTTTGCTTTATACAGGGTGTTCCAGATGGAAATGCCAGACTAAAGTTGCATTTTTTAAATGGAACACCCTGTATATTAATTGATAAAATTATCCGCGCTTGAAAGCTGGTTACATCGATATAATATTGTATGGGTCTAAAGTTGATAGTTTCTGTGTAAATAATTATTTTACTTGATAAATTGATACATTTCAGTAGGCTATTCTGCATAAGGAAAATCAAAAGATCCGAAACCAGTAGAAAAGAATATTTTCTACTAGTATGCACTTTCGTTGCTACGTGAAATAAATTCTGCAACTGCTCGCGTTATACAGAGTGTTCACAATTTCGCAAAATCGAAGAAATCTCGTAATTTTTAAATGGAACACCCTGTATATTTTTAGCTCATTGAAAAGCCCATTTACTACGCTTTCTATTGATACCTCATTTGATGCACCTAGGATGAATCATTTGCTAATTATTTCTTTTTATAGTTGAATTAATGAAAAATGCTTGTATTTTTAGTAGCTAATTTGCGCTTTTAAACCTTCTGTAAGATCGGATATTCAACAAATTATCCATAAATGGTCTATAACAAGAAAAAACCCCATTAAGTACAAGAAACAGTTGATTTTCACTCAGCGGTGAAAGCAAACATTAAATTAATATAAAGTAATATAGCATTTTCAATAGATTCACTGCCGATTAAGTTATCTGGTGTTAGTTTGATAAAAAATTTGCACTAATTAATTTGTATTTTAAAGAATTTTGTAAAACCAACTATTTTACGAATACCTAATATGATACAATACATATCTAATTAGCTTTACATAAATCGAAATCATGTAGGAAAGAATCAAGTACGAGTAGTATTAAAAGTTTGCACTATTTTAAATAAATACTAATTATTAACCACAACATCAAATTTAATTAACAAAAGTAGTAGCACAGTAAATAACAAGAAAGTAAATGTAAATAGTAAATGCAAATAAATCAAAGTAAACTTTCAAATGTCCTTCCATGTCCCTCAATACATAAATGAAGCCTGGTGAAGTTCTGTTGAATATGCTGTAATGTTTCTTGGCGAACATTTCTAAATGCCTCTCTTATGCGTTCCATCATAGTTTCCCTTGTTGTAGGAACTTCCACATAAACTAGAGCCTTGATATATCCCCAAGAGTAGAAGTCCAAGACAGTAAGATCTGGACTTCGTGGAGGCCAAGCGATTGGACCACCTCGTCCAATGCATTTGTCTTCCTTCCATCGCCCTAGAAACTCCCTAACGTTAAGGGTGTAATGAGCAGGTGCACCATCGTGTTGCAACCGGAAAATTTGTCGGGTGTCAGCATCCACATGCTCAAGTAAATTAGACAGTTCGTTCTGCAAAAATTCCAAATACGTATCGCCTCTAACGGTTCCATCAAAAAAGTACGGCCCAATGATATATGGACCAAGTATACCTCCCCAGACATTAAGAGACCATCTATTCTGATTGTCTCCATGACGTATCCAATGCGGATTTTCTGTTGCATAATAATGCATGTTATGTTTATTTACCGCCCCATTACTTTTGAAAGTAGCCTCATCGCTAAACAAAATCTTTGTTAAAATATTTTGCATTTCTCGCATTTTATTTAACAACCAACCACAAAAGTCTGTTCTTTTAATGATATCATCACCAAGCAATTCCTGATTTAATTCCATATAGTACGGATGATACTTATGACTTCTTAAAATTCTTCGTACGCTCCTATCTTCAATAGCTGTTACCTTTGAAATACCGTCTATACTTATAAGTTATATGTGGATTTTCCTGTATTGTTAATAATACGGCCAATTCGCTTTTTTCATTGATTACCGGCTTATTTATTTCTCTCTTCTTGTAGGTTACACTACCAGTTTCTGTAAATCTCTCTAATAACCTTTCAAATGCGTCCGGTCTTGACTTTCTTTCAAGGTTTGAAAATCTCTCTGCATATACTCTACTTGCTAGGAGACAATTTCCTGTACACTCCCCAAGAATAAATACCATTTCTTGAATACTAAAATTAGTCATTATAGCAATTTCTATTAAAGATTGAACGAAATACTGTGTAAGATGGAACGAAATTTTTGACAACTTGGTTATTAAGTATACAAGCTTAAAACTGACACCAGATAACTTGATCAGCAGTGAATCGATTGAAAATGCTATATTACTTTATATTAATTTAATGTTTGCTTTCACCGTTGAGGAAAATCAACTGTTTCTCGTACTTAATGGGGTTTCCTCTTGTTATAGACCATTTATGGATAATTTGTTGAATATCCGATCTTACAGAAGGTTTAAAAGCGCAAATTAGCTACTAAAAATACAAGCATTTTTCATTAATTCAACTATAAAAAGAAATAATTAGCAAATGGTTCATCCTAGGTGCATCAAATGAGGTATCAATAGAAAACGTAGTAAATGGGCTTTTCAATGAGCTAAAAATATACAGGGTGTTCTATTTAAAAATTACGAGATTTCTTAGATTTTGCGAAATTGTGAACACCCTGTATAACGCAAGCAGTTGCAGAATTTATTTCACGTAGCAACGAAAGTGCATACTAGTAGAAAATATTCTCTTCTATTGGTTTCGGATCTTTTGATTTTCCTTATGAAGAATAGCCTACTGAAATGTATCAATTTATCAAGTAAAATAATTATTTACACAGAAACTATCAACTTTAGACCCATACAATATTATATCGATGTAACCAGCTTTCAAGCGCGGATCATTTGAACTATTAATATAAAGGCTGTTCTATTTAAAAAAATGCAACTTTAGTCTGGCATTTCCATCTGGAACACCCTGTATAAAACAAAATATTTTTAAAACGTGCGCTTGATGGTACGGAAGGATATCCGATGACTAAATATTTGACTAACTTTCAAATACGCGTGTAATCTTCCGTCCCCGCTTCGTTGCCGGACCCTGTATATATATATATATATATATATATATATATATAAAATAATAGACTTTTTATTGGTTTAGCGACCTTTTATTGAATTATGATGTTTTATTCTACGACGTTTCGACTTTTATTATTTTTCAGTCTTTTTCAAGTAACTAGAAACAAGAATTAACGCAATGAGAACATGAGAACTGTGTTTGCTTTTGTGAGATTGAATTAACAATTAAATTAACAATTAAAATTAAAATTAGATTAAAGACTGAATTAACAATTAGATTAACAATTAAAGTTAAAATTTAAAATTAGATTAATAATGAGTAAGGACAATTAAAGTGATTACATCTGTATAAATGAATTGATAATTTGAATTAAACTACAATACAGTAAGGTAACTAGAAACAAGAATTACTACAATGAAAACGTGAGAGCTGTGTTTGCTTTTGTGAGACTGAATTAACGATTAAATTAACAATTAGAATTAAAATTAGATTAAAGACTGAATTACCAATTAAATTAACAATTAAAGTTAAAATTTAAAATTAGATTAATAATGAGTAAGGAAAAATTAAAGTGGTTAAATCTGTATAAATGAATTGAAATTTTGATGTTTAACTAACTACATTACAGTAAGAAACAATGAATGACAAAACTCACCGTTTCTTTTGGTTTTCACAATCACGCATTCTGTGTAACATGTGTTATCGGGGGCCCGAGACCTTTTTTTGTAACGAACCGATCGCACTGGTTGGAATATTGTTCTATTGCTTCAATAGAAGCAATAGAACTAACTTTAACTTCCACATATTTTCAATTCGACAACAAATTTTTCAAACAAATTGAAGGACTAGCAATGGGAGCACCTATATCCAGCGTTGTAGCCCAATTAATATTAGAGCACATCGAAGAAAGTGTTATAAAATCCCTGAAAATAAAACCAACCTTTTTCAAAAGATATGTCGATGATTGCATAATGATGCTACCAGAAAATGAAATAAACAATGTACAAAATAGTTTCAACAATTTCCATCCAAATTTAAACTTTACCATTGAAATAGAAAAAAACAACTCCATAAACTACTTAGACCTAACACTGATAAAAACAAAAAACAACATACAAACAAAATGGTACACCAAACCAACCACATCCGGCAGACATGTAAACTTTTTTTCAAACCAACCCCTAGCCCACAAAAAAAAATGTAGTAACAGCGTTAGTAAACAGAGCCTTAAATCTCACTAATCCAATTTTCAGACCAACAGTACTAAATAAAGTAAAAACAATACTAACAGAAAACAATTATCCACCACAATTTATACAAAAAATTATAAAACTAAGACTTAATAAAATTTATAACACAACAAACGGCCATAAAAAAACCAAAAAAAAACAATGAATTAACATATATCCCCACACCCTATATAACTGGATTATCCGAAAAACTAGACAATATATTTAAACCATTTAACTTTAAAATAGCACACCAAAGCGGTAAAAACCTAAAATTCCTACACACCAAACTAAAAGACTCAACACCTACACTAAAACAATCACACACAATATACAACATACCCTGCAAAGACTGTGATAAAGTATACATAGGCCAAACAAAACAGTTACTACAAGAAAGATTGAAAGGTTACAAATACGCAAAAAATCAAACTGCTTTAAAAAAACACCAATTGACACTAAAACATAATTTTGATTTTGATAACACCAAAGTAATAACACAGAAAAAGAATACAAAAGCTAGGGAGGTCTTAGAAATGATCCACATTTTCAAAAACAGCAGAACAATCGACGACAGAAACGAAATTGATGGACTGTCTAAACTCTATTACCCACTCATAAACAATAGATAAAATCAACCCCCCCCCCCGCACACACAAACACAAACCAAAAAAAAAAACTTTTTATCAGTTCCCATTTGTAAATACTTTTACTACATACCCCTAAACACGGTCCTGACCAATTTGCAAAATTCCAAAATAGAACAGAAATTTACCTCTCTTAACAAAGCCACAAACACTTACAATATTCCAACGAGTGCGATCGGTTCGTTACAAAAAAAGGTCTCGGGCCCCCGATAACACATGTTACACAGAATGCGTGATTGTGAAAACCAAAAGAAACGGTGAGTTTTGTCATTCATTGTTTCTTACTGTAATGTAGTTAGTTAAACATCAAAATTTCAATTCATTTATACAGATTTAACCACTTTAATTTTTCCTTACTCATTATTAATCTAATTTTAAATTTTAACTTTAATTGTTAATTTAATTGGTAATTCAGTCTTTAATCTAATTTTAATTCTAATTGTTAATTTAATCGTTAATTCAGTCTCACAAAAGCAAACACAGCTCTCACGTTTTCATTGTAGTAATTCTTGTTTCTAGTTACCTTACTGTATTGTAGTTTAATTCAAATTATCAATTCATTTATACAGATGTAATCACTTTAATTGTCCTTACTCATTATTAATCTAATTTTAAATTTTAATTTTAATTGTTAATTTAATTGTTAATTCAATCTCACAAAAGCAAACACAGTTCTCATGTTCTCATTGCGTTAATTCTTGTTTCTAGTTACTTGAAAAAGACTGAAAAATAATAAAAGTCGAAACGTCGTAGAATAAAACATCATAATTCAATAAAAGGTCGCTAAACCAATAAAAAGTCTATTATTTTTAATATTAAGACACGGCCAATAAAATAAATAAGAAAAAAAAAATATATATATATATATATATATATATATATATATATATATATATATATATTTGTATGTATGAAACTGTCAAAATATACGATTTCGTAGGTTAAGTAGTAAATTTTAATTTACGACATACTTCAAAATGTTCTCAGTAAATCACATGCTAGTAGATTGACTTTTCAAATGAACACTTGTTATTAGAACTGCTTGTAATAATCTTGTACAGTGGTTTCTGGGATCCTAGGAGAAGCTATAATTTTTATTTTTTTTTTATTTAAATATATTTACTGTAACAAGTTACAAATTCAATTTTTATATTCTTGTTTGCGCATTAATTTTTTTGTTATACTGATAATCTTTTAGCTTCCTTACATTTTGGTGAATAGTTTTTTTTTAATATAGATACCTTCTCGATTTTTTTTTATTTCAAATTCGTAGACAGTGTGTTGCTTATACAGACTGGTTATTTACTTTTGGGATAATTACTTATGTTTGGAAATTATTATGTCGAATATTACTTTTCTTTTATATACGAGTTAACTGTTTTCTGGCTTTTTCTTACCCTTTTGTTTTCTTAGCGAAATTAAACTTTACCTTTCAGGTTGCGGGTATCCTGTAGAACATTTCGCCTTTCGGATTTTCGCTTTTTTTTATATTTCGTAGTTTAGGCATGAGCCTAAGATCACGCAATCCCTTTTCTCAGTTTTCAGACTGAGCTTCTGTAAGCAAAACTGGGAGGTGCCAGCTTCTATCTTTTAATTTAGACACCCACATCCGTCTCCACTGACTAAGGGCATACACAATAAATAAAAGCTCCCAGACTACTGTATGATACGACTACAAGTTTTGTTTAGATTTTGACCATCACCAGACGCCATCGCTGCGCCTGCGCACCCCGCAGCACCATTTGTACTGTTTACTGAGAAATTATAATTGGGGAAAGCACAACATAGTAATGGTTTTCTTTATTTAAAAAGGACAGTTTTGACGTTAACGATTCTCAATGTTCGAGAAGACTATCGCACTTTGATAAAGATCGTCAGAACGCTTTAATTCATGATCCACGCTGATCGACTCACATGTTTGCCATTATAATAGACTGTAAGTAATCAACTATAATACGAAACTTGCATTCTATGGCTGAAGTTCAAAAACAAGGTTTTTAGATGCCGCAAGTCTTGAGCCAAAACAGCAAGAATCAGCGTGTCAAATGTCGATACATTTGTGCCTCTTTGCTAGTTCGCCGTCGTTTAGCTTGTTAACAAATAGGATCAATGGTTTTTAATCCACATTCTTACTGGTGATAAATAATTGTGCCTTCATGTTCACATGCAGAACAGAAAAGAGAGGCTTAATCCTAACAAAAGGTAACTACCTGAGGAAAAGCTGATTCTCATCCGAGTAAGCTGATGTTATGCATCTGATGAGACACAAAAGTCGTCTACTATGAATTTCTTTCGAAAAATGTAACAATTACTGCTAATATTTACTGTCAATAACGCCGTCGACTCAAGAACGCAATTCAGAAAAGAACACCGGAAAGACGTCATCAAGTCATTAGCACGATAACGCTTGCCAGCATACTGCTAATATTACAAAAGCGGCTACTCAAGAACTCGGTGTGAGGTCATTCCACATCCGCCTTATTTTCCTGATCTTACTCCATCAGATTTCCATCTCTTTCGTTCTTTAACAAACAACCTTCGAAAAATCCCCTTTGGTAACGATATCGTGCTTCAAAATTAGTTTGACGACTTCGTTACTTCCAAAGCACCGGATTTCTTCAAATGTGAAATCGAAAAATTGTCAGACCGTTTGAAGATAATTATAAATAATAGGGAAGAATATATTCTTTATTAGTTCATGTATCTTATTACTTAAAGAATTAATAAATTTTGAGTTAAATAAAAACGCGATAATCTTATAAGAATACAAACAAAAATAAAAATATCAAATTGTACCTATTAATAAAATACAGTATGGCTATTACTATAGTACTGAAACTTTCAAACTTTATTCACTTAAAATAATAAGTAATAATAAATTAACACTTAAGTATTATCGTTACGAATAACATGTTCCAAGTGGCCTCCATTACGTTGAACGCAGTTCGTATCGTTTTTGTATATTTGTGACCATATCTGAAAATAGAAGTTGTTGCATCTGTTGTACCGCTTCTGTAATTTTTTCTTTTAACGGTTGTATTGTTGACGGAGGGTTATCTCGGAAAACCCGAAGTTTCAGCATATCCCAAACATATACTTTCAATGATCTTAAGACCGAAGAGTGGGATGAAAAAGAAAAATCGGTGAAACGTGAAATTACATTGTTTCCAAAAGTGCTGTGTGGTACCGTTTCCCCATCTTGCTGAAAACACTGACTACCGAAGAGTAAGTTTCTTGTTCTTTCAAACCTCCGCAGGTTATCTATAAACGGTATGAGAATTTGAGTAATGCAGCGCTCTTCATTAACAATTACTGGACGTCCATTTTCCTCAATTAAGTAAGGCCCAATAATTCATCGGCCAGAAGTTGCGCACCAGAGGGTCACTTTTTCACTGGTCACTACACTCGTCAAATTAAAGCGATTGAACAATTCCTAAGACGTTTCTTGAAATATTTATACTTTAAACACAATTGTGAGTATCCTGTTCAGAATTTTCACCATAGTGTGTTGCTCAATTTATATAAAATTGATTCTCTGGAACTTCGTCGTAATCATGCAAGTATGAAATTTTTAAATGACCTGATTAACCATCGGTTAGACTCGCCAAAACGGTTAGAACAACTTAATTTTATTGTGCCTCTTCTGGGTTCGAGGTCAACGACGATGTTTTACTGGAATAAACCGAATACTAATATGATAATTAAATCACTCTCTACAGAATCTGTACCTATTATAATACTTTATCGAATACTTCCCTTGATATTCATTTTTATTCATTAGCGATGCTACTAAGAGAATGCACCACCAACCTTCACTACGTATGATGAACGTATAGTTGTTATTGTTGTATTTTATATTATTATGTACACTCCGCAAAAAATTATGGAATCACCTTATCTTTGCAAAGTAAATCGTTTCAATAGTGTTTGTTTCTTTTGGTTTTATGACATTGTCACGCACTGAGTTCAAATGAATTTTTTTATCTAATTTCGTGAGCTTTAGCTGCTTTACATCTTCTCATTTCTTTTAAAAATTGGTAAGTTTAAAACTACAGTTTTTTTTTAACATTTATCAGTGTTTCTATGAAGAACCCTCTTGTCTGGTTTGGTAAAGATAAATGACGGTCCGTCGGTGCGCAATGCATGTAATTTGAGTCACGAAGAAATTGTCCAAGCCATTTCATTAATTAACGATGGTAGTAGTCAAAGATAGGTTGGTAGGGTATTAGGTGTCAGGCAATCGACAATTTCGAAACTGGTGCGCAGGTATAGAGGTACTAGGGGATATAAAAGGAGACAAGGACAAGGTAAGAAGCGGAACTACTAAGCCATAGGCGATAGTTTTTTTACATTTTACGGCCTTGAGAATAAGGCATTGCACTGTAAGACAGATAAATGTAAATGTTACGTTTCAGACGGTTAGAAACCGACTTAAAGAACAAGGAATATGTGCAAGAATTCCAGCCAAAGGCCCCATACTCACTCTAGAGTTCACAGACTACAATCTGCGAGAGATCATCGTGATTGGACCGCTGAAGATTGAGCTAATATTCTGTTAAAAGACGAGTCTAGGTATTGTCTGTTCACATCAGATAGATGCCTGCCAGTATGTAGACGAGATGGTGAGCGCTTCATTCAGTACAACTTCAAGAAAACAACAAATTTCGGAGATAGTTCGATTATGATATGGGGAGGTGTATCTTTCGAGGCTAAGACGGAGTTGGAGGTTATTTATAATGGCTCTATGACCGCAGATAGGTACATTAGAATTATCTTAGAGCCACTTGGTTTCATTTGCACCTTACCTAGGCCCAAATTTTCATGTAATGCATGTTAACGCTCGCCCCCACATCGACAACATTGTACAAAATTACCTAAATCAGGTTGACGTACGTGTTTTGAAGTGGCCAGCTAAATGCCCGGACATAATCCCAATAGAGCATGTCTGAGACTACATTGGGCGGGCACTACGAATCAGACAAGTTCCACCAAGAACGCTAGAAGAGCTAAAAGCAGCGGTCAATGAAGAATAGAACCAAGTGGGTGAAGACTACATCAGAAGTCATACTGAGTCTTTGTTTAGGGGGGTCGCAGGCGTAACACGGTCCTAACGCGGAAATACTCATTATTATTTCAAGTTTCCGTTAATTAAATTCTTTGCGTTAGTGTTTCAATTGTTGTGTTTATCAAGTTGCGGTATTTGGCTATTCCTTAGCATTTTGTTCTATTTTTAATATGTTTGTGTACTACTTAGTTATAGAACATAAAATTTTGAAAAAACAAGTTTTCAAAAAAAATGAGTGATTCTATAATTTCTTTTGCGGAGTGTATTTTGTAATGTATTGTTAGTTTTAAGCCAAATTTAATCACTTCTTTCAGATTTCATTATCTGCTATTGGTACTTACACTATATCCTATATTACATCCTTAGATTGTCATCTTCTTAGTTTTAAGTATAATTTATATAAGGAACATGTAATTTGCGATGCCCTATAATTGGATTATATATGTTGGGCAATATATATTATTATTATTATTATTATTATTATTATTATTATTATGCAACGGTATTTCGTACACCTCTTCTGGTCGTTGGGTCGTCTGAATATCGTATGACTGGGCATTAAGTTGTTTCAATATCTTCTGAAGAGTCCTCCTGTTCATATTCAAATTTGTAGCAGATCTCCGTTGACTACTACATGGTGAGTCCATAATTTGATTGAATACTCGTTCGTGATTTTCGTTGGTATCCACTGTTTTTCTTCGTCCAGCTTTACCTTTTCCTCGGTGTAGCACACTTCCAGTTCTTCTAAATTTGGTTATAATGTGCAATGCTATAGCATTACTTGGTGGCTGTTTATTGAAATGCTCCGAAAATCGATCGCTGACGAATTTAATGCTTGGACCATTTTGTCTACCTAAACCGTATGAGTACTCAACTGAAAAGACTTTTTCTTTAGTAGATAACATTATTTACGAACTTGGAAACATATCAGTACATCTAACCAAAACCAAACATCAATTTTTATGTCAAATAATATTGTCAATTCTTAGAGGTTTAACCATTAGAAGGCCTACCGTTTCAGTACTGTAAATTACTAGCCATATTGTATTATAAATAAATTTTTGCTATTTCCAAAATTTCTACTAAGAAGATATAGTGAATGTTCCAAGACAGCCCTTTTTCATTAAAAAGTCGACACATTCTTGAAATGGAGAAATTAAAACCAATATTAGTCCTAGCCTTTGCATTATAAAATATGTCGTTTTTCTAGATCCGAAACACGGTATTAGAAAATATAATAGAAACAACAAATCAGGAGTTATAAATAAATTTTAGGCTTACGAATTGTTGCTTAGCATGAAGAGATTTCATTTGAAATTTATTAGCCAAAAGATAAAAATGAACTCCTTCAGTATTTAACAAAGAATATTTAAGAAAATTACTTTGCACGTTCTCGATGCTTAATTTGTGGGATTCATAGAGAGGATCCCATATAAAACTTTCATACTCGAACCTAGGGCTTACATACTTATAAAACAAGCGTTTTATTGTAGAAATATGACGAGCAAATCCTGATTATAAAACCCAATGTCTTCGGAGCTGCAGAGACAGAATAAATAAGTGACTTCATTCTGATTGTGAAGCAAATATGACGAATGAGAGGAAAAACTCATATTCACTCTTTATTCCTATTGAGATCATTCGATTGGGATCTAAAAATAGAATAATTCATGTAAAGTGAAGCAACGATATAAAATTACAATAAATAGGAAAGCATTTGTCTAGAAAATGACAAATGATATGCTTAAAAGACTTTTTATCGCCAATTTTATTTTATTTCACTTTAAAAAAGACTATTCTTAAAATTGATGATTTTTGCTTATTTACTACATACTACTTTACAGTTGGAAAATATTTTTGCTACTCATGACATTGAAATCACTCATTTTTAGATTGATTACAATGGTTGAAATCGCATTTCAACCCCTAGAGTTTGAAATTATCGGACTTCCGGGATTTCGGACATCAAATTGTTTGACATTCAATTGCCGACAAGAGAAATGTCACTTTATTTATCTTTTTTTTGAAGTGCATTAATTTGAAGTGAATGATGATTAGAGACCGGATTATATGCAAAGTGCATATACAGTGTGTTTCACTTTTCATGGGGACACCTAAATAACTTTTTTACTTTGAAAGCAATCAATATAAAATTTTTATCTGTTGTGTAGGCCCCGGGAACGCACATTTTTGTGTGAATAGAGTTTTTATAAAGTAAATATCTAACCAACTATAATTAAAATAAAAAGTAGTGTTTCTTAGTAATGCGATTAAGATAGAGAAAAAAAGTATTAGGAAAAGTTTTTACAAATCACTCAAACCTTAATACCAAATTTCGCGGAAAATTTTTCATTTTTAAATTCTTCTACATTTTTATGCTATCAGTAAATAATAGTTTGTTATGGTAACAATAAGAGTGCCATGAAGCAAGAAAATAATTGAAAACTATTGAACTTTGCTGAGCACTGGCCAATAGACATTTAAGTATTGCTCAAAAAGTAGAAATTATTCGAATTGTTGAATGTACGTTCCACCCGAGAGGCTGCAAGAGAGTTTAACGCAAGACATGCTGAACGTCAACCCATCCGTCATCGAACTGTTGCATACTTGGATTACATTTTCAACACTATTGGAGATGTTGCTAAACCACGTCAACATGAATTGAACAATCGAGAACACCATTTCGATGCAGTAATATTAGCTGCGTATCGTAATAATCCTCACGCGAGTTTACAAGATATGGCTAGACATTTAAAAATCTCTTACTCCAAAATTTGAAGATGTCTCTGTCATCACAAAGTGAAACCGTATGAGCCAAAATATTTACACGCCCTTGAAGAAGGAGATCTCAATAAAAGAATGGAGTATTGTCTATGAGCTCAAGACAATTTTCTCAATGACAGAATTTTTAAAAAAATTATGTTTAGTGATGAAGCTACCTTCACTACAAATGGTATTGTTTCATCCCAGAATTGTAGATACTGGGCAACAGAAAATCCTAGATGGGTTATCAATTGTAAGACATATTCGCAGAAAGTTTATGTGTGGTGCGGAATTTTAAATACACAAATCATTGGCCCGTTTTTATTTTTTGATACGCTAAATGCAGAAAGATTTTTAAATTTTTTAAATACTGTATTAATTGATGTGCTTGATGACTTATCATTGGATATGAGGCGAGATTTACACTTCCAGCTAGAAGGATCATAGTGCATAACGCAAGAATAGTGCGAGCATGGTTAGACGAAAACTTTCCGTTAAGATGGATAGGCCGTAATAGCTCTTTAATAGAGTGGCCTCCGAGATCACCTGCCATTACACCACTAGACTTTTTTCTTTGGGGGACTATTAAAAATGCTGTGTATGGATCTAGACCTCAAAACATACAGGAACTGTGCCAGAAAATCCGACAAGCCTGTCGAGAAATTTCTCCAGAACTATTACGACGGGTTGTACTGAATCACAAAATGCGATTGCAAAATGTATCCGTTTTCAAGGTGATTTAGTGGAAAAAGATCCTATTTAAAATATTGTTCATTAAATTGTTGCGCATGTTGGTGTTCAGTTGTCTCCTGAATTGATTATTACGAGATGGGTACATGGTTGGAAGCTGCAATTTTTTACGCCGATAATTTTGAAGGAATAAAAAATGTAATACTTGGATTTCCACAAAACCTTTTGTATATTAAGCCAAATTATAGCTTTATTTCAACTTCGTAAACTAGAAACGCAAGAGATGTCGCTCTCAGAATCAATCGAAATAGTAGACGAATTTGATATACTATGTAAGGAGGCTAATGGTACAATAAATAATTCTATACGCGAAAAATTTTAAAAAATAATAAACAAAAATGGGGGGTTTTTAAAATTGAACAAAATTAACAAAATTTTTGAAGGTGACACAGTAAATGATTTCGACTTCAATTTTAGTTTAGAATGTATTTAAAAATGCACCAATTTCAATTTCTATACATATTGCTATGGATTTTTTTTTTTAAATATAATATTTAAAATAAAATATTTTGTGACATGACTGTATACTAAAAGTATATGATACATTTTGCGAGGGGTAACTAGAGGGAAAACTGGTTATCCGGTGTCGCTTTGATGTGAAAGTCGAAGTCTATCTGGGAGACGACTTTAGGCCATTGAACGAAGAGGTGCAAGTTTCGTGATTTATTTTAATTATTTCGGTTTTTTGAATTGATTGCAAGTGATTTATAGTTGATGTATTTAGATATTAAATTCCCGATATTTTGATAATTAAATTGCTTTGGCGCCTTTTCGTGAAAGTCTCCATTAATTTTGTAAGTAAAAATAAAATTTTTATGACGTCATAATTATCATAATTATATTTCTATTGTATTAAAGCTAGTAGTTAAGAGATTTAATTATTAAGCATACAGATAATACAGCTTATATTAAAATTCTTCGTTATAATTTTATAGATGAAAATTTGTTCGATTGGATTCAGTTTTTTTTTGTGTGTGTGTCAAGGCACATGCGCAGTTTTTGTTCGCGTACCAGTATCTGAGTATATTTCTTTGAAGAATTTACTATAAAGCTTGATTATTTTTAGATAAGTTTTGTTCGGAGTCACTAAGGAGGATGTTTTCCATTCATTTAGCGGTAAATTGTCAATGAATGTTTTTACCTTGAGTATCATTGTTATATGATACAGCATCTTTATACTTTGTAAAGATATATTTTTTTTATTTTTTTATTTTTTTTTATTTTTGTATTAATATACATATAAAACATTTATTTTATTTTTTAACCTGTGTTTGCTTTATTTACTCATTCCAATATTGCTAATTAATTAATACCTATATAAAAGTATATATTTAAAAAAACCTAAGGAGAGATTATTTCAATTTAACTTATATAAAATAGATAAATAAAATTTTTGTGTACAAGTGTACTGGCGTGTGGAACCCGAGAAGTTAGAGGTCTCAGATTTGAAAATTCACCGGCTGAGAAAACCTAGTTGGGAAAACTAGCTGTGGATGGTGGTTTAATAAACTATCAAACCCATTATTCATAGCAATATGTATTCCGATAGAAGACAAAACATTTTTTTACACAATTTTTAAAAACATTTAATTATAAATTGTTTTAGAAATATGTTGTAAAAAATGTTTGTGCAATAAAATTCACGTCTAAATTTCTGCTTTTATTTATTTTAGGTAAAAATTTTAGATATTTTCGGATAGATATATTAGAATCTTTTTTTTGCATATATGGCCGAAGTTTATACCTGGTTATTATTTCCTGAAAAATCTATGCATATATATGGCATATACTTTAATTTTTCTTTGCATATAATCCAGTATTTAATGATGATAGTGATGTAGAGCCAGAAGAAATTATAAAAGCGTCATTTTCTAATTTAATTTCTCGCAAGTCGAAACACATTTATGAGTTCACTTATAGAAAGTTTATGGACTAGAGTACTAAAAAGCAAAACAAATAATTTTCTGAAGTTTTTGGTGCTTACACAGGACATGTAATACGAAGAACTTCTGCCACTATGTTAGTTAACACAGAAAGCAACATAACTATGTTGAAAAGACACGCCGGATGGAAAGCGTCGGCTATAGCTCAAAATTACATCGATGAAACTTTATATGCAAGAAAAGATATAGCTACCAGGTTATTTACAGATAAACAATCAACAAGCTCAAGCTCAAGTTCTGCTTTTCCTGATGGATATTTAAATACTTCCGATAAATGTATAAATACAATTGGCGCTAATTGCTCAAATTGTTCTATTATTTAATATATATTAAAAATAATAAAAAATGGTCTATTAACGTTTATTTTAAAAATTCGTAGAAAAAATAGTATATGCAACTCGTCTCGAGTTACCTTTTTCAACTCTCTGAAAAAAAACTTTCTACGTTGAAATGTTATTTCAACCACTTATCACTTATCACATAATATACTATTATGTTATAATTTTTTATGAACTCCATATATTTACTTGTTGCAATACCATAGTTAAAGAAAGAAATAATCGTCACGTTTTTAAAATAAATCTTCGCTTTTTACTCTGTCGCGTTTTATCAAAGTCAGACTGCAACCCTTCGAATTTATTTGAAATACAATTTCACTGTTGTCTCAGTCTAATACATTATACATGCAAGAGTTGTTTCCGTTGAGCCTCTCTAGCAGACCATGCTATTTTGCTAGAAATTTTGTTTGACATTTTAACCTAGTTATTTGCAGGTTTAGTGACAGTGAAAGTTGAAAGTACGAATATACTTGAGTATTTTCTTGTCACTCTAATTTAGCATACAATATATCCTCAATGTGGATAATAAATATCTTATGATCACAGTCAAAGAAATCTGCTGGGAACCTTTCGATAAAGGTTCTCTATATAAACCTACTAACCAGCACTTACATATGTAAACACAAATCTAGTTGGAAGGTCTAATGATTTAAGCCTATTCAGTCATCTGAATTGATTTTCCTCATTCGACAATATAGCTGCCATATCATTGGAACGGTTTAAAGTTTGACATTGTGAGATACACTAAACTTTTTGATTTCGTCAAACTTTAAGGTTACTGTGGATTAATGCAATAGGCATATTCCACAATGTATTAACTATTGTGGATTTATTAATATCTTACTCTTTTGTTCTAATTATGACAGAGCCATCCTAAAAACTCAAGAACCTGTGTTGATAACATTTTTTCAAATTTAGAAAAAGATCAACTTGAAACAAGATCAATGAATCTACATCTGTCAGATCATTATGCACAATTTGTGTGGACAATTCGTTTTCTGAATTTAAGAACAATCGAAAAGCTATGATTATACGAGCGATGAACGATACTAAAATTATTAAATTTAAAACAAAATTATTTAGTCACCCATGGAATGGAACACAAGTGTTAAACAAATCTGCTAAAGATATTTGTACACTATTTTTTAAAGAGTTTTGTGCATACTTCGATGGAAGCTTCCCCAAAAGGAAAATTGTAGTAAACGAAAATAAAAAATGCGAGCATAATAAAATGACGTCCGAGCTGAAACAAATGCGCAACACACTGGATACCTTGTCGACTATAGCAAATGTTACGAAGAACACCGATGATTACACACACTATCAGAAATATAAAGGAAAATACAAACGTTCAGTAGACATTGAAAATAGAGAAAGATACCTAAATAAAATACATCAATCAGATAATAAACAATAGACAATTTGGAGATAATTAATAAACATTCCAATATAATAATAAAAGTAAACCTTGTTCTCAATTAAATGCCGCCGACCTGAACAATGTATTTGTAGTGGACGGTGTGCACAATATGAGTAGGAATGAGCAGGAATAATGGTCAAACATTTAAACCCTACCTAACAAAAATTAACATACAGAGCAACATGTCGTGCTATCTTACACCGGGGAATGAACAAGATCTGTACAATTTTGTCTGTAAAATTAAAGCAAAACCGAGACAAGATCACTACGAAGTATCAACTAAATCACTGAAAAATATCTATACTGCATAATATACAGCATAATGCTGCCACTAACAGTCATGATTAATAAATGCTTGGTGGAAGGTGAATTTCCTGCGGAGTTAAAAATTTCTAGAGTAATTCCTATCCATAAAAAGAGTGACGTAAATTGTCCACAAAACTATAGAACTATATCCATTCTGCCTGCGATATCAAAAATATTTTAATATGTGATAGCTGCAAGACTTTTAGAATATTTTGAAAAAAACAATCTTTTATGCGAAGCCCAACACAGCTTCAGGAAATAGAAGTACGAATACAGGAATAACATGGACTTTGAAGTCTCTGTTAGAAGCTATAGATAACCACTAGTATGGGGAGATCACATGCTTTGACTTGACATGAGCTTTCGACACAGTCGATCATTCCATTTGGTGGACGTGCGGCAAGGTGTGCCACAAGGATTCAATCGCGGCCCCCTCTTATTTATCATATATATATATATATATATATATATATATATATATATATATATTAATGACCTTGCAATTAATATATCATCGGACCAAGTACGTCTGTATGCTGTTGACACATCAATTTTGGTAATGGACGCTACGAAAGAAATTACATTATTAAATTACACACGTGCAGCATGGCAATTCAATAGAGACCTAACTCTCTTAATTGTGTACAGCGCTTTAGTCAATTTTCCTGCAAGTTCATTTATGTGTTTGGACCATCCCAACTTGTTGTTTAAGTGTAATCCTAGGCATAGATATATATATATATATATATATATATTAATGACCTTGCAATTAATATATCATCGGACCAAGTACGTCTGTATGCTGTTGACACATCAATTTTGGTAATGGACGCTACGAAAGAAAGAAGAGACCGCAGATATCCCATCTAGTCGAACAACAATCAAATAATCTCACACTAAATTCCACAAAAACACAAAAGCTTCGATTTACAACTAAAACAAGTGAAGGTATAGAGGTTATAAAGTGCCTAGGATTACACTTAAACAACAAGTTGGGATGGTCCAAACACATAAATGAACTTGCAGGAAAATTGACTAAAGCGCTGTACACAATTAAGAGAGTTAGGTCTCTATTGAATTGCCATGCTGCACGTGTGTAATTTAATAATTCAATGGAGGTAATACGTTAGTGCTGGAATTAGTCCCTCTCTCTCTCCCTCCATAAAGGCGAGGTGGGGGTAACTTTATAATCTTAAATAGAAATTTTATTACAGATTAGAATTTTACTGGAAAAAGTGCGTAGAATTTGTTTGAAACATTTTTCAATTCATAACAGATGGCGATGTAATCGATGAAATTCAATTTTCTTCAATTTCTCGCACTAAAAACCAATGCATACGATTCTGCAATACATGTGCAATAAAAAACACGTGTTCTTTATAAATAATCAAAATTAGTCTTATATATAAATATAATATAAATTGCTGGTGAATAAATTACTTTTAGCGTAACCCAGCATACTGCTGTGAATTGTGATTTTGAAATTTTCTTATTCACAATTCACAACCAATCTGTCCAGCTTGGATATTCAGTCGGTTTATTTTCAAAATGGGACTGCTTTTCTCTCAGGGTTCAAATCGGAAAAGTGGAAAACACAATTGAATTAATATTATATTTAGGCGCCACTCAAAATTTATTTGATAAAAATAGGAATAATGTCTTTGAGTTACTTATAAGCACAAGCGCAAAAAGGTCAAATTTAAAAAATACACACAATAAACTTTAAATGAATCTTTAATACAAAAATAAAAAAAAAAAAAAAATTTTATAAAGTATAAAGACTAATATTGCCTCATTTAACAATATTATTAAGGTAAAAATATCGCATGGAAATGACCGCAGCATACGATAAAAAACTTCCTTAGTGACTTCCGAACAAAAACTAATAAATTACAAATATGCTTTTTAATTTCTCCCACAAGAAACAAAATCAAAATAAACAAAATTGACAGCTCGAAGCAAACCTAACACATGCGCAACCACATGAAAAAATGCCCTTGATATCCCAAGCGTACTAAACATTTTTCGGTTACAGGAAAGCTTTTTATACTAGAAATTTTAAAAAACCTTCTTTGTCATTTATATCAAATAACTAAGATTAAATATCAAAACAATAATAATAATAAAATTAGAAAATACAGTATTCAATTCGTTCAATATAAAAATAAGATATCTATATTAAAATATATTACTTACGTAAAAATTATATTCAAAAAAATCGAGACAAGGTGTGTAAGAAAGTATTAAAAATCAATTACGAGATTCACAAACTCGTAAATAACTCGGTAATGATTCTCAAGCACAAACCACAATTTAAATTAAAAACAAAAACCGCAATTACTTGAACAAAGATAAAGATTTATCTTTAAATAAACACACCTTTCTTACTACACTGCACACTTGTGTCTGGTTAGTCCACATGAAGCACGTAGGCTTCGTATAAAAAAATACAGTTATCAATCTCGTCCACATCAAATCCGGCTTGCTCCAACTGCACAAGTCAAATATATATTTAAGTTCATAATAAAAATACAATCATAAATAATAAAACTTTTCAAAATATTTGTGGGGAAAAGTTCATAGCAATAAGTAATACCACTTTGGTCTGCTGAATTAACCTGAGTCTCCTCGCCTCTCACGTATCAGGGTGCTTGATTTATGTAAGTCCCTTCGCCTCTCACTTATCAGAGTGTTCGATTTCCCCGCGCTTAATCATCTTTCAATGAATGTAAGTGCTCAAAATAATGGCCTTCGAGCAGTGGCGGTTCTTGATGACGTACGATGTGCGCTGCTGCACGGATGAGACTACTTCGAACTATTTCGGAAGATTTCGGTACGGTTACTTGCTTCTCTGTATATATGAAAGCTTAAACGAAGCAGTCTCATCCGTGCAGCAGCGCACATCGTACGTCATCAAGAGCCGCCACTGCCTTCGAGTTCAAAACACTTATTGATTCGCATTTCAAATGAGTGTAGGCAACTAGGAAGTGTATCTTCTTGAATTTCGGCACAAGCATTTCTGATTCGCTCAATCATATTTTCACGTGTTGTTGGTACTTGATTGTATATTTTGCATTTGAGATAACCCCATAAAAAAATGCCAATTTACTGAACCAGCTCCACCGATCCAGCAACCATTGAAATTACGATCAAGTACTTCACGTGCTACCACAGAATAGTGTGCTGGACAACCATCATGTTGAAACAACATGTTCTGTCGCGCTTCTAAGCTAACGTCTTCAAGTAGTTGTGGCAGTTCATTTTCTAAAATGTCTCGGTAAATTTCACAATTCAAGTAGCCTTCAATAATGTGGGAGCCGATGACTTTGTTCCCAATTATTCCACACCACACGTTGACAGTATAGGAGCGCTGGTGTTCAATTTGGCGAAGCCAGTGCGAATTCATGAGCGAAGGAAATCGCGTTGACCAAGCATGTGAAGAAGGACGCCCGTTCCTGGGTTATGATAATAGTACTTTCTTGATAAGAAATTTTTCGTGGTATTCTTTTTATTGAAAACTAATTGCAGAATCGTATGCATAGGTTCTCAGTGCTAGAAATTAAAAAAAATGGATTTCATCGATTACAGTACCATGTACCATGAATTGAAAAAAATAGTTCCGACAAATTCTACGTACTTTTTACAGTAAAATTCGAATCTGCAATAAAATATTGATATTCCTATTTAATGTTTCAAAGTTACCCCCTCCCCACCTACATGGAGGAAGAGAAAGGGACTAATTCTAGCACTAACGTATTTCCCCTTTTGAATTGTTAAATTTTAAATCTGAACAGTTTTTTGTGAACTGTTTATTTTTCGAGATTTTTGAAAGTTTCAAGTTAAAAAATACACCTGGTATGTTCGGAATCTAAAATCTTTTAATTTCAGTTATTATATTTAAATGTATATATCTTTATTAATCCTCATTATGTATTGTAAACTCATGTAACTGTTAAGCCACTTGAATGTACAAGATCAAAGTTTTCAAGGTAGCTATGCGTTTCCTGCTGTGTTTAGTTTATATATAATCCTTTTATTGCGACCATTTTTATTCACATGTGCATTTGGAAATTTTGAACCCAAAGTAATTTCTAGTCGTCACGCTTCCTCATATAGTTTACTAGGGATCTTGGAAGAGGAGTGGTTAGTTATTGTACTACTTCAATCACATCATTAACATAGAATAGTTGTGAGATCGCATTAACAAGCTTCTTCTGTACCATAAACTTAATAAACGAGTTAGTTAATACAAAAATATCATCCAGTCTTACAAAAGCTACCAGTCTTCAATTCAAGGGAACTGGCGATCGCTTTAGATCCTCTAACATAACCTAGTATCTACCGATTTACAACCCGTAGATCACTTAGTCCCTTCAGATTAAAAACCAGGGTTTACAGAAGTGCTAAATCAGCACGAAAACTACAGTCGACCTAAAACCATTATCTTCTTGTCACATGGTCCTCTGTACCAGGATTTTAGCATCTTCTCGTTACACCATATACATGTATATCTTTAAATTATGAAGGTTTAAAGTAATCATTTGCACAAGAAATCATGAAATTAAACAAATAGTATAATTGAGATGCTCTTTTTACAATTTCAAGCGTGTCTTAAATAGCAAAAAATATATTTATTATCACAAAATAAACCAATTTATTTTGTTAGAAGTCATGTTCCTTAGCTACCATAAAGCGATAGTATAATCAATTTCAACATGGACTTTCCATTCATGACACGTTACCAAGAATCTTGGTCTTGCTCGGGACGTGAATAAGGAGGACGGGCATAGTCCTGTGAGGCGTATTCAAGCAACTCTGAGATATTCTAAAGACAATTAACACAATCTTTCGCAAATATTTTAAAGTACCTAAAGCTTTATTACCGTTCGATTTCCCACAATTTTAGTTCAGTTCAAAAATAAGACAGTGTAAGATGGTGCATCTACAAGTACACTAGATCGCTTTACCAATGAATCTTCTTATTTAATGTAGAACATAATTACAGATGATGAAAATTGGGTATGCTACTGTGATTCCGGAAAAAAACAACAATCATTAGTTTGGATTTTGGAAAAATAATTGCTGTGATATGAATTGCTTTTCTATAAATCCATCACAATAGTTTAATGCTACTGCTAACTCTACTATTAATATTGTTACTTCAGAGCATTTTATTAATTGCTGGTAGTATATTTTGTGAATAATTAAATTAAAAATAATAAAGTATTTATATTTAAATATTAATGTGAAACCAACCAAAATAATGAAACAAATACTTTTTCATTGGGCACTGGAATTATATACAATAAATATCTTTCACTAAAAAATATTTCGATTGTCCCGAAGTGTGGACATGGATGCAATTGACACACCAGGAAATTACCTGTCTATCAAGAGTGACATGCACATGTTCTAAATATTTATCACGTGTTTACTACAGAATTTCATACTACGTAGTTACAAAATACATATATTGATACCAAATGCCAATGATAGAGGTTTACTTGAACTTGACATAAGAAAATACGAGAACTGTAATAATCAAATTCTAAAAATCTATAAAAACATGTACACGTGCGTCTCCCTTATACAAAAACAAATCAAATTGGATATAAACACAAAATTAACTATAAGGATTGTGAAAATACCCAATTTTGTGCAAGCTGCTTTTAGAAACAACTAAATTCAAACAAAATAGCAAGCTTAAGCTCGTAAATCTATCATTGACAAAGTGGTTACACAGAAACGCATGCGTCTGGTAGTTGAAGCAAAAGCTGGTAAATACGTACTGTGTGTTCATGCATATACAGATACAAATTTGTTTTTATACAGATTTGTATTATTTTGTATATGTATATAGTTAACATTCTGAACTTACTGCAAATGAGAATTAATCTCATTTCTACATGCAAATGTCGCCTTATATGATGCAATTTCGACAAACTAAGTTTGTACCAGTATATACAGGCTGGCCCAAAATGACCGAAGGGTTTGAATTCCTTGTAACTTTTTTATTATAATTTTTTTTTTGTTGTTTTCAGTATTTTGTAAAGAAGACTGGGGGAATTTAAAATGGAACAGTACACAATTGAACAACGCGCCAAAATCGTTGAACTTTATTTCTCAAATCAACGATCCATTGTTTTGACTCAGCGTGCATATCGTCGTTATTTTAATGTGCGGGTTGGACCCTCAGAGTCAACAATAAACCGTCTGGTTGCAAATTTTAGAGAACAAGGGGCAGTAAGGAACCTTCCTGGTGCCGGCAGACGACGAACGGTGCACACGGATGACAATATTGAACGGGTACAGGAGTACCCGGGACGATGGAGAAATATCAACCAGAAGACGTTCGACACAACTTGGCCTCTCAAGAGGGTCTCTGCAGAGAATTTTGCATACAATAAGAATGTTTCCATACAAAATTCAGCTTGTCCAACAATTGAAACCGACAGATTACCAGCAACGACTTGATTATGCAATTTATTTTCGTCAAAAAGCAGAAGATAATCATGATTTTATTCATAATTTAATTATGAGCGACGAAGCCCATTTCCAATTAAATGGTTTCGTTAATAGGCAAAACTGCAGGATATGGGCTACGGAAAATCCAAGAGTAGTTCAACAGCGAGAATTACACCCACTTAAGTGTACCGTTTGGTGCGGTGTTTCGTCGGAAAGGATAATTGGCCCATATTTTTTTGAAAATGAACACGGTGTCGCCGTTTCCATCACTGGTGTTAGATATCGGACATTGTTGGAAAATTTTTTAAGGCCAGCCGTGGAAAACCATCCGCAAGTATGGTTCCAACAGGATGGAGCCACAGCGCACACTGCGAGGGACACAATGGCTCTTTCACGTGAACGAATTATTTCCCATACAAGCGATTTAAATTGGCCTCCGCATTCACCGGATTTAACCGCTTCAGACTGTTTCCTTTGGGGTTATTTGAAAGGAAAAGTCTATATTAATAAGCCTCGAACCATACAGCAATTAAAAAATAATATACGCGACGAAATCAGCAACATAACACCTGAAGTTTTGCGTAAGGTTATGGAAAATGTTTTGGAAAGAGCACGAATATGCGAAGCAGAAAATGGCCACCACTTGCGAGATATAATTTTTCATAATTAAATTAAAAATATTCTCCATTAATATACTGTATTTAAAATTAAAAAACTTTAATAATTATGTCTTAAGTAAGAAGTTATAATGAACTCAAACCCCTTCGGTCATTTTGGGCCACCCTGTAGAACACAACACACCAACAAATAAGTTCAGAATGTTTAATACATTAAATGAAAACGTAGTAACTTTAAATAAAATAATTTTTACTGATGAAGCTACGTTTTCCGTAAATGGTGAAGTCAACTCTCGGTTCGTATCCTACATTTATCCATTGAAAAACATTAAATTCCCTTTCCATTAATCCATTAGGTATTGGTCCCGTACAAATCCTCATGCCCAAAATCTAACCCAAACACAGTACCTTCAAAAGTCAATGTCTGGATTGAACTAATAAGCGATATATATTGGACTATTTTTTATTGACGGTAACCTCACTGCAGCAAAATATCTGTATCTCTTGCAAGACCACATCATTCCATCAATTGAGATGCTAAGTGTTAATGAGCCTAGGTTCCAAGGGTCTTCAGCACATTCTACTAACGCCGTGAGGAATTTTTTGAATAACGCATTTCAAAGACGATGAATGGGCAGATTAGGCCCCATACCATGCCCCCAAGATCAGCTGATTTGTTTCCAAATAATTACTTCCTTTGGGGTTACCTGTAAAGTAAAATTTATAGTAACGTGCGAATACGTAACTTGGTCGAACTGAAAAACCGTATACGAACTGCATATGATGGAATAAACCCAGAATCAATTCGGAATACCCTGCATTGCTTTCAAGATCGCCTTGCTTATTGCCTTGAAAGACAAGGAGGGCACTTCGCAAACTTTCTATGAAATTAGACTACGCTATTATTTGTTACGTTTAAAAATATTATTTTTAAATAAGAAATGAGCATTTTGTTCAGTGCTATACTTCCTTTTTCGCTTTCCGATTGTATATAGGGGCAGCAGGCAGACAGATGACGTAAGCGCGGGTACATATGCCGTAGTAAGAACCAAACCCTTCATGAGACTGCATCTGACTTTAGCCACTTCAGTTTATTAGATCGATCAGTGCAGATGTGTATAGGTGTGTGCCTTTTTTAAGTATCGTGAGATTTATAAAGTTTGAGAAAAATTTTCACTAAGTAAGTATATTTAATGTGGCCACACTTTGGTGAATAAAGCCCCAAGGTAATTGGATTAATCAGTACACCTGGCCTCGCTCGTAATTAGTTACCCTCTTAAACAACAAGAGTTAAGCGAGTGACTTCCATTTTACACGTAGTTGTCAGATTTGTTGATTGAATATGCCGGTTTTCAATTTTTAATCTCGTAGGGTCCTCCTCGTTACCGAATCCTTATTCACCGATTACCGTTGTCAGACATCGTTCGTCGGTATTAGCAGCTTGGAAAGCGAGGTAGCGAAGTGGAACAAGGAAAGGAATAGACGCTTCGTCGATGCGGAAATATCGCCCTAACCGCCAGAAACGTTTTCTTTGTAATCACCATTTGAAAGTAGCTAGATTCCTTAAGTAAATACTTTCTACATATATGACACTAATTATTCGAACATCATATCGCGAAAATGCAATTGATTTGCACAAATTTGCCAACTACGGGCACAATATAATATCTGTTTCTTAATGCAATTTAGGAATTCCCGGCGATTCGAACTTCAGTCCCTTAATAGCTTAATGGTAAAAGCGTGGTCCGGCAAACCAATGGAAGTAGGTTCGAATCTTTCATCAAGGCGAATTTTTTTTTCAGTAAAAAATTCGAATAATTAGCGTCGTATATGTAGAAAGCATTTATTTCATTCACATCACTTCGCGAAAATGTAATTGATTTGCATAGCTAGATACTTATTTACTATTTTTAATTTTCTAACATTTAGAAGTTTAGAACAAAGTAATATTCAGTTAATTGTAATATTTGTTAAATTCATTTGAATTTATTTAATGACCATTATTACTTAGCATACCGTTTTTCTAAAGTTTATTTAGTATCATATCTTTGTTGGAGAATTAAGACCTATTGACCTTAATGATTGTTCGAAAACAGAATATTAATTCGAATAGTTAAAAACTCAAAACGGTAGTGTCATTTCTTTTTGGCGAATTTAAAGCTTCTGCTGAGGAATGACTAACAATATTTAAGATCCTTCAACACAAGTATTGTAGAATTTTATTTAGTGCTCTAGCTATTAACAAGATAAACAGCTTTTCCAATATTAATATTTTCTCCTATAAATATATATAAAAATGTGAACTTTTATTGCTCTTATTGTACTATTTTGCAATCAACTAAATAATATTCACTTTCTCGCCACGGCATGTAACATTGTCAAAACGTTTTCATAAAAATAAATCAAATACCAAATTTCCCTATACTGAAAATGCTATTCATTTATTAATTTTCAATAATTTTTACGCTTCAGGAGATACGATAAACATTTATTTAAGAAGTCGTCAACAGTAATACGAATAATTTTTTATATATATCGTACGTGCAACTCTGCATAAATAAACATTTGACCGACCTCGCTCCGGTTACTGTCCTAATTTTAGTACCTATTCAGAACATTTTCCCAGTCTTCCTCTCCTGACCTAATTCTGAAAACCGATTCATGTTGCACCATCTGATTCTATGACGTCACGCACTTCTCTCTTGACGTCACAGCCGTATAAAACAAAATATACGGGCTAGAGTTCGGAAACCTGATTTAGGCTAGCGGTAGCTCCAGGCTACAGAATCGGAAACGGAAGTTAATAAAAAAATGCCACGGAATACCTAAAAAGGGAAGCAAATTTAAAATGAACATTAAACGTAAATATATGGTTTCAAGAAAGCCAGTGTTCCTGCATAACAAAACATTAAATAATAAATTAATTCAAAGTAAAGACTTAAAAATATGTATTTGAATTGCTTTAAAATTAAATATTCTGAACACTATTACATATGTACAGAGGGCGGCGGATCTTGTTCATACTACATATTTCCAATCTAAAACGTGGTAGTATAAGACAAATTAAATAAACTTTCATTACTATCATATTTAGGTAGGTACAGAATATTACAAAAGCAATGAATAAATTTTTGAACTTGGCGAATAAATCAAAAAGAATTCCTGAAAAGCTTGTCTTATATGACGAAGAGTATAGTTACTCAAGAAAAACTGTTACTAAGTATACTAATTCTCACAGTGTTTAGTAAGATAGTCTTTTATCTTGTTTGTCTTGTCTAATAACACTTATATCATGCATTTTCTATTGCAGATTATAGTGTGTGACATTTATAAGTTTTCCATTAATGAGTGCAATATAGGTACATAATTTTCGCAGACTTGAAATGTCGGTTTGTATACTCTACTCCAGCTAGTAAATTGCATCCTGACATTATATGATCAATTGTTCAGAGTATAAGCTGCATTCTCTGCACTTATCATTTACGATTGTATTTTTATTCTTCATGCCACACTTCCCGTAATTTTTCGTGTTTATGACCTGATCCTTTATAGTTGTAATTGCAAAACCTTCTGTTTCCTGATGTATGAAAAATATTTATATGTTTTTTTCCAAGCAGTGCCTTTACTGACCACGCATTTAGAAACAGTAAATTTTAATTTTGATGATATTTCATTTCGGCGTTTGCTGGAAGATTTCAAGACGCGTAACTTCTATTTGCTTTAATAACTGAATTATGTAAGGAGTTATTAGTTTTCAAAGATATGTCGAAACTTCTTATAAAATTTTTTGATATCTATCATGACTCTTCCTCCTAGTTCTCTAGACAGATGCGGCCGTTCTGTATATGCTCTATCGTCTTGTATTAAGTTAAGATCGTCCTTATGCGCATGATTAATTGACTCAAGTTTGTACTGGTCCATTATATATGTACCTATTAGTATATACAGTGCATTCGTAAAGTAGCGGATAAATTCAATAAAAATTAAGAGGGAATTTTTTCAAAAAAACCCTCAGACCCGTCGATTTTTATTTTTAGTTTAGAGTTTTCTTACGTGAAACTGAAATATACAGGGTATCTCTAAAAACGATATGACGCCATTTTTTTAATATAAACACCCATATTTTATTACAGAATTCGAAAGGGCAGATTTTTTACATACGACAAATTAATTTTGGATGATGTTTACATAAGGAAATTTTGAAGTAATATTATCGTAAACATTAAAAATGAAAAGATAATCATCTAAATTAAATGTTCGAATTGAGCACCATTAACAATCAGACAATAGCCAAGACAATTAAGAAATTCTTTTTGAACGTTATCAATGACATCTGCGATAATGTTTTTAATTTCTAATAATAAGCGCACGAACAGGTAAAGCGTAGTGTGGCGGCGCTCCATCTTTAGAATATTTAAAAGCACGAATACGCCAAAAAATTAGAAACATTACCGCAGATGTCATCAACAACGTTCAAAAAGAATTTCTTAATCGGCTTGGCAATTGTCTGATTGTTAAGGGTGCTCAATTCGAACATTTAATTTAGATGATTATGTTTCCATTTTTAATTTTTACGATAATATTACTTCAAAATTTCCTTAGGTAAACATCACCCAAAATTACCTTGTCTTATGTAAAAAAAAACTGCCCTTTCTAATTCTGTAATAAAAAATGGGTGTTTATATTTAAGAAAAGAAAAGATGACGTCATAGCGGTTTTTGAAGATATCCTATATATTTCAGTTTCACGTGAGAAAACTCTAAACTAAAAATAAAAATCCAAGCGTCCGAGGGTTTTTTTGAAAAACTTCCCTTTTAACTTTTATTGAATTTATGCGCTACATTATAAATTTTCTATCGTCTGTATCGTCTATACAGGGTGTCCAGAAACTCTCCTGACAAACGAAGACCGGAGTTTCCTCAGATAATTTTAAGACAATTAAACCCAAATTCACCTAGTCCGAAAATGCTTCCTAAGGGAGCTAGAGTTCTTTGAAGATGGCGCCTTGTATTTATTTTTTTTTCATTCCTCCAGAACGCTTCTATTTAGAAAAACAAAAACTGGTATGCTTATTTATCCTCCAGGGATGATTCGATTTCATCAATTGCAAATTTCTAGTACCGATCATAGGCGTCCGTTTTGGGTAGGTCAACGGTTATTTTAAGGCATAACTTTTTTGTCTTTAACTTTTAAGCATTTGTGACACTAGATTATTAAATTTTCAGGTATTCCAGTACTAAAAGGTACTCTTACTTTAAGTCGGTAGGATACACCGTTTTCTAGAAAAATCGATTTGTAAATTTTTCGTTTTTTCTTCATTAAAGTTCAATTTTTTATTTCTTGCAATAGTTAGCTCTGAACTGCCAACAGAAGTAAAACCTACGTTTTTCATTGTCAAATTGTTGCCATTTCGCGAAGTTTATCTTTTCATTTTTTACTTTGTGTTATTCAAACACAACGATTTCAATTTTTTAAAAAATGGTTTTTACTAATGAGGAACACGCCGATATGCATTTAGTTTATGGCGAAATGAGGTGTAACGCGGCGCAACGTACGCTGAAAAATTTCCCAATCGTCAGCATCCCACTCACTCAACATTTACAGCTCTTCATCAACGATTAAGAGAAACAGGTTCAGTGGTCCCAAAAAATAATGAAACAGGGAGACATAATGATGTAACAGCAGAACATGAAGATGTTGTTTTAGTGGAAGTTGAGGAAAATCCAGAAATTAGCGTTCGAAGACTATCTGTCATGTACCCCACAATTTCAAAATCTTCCGTAGGAAATATCTTACACAAAGAAAATTTATATCCTTTTCATTTTACAAAGGTGCAAGCACTGCTAGAAGGAGATTTTCCTGCTCGCGTAGAATTCGCTAGATGGTTACAAAATCAGAAAAATCAAGATGAAGATTTCTTCAGGAACATTTTGTTTGGTGACGAAGCTACATTCTCAAAAAATGGAATTTTTAATGTACATAATGCACATTATTATGCGTACGTTGGTGACAATCCCCACGTTGTTCAAGAATTTAAGCATCAGCATAGGTTTAGCATAAACGTCTGGATAGGAGTAGTTGACGATTATCTACTTGGATCTGTGGAATTCCCTGCTCGTTTAAATGGTGCTGATTACTTACATTTCCTGCAAAATATTTTACCTGATTTGTTAGATGAGGTGCGTTTAAATATTCGGCAAAACTTATGGTTTCTACAGGACGGCTGTCCGGCCCACTTTAGCAGGAATGTACGAGACTTTCTAGATAATAACTACGAAGACCATTGGATTGGAAGAGGCGGTCCAGTTGCTTGGCCAGCAAGGTCGCCGGATTTGAATCCTTGCGATTATTGTGTTTGGGGATACATAAAAGCATTTGTTTATTCCGTTCCGATACAAAATCGCGCACAACTCTGGCTAAGGATACAAGATGCTTGCAACGAATTTAGAAATAACTTTGGAATTTTTGCAAAAATTCGGCGTTCTCTAAGCAAAAGGGTAACTTTTGTAATAATCTACCTTTGATACTTGTTCTTTTTTTGTTAGTTTCGTTCCATTGTAATAAATAATTTGTTTTTAATTTATTAAATTAATTTTCATCCATGCCTTGATAGTCCAAGCCAACTTCGTCGCTAAAAATAAGTAGGTACATAATAAATTGAACTTTAATGAAGAAAAAACGAAAAATTTACAAATCGATTTTTCTAGAAAACGGTGTATCCTACCGACTTAAAGTAAGAGTATATTTTAGTACTGGAATACCTGAAAATTTAATAATCTAGTGTCACAAATGCTTAAAAGTTAAAGACAAAAAAGTTATGCCTTAAAATAACCGTTGACCTACCCAAAACGGACGCCTATGACCGGTACTAGAAATTCGCAATTGATGGAATCGATTCATCTCTGGAGGATAAATAAGCATACCAGTTTTTGTTTTTCTAAATAGAAGCGTTCTGGAGGAATTTAAAAAAAAATAAATACAAGGTGAATTTGGGTTTAATTGTCTTAAAATTATCAGAGGAATCTCCGGTCTTCGTTTGTCAGGAGAGTTTCTGGACAGCCTGTATATGTATATATATATTGGCAGGGGGTATAAAATAGTTGTGTGCGTTTAATAAACTCTGCACATAGAATTATAACATATAAAATATAATTGATGCTTACATATAATTCTATCAAATGGTCTTAAGCAGGTAATTGTATTTACGTTATTAATTCAAATGGAGGGTGAATTACATAACGCTTTGATTCACCACTTACAAATAATTGTTGTGTTTAATATGTGTAAATTGATAGTGAAAATATAATTATCAGGTGAATGGATAGATGTAGATAATTGTATTTGCGTTATTAATAAAAATGGAGGGTGCAATACGCAACGCTTTGATTCAGCACTTATAAATAATTGTTGTGCTTAATATGTGTAAATTAATAGTGAAAATATAATTATTAGGTGAATAGATAGATCAAACAAATAGGTGAGCTACTTTATGTAAATTTAATTCTATATATTATGATGTAATTGTTTATATACTGAAATAATATGATGTTTACTCATATTTCTCTTCATTTTTAGCAAGTATTGAATAACCTTAAAATACGATGTTTTCTATACCTGCACTTAAATGAAACTGCGGATAGGATCGTTCAGATGGGATAGAGCTAGTTGGGTCTTCTTTTGTGCTGGAGCTTGTTTTAGTTTTACCTAGGTGCATAGGATGGATTTGTATTTTTTAACCCCAAAATTTGTTATTGGCTGCCAATTTTGGTTTCCACAGGAACTTGTTAACGTACTTTCTTTGGTAATAATGAATTCAGGTATTTATTATTAATATTGTCGGTCTATTCTAATTTTAAACTGTAGATCAAAAATAAAACGGCGTTCTTGTTGCCAATTGTGGAGAAGACGCTATTCCTCGCTAGATTTTTTCCGAAGCTGGGTTTTCGTATAATTTTAAGGTTCAGCACACTTTTAAATTATAGATTTGATTTTACATATATATTTTAATTATTTCCTAATGTTATTTTACATGCGCATGCGTAAAATATAAGTTTTGACCGCGAACGTATTTGAATTGTACAGCAGTTTTAAAATTACTTCAACGTAATTTAACTAGTTAAATAAATAAGTAATAGCTTTGATCTAAATAAATTTTATGCGGCAAATTGAAATAATAGATTTTTCTGAATATTTTAAATACATTTATAAGAATTAAACAGTGATTTTACGTTGTTTGATATTTTACAATTTTATACGCGTTGGTCTATCAAACTAGAATTTTTAAATTGAACGTTGAACAATATATATCTACATATATAACATTAGTGATTAATTAATGATATTTTTCTTGTTCCTACAATACATATTTACATCAGCAAAACTGAAGTACTACAAAAAATATACTCTGGATCACAACATACTTTTCTTAATTTTGGATTATGTCGATCTATTACAGCCTGACATAAAAATGTTTCCTATCTATCTATGTGGTAGGATGCGATTTCTCACTAAACAATGTGCTTTTAGTTTACAGACCCATTACTCGTAGTGTCCTGCAAGGCTCAATATTGGGCCTAATTTTATTGACTATTTACACATTTACATTTCACACAATTCTTTAAAGTTTAATCGGTCGATAGTGGGTAGTATGTCTCGACCTTGCTGTCAGAGAAATTTTTTGTGGCTTGTTTTCTCGTTTAAGACGAATATCGACAGTCAAATATCTTAGATCATTCCATGGGAGCGGTCGTAATAATAACTCAATGGTTGCCAATAACACCTGTACGTTGCGTTACGCTATTGTTAAAGCATGAATACTTTGCTTTTCACTAACATGGTTACTGGTTATGTTTTTTTCTAGCCATAACCAGATCTCCCTTTTAGCAGAATCCTTAGCGATTCCACATACAGGTTCTGGTCCTATGAAGCTCCTATTAGTACCTTCTTTGGCCAGTTCGTTGGCTATCTCATTACCTTTAATTCCATCATGTCCTGGCATCCATATCAGCGACATAGTATTGTCTTGTGCCAGTTTATTGAGGACCTGTTTACAATATTTCACCAGCTTAGATCTGGTAGATGGGTTCATAATGGCTTTAATAGCTGCCTGACCATCAGTCATTATGTTTATTTTTTTGTTTGTGCAGCCGGCTTCCCGAATTTCCTCGGCGCAGGCTGCGACTGCAAACAATTCGGTCTGGAAAACCGTAGCATGTTTCCCCAGACATATCGATATCTTCCTTCTAGGGCACATTCCGCATATGCCTGCACCTGCCCCCTGATTAGATTGTGATCTATCAGTGTACCAGGTATCGGCAACACAATCGCTCGAGCGACTTTTTGCCTGTTCCCTGATCGGTATTAATATGTTCAGCTTAGCTGTAAACATAATCTCAGGTGCCATACTGTCCGCCGGCAGTTGAAATATCGGCTCTTCCAGTATAGTTCCTGTGATATCTATATAGCTCCATACAACCCTATTAGGACACCATACGTCATTGGCCTTCAGTCTCAGGATCGCAGCCATTGCTTCTACCTTTACAAGTAGTTCTAGCGGAGAGAGACTCACGATAGCCTCCATGCAGGCGGTTCCCTTGCTGTTTAGCTTCCGTAATCCCAACAGAGCCTGTCGCTGGAGAGTCGTGAGGAGCCCCACGACGATATCCGCTCCGTCTTCCTCCACCAGACAACTCCATAGGTAATCGTTGGTCTTACTACTGCTGTGTACAACGAGTGTACCACATTTGGTTTTAGTTCCCAGGTCTTGCCAACAGCTCTTCTGCATCTCCAGAAGAGCTGCGTCGCCCTATCTGCCACTTTGACTATCTGCCTGCTCCAATTCAGTGTCGCATCAAGTGTTATGCCTGAATGCTTCACTTCATTGGTTAGTTCTAACTCTTGTCCAAACAGCCTTACGCTGCCCAGATCATTTAGTTTTCTCATGTTGGTAAAGGCTACCAACATGGTTTTTTGAGGATTGATAGTTAATCCTTCCTCAAGGCACCATCTTTCCACAATTCGCAGAGCATTTCGCATGATGCTCGCCACTGTCGCCGGGAATTTCCCCTGAGATACTATGACAATGTCATCGGCGAACTCCTGCGTCTATATTCCCTGGTCATTTAATGTCCTGAGGAGATTATCCACTACTAGACTCCATAGTAACCGTGACAATACGCCTCCTTGAGATACCCTTTTGTTGTCCGCATGGAGATCGTTTTGTTTTGCATTTGGGCATGAACTGCTCTGCTAAGCAGCATGTTATGAACCCAATTGCATGTGGTGCTTTTTATTTTTCGATCTCTTAAAGATAGAATAATGGAAGACGTCGAGGTGTTATCGAAAGCTCCCTCTATGTCTAAGAAGAGTGCAATATCCTTGTAGGCTCCTTTCGAGCCCTCTCACCTGGCTATGCAGGGCACCCTCACCTGATTTTCCCATCTAGCATGCCCATTGCAGTGGGTGTATAGGAGATCTATCCAGAGCTCCTGCTTTAATATTTAAATATATCATTTTTTCAATAATCTTCATGATGAAAGAGGTAAGACTAATTGGTCTAAATGATTTAGGGTGGATATATGTTCCTTTTGAACGAAGAAGATATAATGTGGTAATACATGGATTAGTGACAGGAACAAATGAAACTCTGGAGCTGAAAAAACAAATTAAAACCTTCATAGGTGAACAGCTAGAAATAGAGATCACCCCGAAATCTATCAAAAAAGTAGGAGCTAGAACATGTGTTGTCGAACTGGGTCGTGAAATGGAAATGAATGAAATTATGAAGAATAAATCGAAATTAAAAAATAAAGGAGGGGACAGGATATATATTGATGATGACTTAACGCCAAAGGAACTAGAGAAACAATCGCAACTAAGAAAATTTGCCAAAGTCGAAAGGGAAAAAGGAAAGACAACAAAAATTGGGTATAACAAAGTGATGGTAAACGAGGAAGAATGGAGATGGAACAAAAGTACTGGGAAAGTTGAAAGCAACAATCAAAAAACTAAGGAAGAATAAACAGAAGGGGAAAAATGAAAACGACATTGGCAAACAAATGGATGTGATTATGGAGAAAAATAAAAGTGCGAACGGACATAAAGTAGGTAAATATATAATAGCAAGAAACACCGCTGGAAAAGTTGGTGGAATAGTAAGAAAACGTACGACAAGCAAAGAAGATGAAAATAGAGCAGTGGATAAGAGAAAACATATGTGGGAAGAAAGGAAAATAAATAAAATAAATAAAATAACAAAGAAAGAAAAAGTTTGGAAAATAGGAACGTGGAATGTCAGAAGCTTAACAGGAAAGGAAGAGGAATTAGTAGAATAATTGGAAAAAGTAAACGCAGATATTGTTCGCATCACCGAAACAAAAAAGAAAGGTAATGGAGAAAAGATCATAGAAGGAGGACACCTATTAATATACAATGGAGTTAATGAAAGAAACAGAGCTAGTGAGGGGGTGGGATGCTTTATTAAGAAAGAAAATATAAAATACATACAGAAATGGACCGGAATATCAGAAAGGATATTGAAACTAGAAATGAAAATAGATGAAGAAGTAAAAACAACCATCATAGTAGTGTACGGCCCTAACGAAGATGAAAAAAAACAGTGCAAAGGATGAATTTTGGGATCAACTAACAGAGGTGGCAGAAGAAAGTGAAGGAAGATTATTAATAATAGGAGACCTAAATGGAAGAGTAGGCAAGAAAGATGATGAAACAGGAAATGTAATAGGTATAAACGGAGAAAATGTCAGAAACAATAATGGACGAAGATTAATAGAATTCTGCATTCTGAACAATTTAATAGTTACAAACACCTTCTTCACACACAAGAATATACATAAATATACTAGAGAAATAGTAAGTAGGAAGGAAAGATCAATAATAGATTATGTCATAATTAACAAACCATATAGAAGAGAAATAATAGATACAAAAGTAAGAAGAGGCTGTGAAATATATTCCGACCACTACATAGTGCTATCAAAAATAAAAATAGAAATAAAAGACCAGAAACAAACAGAAATGTACAAGACAAATAGTAAATCTAAAAGTAAAACAGTAAAAGAAGTAATAAGAACATATAAACTCAGAGAAGAGGTGATAGCAAATATATATAAAGAAAAAATAGAGGCAGAAACGATAAAAAGCAAAGAGAGTTTAAACAACGTGGAGGTGGAAGACATGTGGAAAATAATTAAAGATTCAATAATGAAAATAGCTAAAGAAACGTGTGGAAGCAGCAAAACAGACAAAAACAAAAAGCAAACAAGATGGTGGAATGAGGAAATTAAAAGGGAAGTAAGGATGAAGAAAGACAAATGGAAAAATTATCTTAGTGAAAAGAACAAAGATAATTACGACAAGTACAAGGAACAGAGGTTAAAAGTGAAGGGGATGGTGAAAGAAGCGAAACAACAAGCTTGGGAAGAATTTGGGGAAAAGATGGAACAAGACAGTAAAGGTAACCAAAAGTTATTCTATAAAATATTGAAGACACTAAGAAAAGGTAAACAAAACAAAATTAGATACATAAGAGCAGAAAACGGGAGAATTTTAGAAGACGAAGATAATATAATGAAAAGATGGAAAGAATATTTCGAGGGAATGCTTAACACAGAACAAATAAACTTAATATAGGAAATAGAGGTGAGCGAAGAAAACATAGAAAGTGTGGAGGGGGGAGGCGAGGAACCGATCAAGAAGGAAGAAATAATGGAAGCTATAAGGAAGTTAAAACGAGGCAAGGCGGCAGGACATAACGATATAACAGCGGATATGATAAAAAATATGAAGGAAAACGGCATAGAAGTCCTAGTGAAATTGTTTAATAGGATTTGGAATGAACAAAATGTACCAAAGGACTGGGAAGTAGGCATAATACTACCCATCCACAAAAAAGGTGACAATAAAGAGTGTAGCAATTATAGAGGAATTACACTACTCAGTGTAATGCTAAAAATATATGAGAGAATCCTAGAAAAGAGATTAAAAATATTAATTGATCACCAACTAGAAGAACCGCAAAGCGGATTTCGGAAAGGCAGAGGAGCGCACGATCACATTTTCACTATGAAACAACTGACAAATAAGACTATATATGCGGCCTTCATAGACATAGAAAAAGCTTTTGATAGTATTCCAAGAGAAGAAGTTTGGAAATGCCTTAAAAAAAGAGGAATAGGCGAAAAACTCATAAAAGCTATAAGAACCATATACCAGAAAACTAGAAATTATGTGAGAACTGAAAATAGGAAGTCCGAAGAGTTCATAAACAAAGAAGGACTGAGACGAGGAGGGGTGCTCAGCCCCGTACTATTTAACATAATATTAGATGATGTACTAAAAGAAATAAGGGGAATAACAATGAAACTACAAGTAGGGTATAAGAATATGGAGAGGGTTGAAATAGCAGAATGTGTCTTCGCTGATGATATAATAATATACGCAAAGAACGAAAGAGACTTACAAGAAAACCTAAACACATGGAATATAGCACTAAAAAAGAGGAATCTAAAAATAAACATTGATAAAACAAAAGTGATGACAATAGGGAGAAATGATTTAAAAGTAAAAATTGAAATAGAAGGAAGAAACATAGAACAAGTACACACATTCAAGTACATCGGAATAAACATACATAAAGACGGAAAAGAAGATATGGAAATAAACAGCAGAATAGAAAATGCAACAAAACTATATTGTGCACTAAACAACACATTTATAAGAAAGAAGGAAATAACGAAGAAAACAAAAATCACAGTATATAACGCATTGTTCAAACCAATAACGACGTACGGATGCGAAAGCTGGATACTTAATAAGCATATGAAGAGCAGACTACAAGCCGTAGAAATGAAATACCTAAGAGCGGTGAAAGGAGTTAGTAGAAGGGACAAAATAAGAAATGAAGTAATAAGACGAGAATTAAATGTACAACCCATAATGGAAGAAATCGTAAAACAACAACTAAGGTGGTTCGGTCATGTAGTAAGAATGGAAGAAGAAAGACAGACTAAAAGACTATGGCTAGCAAGAACAACGCAGAAGAAAACAAGAGGAAGACCACAAAAAACGTGAGACAATGTCATAGTGGAAAATTTAAAGAAAAGAGGATTAACATTGTACGAAGGGAAGAGAATAGCGAGAAACAAAAAGGAATGGGCAAGATTTATATATAAGGAATAGTTATATAAGCAAAATGTAAATAGCTTGACACCCTAGGGGTAAACAAGCTTATAGATTATAATAATAATAATATGTTCCTTTTCCGGGCTTCGGAATAAACACTACCCTAGTTTCTCTCCATGCCCTAGGAATATAATCCATAGCATGGCTAGACCTGAATATCTCCAATAGAGGACCCATAATTTCACCAATTCCCTCTTGAAGGAGCTTGGGCAACACTCCGTCTGGTCCTGCGGATTAAATGGTTCAAACGATCCTATGGCCCATCTAATTAAATGGTGCTTGAAGATCTCGTTTGATATCTCCCAATCATTCCTAGTCGCCCTCCAAGAGTTGGGATCACAATCATCCATACGCTCCGAACCTGGATAGTTACCCTCAGAAGATACTCTAAAGTCTCTTCCACGATACTGGTACATCTCGCGTCCGATTTTTGTATTGATCTAATTGCGTTGGAATGATCTTTTTGGAGAATTTTATTAATTCTGGCCGGCAGCTTATTATATATAAATAATTTGTGGCAGGCAACTAATACATTTTTTGATATTTCAAACCAAATTTTTCACTTTTGCTTTTCACATGGACTTGTGTGAAGATTGAATTAGCATGTGGAATCTGAATATTATTAAATCTGATAGGGAAATATTGTTTTTGTTTGAATGTGTAATTTAAATGCACAGACCTACTTTCGATTAGTTTGGTATGCCAAGTTTAGTCTAGTTATTAATTGTTATCATCGGAAGCTTGAAGATTCTCTGCCGTCTCTTCATATTTTTTCTCAGTAGCGAGAATTACCCTATTATCAGCAAACGTTGCTATTGTTTCATGCTCAAGATCAAGAATGTCACTAATACCTATACAACAGATAAATTATTGGACCTAATACACTATCTCGCGACAACCTCGCTGTTATTTCCTTTATTTCAGAATAAGCTTCTTCGAGTTTATGGAACAAGCCTTCAGGCCAAAGCTTATCAAACGCTTGGGCAACATCAAGAAAAATGGTTTGCAAAACTTTGTCATCTTTCGATTATATCAGTAATTCTATGCAGCTGATCAGTTGTATAGTAATTTTGTTTAAAAGCAAATTGATGTGAAGGAATCCATTTCTGTTTTTCTATTATCGGCTTTAATCTCTTCAGAAAAAAAGTTTTGAGACGGCAACAAATAGATATGTCTGCATGATGAAACTTCAATGAAGAGGCTTTGTTGGTTTAAAGATCATCATGCTCTTTCAGCAACTTTCCACATTCTTTATAATCCTATATTAGTGATTAATTAATGATTTCAACTTTCCACATTCTTGGTACATATTTCAATCTCAACAATGTGTTAATGAAATTTATATATTTAGCAGAGGAGTTTCTGGGAAGTTGTTTCAGGATTTCTCCGGTAAGCAAATCAAAACCTGCGTCTTTTCTGGGATTTATGTTATTTTTAACTTAATTAGCCACTTCCTTAAAAATAATCATATTTTTTCAAAAAACATTGTTCCACTCCCAAAGACTGTGTCCATCATTCGGCTGGAAAGCTTTCTCTAAATGCACTGTAAATCTATGTCCTTTTTGAATAAGATTGCACATTTATCTTCGCATTTGCTTGTGCTAAATCTGTCTAAATCAATACTTTTACATTCGATAATCAAAATAGTATTTCTCTGGTTCAAAGATCGGCAAATTTTAATATCGGTGCCAAAACTATATCTAATGAATCTGAATCTGAATTTTTGGTCCTATTGTTTTACAGTGGAAACTGAACATAATTTGTGTAATTTCCTTGTGGTATCGCATTTTTGTTATTGTTGCAAATTGTGCTGTCCATGTGTTAAGATAAACTTTGTGTCACGAATACAGCAAGCTGGTTAAACATGAAATAGAAACTTTACGGATGGTGTATTAGTTTCATAAAATTATTATGTACAAGCAGCCAATATACTTGTTCAAGAGGATTGCTATTCGTACTAATGTATACAATATTAATTTAAGATTCAAAGGTACTTTAACATTACTTACACACTGAACAGGACTGCACGAGGACTGTTACTCATTTCAAATAGCAAAGGTACATAATACCGTTACCAGTGACAGCACTTGTTTATAGAACAATTTAGAGCATTATATGAAGATATATCACTTCGCATGTTCGTTAATGGAATATTTGTTTAATGCCGTGTGTGTGTACATTTTGTGATATTTAGATTAAGTTAGTTTTTGGGCATTTTTTTTCTTTCCATTTCTTTTGTTCTTATTTTTGGGTATTAGATTAGATTACTTAAGGTGGCCATAAAGCCTCTCGCACTGCAACCTTTCTAGATCTATTGTGCCTCGTTAGAGTATTTCCTCCAAACCTCATCTTTAATTAATCCTAGCAGTTTCAAGAGCGGTTCTTTTAAAACCGTTCCGCTTTAGGAAATTGATTTCCCATTTGCAGGAACCTTGTTCTTGTTAAGCTTTCACATTGGCACAGTACATATATCGCGGTTTCCTCTTCCTCTTGACGGAATATACATATCGTTTCTTCTGTCAAACCCATATTATTCACATGTTTGTTGAGCTTACAATGCTCCGTTAATAGGGCTACTATCATCTTAACAGACTTTCTGTCTTTATTCAATAGATCGCTTGTAAACTTAGGCGAATATTCTTTAAAGAACTGCTTTGTCCGTTTTTAACCTAGGGCGTTCTTCCACCTTTTCCCAGATCTCAATTCAGACCAGTTTTTCATGGTTGCTTTATTAATTGTTTTTCAAAGCCAAAGGAAAACTCCAGTGTTATGGGGGCTGTTGACGAGGCTTGTCAAGCCAATGCGTCTACTTTCTCGTTAGATCTGTGGCCTTCATGCCCTGGACCCAGGCTAATGGCGATTTCTTGTGATCGCTGAGCTTGTTTAGGGCACATTCACAATCCCATACAAATTTGGAATTAATTTGTACTAAATCCAGTGCCTTTGACATTACTTGACTGTCGGAGAAGGTGACTATGGTACGATTCCCTTTAACCTGTCTATTAATTGCCACAAAGTAATGATGCAATGCGGCCACTTCCGCTTGAAATACCATAGTACCGGGTGGCGCAAAACTACCGTTATGGTTTGAATGTTTAATAATTTTTTTAATAAATTTATATTTTTATTTTTATTTCAGAATTTTGTGAAGAAAAGTTGGGGAATTTGAAATGGAACGATACACCACAGAACAGCGATCAAAACTTGTTGAATTTTATTTTTAAAATCATCGGTCAATTGTATTGACAGAGCGTGCTTATCGTGGGTTTTTTAATGTGCGTACTGGACCTTCAGCACCAACAATAAACCGCCTGGTTGAAAATTTTCGACAACATGGTACAGTAAGACACCTTCCATGTACCGGAAGACCACGTACGGTCCACACGGAAGAAAATATCCAACGTGTTGTGGAGAGTGTGCAGGACAGTCCAGAAACATCAACAAGAAGACGTTCGGCACAACTGGGGCTATCGCGGAGGTCCGTTCAGAGGATTATGGCCGCATTGCACATGTTCCCGTATAAGGTTCAGCTTGTGCAAGAATTGAAGCCGTTAGACTACCAACAATGGCTAGATTATGCCATTTCATTCCGACAAAAACAGAAGAAAATCGCGATTTCATTAACAATTTGATAATGAGCGATGAAGCCCATTTTCATTTGAATGGTTTCGTAAACAAGCAAAATTCCAGGATATGGGCTACGGAAAATCCGAGAACAGTTCATCAGCAACAATTACACCCAGTTAAGTGTACTGTTTGGTGCGGTGTATCGTCCGAAAGGATCATTGGTCCATATTTCTTTGAAAATGCACATGGCGCCTCAGTTACGATTAATGGTGCTGAATATCGAACGATGCTGGACAATTTTTTGAGGCCAGCTGTAGAAAACCATCCACAGTTGTGGTTCCAACAAGATGGAGCCACAGCCCACACTGCAAGGTATACAATGGCTATGTTACGGGACCTCTTTGGCGAACGCATTATTTCGCGCAGAAGCGATTTCAATTGGCCCACACGTTCACCGGATTTAACAGCGCCAGACTGTTTTATTTGGGGTTATTTGAAAGAAAGGGTATACGTAAATAAGCCAGCGACCATACCACAGCTAAAACAAAACATTCGCAATGAAATTCAAGCCATAACACCGGAAATTTTACGAAAAGTTATGCAAAATGTACTGGAAAGAGCACGAATGTGCGAAGCCGAAAATGGCCACCACTTGCGGGATATAATGTTTCATACTTAAGCCAGAAATATTCCCCATTAATATACTTTATAACAAAAAAATAATAATAATAATTAACCATTAAATAAAAAAGTTATTAAACATTCAAACCATAACGGTAGTTTTGCGCCACTCTGTATATCTACTTAGATTCACTTGGATCATTGTCCTTTCTTTGGGCCTAAATTCCCTAGTATACAAGAACAACTTCGCCGTTTAGCACATTTGATATACATCCTGAGTTACTAATGTTATATCTTTTTCTTGGAAATAAATTATTACTATTATTGTTAATGAAAATAAGCTTGTTATACAAGAAAATTTTTACAAAACACCTTCATCGCCAGTCACTTCAATTATTGCAGAATTTTGTTCATTCGGGGATGTCTTTTATATTTTGCATATAGAACTGGAATAAAACAGTAAATAACTTTTAAAGACTTTCTTGTGTTTCGAAGTATTTTCAGTTGTAGCAATTCGGGAATCAAACTACATACATAAAGTTAATGAATTCCTCGATAATAACTCATTCATAAAACTTACATCTGATCCTACAAACAAGTTTCAAAAACAGATCAAATAAACAATAGAAAAATCAGGGTCTCCTTTTAATAACACTCAAGAAAGTAAATTAACCATTAAGCCTCTGATTATCCGAAATTTTCATGAACAATTTAGGAATTAAAATAAGTACACAGCCTTTGTTTAGTAATTATGTCTATTGGTTTAGGTATGTTGACGACATATTAATTTGCTTTAAGGGTTGAGATAAAAACTTTACATAATTATATCAACACTATTCACCCTAAAATAACATTTACAATAGAAACAGAACTAAATAAAAACACTAACTTTCTAGACTTAACCATAACACACAAAACTAATAAATACAAGTTCGTTATATACCATAAACCAACACATACAGACACCACAATACACGCTAATTCATTTCATCTTATAACACAGAAATTATCAGCATACCAACCAATGGTGTATAGATTAATTAACGTACCTCGAACTAAACAGGATATACACAATAGCATTAAACAATGGTTACTCTATAAATATTATCAATAACACCCTGAATAGTCAACAAAAATCTAAAACCCTTTCTTTAGTTTACCCAAAATTAAAAACCAGTATAACTGATTCTTACAATTCAATCACTTACTTAGGAAAAACTTCGAAAAATATTGGTACGTTCATTAAAAAACCTATTATATTAAAGAACATACCTATATCATTTACGAGGGATACTGCTAAAATTGGCGCAATCAAGTACGCCTTGAATTGCCAGCATTCCACAATTATCATATTCGTAAAATTTTACATTTTTAATCTATAATTCAGTTGACAGTTCGATTTAAAACCGAACAGTTTTGTCTCAACAGAATTTAACAAAGTAATAGTTGTGTCCATAATGGAAATTTTGAATCGTGACTTTCGAGTGATGATTGTTTACGATTTTCGATACAGTTTGACACCAAAGCAATGTGTGGAAAAGCTTAGTTCGGCATTTGGGTAGCACCATCCAAAACTATGATTTACAAATTGTTCGCAGAATTCAAGCGTGGAAGACCAATGTTTGATGACGATCTTCGTGAAGGGCGTCCATACACCTCTGTTGTTGCGAAAAATATCGCTGCTGTGCGTGAAAGGATTTTATCACATCGACATGTGACATACAGTGAGATAGAGGCGTTCTTAAGCATTGCGGCGAAACAAATACATACGATTTTGCACGATCACTTACATGTCAGGAAGTTGGATCCCTCAAAATTTAAAAGATGAGCCATGAAAAGGACAGGCCGTGTCAAGTGGTGCAAGGAAATATTTAAAAAATTTGATTGTGGTCGTTCAAATTCTGTATATAACATTGTAACAGGTGACGAATCCTGGATATATCATATGAGCCCCAAACTAAACAGCACTCGACTGTATGGGTATTTCAAAATGAACCTAAACCAACAAAAGTGGTGCGGTCACGAAGCGTTTCGAAAAAAAGATTGCTTGTTTCTTCGGAAAAACAGATCACTGTTGCATTAGAGGATCGACAAACAGTTAATAATGACTGGTATACGTCAATTTGTTTGTCGGAAGTTATCGATGAAGTCGGAAAAAACAACATAAACCGAGGAATCATTGTTCATCACACAGCACGACAAACTGTCGAGTTTTTGACCAACAAGAACATCGAATTAATGAATCATTGCCCATATTCACCCGATTTAGCGCTCAATGACTTCTTATTCCGAAACATCAAAACTAAAATTCGTGGAAAGCGGTTTTCAACGCCTGAAGAGGCTGTTGAAGAATTTAAATCAGTGATTTTGGAGATACCTCGCTCAGAATGGAAAAAGTGTTTTAAAGGGGAGTATTTTGAGAAACAGTAAAGCGATTTACATAGCGTAATTTATTTTATTTCACAATTTTCCACGAATTTTAGCCGTTGCCCTCGTAAAACAAACAATACTGTACAGAACACTATTAAAAGCAACAAAGATTTAATAGACAAATAATCAAACTCTGGTGTATATAAGTTAACATGTGAAGATTGTAATAAGGTATACATAGGACATACGGGGAGGACGTTCAAAATTAGGATGAAAGAACACGAGAGAAGTCATAAGGAAAATATATTCAACTTCCGCAAATCATTTTTTAGAAATTAATCATAGATTTAATATAGATTTCAAAATTTTACATATTCAAGAAAAAAACAAAAAAACTAACTTGTTAGAAAACTTAGAAATTAATAGATATAATAATTTAGAATTAGCTTTAATTGATCAATTAGATTTAAACAACTCCCCTCTACTAAATTAAAGACTGTAAAAATTTTCTCAATAATTTGTACATAAAAATTAAGACGGGTATTTTAAATATTCAGTATGTCATCCACCTGATGAAGCCATTGTATGGCAAAACAATATTGTAGTGGATTTACAATAAAATTTTTTGAAACTAGATGTTTAGTACTTATTTCTTATCATTCTAACATATTTTATTTTTAAATAAATTTTCCCTATTCCTACAAGTTTTTTATCGACTCTCGTCACTCTGAAAAAGAAATTTCTTCCCTATAAACTAATAATAAAATCGAAGCGAAAATTTAGTTAAGACACAAATCTAAGAAGCTCGAAAACGAAGAAAATTCTACTTCTAAAAAGCAAGAAAATTAATTAACTTTTGTTTTTGTAATGACTGCAAAACATTTTTAAAACTACAAAATAAATCATACAGTAAAATTAAATGCATTTTTGATACTCAAAGAAATAAAAATTTAATATTAATATTATACATATTACGAACACTTGCGCTTTGATAAAATATTTTATACAGTTCAACATTTATGATGAAAGATTTTCCACAATCGTGACGTCATACCTGAATGCGAGGTCAATCGCCTCTAGTCAAACAATAAAGCTTTTCAAAGATATACCAAACAGCTTCCATCTCTGTCGAGATCACTGGATTGGCAGAGCAAGCTCCAGTTACTACTACTGCGCACAATCTAAACAACGTGAATGAATTCAGGTCATCAGGCAACGTCCGTTAAAAACATGTTTTCTATATTGGTTTACTGCTGGATCATAAATATATATTTACTTCTAATATCAATTAAAAACGATAATTTAGAAATGGAGAAATTCGTTTATTAAATAATCGCTCAGTATTTCAAGGACCTGATTGAATTAGATCCTAAAGATAAGCAAAACGCAACAATAAACTTATTCGAGTCTTTCACCGTCTAGTAGAGAGTGCAATGCCCTGATTCTCGGTAGGGATATTTATAGAACTGAACGGGTAAGTGTATTCTACGCAAGGACCTGACCCTTGGAAACTAGGTTACAACAGAAGAGGAAAAACGCGCTCCTGCTGCAAAGGGCGGTCTCTGTATTCCCAGGACAAAACTCTTTACATATTCATTGATTCGTTATATTTCTTTATGAGAAAAACTGCAAACAAGATATCTGCATGAACGCATTCAGAAAAAAAGGATGTAATACTCGCACTATTCTATGTAAACAACTTCTACTATACAAACATATTTTAAAAACAAAAAACATATATCCCCTTAAATATTCCTGACATTAACTGACATTTCTTTATACAGATTAGGGTAGTTAAAAGTAGATATTTAACTTCAAATTCACACACATACATATAGTATGAATCCATTCGATGCTTTGACTTACGCCATTAATTTTCATCCATATGAACCAAATCAACACTTTTGGCTCAAATTCATTACTTATAAAATAGAATTGTAGTTAATAGTAATAAAGTAGATTATGCTTATATCCTAAATATTCTTAATTTTATAATTTTTTTTTATTCATTAGCTAAAATTAGCTATATTTATTCAAATTAATTTTAATAAAACGTCAAGCACAGCATGGTTATGAATGAAATTTTCCGTGATGCCTGTCAATCATTCATCTCATGACATGCAGGTTATGTATTTATTCAAATAACCAAAACATTTAACAACAAATCATGCCAGTCTGAATATAGAACACATAAAATGTATTTACTTACTATAAAAGCTTATTTAACATAGAAGAACCATGGCAAATTTAAAATGATCAAATGTCCTTCAAATAATATTTTAAGATGCACTAATCGGTAATTGGCACTAATAGAAGACCGGAATAAAAGTCAGCTTGCATATTGTAAAAATTAGCACAGCCTATGATTTTCATTCGTTAAGAAAAAGTACTGATAAATCTTACTAATGTCTCATGACAGTATTTTAACATTATTTTATTTAGGCTTATATTTAGATGCTATCTAAATTTTTTGACAATTTCATCTGCTTTTATTTACTTTCAATAAATGCTTTTTTCTATGTCTGAGTTTGATCTTGAGTAAGACCTTTTGCAAGTAAGCAATTCACTAAAATTTTGCTACTATATTTTGCTAAAAAAATAACTTGAAATTTATTTCAAAACAATAACAAACAATTCAATATATAACTTTCAAGGAAGAATATAATAAATACTTCAAAAACTGCATTTACATTTATCAGAGATCATTTATCAGCTTGATTTAGTGTCTCTCTTTCAAAAAGTTCAAGACATTCAACATAAGTTGCTGGGATTGTGAATTCAGAGGTTTTGCATGTATATCTGTAATAAATGTAAATTCTTAACCTATAGCCAATAAATAACTTAGTGAAAAGAATACTTACTGAAAATGTATGAAAAACAGTTTTTTGTGTAATGAAAAGATCAATTGTTTGCTAGATGGAAAGAAAATTAATCAGAAAAGCAATAAAACGAAGATAAACCAAAGTAAGATGTCAAACGTCAAAATTTTATTATTCGACTATCGTAGTACAGGGGTGTCATAGCGGGCGCATGACCGCATGTTATCTCTGTCTATCTTAGTTGTCTTACGGCGAAGACAATTCCACATTCTCGTTTTAGTGTTTCATCCTTGTTTAACCATTGGGCTTTGAATGAAGTGAGAATACATACATTGCAGGTTCCCATGTCCGTGATAACGCCACGCAACTAATGACGTGCGTCAAAACATCGAGTGGACTGTACTACGTATATGTATAACGATTTTCAAGAATACTGGCAGGAATGGCTTTCACTCATGTAGTGGGATATGTGGAGAGCGTGGATGACAATCGTTGTTCGCTCGATGTGTGCGTCTGAGCAAACTCTCGCGAAACACTAAAATAAATTTAGTACATTTCATTTAGAATTTTGTTTCTTTTTTTATAAGAATTTTATTTAGTTTTCATTAATAGTTTTATTTTAGTTACAATTTTGAAAGAGTTTTGTTTCAGTTCAATGCTAACGCGTACATACATCAATTATTATAATAACAGCTGCAATTCCTTAAAGCAAATCTGTACATCCACACTTTCATTCTGCCATACTAAACACATATTAAATACTGACGAATGTATCCCCACTATTGTAACTAAACTACGCCTACGGGCATTAGAGTCACATGTACGTATAAATATGCATGTGCTAGTGTGTGTAATACGCTTCGCAATTTCCACCGTTATTTCAGTTAATCTGTATATGTTATCGATAAAATTAAATGCTTACAACAAAACGCAACATCAGATTAGCACCGCTCTTAATGACAAAAGTATTACCTAATTATTATTATTATACCTACTAAAGTAAATATACTTCATGCGTTTAAGTCTTTAAGCAAATAAGCAAGTAGGTGGCAACCTGATAAAAGTTGTGGACTCCAGAACCCCAAAAAGGTCCCAAAAAATCTTATAATGATGCCAAAAAAGTATATTCCACAGCTGAGGTTCGTTAGTTAATCTGTTGCAGCCATGATTTCTTAATCTTTTAGATATAGAGAGTCTAATACACCTTTATACCTTGTATCCTTATTTATACCTTAGCTAACACTAACACTTTTAGCGTTCTGCTTTGATCCATGAAGATGACCAAGAAGCTGATAGTGAAAATTACGCGAAGTTGTGCTGATTTTAATTACAGGTATTTATTTAGTAACGAGTATGTTGGATTTGTGTTGTTGCTCAGCTCAGCTGCGAAATATACTTTTTTTGGCTTCATTTGTAAGATTTTTTTGGGACTTTTCTGGGGTTTGAAATCCACAACTTTTCTCAGCTTACCACCCTCTTGCTTATTTGTTTAAAGACTCATGAAGTATATTTAACTTTTTTCTGTCCCATCGGATCATTCTGTAATAAACTAGTACACAACTTTTTTTGGGAATACATTGCACTTTGACAAAGAAATGCTACTAGTTTCAAAACTATCAAATTCATGATAACCATTTGACCATATTTTTTTTTACTTTTATAGGAAAATTTTACTGTAGCTTTAAAGTTAAATTAACTGCCTTGAAGCTGTTGTTTCCCCTTTCACAAATATGAAATTAATTACTAAATTCAAACTCATAACTCTACTTTACAACACTTATCGTTACTGTAAAATTTTCATAGAAAAACAAAAAATGGGACACTATGACACTATGTTGAGTTTTTAATTTTTTAAAATAGTGAAATATTAATAATGGTATAGGTTTGGCTCACAGAAACGTTTAAATTTTCAGTGAAAATGATATTGAGAAACTAAAAATCGATGATGTATAAATTTTATTTAACCTTTATCTAGATTACATTAGCTTGTAGTGTATTAATTATATAAAAATTCGGTGACATTTAATCGTAATTTATAAAGAGCAGTTCAACAAAACCCAAATTTATGGGTTTTGCAAGTTTCAAATAATTTTGATAATTACTAGAGAACGGACACGCTTACCACCCAGTGCAGTACTGGCGAAAGGCTGTATTTCTAAAATATTTAATTTTATTTATATAATTGGAAAACGAACGGGTGGTGATCTATAAAATTACGAAATACATATTTATTTGTTGAAAAGTTGTATTTTTAAAGTTTTTAATTTTATTTCTATAATTGGAACATTTTTATTTGTTCATTTTGTCGTTCAAGTTGAGTAAAGGAGTATTAATATTGACTAGCAATAGTTTCTCAAGGTTTTCTTCTGTCAATTTTGTTCTCTTTGAATTAAGTACATCCTTATAAATAGAAAACGTCCTTTCTACATCGCAACTGGTTATAGGTGCATACTGGAAATATTCTTTTATTTCTTCATATTTAGCCGTTAGATTTTGTGGAATTGTCTCCATACATAATTGCTGCAATGTAATTAAATCTGGATTTCTATTAAGAATTGCTTCAAACTTTTGCCGAAGGCCACATCCGAAGTCACTTGGAATACTTTTCAAATTATTAACAGCCACATCTAATGTGGTTAATCCGTCATTTAATTTGAGATTTGGATTAGTTTTGGCAATTTTTCAAAGTGTTCGTGAAGAAAGTACAACTGATTTTTTAAATTTTGGATTTGTGTGAGCTCCTTGCACTCACCAATACTTCTAGCATCCTCCTTTAGCAGTGTTACGAAATGTTTTAGACTATCGAAATTCTCAGCATAATAACTAGTAGCTTCCAGCCATGTTCCCCATCTAGTTATTACTGGAGTGGGAGGCAGTGACAGAGATAGAAATTTTTCCCTGAAAAGAGCTACTCTCAATGGTGCTTTTCAGAAATTTTTTTAAAAGCGGATACAAGTCTATCAACTTCTGGAAAGGTGCTCTGATATATTCACAGATTCTGCGGAGAACATGTGCTACACAAGTAATATGCAGCAAATTAGGATATGTTTCCTTTAATGTATATGCAGCTCTGTCACTTACAAACAAAAGTACTTTTTCTTTGTACCTGTCGTCGGAATGAAGTATATTTTGAATATTCTCATTAATCGTTTTAGCAACTGTTTCCGCATCAACTGTATTTATAACTTTTGTTTCTATTACATATGCGTTATATGGAATAGTTGGATGTAGTACACCAGCTGCAACATTTACCACACAGCGTCCTAACATATCCACCGTTTCGTCGGCGCTTATCCATATGTATTGATTTAAAAGATGGCTTCTAATGCGTTCTACTGTTCTCGTATAGCACCTAGAAACATAATATTTGCGTAAAGTTGATTCATCAGGAACATTTCGACCAGTATATTTTTTCAAAAATATTTTTAAAGTGGGATTGCTAAGTTTATTTAATGGAATATTAGCCGCCATAAAAGTTTTACGGAGTTCAGATGTGTTTGCGATCCTAAGTGACGAATTTTTGACGATATTTTACGGATTTTGTAATAAATTTCGGAATCACTGACAATGGACATACAATCAGTATGACCGTCAATCCAACTCGCCATTGTTTTACGATGCCGTTCTCGACGTTCTTCCGTATCATATCTGAAAAAGTAACTTAAACAATGCTCTAGGTCTAAATAAATGAAAACTAATGTACGCGTAAGTTATTGAAATTGAACGAAATTCAATGCACACTTACGTCTAAATAATTGGGAGAAGTAGATTCAATCAAACGATATTAAACAGGATCTATCACAAAAATTACGCTGTAATTAACAGTTAAAACTATGAAAACAAGAAACTTACTCACAGCACTTTATTTATCTTACGAAATATAAACTAATAAATAAAATACATTATAAAAACCCCGCTTCTATCTACGCTCATGAAAACAGTTTAAAAAGCACTATATTCTCGGAATACAATAGCTGGCTTGTCCATTGTTATCGCGGTGAGACCAGGTGTCCGAGTAAGTCAAACAAATACTTCATTGAATTACGCCGGGATGTACTGAGCGACGTTATACACAATTCCAATAGCCGATTGCGTTTTATGGAAATTGCATCCGTTCTCTAATAATTACAACTGATTAATTATTTTTTATGTAACGAAAACTTAGTTAGAGAGCAAAATAAAGTTAAAATTCCAAATCTTTGACCCACTTTACATAATAAAACATGAAAAAAAAAATTTGCGTGTCAATGGACTTGAACTCGGATCATGTAGTCCACAGCCAAACGTGATAACAACGGAGAATTTAAACATTCGTTAGCTTCTAATAAAAATTTTCGAAAACAAAAAGAGTTGTTATCTGCAGCACACAATGTAGATTGCTTTCACAAATTTTCAACCATTTGTTTAAAATAGCCAAAATTTTTCATTTGGGTGAACTTTACCGTCCATGTTAGAGTACGCACTAAGGATCATGTCATATAAGAGTGTCTCATTCCACGTTAAAAATTAGACTCTACGCTAGCGCACCCTGATGTGGATGTGGTAGTAGTAAATGTGTAAACAACCGCAATGGCGGCATTTCTAAGTTATGTACTATAATTTCTTTTTGTTGTTCTAAATATGCTCTAAATACGTATTTCGATATTTTTTAAACTTATCAATGCGATATATCTATAAATATAGAAATCACAGACACGCATGGATAAAATTAAAATATTCAAAGATACATTTAAGTTTAATAATAATAATTAATGCCTCAGAAAACTCACGTCAATTACGGGGGATTGGAAAGCCATGAGTTATTATTAGAGAACGGATGCAATTTCCATAAAACGCAATCGGCAATTGGAATTGTGTATAACGTCGCTCAGTACATCCCGGCGTAATTCAATGAAGTATTTGTTTGACTTACTCGGCCACCTGGTCTCGCAGCGATAACAATGGACAAGCCAGCTATTGTATTCGGAGAATATAGTGTTTTCAGTGGTGTCGTGTACGTAGATAAAATAAATAAGTTTATCGTATTTCGTAAGAGAAATAGCACGTACATTCCTTTTCTTTTCATTTAAGCAACATCTTCCAATTATTTTCACGTAAGTGTGCATAAAATTTCGTTATTTAATTTCGTTTATTTGGATCTAGAATATTCTTACTTTTTCAGACAATGGAAGAGCGTCGAGAATGGCATCGTGAAACAATGGCGAGTTGGATTGAGGGCCATACTGATTGTATGTACATTGCCAGTGATTCCGAAATTTATTGTGAAGTGTATGAAACGTTATTGAAAAATTGCAATAAATCAACCGTAAAACGTCACGTAGGATCGTTAAAGCGCGTCAAAAAATTGAACCCGTTGGAATCTGACAATTTTAACGAAGAACTCTGTGAAACTTTTATGGCAGCTAATATTCCATTATTTAAATTGAACAATCCAATTTTGAAGACATTTCTGAAAAAATATACTGGTCGAAATGTTCCTGATGAATCAACATTACGCAAATATTATGATTCTAGGTGCTATACGAGAACAGTAGAACGCATTAGAAGCCATCTTTTAAATCAATACAAATGGATAAGCGCCGACGAAACGGTGGATATGTTAGGACGCTCTGTGGTAAATGTTGTAGCTGGTGTACTACATCCAACTATTCCCTATAACTCATATGTAATAGCAACAAGTGTTATAAATAGAGTTGATGCGGAAACAGTTGCTGAAACCATTAAGGAGAATATGCAAAAAATGCTTCATTCGGACGCCACGTACAAAGAAAGAATACTTTTATTTGTCAGTGATAATGCTGCGTATATGTTAAAAACAAGCAGACTATTGAAGAAAACATATCCTAATATGCTGCATATTACTTGTGTAGCACATGCTCTCCAAAGAATCTGTGAATATATCAGAGACACTTTTCCGGAAGTTGATAGACTTGTATCAGCTTTTAAAAAAGTTTTCAGAAAAGCACCATTGAGAGTAGCTCTTTTCAGGGAAAAATTTCCATCTCTGTCACTGCCTCCCACTCCAGTAATAAGTAGATGGCGACATGGCTGGAAGCTACTAGTTATTACGCTGAGAATTTCGATAGCCTAAAACATTTCGTAACACTGCTAAAGGAGGATGCTAGAAGTATTGGTGAGTGCAAGGAGCTCACACAAATCCCAAATTTAAAAAATCAGTTGTACTTTCTTCACGAACACTTTGGAAAATTGCCAAAACTAATCACTTATTTTGAAAATCGAAATCTCAAATTAAATGACGGATTAACCACATTAGATGTGGCTGTTAATAATTTGAAAAGTATTCCAAGTGACTTCGGATGTGGCCTTCGGCAAAAGTTTGAAGCAATTCTTAATAGAAATCCAGATTTAATTACATTGCAGCAATTATGTATTTAGACAATTCCACAAAATCTAACGGCTAAATATGAAGAAATAAAAGAACATTTCCAGTATGGACCTATAACCAGTTGCGATGTAGAAAGGACGTTTTCTATTTATAAGGATGTACTTAATTCAAAGAGAACAAAATTGACAGAAGAAAACCTTGAGAAACTATTGCTAGTCAATATTAATACTCCTTTACTCAACTTGAACGACAAAATGAACAAATAAAAATGTTCCAATTATAGAAATAAAATTAAAAACTTTAAAAATACAACTTTTCAACAAATACATATTGTCATGAATTTTTCCCCGAAGAAAGAATTTAAAGAAACTATATAAGACTATATATTTATGTACATTTTATTCCAGCAAAATATTTAGAAATATTTAATATTTATTTAAATTTTTATTATAATGTGTATTTTAGTCCGCGTCTGTAGGTTATTCGAGCGTAGTCTTGATGTACGCAGTACCGGTCAAGAGGAAGTACATCATTGTAGCCGGTCTTTTGATTTTGTTTTAGACAGGGTGATATTTCCATTTCCGAGAAGAAGGAGTTAGAGATTTTTGATTCGTATAACAGATAGGTTGTGTTACATTTTGCTGAATAAAAACTTCCTTTTTATTCAGTATATTATAGTTAATTTCGGTTTATGTTTTTAGTTGAGTGATACTGATGTGTTTAAAATAATTCTCGATTTATTATGAGTCTCTGATACTTGTAATTTTTTTTTGTGCGACCTATCTGAAATCTCTCTGTTAGAATTTTTTTAGTGAAGTGTGACTACTACATTAATTAATGTACGTGTATATTTGCAAGTATATTTTATATATTAATTTAGTTATGTTATTTGTATATTGATTGAGCTCGTAAATTCAGTAAATTATTAGTTTATAATATATTTTTATAGTCAAATAAATATCAAGGAAAATTTTCATACTTTTTATGAAGTATTTTTTTTTATCAGTAATATATTTTAGAACGCAGGAATTGGTGGGAAAATTACATTTTTACCATGTTGAACGTGCGCATGGGTTAATTTTGATGCGCGCGCTTACAGTTATTTTTCTGTTTGATGTTTGAAGTTGGGAATAACGTAATTATTGAAGTTTGATAGTTTTCCTAAATATTTAATTAGTTTAATTTTGTTCGCGGTCATAGTGAGGTTTTTTATCTTTTATTCGTCAAATTGTATAAAAGTTTTCCTCACGCTGTGGCATATTTATTGCCTCAGCACTTCTTTATACTCTATAAAGTTGAAAATTTCTTTTTTTTTTTTTGTATTAAATGTTTGTGTTGTTAATGCTAGTTTGATTTTTTTGCTAATACCTTTTGTTTTATTCGGCACATACCCTTTGAGGGTAGCCCTGAAGATACAAGAGCTCCTGGAAGGCTGTTCCGATTTGAGCGAAACTGGGCAAGCTATTGTGTATTGTGGACCAATTTAAATAAGTAATCAACACCACAATACATAGCAATATGTATTTCGTAATTTTATAGATCACCACCCGTTCGTTTTCCAATTATATAAATTAAATTAAATATTTTAGAAATACAGCCTTTCGCCAGTACTGTACTGGGCTTTGCGTCATGTGGTAAGCATGTTCGTTCTCTAGTTATTATTATGTCTCCGCCCGTGGAGCGACTTAGAATGTTCAGCCGTCGGCATTCGCCTTGAACCGGAAGGAAAACCACGCAAACCTACACGGACAGCCTAGTCAGGGATCTAAACACGTAACTGCCAGCATAATAAGCGAGAAATTTATATAAATAGCATATAGATATTTATATAATAACAACATATATTCATGATGATAAATTGCAGATCGTTACATTATTAGATTATAGTATATACTGCTTAGACTTTTTATATGACTTCTGTTGTTAATTGAACTTTTTTCCTGTTTAATATTAATCATTCCTTTTATTTCCCTTTTCATTGTGTATTGTTCTTTAATAATAAATTAAATGTTTCGGTTTCTTTTGGGGTAAATGCATTTTTTGTTTAGTTGGCTATGAAACTACGGAAGACGAATCAAGTATTTAATTTCGGTTGACAACCGTTACCGTCCATCTATGAGTTTTACATTTGTTTTAATTATCATACGGAATTAAAGTGTATTTAACTGAAAGGGAAAGAATTTCTAATGATAGCAATAGTTGGATACGGCGACAGAAAACGTACTCATGCTTAAATTAGTCGATTATTTAATGAAGTACATATTGAAGTACATCCAAATGGTTGACAAATAAAAGTATTTTTTCTTTGTACCCGTTGTCCGAATGAAGCATTTGGTGCATATTCTCGTAAATCCATAAGTACTGATTTGAAAGATGGCTTCTAATGCATTCTACTGCTTTCGTGTAGTACTTAGAAACATAATATTTGCGTAAGGTGGATTCATCAGGAACATCTCGACCAGTATATTTTTGGAGAAATGTTTTGAAGGTTTCTTAAGTTTATTTAATGGAATATTTGCTGCCATTAAACTTCCACAGAGTTCTTCGTTAAATTTGTCAGATTCCAACGGGTCTAATTTCTGTGTATGTGTTGGCGATGCTAAGTGATGTTTTATGTGCGATTTCTTGGAATTTTTTAACGATATTTTACAGACTTTGTAATAAATTTCGAAATCATTGGCAATGGACATACAATTAGTATGACCCTTAATCCAACTCGCCATAGTTTCACCATGCCATTCGCGACGTTGTCCCATATCATATCTGTAGAGTTAACTTAAACAATGTCCTAGATCTAAATAAATGAAATTTAAAAATATATGCGCAAGTTATTGAAACTTAACGAAATTCACTGGAGACCTACGTGAAAATAATTCGAAGAAGTGGATTCGACGAAATGATATTGAACAGGATCTATTACATAAATTACGAAGTATTCAATTAAGTAATTAACAGTTAAAACAATGAAGAAAAGAAACTTACCGAACTTTATTTATCTTGCGAATCTTGCGTCCGGTCTCTCGTTATTGACCTTAGCATGCAACACTATAATAGTTTTTATAACTTCGGAATGTAAACATACACTGTAGCGTATGTATGTGTGTAACTTCAGAATATATTGAATTCATAGGCGCCACATAATCATTTTCAGTGTTTTTTTTTAATTTTGGGGTTCACGTCGTAATTGATTTGAATATGTCGTGTATATATTCTATATGATTTAATCTTTCCATTTTCCATACGCTGCCTTTTTGTTTCAAGGACCCTGTATATATAATTTTAAAAAATCCATTACATCTGGTACAAAATTTGTGAAACCCAAGTTGTATTGTTGCTAACCTCAGACTGACAGGTAATCTTGTACACATATATAAATTAACAAACATACAAATTTTAAACGTCCACTAAATGTACGAGTATATATTTCCTCTTTTCATATAACACAAAAGAATTCAGTATTTTACCAAAAGAGGTTCATTGTCCCAATATAAGATCCTTGATGAAATAATAATATATAACGAAACTCGTAAGCCGATATTGAAATCTATGAAAGGACTTTTTCATCAGTTGTATATCAAAAACAATCACTAAGAAAAGGCAAAAAAGTTCTTCTTTCTAAATTTGAATATCTACGTACGAAAAACGCGAGGTAAAGGAAAAAAATGTGTAAATGTAATATATGTCTTCATTTCATAATGACATAGCAAGTTTTTACTGAAAATAAAGTTTAGATGAATTTTCGGTTATTGACCTTTGGAAGTTCGCCCGCAAAATTCAATACTACTCGGTATAGAAATCAATATCAAACACCACACATGTTACATATATATTAAAATTATCAAGCCCAAATAATTGCCGATATTAAAATGTTTGTTACATTAGTTAAGCGTGTGAAGTTCAAAGACTCTTTTTATTTTTAATTCTAAAATAATTGTTGGGTAAAGACCTTAATCAATGGATGAATTTGAAGTGTACGTAGACAATCTCCTCCTACGTGTTTACAAAGTGGAAAATAATTTTCGTTTTTTTATATGTTTAAAAATAAAAGTATATTTCTGATAGGCTGACGCATTGTAACATAAATTTGACGTAGGTTTTGAAACAATTGTTTTACAAATTGGAGTTTCGAAAACTTAATCCCTTAACGTCCGAATTCTCTTTTTATTTTTCTGTAATTTTCGTATAATTGTAAATCCTAATATGATCTAAAATACGAGTGTATATGTATTAGTTACTTTTTAAACGTCAATAGAAATATATAAACCACAATTCAAAATACACTTCATGTCTTATGGGTTACTGAAGTCAGCATGCCGACTAACACGAAATTAAGAATATTATTATAATTAATTCCTATATCTTAATAATATTAATAATAATAATAATCAACATAGAAAAAATTATATTTAATTAATTTAAAAAAATTACAAATGACAAAATTTTAAAGAATAGACCGGGTTCAGCATTCGATTTCTTATGTTACATGTAACGTGGTTTTAGAAACTTGCCTTATTATTAGGGACAGGACACGAGAGGTCGAAGGCCACGGGAGTACTATTGAAAATTTGTATTTTTGAAGAGTTTATAATTTGGTTTATATAATTAGAAAACAAACGGGTGGTGATCTATAAAATACGAAATACATTTTTCTTTGTTCATTTTGTGTTTCAAGTTGAGTATAGGAGTATTAATATTAACTAGCAATACTTTCTCGAGGTTTTCTTCTGTAAAATTTGTTCTCTTTGAATGAAATATAACCTCGTAGATATAAAACGTTCTTTCTACATCGCAACTGGTTATAGGTGCATATTGGAAATATTCTTTTATTTGATCATATTTAGCAGTTAGATTTTGAGGCATTGTCCCCATACACAATTGCCGCAATGGTATTAAATATGGATTTATATTAAAAACTGCGTCTAACTTTTGCCGAAGACCACATCCGAAGTCAGTTGGAATATTTTTCAAATTATTAATAGCCACATTTAATGTGGTTAATCCATAATTTAATTTGAGATTTTGATTTTCAAAATAAGTGATTAGTTTGACAAATTTCCAAAGTATTCCTGAAGAAAGTACAACTGATTTTTTAAATTTTGAATTTTTATTAGTTCCTTGCACTCAGACATACTTCGAGCATCGTCATTTCAACATGTAATGAAATTTTGTAAACTATCGAAATTTTCTGCATAAAAACTAGTAGCTTCCAGCCATGTTCCCCATCTAGTTATTACTGGAGAGGGAGGCAGCGACAAAAATGAAAGATTTTCCCTGTAAAGGGCTACTCTCAATAGTATTATCTCAATTTGGTGCTTTCCTGAAAACTTTTTTGAAAGCGGATACAAGTCTATCAACTTCCTGAAAGGTGTCTCTGATATATTCAGAGATTCTGTGGAAAGCATGTGCTACACAAGTAATATGTACCATATTAGGATATGTTTCCTTTAATAGTCTGTCTGTTTTTAACATTTATGCAGCACTGTCAGTAACAAATAAAAGTATTTTTTCTTCCGAATAAAGCATTTGGTGCATATACTTGTAAATGGTTTTAGCTACTGTTTCAGCATCAACTATATTTATAACTTTTGTTGCTATTACATATGCGTTATATGGAATAGTTGGATGTAGTACACCAGCTACAACATTTACCACACAGCGTAAATATAAATAAAATAAATTAGGGTAAACAAGGGCAATTTAATGGTGAAAGAAATTTTATATGCCAATAATTTTTTTTAATTTCAGGATTTGTAAAAAATACATTTGTAGGTACATTGGAAACGAACAACAGAATCAATATTCTATTCATAAAACTCAAAAAATATTCAACACAAAAAGTTATAAAAAAAAAATAAATACTATTAATTCATCATCTCACCCATACCACCATGGGAGAGTTGGTGAACGACACTTGGGTGAGATGGTGAAATTTAAAAAGATGAAATGTTACTCGTCAACACTTAATAATTAAACTGAAATAACCTTATCTTACGGAAAGCTATACTATCTCTACAACTTCTTGCTTTTAAATCTTAGTTTCCCACATGAGTCACAAAAGTCACCATATTTGGTGCAATCTTCGTGCAGCCACCGTTTGCAGTTTACGCATTTTATCCAATCCTCTGTTTTTTTTTGTGGATTGGTATTCTTCACCACAACCAGCACAGCAACACTCGTTTTCTTCATCGCAGTCTTCGTCCTGCAGTTGTGGAGATTGTTCCGATTCGGTGTCAGAGTCAGAAAACTTCTTAATTTTCTTTTTGGTCTGCGTTTGTTTCCCCTTCTTTTGACGTAATTTAGTTTTCAAGTTTTTAATATTATTCTGTGTGTTGAGGATGGTGGCTATAGTCCTGGCATTCTTTCTAGCTTGTTCTATTTTAGTCACAGTCTTTATCGGAGAAATAGTATCCAACATTTTTCCAGGCGTAACATCATTGTTAATAACTACATTTTCATTTAGGGTTTCCACTGGTGCTTCATGAACGTCCTCAGGATCTCTTGAGCATCCCGGTTGCGGAGAAGCTTCTCTTGAGGAAGATGAGTTGCGATTTTCATTTATTGGCTGGGGAGAACTCTCACTTAAATATGCATACTCAGGAATAGCACCTTGATTCCATGGAAAAATTCCAGTTGCCCTAAAACCAGATATGCCATTTTCCGGCGATGTAGCTCTTCCCCAAGCATCACTCAATATGGTAATTTTTCTGGTGGGATTCTGTTTCATGAACAGATTGCAACCATTGTAAAAATAAGTCTTGAGTGCTTTAAAGAAGGCTCGATCCAGAGGTTGTAAGTAGTGCGTCGTATGGCTTGGTAGGCATAACAATATTATATTGTTTGCATCTGTAAATTCTAAAATTTCTACGGAGCTACAATGTGAACTGTGCCCGTCTAATATTAGTACGACAGTCCCTTCTGGTTTTCTTGGCACAAAATGATCCTTCAGCCATAAATAAAAAATGTCAGATGTAATATATTCCGATTTCTGGGACATGTAAATAACAGAGCCAGGTGGCATTCCATCCTTCCATTCAGCCTTCTCGTTTTTTCCCTTAAAGACACAAGCAGGAGGAAGAAATGTGCCTTCTGCGTTACAGCATGCTATGATGGTAATTGTCTCGCCTTTTTCCCCTGTTACTATATTCGCAACACTTTTGGATCCTTTAGCTGCTACAACATATCCTGGTTTGTTATTGAGTTGAAGCCCCGATTCATCGACATTATAAATATTTCTCGGTTTGTCAGTCAAACCGTTGGTGGTTAAAACATTACCTAACAATTCGAAATAGTTTGTCACACTTTCTTTATTCATTGCTCTAGCTCGAGCCAAAGAAATGCCCTCTGCTTTTCGTATGGTAAGATCCGAATGTCTGCGTAAAAATGAATGCAACTAGTCGAGACCAGCCATTTCCTTATCTTTGTTGAATTTGTGTTGTAGGCCAAGTTGCTGTGCAAATTTGTACGCTATTGATCGAACTTCGCTTCGTGTCGGGGAAAAACCAAACCTCTGCATTTTCTTGATATGCATAACTAATTTTTGTTCATTATGCTCTCCTAAAAATGATGCCGGCCCCATTTGTTTTTTAATAAGACACCCACTTGTCATTCACCGTTTAAGCGTCGACCAAGGAACACTAAACATATTTGCTGCTTCATTTAAGCTGTGTCCTTCCTTCACTGCTTTCACGGCATTTTTTAGTTGCTCTTCCGTCCACTCACCTCTTGTTGATCCTCTTTTTCTCTTATAAAAAGTTGGCATATTGAACTAAAAAGAAAAATTTCCATGTTTTCATTGTTTTCAAATTGTTTTTTAGAACTGTTTTCTGTTAAATTTACTTTTTAGGTACAAAATGTGCAACAAGTAGCCATTCGCAAAGGTACAATTACCAATTTACTACACAAATTTCTTGTAAAATATTCACCGTCTCTCCCAATATGTCTCGCCACCATCTCACCCAATTCGCATGGGTGAGATGGTGAACGGCAAAAAAACATAAACATGGTTAGGTGATCTTAATATATCCCAGAATACAAAAATATAATAAAATAATTGCAATATCGGCACCTATTTTTATTTAGATACGGATTAAAGCTGGCTTACCGAAAATTTTTAGGTCGATGTTAAAAGCATTTCTGGATTTATTCACCACGTTTTTGCAAAACAACAAATTCGACGATTTTAAAGCACGCTGGTAACTACAACTGTTACTTTACAACTACAGGAGCCGGCATCTAGTGGTACATCTTTGAAATATTTCAGTTTACCATCTCACCCGATTCACCATCTCACCCTCGTTTACCCTATAAAAACCCCTCTCGCTTCTATCTACGCCCATGAAGAAAGGAATTTCACTGTAATATTGAAGTAATTGCATCACAACTCAACGACAAAAAACAGATATGCGGTTAACCGAATGAATAGTGCTATTCAATAACTGCGTGTTGTAATTAGCGATGTTATAGACTATTTATATGGTCCATCGTAATTTCGGCCTGGTGCGTCCGGTATATAGGTACTTATTATAGGAGGTTGTTTTTAAGTAATTAAGTAATCAAAGATTGGTGAACATGCGAAGCTTTATAAGCGAAGCACAGATATACTCGGTAACAGCGGTGGCAGTATAAACGATGGCGGTAGCGGTCAGACTCGACTCCGTCTGGTAAATCGAATACGGCCTTGCAGACATGTCGCTACATCTCTGGTGTTACGAGCGGTGGTACTGCGTTCTAGCTAGCGGTGGCGGTAAGATGCTGCTAGTTGTATTTTACAGCTGTTACCACTCATAAACTTCCATAAAATGGCAAGTGAAGAAAATAACTTTATTGAAAAACTGATAGAAAATGTGAGAAAAACTCCTGTTCTATATGATATGTTTGACTGGTATGATGGTTCTAGACGCCTTCGACCCTTACTTTCGAGATCCCACGACGGGTTTTTCCCGGATAGCATTACTTACCTAGCAACAAATTGACAATAAATATAACTGAAAAGTGACGTAACAAGTACAGAAATGCAATATGTACTAAGGAGAAATAATTGATTTTGAATATAACGTAATTGTACGAAATATGATGCAATTAAAAAAAACGCTTTTCGAGTATAACACCATGCTATGGAGATATGGAAAAAAAATAGCAACCATCGTCCTGATAGTGATAAAATTCCTAGAATAAATTTTCTTAAAAAAGATTTATTTTCAAAGATAAAAATATATATATTTTTTCGGAGTCATTCAACAGACTCAACTATAAAAGATCATCCCTCATATAAAAATTAAAATGGTTTTAATTCTTTATTTTTAAAGAACCTCATCTACCATTTGATTCATTTTACATGAATATATCACACACGCATACATATACGGTAGAATTCACCTAAAGATTACCGATGCTTCATAAATACTTAACTAAATTTTCTACACAAAACGTTCAAAATTCAAATATACACGGTGTTCATTTAATTATGTTACTGCCACATATACAACCAAACATATTAGTTGGTAATATTGAAATACATTCCTTCAGATAATTTATTAGTAAACCACAGTGGTGGCTTACTAAAAGTAAATCGTATTATATGAAAATTAATATAATTCAAATTAGTTCCTTAAAAGACTAGTTCTACTTAATAATTATATTAAAATTAATTTAACGATTTTTGTCCTATCTAGAAGGACATGGTTTCTAGAAGGACCTCATAACCTTCTGCAGTGAGGTCTGCTGCTTTCAAAATCATTGAAAATGAATCTATATTCCATTCAGAATTCTTTTGAATCGATTTCTGAGTCTTCCTTGGAAAACATGAATTCAGATTTTGAAGCAAATTGTGAAGCAAGGTGTTATTTTATTATGGTTGACAATGACTCATTCATTGTTTAGCAGTTTTCCGTCACAATCCTGACGAGTTTTTACATCACTACATAACTGTGGACGAAATATGGATACGCTACTATACTCCAGAAATAAAGCAACCGATGAAGACAGACGGTGAAATCAGCCAACAAGGTGATGACCAACGCATTTTGGGATGTACTCAAAATCATCTACATCGATTACTTGGAAAATGGATAAACGATAAATGTAAAGTATCATGCAACATTATTGCACCGGTTGGACGAAGAAATCAAGGAGAAACGTACTCATTTGGCAAAGAAATAAATTCTCCTCGACCAAGACAATGCACGGGTGCACACTTGCGCAGTTTCGATGGCGAAAATCATTGAATTAAAGTTCAAATTATCACAGTACCCACCGTATTTACCAGATTCGGCCCCCATTGACCTTTTTTTTCCCAAACTTGGCAAAATGGTTCGGCGGAAAACGATTCACGTTGAACGAGGAGATCATCGCCCAAATAGATACCTATCTTGAGGGCCTTCCGAATTCCTACTTTTTGGACGGCTTAAAAAAGTTGAAGAAACGCTGAGAAAAGTGTATATAGCTAAAAGGAGAAAAAATAAAGAAAAAAGTTTTCCAAAATAACTTGTTTTTCTATCTATTTCTAGGGAATTATTGAACCACTCTCGGACCTTTCCCTTGAATAGATGCGCTGAATTCGTTCATTTTTATTTTCATCAATGTCTGCCAAGTAAAATTATTTGCACAACCACTTCTGATCATTAAAATAATCTGTTCAATAAGTGTTTTCGCAATTCGAAAGTGAGGAAATTTCTCTTCGAAATTCAACTAAACGGGGAAACCCCTTGTGACATGTAGATCAACGTATTTCTGTATGTATATCAATGACTTTTGTATACTTCCCATATTTTCACACACTATCTTGAAAAGCAAATTGTGCCATAACAAAGTTGCTCATTTTGAAGGTTTGGTCTAGTACCTGTTTGTTTCTTGTTGAAGAAGCTTCGGTGTAGTACACAATGACTACTTGCGCAATTTTTCCTAATTTTAGCAGCAATATGACCTACCAAAATTATTACCGGGTTGAAAACCGGACACTGTCCTTTAAAGAAGCATACGTCCTTTAAAGAAGCATACCCTGGTGTAGGAATGTTAAAAACGGAAGGAAACTAGCCTTCATGTAATATGCTCTGTGAGGAACTGAAGGTACGGACGGGAAATATTTCGGAAAAGATCTATTGGATCCTACGAGGGTACTCAAACTTCCCCTGAGGAGGATAGTGGCTTTTATCGAGGACGCAAGACTTTTAGAGTGGAACTGAAAAATCTATTGGGGTGGTAGAAAGAGCACTGTGCTCAAGTATCTGAACGTGCTGGTGTCCAACCAAAACCAGAAGAAGAAGAAGAGGGAATCCTCATATTTTCGACTCGCATCTAACTCTCTAACTGTGTTCTAAGTAGGATCTAAGAAAAATAAACATACTATGTAGTAGGTTCTTTTTAAGTTTATATAACAGTTTCTGATGCCAAAACTTATCGAAGACTTGGTTCAAATCGATGACGATTGCTGCGCAGTAGCTTCTTTTTTCGAATGCTTTGTTGATTTGATCCACCACACTATAAATCTGTTCAATGGTAGAGTGGCGACTTCTAAAACCGAACTGGTATCAGGTTTTTGCCTATGACAGTGTCCATTAATCTCTTTACCAATAGTTTTTCCATAATTTTAGATACTACCGGCAGAAGACCAATTAGTCGGTAGGATTGTAGAGAATGTATGAGTGTTCCCTGCTTGTGGATAAGTATAATTTCAGGTATTTTCCATTGTGCTGGAAACTATTTCAATCGAAGGACAGTATTGAGTATGTAGGTTAGCATAAGAATCCCTTTTTTGTGGAAGCTCCTGCATTATTCTTCCTGAAACTAGGTCATACCCAGGTGCTTTTTTCAGATTTAGGTTACTTTTTATTATCCTTTTAACTCCAATGGGTGTTATATGTTTAATTTGTTCAGTGGAGGTCGTTACTGTCTGGAAAAACGCAATTATTTCATCATCAATATTTCTTTCTAAGAGTAGTAATCGTGGAAATACTAGTTCAAGATATTCTGCAAAAATATTTGTACTTTGTTTCTTCTGCCCAACTTCTATCCAGCTTCCATTCATTTTTCGAATAGATGGTATCTGTTTTCGTGTTAGTTTTAGTCTTCTTATCGCTTTCCAAAGGGCAAGGTCCGAATTTTCAATAGGAGTTAGATTTTTAATATATTATTGAAATGTGTCGTTTTTGAACACATGTAGACATTCTAGTGGCACAATAGTAGTTTGTTCTGCCGGCATGGAGTCTAGAGTTTTACCGAATTCTCTTCAGGCGTCTTTTTTTTTTTATTTTTAAATAAAATAAATAAATTTGTTTTTTTTCAATTTTTTGGATATCATTAGTGTAGCCTCTCAAGCAGCACCTTAAATCAAAGTTGTGAAGTTATTGATTTCATTTATAAATTCTTTCTCTGTTTTTAGTGACACTGAAAGATTTATTTTATGTCTCTAATTATGTCTCTAAAAGCATCCCTATAAGTTTTATAATTGTGTAATTTAGAAAGTATTTCTTTTCCTTGTACACCTGTGTATAGAAATAATTTTCATTAATAGCGATCAAAAATATTAATGTAAAATTCGCCAAATGGTGGTGGCAAGTTGGAGAGGTTTGAATGCAATAAAGTATATTGAGAGTTGCGGCAATAGAGGGGTAATGTTCCAGTGACGCAATCGTCAATGAGTGTCTGGATATGACCTACTAACCTCATTCATTGAAAAGTAGAGGCGACAACGTGAGGCCGGCGACCTAAGCTAAATATAGACGGGGCGGATGGTTAGATAGATACACACACACACGCGGATATATATATATATGTATATATATATATGTATATATATATATATATATATATATGCATTTAAAAAGTTAATGCGTTGTAAGCAAATGGAAGGTAAATATGTACAGAGAAGGAGGTCCTAATGTCAACGGCCTAGTAACTAGGTCAGCAGCCCGGACCAAAAGCAGTTCAAGCCACCTTGTTGCATATTACGTCCGGAAGCAGCTAACTTTAGCAGCTTTGTCCGATGTCTTTAATGGTTTCCGTTGGTGGCTGATGCTTTTCAGAATACCAGTATCTTATTTTTACTGTCAATATTAGATATATTGTTTATTTCAAATAGAAATAGAAAACAAAAAGGTTCCGTTTAAAGACTTTTAGTAAAACAATCTAACAATTTTTCTTTATTTATGCACTTGATTGCAGTGAATTTGCCTACCGCATAAAATATAATTGTTTTAAATTTTTATAATAAGGATTTCTATCAAACTTGTTTTATTTTCTTTTGAACCATTTGAGTGTTAAATTGCTATTATAGTTTTAAATTCCTTTGAACGTTTCCATCTTGATATATATTTAAAAAGTATTCGTTAAAAAAAGAAAATATTAATTATTTGATAAGTAGAGTGTTTATTAATCCACTTGAAAATGTAGTCAAACTACAAAACGTGGAAAATATAGCAGCTTTTTATTTCATTATTTTTTTAAAGAATAATTAAATAATAAAAAACAATTATTAAGATCGAAACGGCCAAAGAAACACAAAACAAGAATAGCAATATATGTAATACGTACTATTGTAAAATATTTGTCTTTCTGGGTTCTTTTAAATAAAACTAACGGCAATTTAAACACACACTATATTAACAAGAAAACGCACTAAATAACAATTTAAAAACTAATAACTAACAATAAGAGCATTTATTTCACAATATGTATTTATATATGAGCATTTACATTTATATAATATCACACGACGGCTATTACTCGTAAAATGAATCCTCTCCCTGCATTCCAAATTCTTATATATATAGTTCTAGCTTATTCGAGGGCCCTCTAGAAGCTCTTCTCTAGGAGGTACGGGAGACTTTATGACGTATTCGGTGCGTGATGCCACTTGCCTAACGTATCGGATAACTCACATCACATTGCCCCCTTCTTAAAGATGAAGTTTCGTCACGAAACATGTTATGCTTTGGTTCCCTCAAACGATGACGATATCTACAAGTAGAGCCTTTGTTGCATTGCGACGCCATATTGAAGTAACAGTCCGCGATCTTATTTTGCCTGGGTGTAATGGAATATTCAGACCGGTAACTGCATACCAGAATTTCCATACCAATATGTTGGAACATTACTTCTAACATGCTTCTTGCAATTCTCCAGTCCAGACGGTCCAATCCACAACCCAATTTCGGAACTGCTAATTCCAAAATGTCTTGTTGTAACATTTGTACACGCAAATGTACCAGGGCCTCCCATAAGACACGATAGGTTGGCTTCAGGTTTGATAGTCCTTTCGTGACCAAATAGAAAATGGCCTGTTCTTTATTTATTATTCGGAGACACTTCCCAATTGCCGGGCCCTGCTGCCTTAATTCTTCAATTCTGCAAAATCTCCCTTTAAATTCTTTCACAATTCCTTTGGGCATTCGCAAATTCAGGGCTACGCGTTTCTCGATGGTCACCCCAAATTGAGCTTTTCTCGAACCAGAATAGTGGCTATCCAATCGGCACAAGTCAGCGGCTTCGTTGTTATTGTGGCTAGAGTATGGGGTTAATCGATTAAAATGTTCGACTCTTGGCTTAGTATGAGATGTTCGCCTGGCGCACCTTCTCCAGTGTTTTATGAACTCCAAAATGCCTCCCATAAGCACCATTATGGAGTTCTCGCAATAGCTCTGATATTTTTTTTTTGGGAACCACCATTTGCAGTTTCCGCTTGCTTCCATTGTGATTTTCAACCTCACGTCTCAGAAGATCGTCTTCCATGGTCAAGGAATCCCATTGTGCCCAGTATGACTCAATTCTCGTGAATGGGGAGCGATTTCTTGCCAGATCAGTCTTTGCTCATTTCTCTTCCAAGCCCTTAAGACTACAAGATCAGGATCAACTTCTTGATCTGCGCACAAATATTCTGGTTGCCACAGGTTATCACACACGATGATTCGAAAAACATTGGCCGATTTGTCTTCGATTCGGTTGTAATGTCGACAGTCTTCTGCATAGGGCCTTCTGGAAAGAACATCAGCATTTCGATGTTTGTGGCCTGCTCTACGTTCGACGTCAAAATCATACTCCTATAGCTTCTCAATTCATCTACCTACTTGACCCTCGGGTTTCTTAAATTGCAAGAGCCACTTCAAAGTGGGATGATCTCGTCTGGTTAAGCAGTAGCTCCTTTCTGATTTGGACAGGGTCTTGCTGAAATATTCAGTGACCCTTTCTTGTCCATCTTGGATTTGGAAGAGCACACCACCCATCCCGATGTTACTGGCATTCGTATCCAGAAGAAACCTTTCAGATGGCCATATATAGCTTAAAACTGGAACACTTATCGAAGTTCCTTTTAATAAGTCGAAGGACACTTGGCATTCGTTGTTCCAAATTAATGCTCGATTTTCTGTTAGACGGGTAAGTAATTTCGCAATGTTAAAGAACCCAGGCTCGTAGCGTCGATAATACGTGCATAATACACGATTAACGACGGCCAATACTGGCGAACACCATCACAGAATAGAACCCTTCTTCAATGTGAAAGGGTAATAGTTTACAATCATTACCTCTATCGATACAGTCTTTTGAGCCTTAATCAGAATTTTGGCAACTACTACTCCTCGACCTACTTCGTCATCATCAGCCTTCGGTTCCAGCATTGTAACATTTACTTCAAGATAGTCTCCCTCCGTGCAAACCGTCAAAAGCGTCTTGCTTCTTGAATCCAGAACAACATTATCTGGGGTAGTTACTCTTACAAGCCCATAATTTTTCTCATGAAGAACCAATTCTTCATTATTTATTTTTAAAGTTCCTTCTTTCAAATCCAACTGGAAGCCGTAGATGTTCATAATATCAAATCCCAAGATTATTTCGTCCTCTATGTCGGCCACCAGAACGCGATATCGGATTGATGTTGGTCCAATGATAAAGTGGACAGCCACTTCACCTGTGACAGAAGCTGCTTCTCCAGTTGCCGTCTTAAGTCTCCATTTGCTAGAATTTTTTTTTTATTTCTGGAAATTAAATCGGGTCGCACGATGGTTTTCGTTGATCCAGTATCTAGCAAGAAAGCACCTGGTCCTTCCTTCCATAATAGCGTCCACATTCGTTTGGTGTTGCAAGGATGCTATTTCGGCAATCCTTGGAGCTCTTATGGTCAACCGATTCTTTCTTGGTCCCCTTACCACATTTGCTTTGAATGTGACCGTTTTTCCCACAATTCCAGCATGGCAGTGCACTATTATCCGGTTTGATCTTATTCAGAATTCGACTGACCATTTACTCCACCAAAATCCTCAGGAGGCAATGTCTGCAAAATATCACTTGCATCACCCCTCAACGCTATAATTAAAGCAGTAGCCTTTTCGGTAGATGACCATTTTCGCAATTGAAAACTGACTTCATTTGACTCTGCAGTATTGATTTGTATCGCATGCTTTGAATTTGGCCTTGAACTGAAAAGATAAGCTTTATGAACTGTATGTGACTTATTGTATAAATCTTATAACATTAATTACAGTTATAATTTCAATTTTGTCATTGTGTTTCTTAATTGGTTTTTATGATTTGCATACTTACATTGTAAATTTTACAATGTACCTAATCAAAATAAACTGTGACGAATCAGATACCGAGAATGTCCAGGCCGCTACCACGGCCCAATTTGGTGCTGCTCGCGACCCGGTGTTGACCCACGGGCCGTAGTTTAGAAAGCCCTGATTTGAAGCGTGTAAACCTGAAATATTTAATTTACTTTTAGAGGTGATAGATCTAAACCTAGAAGATGCACAAAGCAGATTTTGGCTTTCGTACAGCGGTCAAGATCATAATTTTACATCACATAATAGAAAAATCTCATGTAAAAAACGAAGAAACTTTTCTCGCATTTCTCGAAATAAAAAAAGAATTGGGTACTGTGAATAGAGTATAAATATGACGTAGTTTACAGAACAACAGGTTAAAAACAAATTTTTGATGGTAATACTTAGCTTATGCGAAAATACAACAAATCAAATACGAACGGTAAATAAAGCTGTAAGCTTTCAAGAATAATGATGTCAAGAATAATGATGGACTGAGACAGTTAAGCACAGACAGATGAAGAAATAAAAGAATCTCGGACTAAGACAAAATCAAAATTATTAATACAAAAGTTCACAAGAATATCGAACAAGTAAAACAGAAAATGTGTCAAAGATTGAATGAAAATAGGAAAGACGTCGAAACAAAATCAGTAAATAAAGACGTGTACCTATATAAGAAATAAGAAAGGTAATTTAAAGCCGAAATTTTCTAGACAGAAAGTTATAAAGATCAACAACAAGACGATAAAGACAAATAAAAATTAAAAATAGTCAAAAGATGCTATTAATAAGAAAATAAAATTTATAAGTAAACCCCTGTTACAGGATGAAACTCTTGGAGTTATCATATTAATATTTATCAAATTGAAGCAAAGGAATTAATACGATGTATATATTGTATCTTAAAAATTCAAGTAAATAATACATATTATGAGAAAATTTGTTTACGTAAATCATCTAAAAATAGGTATTTAAGGTATAATCAATAATAATTAAGTATCAGAAGATAGAAGTATGATAGCATTAATAGAACAAAATTTATATAATATAGAGCAGAACAGTTGTTGTTACCTTTAACAAATAAAGTTAATTATTATTACTCGTATCATGGGATATCCAATTATAGATTATCTAACGAAATCCTTTTTAAAGTATCGTTTCCTATCTATTCAAAAGTTTATACCAATTTTATCATAGGTACATATATATTCCATTCCATATTCTAATTATTTAATACCTAGCAAAAAGCCGTATTTGTTATTGTGTAATGGTACATATGCACTTCGGGATTATTTGTGTCAGAAATTAAAAAATTATTATATGTGTATCGAAAATCCTCTACCATTCGATGAATAATGCATACTGAAGTTAATGAAAATTAATGGAACCTGCCCAAAATCAAGATTAATGAAAATTAATGGAACCTGTCCCAAAATCAAGATTCACCTGGATAATGTGATCATTCAACAAATAGGACCCGGAGAACTCCTTGTGTTAACTCCAAAAACAATTAAAATTACATATGAATATGAATTCTACCTTAATTCATTTAGATTCAAATTGTAAAATTGAAGTTCATAATGAAATATTTTCTTATCGTAACAATGTCATGCATGGAGAAATTTATAATTTTCCAAAAGCTTATTTAAATAATCAAACTAGTGTTAATGATAAACCTTTCAAATTAAATAAATTATCGTTAGAAGAATTGCACATGTTACGTAAGGAAATGAGAAGAAAGAAGTTCCGGATTTAAAAGGAAAAATAGGAAGCTATAAATATAGAAATTCAATTGTCATTATATTATTAATAATGATATTAATCACTTTTATATTATTTAGAAAAGGAAAAATTATTTCCAAGAAGTTAAATCATTGAAGGGCGGACCAACCTCTTGATGGACACCTTTCTACGCGGGGAGGAGTAATATGGAAATCATACGACTCTGTACTAAGAATAACGAGCGTGCCTTATCTCAATGAAGAAATAGATGAACAGAGCATTAGTTTGTAAAATTACTTGTCAAATGTTTTCATACTTTTAAGTCAGTCGAATTGTAACCTTTGTTTCGAATAGTAATCAAATAATTGCTTTTTAAAAACAAAGTTTGCGTGTTGAAACCTAAAACTTTGCACTGGGTTTTTGTAAACCCGCGCGGGAAGGGAGGTCACAAACATACTGGTACAAATTGAATGACATTGCAATTTTGTGAATATTATTTTATTCCTGATTTATAATTTAATTACACTTAGGGTATTTATTGGGTGAAACTATTTTTGTGAGGTGTTTCTACAGATCCGTTGATGAACTTACTAACCTTTTGACAAACCTAGAAACTCTGAAATTACCTGAATAATTAATTAATTTATCATTTTTACATTTCAATTTATTCCATTTGATTGGCATTTTTTTTTCAGTTCTATATAAGCATTTACTGTAAATGTTTTTAACTTTAAATCGATATACTCTGTGATCATAATATCCTGAGTGGGTCATATTATTTGATTATTTCAATTCTTTTAAATTTTTGGATTATTAATATGCCTTGTGGCTGGATAACTAACTGTTAGCTTTGTTTTTTTTAATTAATATACGACATAACTATTTTCTTTTCTTTTTTTCATTAATTTGCAGCTAACCTATAGATTATTTCGCCGTATTAGATTTCTTTTTCTTAGTAGTCTGTAAGCGCATGCGATCGCGCGATCCCTTTTCTCAATTTTCGGACTCGAGCCTCCATACGCAAAACTGAGTGGCGCTACCTACCATCTTTTTTTATTTGAACCACGACCATTTCCACTGACTAAGGGCATACATGTTAAATAGGGGCTCCCATATTATTGTGCGATTAGACTACCGGTTTCGTTCCGATTTCATCCATCTTCAGATCGCCAACGCTGCGCCCGCGCACGCATGGTAGCAACCATGTCAAGACTGTGATATTACGTTACTCCCGTATTGCGTACAATATTTTTTCGCCCGCACCATTATTTTTACTCAAAAAAAAAAGCAAAAGTATCTACTGAAATTAAATAGTTGCAAATGTAGAAAGCTTTATCAAGCAGAACAGGACACAGTTACTTGTTTTTGCCCGCGTCACAACGAATATGAATTCCAAACTTTCAATTTTTCAGTAAAGAACGCCAAAACCGTATTTTCGCTGATTTTACAGGTGTGCTTCGATTTCAACCACAATCTAAATAGTGAATACATTCTGTAATATTGCAACATGGATTTTTCTGGGAGTAACTGCTTTGTTCACAATCTAGAGGAGTGTTCTCGAAGATAATATCAATTTCGCTTTCACAATCACCCATTGTAAAAATTAAGAAAAGAAACGAATTCACTACTTTTTAATTTTTTGGCAGTCACTGATGTTGTCAACTGTCAAATTGGATGTAAGCGGCTGCGATTAATGTAATCGTAAATGTGTCGAATATGCAACACAATATACACCACAGCAGTTGTTATTGTTTTTCTTTCTTTATATAATGAAATTTTGTATCTTTCTATCATTATCTTTCTATCATTCAACACGGGGATGTAATGTATTTGATTCCCATATGTCGTTATGACTAGGAACCGGACACGGGAGGCCAAAATTACGATGGACCATATAAGTAGTCCATAACATCGCTAAGTACAACATGCAGTTATTGAATAGCACTCTTCATTCGGTTAACCGTACATCTGTTTTTTGATGTTGTTGGATTGTGACGCAGTTATTTCAATTTTACACTTAAATTCCCTTCTTCGTGGACGTAGATAGACACGGGAGGAGTTTTTATAATTTGTATTATTTATTAGTTTGTATTTCGTAAGATAAAAAAAGTACGATGAGTTAGTTTCTTTTTTTCATTATTTTAACTTTTTAAGTGTCCAGTTAATTTCGTTAAGATTCAATAACTTACGCATACATTTTTAATTTTCATTTATTTAGAACATTGTTAAAGTTACTTTTTCAGAATGATATAAAATAACGTAGAGAAAGGCATCGTGAAACAATGGCGAGTTGGATTAAGGGGCAAGCCGATTGTATGGCCATTGCCAGTGATTCCGAAATTTATTGCAAAGTCTGTAAAATATCGTTAAAAATTTCCAAGAAATCGCACGTAAAACATCATTTAGCATCGCAAACACATACACAAAAATTAGACCTGTGGGAATCTAACAATTTTAACAAAGAACTCTGTGAAATAAACTTAACAATCCCACCTTCAAAACATTTCTCCATCGAAATTTTCCTGATGAATCCACCTTACGCAGATATTATGTTCCTGAATGCTACACGAAAGCTGTAGAACACATTAGAAGCCACCATTCAAATCAGTACCATCTATAGGTACTGAGTGCCGACGAAACTGTCGACATATTAGGACACTGTGTGGTAAATGTTGTAGCTGGTGTACTACATCCAACTATTCCATATAACGCAGATGTAATAGCAACAAAAGTTATAAATATAGTTGATGCGGAAACAGCAGCTAAAACAATTTACGAGAATATGCACCAAATGCAAGAACTTCCACCTTTGTCACTGTCTCCCTCTCCAGTAATAACTAGATGGGGAACATGGGTGGAAGCTACTAATTTTTATGCAGAGAATTTCGATAAATGACGATGCTCGAAGTATTTCTGAATACAAGGAATTAATTCAAATTTCAAATTTAAAAAATCAGTTGTACTTTCTTCAGGAACACTTTGGAAATTTGGAAAAAATAATCACTTATTTTGAAAACTATTTGAAAATATTCCAAGTGACTTCGGATCTGACTTTCGGCAAAAATTAGACGCAGTCTTTAATAGCAATCTAGATTTAATAACATTGCAGCAAATGTGTATGGGGCAGGCGCGGCTCGTGATGACGTATTTGGAGGTGCACGTACAATGATACGAGTGCCTCGTGTGTTTTCGGTGTTTACTAAGAAAACGCTATAGTTAGTAAAGGAGAATACACGAAGCACTCGCATCATTGTAAGTGCACCCCCAAATACGTCATCATGAGCCGCGCCTGGTATAGGGACAATGCCCCAAAATCTAACTGCTAAATACTCTGAAATAAAAGAATATTTCCAGTATGCACCTATAACCCGTTGCGATGTAGAAAGGAGGATTTCTATCTACGAGGTTATGTTTCATTCAAAGTGAACAAATTTTACAGAAGAGAACCTTGAGAAAGTATTGCCAGTTAATATTAATACTCCCTTACTCAACTGGAACTACGAAATGAACAAATAAAAATGTATTTCGTATTTTATAGATCACCACCCGTTTGTTTTCTAATTATATAAATAAAATTAAAAACTATTTAAAAATACAAATTTTCAATAGTACGCCCGTGGGCGATGAGTCATGGGCCTCTCGTGTCCTGTTCCTAGTTATGACTAAGGTTACGTCTTCGATAGTAACTCAGTTATTATTTCATAGCATAGTGAAGGGCGGAAATAGATTTTTATAATCATACGCTGTGAACACAGTTTGTATACAATGTTACATATACAGTCGTGTGTTTTCCAGAATACGCATTATAATTTCTAATATGTTCAAATAATATTTTTAATATATTCTAAGAAGGAGTCAATATAATTAATTTAAGGAATTTTATTGCTTTACTAAATTGAATTAACATGTTCTGCAGCTCTTATACAAACACCGCCACTGGTCCGAGAAGTTTCATTTTGATGTTTAAACTTCTTTTGCCCTTATTAGTCAGGCTTTTCTCGTCAACAGTAAATAAACGACTTAAAAAATATCGTTGCAAATCATCGAAATATATAAATACGCGATACTACGTAGTTGGCCATATTATTTTCACTCAACATGTGAGGAAGCACACATTTAACTTAAAAACGCAACCTTTGCGATAAGGCGTTATCACAACATATTCTCTCAGATTGACGCTTTATCGATGTATTTACAGAGATCAGAACAGTTAAACATACCCGAAATTTATTTTGCTAAAAATGCAAAATGTTGACTTTCATTAATGGATAATAATCCTCTACGCGAAGAAAGATTAAAATAATCTAATTCTGTCAATCTATGCCTACAAACACTTCCGTAATTGAATTAATGTAAATTGTATTATATATACACCTCACAAACAATGGAGAAAGACTTTTATTACAGGACTTACATATATTAGTATACCAAACAGCTATTGAAATGTAGTATGTACCTCAATGATTGTAAAATAACATGCAATAGAAAATAAACTCGAACCATTCAAATTCTTTCAAAATTTGTCATGATATCAAAATATCACAACAAGACATTAGAACAAAATTATTGAACAGTGAGCTACTACAGATTAATGCACTCAGGCATGACAAATAAGGTATAATTTGGGGGCAAAGCTCAGTTTACCTATTGAAAAGATCATTTCGTCGGCAACTAACAAAAAATATATTTCTGTATTTTTTTAATACACACATTTATATACTAAATAATGAAATATACTCATATATACTAAAGAAGATAAAACGTAAAAAAAAAAAACTAAGGTTCCACCGAGATTTGAACTCGGATCGCTGGATTCAAAGTCCAGAGTGCTAACCATTACACCATGGAACCGTATAACAAAAGCTTTTGGAATTACATCATTTTTACATACTAAGATTTGAATTCATTTATATTTAAAATAGATTTTTATTTTGTATTCGTAATTAATTACTTCGTAACATTAATATATTCCAGTATGAGTGGATTTTAACATCATTAAAACAAACGATTTTTCAAGCACGACGGCGTAGCCAGAATGCTTGAAATATAACTAGTGTTTTAATGAACACTACTTTTTTTGATTTGTGCTTTTTAAAATCATATTTTTTTGGTTTCAATACTACAAATAGAAATACGAACTAATAATGTAAAATTGTTGGATGTGATTTGACATCAATATTACTTATTAAATAGATTATATAAATAGATACTTATTAAATAGTGGCACCTTATAGGACGAAATTTGCTATATCTTGTAGGCGATTTCAGCGTAAATGTATATACAGATACAAATCTGTTCTTAAAAAGATTTATATCATTTTTATTACATTGCTTCACTAGCTTGACTGATGACGCCTATAGATGGCAGAAACACGTGTCTTAAGCAGAAGTAAATGCTGAAAATAAGAGGTGTATTGTCCATGTGTACAGTTACAGATACAGATATGTATATTGCATGTCTGTTTCATTTGTAACAAATGCGTAATACGTGCATAACGTATTGATATACTTAAACCTTTTTGTATATTTACCGCCATCTGGCTCGTGTTAATGGACTACACCTATACGTATTTTTTCGCTTATGTACCAAAATAGCTGGTCAAGCGATATGTCGCCTTTTTCGGCATAGTCTCTTTCGTCCGTCAGATGTCACTTATTAAATAGTGCCACCTTATAGGACGAAATTTGCTATATCTTGTAGGCGATTTCAGCGTAAATGTATATACAGATACAAATCTGTTCTTAAAAAGATTTCTATCATTTTTATTACATTGCTTCACTAGCTTGACTGATGACGCCTATAGATGGCAGAAACACGTGTCTTAAGCAGAAGTAAATGCTGAAAATACGAGGTGTATTGTCCATGTGTACAGTTACAGATATGTATATTGCATCTCTGTTTCATTTGTAAGTTATTGGGTTATTGGTGTGTAGCGCTGAGTTTTAAGATTGTTTACTTAATAATAAAGCCGACTAGATTAATACCGCAAAAGTCGGAAACCGCATATAGAAATAAGTACAACAAATTTATCAAATGGATGGAACAGCAACAGGCTACAGTTATATATGAAAGAGTTATGCTTGCTTATCTTCAGGAAATATCGAAGCAGTACAAGGCCTCGATGATGTGGGTTATCCATTCGAAATTGCAAAGAAAGTTGCGAAACAAAGTGATTGATATCAAATCATTTATGAAAATGTATGCATTCATGAAGGCAATTTGCAAGAATGAATGATTGATATGTCATTCTTGCTAATTAAGACATAACCTTCTTTGCTATGGCAAAGAAGGCTTTTATGCATTCCAGGAAGACGATTTGCGGAATTTTTTTAAAAATGCACCGAACATTACATATTTATTTTTGAAGGTGGTAGCAATTTGCGGTATCTTTGGATCTTGTAGATTGAATTGTGCGATTTACGCCCATACGATATCAAAGAAGAGGGCAGCGTATTACTTATTACTAGGGCTGGGCGAAGTATCGATACATCGTCCAATACCCGATACCATAACTGGTATCGGGTACCCGATACCTCATATAACGAAGGTATCGATTCTAAGGTATCGATTCCAAAGCATCGATTCCAAGGTATCGATTCCAAGGTATCGATTCCAAGGTATCGATTCCAAGGTATCGATTCCAAAGCATCGATACCTATCGATACTTTGCCGATTCCAGTACTCGCTAAGTATCGATGTATCGGGTAGCGAGGTATCGATTCCAAAGCATCGATACCTATTCCGATTCCAGTACTCGCTAAGTATCGATGCATCGGGTAGCGATGTATCGGGTAGCCATGTATCGGGTAGCTTACTTTTGTGCATTTTTTTAAATGAGTATGCGTATATCATAGGTATATAAGTTGTTGTTTTACGCAAAATGACAATTTAGAATTTTCTTATTTTTCATGCAAGGATTAAAAAAGAACTACATACATAAGTCTGCAGCTAGTATAATTATAATTTTACCTTTCGGAGGCCAATATTTCAACGTCAGTAACTTCACTATCACCGTCCCTTTTGTCTTTCTTTTCAATAATATTAAAATATGTAAAAGGATGAACACATTTTATATGCTTTAGCATATTTGTAGTATTACCAGTATACTTATATTCGTTTTTACATACATTACAACTCACGCCCTGGTCGTAAATTTTATCAAAGTACATAATTCCAAACTACACTATTTTTTTTCGACATTTTGGTACGTACGTATCCACTTATTACAAGTTATAAGAACAAAGTGATGAAGCTTAAAATGATATGAAATATAAGTGCTTATATTAAACTTTAGACGACGGATAAAGGTAGGAATTATAATAAATCAAAACTAGGGAACAGCAAAAATTTGTTAACACTTAATTTCTATAAAGCAGTGTTGAGAGAAATATAGGGGCTATTCATATTCATATAAATATAAAACACATTCCTGTTCTATAGAATGCACAATACACAATACACGACTGTGAATTGGAACTAAAATAAACAAAATATAATACAAATATGTAGTATTAATTAATATAATAAGGTAAAAAAAGTTGGGTCAAGAATTCTTATCAAGCTATTGTAGGTATAAAACGTGCTTGGTTTGTTTCTATTTTGAAAATTTAAATGTATATAAAAATAACTTTTTAAGTAAAGAATTTAAGTATGTATGCATAATATATATTTAAAAGACGTTGGTTATTATGCGTAGCAAATTCCATATTATGACATAACTTTAATTATTACAAACAAAAAAAACAAAATATCACAATATTGCAAATTTCATACCGTAGTTATGGTAGAATCGGTAAATTAATTTTATATCTCTTGAAACCGATATCAAACAATCGACACCTAGAAAACGGGTTATGAATACTGATTCCTAAGTATTGAATCAAGGTATCGATTCCAAGGTATCGATTCAAGGTATCGATTCCAAGGTATCGATTCCAAGGTATCGATTCCAAGGTATCGATTCCAAAGCATCGATACTTTACCGATTCCAGTACTCGCTAAGTATCGATGTATCGGGTAGCGATGTATCGGGTAGCGAGGTATCGATTCCAAAGCATCGATACCTATCTATACTTTACCGATTCCAGTACTCGCTAAGTATCGATGTATCGGGTAGCCATGTATCAGGTAGCTTACCTTTGTGCATTTTTTTAAATGTACATGAAGGGTGCAATAACTTTTTAAGTATGTATGCATTATATATTTTAAAAGAATGTTATTATTATGCGCATCAAATATCCTTATTATGACATATCTATAATTATTAAAAAACAAAATATCACAATATTGCAAATTTCATACCGTAGTTATGGTAGAATCGATAAATTAATTTTATATCTCTTGAAACCGATATCAAACAATCGACACCTAGAAAACGGGTTATGAATATTGATTTCTAGGTATCGAATTAAGGTATCGATTCCAAAGTATCGATTCCAAGGTATCGATTCCAAGGTATCGATTCCAAGGTATCGATTCCAAGGTATCGATTCCAAGTATCGATTCCGAGGTATCGATTCCAATGTATCGATTCTAAGGTATCGATTCCAAGGTATCGATACCTATCGATACTTTACCGATTCCAGTACTCAGAATCGATACCGTGCACAGACCCGATACATCGCTAAGTATCGATACCTCGATTGGTATCGGTACCTGATACCGAAAACGCCGGTATCGCCCAGCCCTACTTATTACTATCCTACCATCTAAGACAGTGAATGCTCGACGTTTTACTGTTGCCGACAGTGATGGAGTTCACTACGTAAGTTTGGTGAAGCAATATTTATCATTCCGCTCTCAAAATGTGAGTACGGATTGTTTTCTTACGGTTTGACAAGGAAAAGTGTACTAATCAAGTAGTGGGTATTAATACGTTTGGATCATGCCCATTATCTTAAATTAGACGATCCTGAGAAATAAACGGGGCATGTGCTTCGACGTACATCCGCTACCATTATGGCGAATGGCGGTATAGCAATCGATCAAATCTAACGAAAAGTAGGTTGGAAATCGCCAGCTGTGGTGAGTGGTTATGTTGAAGAAAGTATCAGCAACAGGAAGAATGTTTTAAACATTACTGGGAGTGCCATTAGTAGAAGCAGGATCCCAGTGACTTTCGAAAATAGTGTTAGAAGTAATAGAAGTATTCATTTGAATAGCATCTCCTCTAATTTAAAAAAATCGAGGGTTTAATATTTCAAACAATACCAATTGTACATTTCATATTCATTTAAAGTAAGAATTTTTTCGATAAAATTATTATGAAATATTTCATTCATAGCTTTTGATACAGTTATTAGTAGAGACCGGACACATCGGGCTGAAATGGACGTCATTACGACGGACGATATAAATAGCCTGCAACATCTGTAAGTACATCACGCAGTTGTTGAATAGCACTATTCATTCGGTTAACTGCACATCTATTTTTTTGTGCGGTTAATCGAATGAATAGTGCTATTCAATAACTGCGTGATGTACTTACAGATGCTGTAGACTATTTATATCGTCCGTCGTAATTACGTCATTTCAGCCCGATGTGTCCGATCTCTATTTGTTAGTAACAGTTTATTTATTGTTAAAAGCTTGTTCTGTCAGATCAATTAATAAAAAGTTGACATTTATATTTGACTTATTTCGATTTGTTAACGTGTTGTCCCTAGTAACTTTAAAACACGTGCGTTTTTTAATGATTTACAAATAAAAGACTCATTATAAAACCCAGAACGATATTAAAATAAGCGTCATTTTAATACGCTTTTTTTTCAATGTTTAATGTTAGCATTATGCAAGCACATAAATATTTAACTTTGAAAATGCCAAGTATAGAATTTTCACGATAAGAATGCGTTCACCACGTCATTGATGTCGTATTTGCTGTGTTGTCAATTGTATTTATCATTTACAGGTTACGTTCAACAAATGTCATTTATTCCATCAAATGTGAACAAAGTGATAGATGCGATATAAGTTCAATGCCAAAATAATTTCTGTAAATTTCGCAATCTGACAATAACGTTCGAGTTGTTTGCGGACAACAGGAAGGCTGTATAACCCTGGAATAATCCGATTAGTATCTTTATACCAGGTAGGCATTTTGCTAATTGTGTATTGTTAGACCGAAGTTTCTATCAATGACGTAAGCGCATTCCTATCGTGAAAATCTTATATCAATGTGACCAATTACATACTTTATATAAAAATAGTCTGAGCTTGCAAATTATTTAGTAATGTAAAAAACGCGAAATTAAAATAATAGTATAAAAAGCACGTTTCATAAGGCCTTTTTCGCACTCGTTCTTTAGAAAACTCGTACGACAAAATGGTGCCTTGTAAAACTTGTGTTTTAATATACCTTTTTTATATTTTGCGTTTGTAATGAACCCATTGTGAAATCGAAATCAGTATCGAAATGAGTTTCATTTTGATACGCTTTTTTTCATGTTTCAATGTTGGCATTGTTTGAACACGGAAATAAATATCTTAATTCTTAATTGTTTTGTCAGTTACTTCACGTAACTAGGGTGGAGTTCAAGACATATTAGTTTCTATGTCACTTATTATTATATTTTTAAATAATATATCAAGTAACAGAAATATTGCTCTTCTGTAACAGTTGAGCTTCGCTAGTTAATCTGCTGCAGCCGTGATTTCTTAATATTTTAGATACATGGAATTTAATACACCTTTGTATCTTGTATACCTATTTATACCTCACCTAACACTAACACGTTCTAGCTTTCTGCTTTCATCCATGAAGATGACCACGAATCTGAAAATGAAGATTACACGAAATTGATAAATTGTGCTGATTTTAATTACAGGTATTTATTTACTACCGAGTATTTATGTTGCTGCTCAACTCAACAGTGAAATGGACTTTTTTGGCACCATTTACAAAATTTTTTGCAATTTTTTTGGTATCTGGAATCCACAACTTTTAGCAGCTTATCACCTTCTTGCTTATTTGCTTAAAGACTCAAACACATGGCCCTTTTTTCTGCCCCATTGGAGCATTTCGCAATAAACTAGTCTACAACTATTTTTTGGAAAACATTGCACTTTGGCAAAAAAATGTTACTAGTTTCAAAGCCAATCCAATTCATTGAGACACATGGTTCGGAAAGAGTAAATCCAAAAGTTATTCACATCACAGATAACCATTTGACCATAATTTTTTTTTACTTTTCTATAAAAATTTTACTGTAATTTTGAAATTGAAGTAACTATCTCCGAACTTTTGTTTTCCCTTTCACAAACGTTAAATTAATTACTAAATTCAAACTCATAACTCTGCTATACGGCACTCAGCGTTATTGAAAAGTTTTACTAGAAAAATTGGTTAGGCACACAGAAACGTTTACATTTTAGTTAAAAATACTATGAGAAGCTAAAGTTAAAAATCAGTAAACAACCGTCGTGTACAAATTTTGTTTAAAGAGCTAAATAGCAGTACAACATTCGAAACTTAAAAAAGTTGATAATTACTGTTACTTAGTTTACATTAGCTTGTAGTGCGTTAATTATTTTAAAATTCGAGGACATTTAATCGTAATTTATAAAGACCCAACAATACCCAAATTTACGCGCTTTGCAGGTTTCAAATAAATTGATAATTACAACTTAATTAATTTTTATCTAATAAAAACTTAGTTGGAGAGCTAAATAAAGTTAAAATTCGAAATCTTTGCCTCACTGTTCATAATAGAACATGAAAAAAAATTCAAAAAATTGCGGCTGAAAAGGCTTGAACACGAATCATGGAGTCCATAGCCAAACGTGATAACCACTAGACCACAGATAATTAAAAATATTTTTTTACCTTCTAATAAAGATTTTAAAAATAACGTAAAAATGGTGTCGTCTGCAGCACACAGTGTAGATTACTTTCACAAATTTTCAGGCATTTATTTAAAATAACCAATATTCTTCATTCGGGTGAACTTTACTTTCCAAATTAGCGTATGCACAAACCGATATTAAACACAACATAACCGCAACTAAAATAGGTCGTCATTGTCATATACGCCATCTAATAAATTATTTTCTAAATAAATTTACTAATCTATTATTGTGGACTACGTTTATTTCAATGTATTCTAGTCGCTTAAGACTAAAAATCCGATTGAAATATATATAAAAAATAAATAAACATTAGTTCAAGCGGCTTCAAATATTAATTTCAATCGACTTGTAAATTAGGTTTCAATCAGTCAAGCCGCTTAGACTTTGCTAGATAAACGGCTTAACCAAATTAATTACATATTGCTAATACTCAAACTGGGGGTAGTAGTACTTAGTAGGTTCCAAACTTGGAGTCTTATACCAGTATATATATAATATACCAGTATATTATATATATTTTCGTGGAAAACGCTGACAGATGTCAGTGATAATGTATATATGAGGATTATTTTAAAAAATCGAATCAAAAACCGCTTTATTGGTTGCTGAGACTCAATATGATTACAAAACTTTTCGTTATGCCAAGTATATTAGGGTAAGGCAGTAATGTGCTCACCCTGAGATATATAAATTATTTCCATATTATTAAAATAAACGCTAGGAACACTTATTGTTAGTCCTATAGAATAAAAATTAATACTTAATACTTCTCTGGTTTCCATGTCTATATTATAATCACTCAGTGCATTTCTCTAGACCCTCACCGCAATTATTAACTCTTAAGTTATTGCCACCCCTGTAATTTATGTTAAGCTATTAGGTGTGCTGACGCATGAGTTATTATTACTATCATTATTTATTTATTTATAGTGTCGAGTTAATATTTAAAGAAGTCAAAGCGAAAGAAGGAAATGTCAGAGGAAGACATGGGCTTGTATATAAATAAAAAAACTAACACAGAATCAACAAGATTGGAATAGAAATATAAAAAATTAACTAACGAAAGTTTAAATTAAACATTTACATTACGTAGTTGAAAAAATCAACTGATTGTGTAAATTTTTATTACATTTAGCAATTCTAAAGTCATTTTATAAAAACGATCTAGTCCTTTACTACTACAGATATTTTTATGTTTTAATAATAAATAAATATGCAGTTTCCTTATAAAAGAAAAACAACATCCTGTGTTAGTAATTGAAATAATTATCATTTGCAGTTACTGTAAGGATATGAAAATTATTTATTTTCTTAATTTATCCACATTTATTATGAGAGAGTAGGGTCATAATTATCTAGAGAAAGATAACATATAAGAAACATTTATTGGTTTACAACAATACAAAAGAAAGTGGGATTTTCGAAGTAAAAAAGAACTAAAACCAAAATTACATAAAAATATTACAGAAATATACAAATCAATTATAATAATTTCTTCGTATATCTAAATATTGGCAAGAAAATATTGTTTACAAAGAAAAATTATTTCATCTTCACTGATAAAAATATCCTTGACCATAGTCAAGGATATTTATAATAAGCAAAGCATTCGCAATTCTATTCATTGAGATAATCCATAACAAGTGATTTGATTAGCAAAACAAGAATTCAAAGAAATTTTATTCAATTATCTCCAGTACATTTACGTACAAGTCAATTAATTCCACCTGCTGAGCTCTTAGGTCATTTTCTTTTAGTTACAAAAATAATTGGTATTATACTACCAAAGTATTGATTATCTCTTTTATACACAGCACAGTCGGTGGTCTTAAATATAAACATAAAGTAGTGTAAGCAAAATACAGGCTGTTTCTAAATGAATATCGGGGTTTTAACGCTTTGTAGTATTTATTATGTAAAACCTAAAATCATAATTAATACACGAAATGAAAGAGCAACTCAAACAGTTATAGGTACGTACAAGCTTACATGTGTTCAATGTGAACACCTTTCGTCACACGGCACACATCAAGTCCATAACCCAGTTTTTCCCAAACGTTGTTTGGTGTTTGTAGTGTAATTGTTGCAACAACTGCCTCAATCCCGTTTATTAGGTAGGGTAGGTCAGCTGGTAGTGGAGGCACATACACACGATTCTTTATGAACCCCCACAAGTAGAAATTACATGGCCTGAGATCGGGTGAGCGTGGAGGCCATTCGAAACAAGCTCTATCAATGGGCCCTTTGCGGCCAATCCAGTGTTCGGGTACAGTGACGTTCAACCAATCGCGTACGTCGTTATGCCAGTGAGGCGGTGCACCATCTAGCTGCTAAATGAAGTTATTAGGTTCGTCTTCCACCAATTAGGGAAATAGTCATAGTTGTAGAGCATCAAGATAGGAAGTACCAGTTACAGTTGCTTCTCCAAAAAAAGACCCATAAACTTTCCGTCGAGATATGGCACAAAAAACATTCAATTTAGGGGATTCTCGTTGCAATTGTACCATCTCGTGAGGATTTTCCGTGCCCCAGATGCGCACATTATTCACTTGTCCACCGATGTGAAATGTCGATTCATCACTGAAAACAACACGATCCAGAAAATCGTCGTGCAACAACATTTCATGAGCAAAGTTGGCACGTAAACCAAGGTTTGTAGGCTTTAGAGCCTGTAATAACCGCAAACGATAAGAACGTAGTTGTAAGCGTTTCCGTATAACTTTCCAAACAGTCGTCACCGGAATTGCTAATTCAAAAGTGATTTCGTCGGGCTACGCGTGAAAGACTCTCTCGCTCGCTCAACACTCTCTTCAGAAACCCTTGGTCGTCCCGTACTCTTTCCTTTGTAAAGGCAGCCGGTATTTTCAAACTGATGATACCATCTACGGATGATATTATCACTTGGGGGAACACATCTGAACTTAATCCGGAACGCACGTTGCACATTAACTACAGATTCGGTCTTTGCAAACTTAGAACATAAAAAGTTTTCTGTTCACTAGTCACTGTTCACTAGAAAGCTTTTCATGTTCACTAGTCACCGTTTTTGTACTAGCGGTTTCTAGCGCATGCGCCTACCGACGAACGAAACTGTTTGAATTGCTCTTTCATTTCATGTATTAATTATGATTTTAAGTTTTACCTAATAAATACTATAAAGAGTTAAAACCCGGATATTCGTTTAGAAACACGGTGTATAATTAAATTCTAGTATTATTCCGAAAGCATATAGGAAATGTCAGAAAATAACGAGATTGGTGCTGTAGTACAAAAATAAAACATTTATTTATTTATTTATAAAACTTCAACAACTATCCTTCAAAGTACTCACCATTCTGTGCAATAAACTTGTCCCCATGGTTTTGTCCACTTATAAACATCTGAGAAACTATTTTTTGAGATTTTATTTCGTATACCCATCGCCGCGTTGTTGAGCTCTAAATTCGACTCAAATTTTCGAACTCTCAATACTTTCTTGACTTAAGGAAACAAATTGAAGGCACATGGAGCAAGGTGAGGTGAGTAGGGTGGGTGAATCACAATTTCCTCTCCCAATTCTTCAAGTATTCGTTGACAAATCGCTGGTCTATGGAACGGAGTATTGTCGTGATGCAGGATCTAACCGATTCTTGATAAAGCGGCCGTTTTTTCTTTAATGTTGAATTTAGGGTTCCTAGAAGTACATTAGAATAGCACTCTCCAATTACTGTATGTTCTCTAGATACAATGTCATCATAAATAACGACCCATTTACTAAAAAAATTAAGTGCATCACATTACCGGTGCTTTTCAGTTTTCGCCTTCTGCGGTCTTGGACTGTCTTTGTGCTTCCATTACATACTTTGAAACTGTAATTCAGGGACATAATGATAAAACCAAATTCCGCCACATGTAATCACATTGTTTAAAAACTGTCGATTATGTTACAGTGTCGTTTCCACTGCTGACAAATTGGCTTTTTGTTCATCGGTCTAACTCATCACTTTTGAAATCCATTTTGTCGCGACCTTTTGGAACCCTAATAATTTCTTAAGTGGAACCATAAGACAAATTGACAATGTCAGAAATTCGATATATGCCAATCCGATGATCATTTTGGATCAAGTCTTCAATTTTATCAATACGTGCAGTTGGTGTTCGCCTGCGTCGAGGTTCATCTTCCACTGATTTACAACCGTCTTTGAATTTCTTATGCCACTCAAACACTCTACACTGTGATAAACTATCATCTGGGTATCCAGTTTTCATCATTTCAAAAGTTTTAGTTTTAGTTTCACCCAACCAAACACAAAATTTTATCGCAAATCTTTGCTCCACTCTGATTTTTTCGATGGATATGTCAAACACTGACCATTCAATAATTAATTCGAAATAAACGTCAAAAGCTAAATCAAAGTCTACTTGAGGATAAGTACATTAGAGATGGGGGTTTCATGTTCTATTCTTTGCGTTATAAAATTCTACTTGTGAAAGTTATAGCACCAGTCTCGTTATATTTTGATATACCCTAGTATATTATAACGGATTTGTTAATAAAGGTAAGTGACTTTTAAAGGATATAAATTTAGTAATTTTAGCTAAATTAAATTCAAAGGTATTATACTTTAATAATAAATGTGTATTGTCACAAAAATAAAATACATTTTAGAATGCTATTTGCACTTAGAACTACTTCTAAATTTTATAATAATAAGTATTTCTTTTTTTAATTCAAGTATTACAAGTTTACTGGGAAACTTATACAAGAGAAATTTTGGTTAATGATATTTTTAGAACCATTAATAATACATAATAGTAATGATAATACTGGTAAGTTTATATTGTTTAAATCGTATTATGAATTCTTGACATAAACATTTTAGTTTATCACTTACAATGTTTGATTTAATATAATGAGGTTTCATATATTTATTTATATTTATATAGCTTGAGAAAGTAATTGATCAATTATAATAATAATAAGATTTATTTTACGATACTAACTTCCTTATTTAATTAGTTCTGTTTCCTTGTCTAGCGCCTTCCTTTGATACCCGAATACTTCTTGAAAATATGTTTCAAATATCCCTTGCACATGTTTAATATTTAATCATAAGGATGTAATCTAGAAATAATTCTATTCACGTTATGTAATGAGCAGGGGCCGGACACGAGAGGCCCATAACTCATCATCCATTGATGTACTAATGAAAATTTGTATTCATAAAAACTTTTTAATTTTATTTATATAATTGAAAAACAAACGGGTGGTGATCTATAAAATACGAAATAATTTTTATTTGTTCATTTTGTAGTTCAAATTGAGTATTAATATTAACTAGCAATACTTTCTCAAGGTTCTCTTCTGTAAAATTGGTTCTCTTTGAATGAAATACATCCTTGTAGATATAAAACATCCTTTCTACATCGCAACTGGTTATAGGTGCATACTGGAAATATTCTTTTATTTCAGCGTATTTATCAGTTAGATTTTGAGGCACTGTCCTCATACACAATTGCAGCAATGTTATTGAATTTGGATTTCTATTAAAACCTGCGTCTAAATTGGAATATTTTTCAAATTATTAATAGCCACATCTAATGTGGTTAATCCATCATTTAATTTAAGATTTTGATTTTCAAAATGCGTGATTAGTTTTGGCAAATTTCCAAAGTGTTCCTGAAGAAAGTACAACAGATTTTTTAAATTTGGAATTTTAATTAGCTCCTTTCACTTAGAAATACTTCGAGCATCGTCATTTAAACATGTAAACTATCTAAATTCTCTGCATAAAAACTAGTAGCTGCCAACCATGTTCCCCATCCAGTTAGTACTAGAGAGGGCGGCAGTTACAAAGATGTAAGTTTTTCCCGGTTGAGAGCTATTCTCAATGGTGCTTTTCTGAAAACTTTTTTAAAAGCGGATACAAGTCGTCTATCAACTTCCGGAAAGGTGTCTGATATTTTCACAGATTCTGTGGAGAGCATGTGCTACACAAGTAATATGCAGCATCTTAGAATATGTTTCCTCAGAGACATCTCTGACTGTAATATTGAAGTAATTGCGGCACAATTCAACGACAGAAAACAGATGTGCGGTTAAACGAATGAATAGTGCTATTCTATAACTGCGTGTTGTACTTAGCGATGTTATAGACTGCTTATAACAAGTGTTCATTTGAAAAGTCAATCTAGTAGCATGTGATTTACTGAGAACATTTTGAAGTATGTCGTAAATTAAAATTTACTACTTAACCTACGAAGTCGTATATTTTGACAGTTTCATACATACAAATAAATAACAAATAATAGGTATTTATTGAAAACTATAACAAATGTTGAAAATGTTTTCCTTCAAGATCAATGCACTTTAAAATCCTCCATTCAAAATTTCTGATGATATTCTGCAACATTACTGAATTGTTATTAATTTCAATGCCTTTAAAATGATCCATTCAAAATTTCTGATGATATTCTGCAACATTACTGGATTGTTATTAATTTCCATGCATTTCTGTTCGATTCTCTGTAGCATATCATTCAAATTCAGTATAGGTGTTCGAAATATGTTATTTTTTAGATAAGGCCACAAAAGGAAGTCGCAAGGTGTTAAATCACATGATCGTGCAGGCCAGGCAATTTCAGTATTTTGACTAATTATACGCTCATCAAAAATTCTCTTAAATAATCCAAAGATTCTGCAGTACAGTGACAAGGTGCTCCGTCTTGTTGGAAATATGCGTTTTGAAGTTCATCATCATGCAACTGATTGACAAATGGTTTTAAAATTTCCGTACGGTACCTTTATGAAGTTAACGTTCCCTGAAAAAATATTGGTCCAATGTTTCGCCTTTGGCTTATCGCTGCCCAAACACCAATTTTCTCTGGATGTAGCGATTCTTCATTAATTACATGTGGATTTTCACTACTCTAAATTCTTGTATTTTGTGAATTTAGGTATCCCGTTTTATAAAACCATGCTTCATCAGTAAAGATGACTCTTTGCGAAAGTTCTCCATTATTGTTCTTATTTACATACCAATTACAAAACTGTAGTCTACGTGGGTAATCAATTTCTAACAATTGTTGTACTGCTGTGACGCGTGAGTTGTACCAACAGAAAGGTTTATTTGTTGGCTCAAATGTCGAACAGATGTTTGTGGTTCATTTTCCATTATTTCTTCAATACGATTGACAACTTGAGGTGTACGTTTCTTAACTGCTCCGCTGCCTGATTTTCTTAAGAGACTACCAGTTTCAGAAAAAAGTTTTAAGGTTTTATCCAAAGTATTCTTAAATTGTATATAATCTATTACGAAATGTGGAAACTCAACTTGAAATTCTACCACGCAATATTGAACTGAATAAACCCATAAACCATCAATTTTATTACCACTTCGAAAATAAGCCTGGACTAAAAAAATTTTATGTTCTAAACTGAAAGCCATTTTAAAACTGAGAAGCAATTTATTTAAACCAGAATTGACGAACGATTATTTTATGCACTAACTGATCTTTGTGATTGACATTATCAAATGTCATTTGGATTTACGTTTACGGAACAACAAACACATACTAATATAATATATGATCAAAAGTCTTTGGATCGCGATAGCCATGAAGTGTAAAAACCATCTATAGAATTTTTTACTTCTGTACTTTGAAGTACACATAAGTCACAAACAAAATAGATTTTAGGTTATGGTAATTAGTTGCACTTTATGTATATTTTATAACCAGCTGACTTGAAAGTTGTCTAATAAATGTCGAAACTAATTGAAATAAGTAATTTCATAGATATCTCGTAAATTCCACGGCAATAGCGATCCAAAGACTTTTTGATCATACGATATTTGCGTTTTATTCTATCAAAATTTCAAAGTAACCTAGATTGACTTTTCACATGAACACTTGTTATGGTCCATCGTAATTTCGGCCTGATGCGTCCGGACTCTAGTAATGAAGTTATCCAATAATTAAAATATACATATATATATATATATATATATATATATATATATATATAATATTTTCGTGACCTTGGTATGTAAATTCAATCAGTCGGCGTTAGGGAATGTTAGGGAATTGATCACAAAAACATACACTTTTTAACTAACGTGATTGCTTTGTCTAGTGATATAGTACTTATAACATAAACCTGGTTAACTGACTCCGTATTTAATAATGAACTATTTACGAACTACTACAATGTTATTCGGAAGGACAGGGATTATATGACAGTCAATCGTTCCAGGGGAGGAGGAGTCTTGGCTGCTGTAAGGCACGACATTTCATATAACATTGTAAATACGAGCCATAGTAGTGCACTGGTACCTCTTGTGTATCTATTGATCTGTAAATACAATATTAGTGGTTCTACTATATATCTTGCACTTGTCTACATTCCTCCTAACATCTCTTAAGACGTGTTGGAGACTTTTACCTCGGCAGTTGAGACCCTTCTGGTTAATAATCCCTTTATTCTTATTGGTGATTTCAATCTTCCAAATCTGTATTCGCCCCTCCTCATCAGTGTTCCAATAAGATTAATATATTTCAAAGTTTCCTAGACATTCTTAATGTAAAGCAATACAACAATATTCTTAATAGTGAAGGTAAGATGTTAGACCTGTTATTCTCTAATATTACCACTAACTTCGAAGTACAGCAGTCCGAATCCCCTATCGTTAAAGAGGATTTATATCACCCTAGCCTTGAAATTTTATTTCATCTTTACAAGCATCCTCTAAAAACCTTTTTCCTTCGGTCAATAATTTCAGATATGTATAATGTCCATAAAGCAAATTACATTTCTTTATAAAGTAATTTAATTAATATTGATTGATTGATTGGTTGATTGATTGATTGATTGATTGGACTTTTCTGACAGATTATTCTGACGCCAACTTAGCCCTCGATGCTTTTTACAATACATTATACGCTGTATTGAATCTATATGTGCCTCGTAAGGTCCAATCTGGATTCTCTTACCCGCCTTGGTTTTCATCTGAAATAATTTCTATTCCCAAAGATAAGAATTACTATCACAAAAAGTAGATCAAAACTCTAAATATTGACTTCTGCAATGAATTCAAACGTCTTCGTACTATAGCAAAGATGAAAATTCAGGATAAATATACATCTTATCTTTCTGCAATGGAGCAATCAATCAAAGCAACCCCTTCTAATCTCTGGAGTTTTCATCGCAATACACAGCGCTGCAGTAGGATACCTAATTCACTTCATGACAGTAATGGTAATGCTGTTTCGGATCCCAGTACTATTGTAGGTGCCTTCGCAGATACGTTTTCTACTGTGCCAACCTCCTTATCGGGGTTCACTTTTACTTTTCGTTGACCTCCGAGGATGAGTTAATTGATTCAATGACCAGTTTTTCTAACAAAAACACCACTGGAGATGATTCCTTACTGAGTTTTTTAATACGTGACTGTAGATTTGTCCTGGCATATCCTTTGAAATTACTTATTAATCTATCGATAACAACTAATATCTTTCCTGATCGGTGGAAAAACACAAGAATTATCCCTGTGCATAAGAAAGGAGATCGTGCGTTGATTAATAATTACAGGCCTATCTCTATTATTTCTAACTTCACCAAACTGTATGAGAAGGTATTATACACCAGGCTATTTAGTGGCACGCGCTCTCATATTTTACCGAACCAGCATGGTTTTGTCACGGGTAGATCTACTGTCACTAATTTGGCGTCGATTGTTCAGCATATCGGTGAGGTTTCGGACAGCAGAAGTCAGGTTGATGTAATTTATACTGATCTATCCAAGGCTTTCGATTCAATTAATCATGAGATTTTACTTCATAAGTTGGAATCTTTTGGTCTCGTTCCAACTTCTATGTATTGTTCGGTCTTATCTATTTCAAAGAAAATGATACGTGACCTATAATGGGTTCTGCTCCAATAATTTTGTTATTCCTTCTGGCGGTCCTCAGAGATCAACTTTAGGTTCTTTGCTATTTGTTTTGTTTATGAATGATCTCCTTTTCCAAGTGAAGTGTCCCATTCTTGCCTATGCAGATGATATAAATATATATTCTGAGATTTCCACAACTGCTGATATCGTTAAACTACAGCAGAATTTGGACGTATTAGTTGCATGGTGTGATCGTTTTAAACTTAAATTAAATATTGACAAATGCTGCGTGGTCACCTATACTCGTTCTGCTACGCCTCACAAGTCTTCGTATTTTATTAAAAACAATATCTTAACCATTAAAACTGAAATAAAGGATCTCGAAGTCTTATTTCACTCTAATCTAATGGGATCTTCAGATCCCATACAATTCATATGTGTTCCGATGTCTACAAAAGTCTGGAATTTATTATGCGTATATCAAAATACTTTAAAGACATCGCTTGCCTTGAATCACTGTACCATGCCTATGTTTTGAGCAAAATGAAATATGCCTCATTAATTTGGTGTCCCATTTATGCATGCGATTCCATTCCCTTGGATTGTGTTCACTGTAAGTTTTTGAAGTACCTCACATTCAAGACTAATGGTATCTACCCGGAACGTGGTGCATCGCAGGATGATTTGTTTTAACGTCATGGCATGTCATCACTAAGCGTAAGAAGAGAGAATATTTGTAGTAAATTCTTAATTAAACTGATGGAAAACATTATTGACTGTCCGTTCATATTGGACCGAATGTTGTTTTTGGTTCCTCGTATGAATTCCAGGTAGGAAGTTACATTTATGGTTACCTTCGCGAAGACAAACGTCTTGAAACGGACTCCTACCTATATTCTCTCCAACGTCCCAACAGAATGCAGGATGATCTGTTTACTTGAGAATGGTTCGCGGATGGACAGTACTATTTAATAGTTCATTTGATTGTACTTTAATGTCATGTAATTATAATTATAATGTACCATGTAATTGGGCCTAGCCTGTGGGATATTAAAGTATATTATTATTATAAATCAAATTTCAAATTACGCGCCAAAATTAATATAATGAGACCGCTCAATAGCATCGACACAAATTATGTCATAACCTCAATTAATATGTAGTTTATTATAAATTATTTGACCAACGACTTAGCTTACATAGAGACATAAATATTAATCTGCTAGAGATTTTTCTGAATATACAATAAGTTGATATGTAATGTTAAGTATCCTTTGTGTTTTTTTTTTAATTCTTGTGAAATCATTATTAATAAAATAACATCATTTTCATCGAATGCAAAAATGTATTGATTTTAAAAGGAAATATTTTGAAAAATATTTTTTTTTTATTAATAATTGTTGCAACGTTGTCCGACGGCGACTAGCAAAATATATATGTACGCCAGGAGGAGTCACCGGTGCGAGGTTACTCAAATGAACCTCTCTGACTATAAGTCACTCAAATTTTCAGGTGAATAATGGCTGGATCGAAAATTTCAAATATACAACAGCATAGTACAAAAGTGGAAATGAGACTAATAATTAAACCTTCACTTTATCATAAAACGACAATTGTTTCGCCAACGCAATGGGTTTGTAAGGTACGTGTTAAGTTACGAAATTAGTACATTTAGAAACAACCAGACATAATGTTAAGAAATGATGATAGCAGATATGTAATAAAAGTAAAATGCCATGGTAAATGATTAGCAGACTGCGGAACCGGCGCTATCCCGTATCGGGTGTGATTCATCGGTGCCGACAATGTACAATCTATCAACTTAACAGTATATATATGAATGTTATAGCGCGATGGTATTTGTAAAAGTTGTCTGTTTGGACGTCTTTCAATGCAAACAAACGGAGTGTGAAATATATTTCGCCAGAGTCGTAATAAAGGCAATGAAATGTATATACGGAAATTTATTTTTAGGAAAATAAATAAAACACTGAAGTTAAATGAATTTAAATTAACTTGAATTGAAATTAATTCAAGAGATAATATATATATATATATATATATATATATATATACAAAATGCATTTACTTTATACAGTGAAAAAATACAAAATATTGAAAAAGTATAAACTTGAAATTAATTAAATCACCTATAATTAATGTTAATGCTTTGTCACAACATAGTAAACATTTTTTATTCACATTAATTATTACAATATATTCTAAACTTTGTTCTGTGAAGTGCGTTCTTTTATTGGACAGGATGTCTTTAAATATAGAAAAGCTTCGCTCAACATTAGAACTAGTGAGTGGCGCATAGAAATAATAATCTTTCAATTTGATATATCTACCGATTTCCGCATCTTTAACATTACTACAAAAGCCTTTCAGGACATTAAAATCAGAGCTACGAGCGAATATTGCATCAATCTCATTATTAAGCAAAACCGACTCTGTCTCTGCGCCTGCATGACTCATTAGAGGATAGCGTCTGTTCCGCAGTCTAATGATTAGTAAACATTGACGAACGCTCTGCCTACGGGTACAGGTAAATTGGCTCCCGAGATAAAGGGCTACTATTAATAATAAGTAAATTGCCTCCCACAATTACCAGGTCCCTGATATATATGTGTAAATTGGGTCTCGGGTGATAAATAATTTTAAAAAATGGTTAATTAAAATTTTGAATTTATTGAAAAAATGTAGAATACAAACTAAAAGAACATACCTAATTATAAGTTAAGATACTAGTTTTAATCTTTAACACTACAATGAAAAGAGATACATTTAATAAAATGCATTCTGCTTATTTCGAAGACTCGATCATTTTCGCCATGAATTTTTTGCGAGTTTTGACACTGATGTTATGAATATTAGCAGTTAAATGCACGCTCTATAATTCAACGTAAATTTCTGTTTGGAATTCCTTAAGAATTTCTATCAAAAGAAAAATATTTCGATGAGCTTTGTAAACGAAGTCGCTGAAATGTTTGTGAAACGATTTACAAGCATTGGTAGTGCGATTAAGTTCCGTTGAATTTTCAGCACAATGATACGGAGGAAATAAGGAATTGTCTATTAAATAATCTGAATATTTTTGAATATTTTCCAAGTCAGATGCAGTAGATAACAAATCAAATACAAAACAATCGCTGACTTCGTCAGGTTTTAAATAAGTAAGGGCGAATGTCATTCGTAACCATTTTCCGATTTCAGAACTTTCATCCTTATATGAAGAAGTCAAGCAGTACCTATTCTCGGATTTTAGGATACTAAGATTGTGAGAAATGAAACCGGCATCCATTTATTTTCGCTAATGGCCAAGTTTGTTGAATAGCCTTGTGGATACCTTTTTCAAAATCAGTTACAATTTCCAAAATGTTTACTTTGATAAAATTATTTTTAAATTTATCCGTTATCGAATTAAATAATTTTATATATGTCTATGTCCGTATTAGGCAACAACAAAAAAAATTAACGGAATATAATGTCCGTTGTAATACTCACGAATAGTGAACAATTGACAAAAGAACTGCGGGCAATAATTAAAGGTACCGTCTAGATGAATTCGTGTCACCTTTTGAAAAAACTGAATATTAGATTTACAACAGAAAACAACTAGTTGGTCAACTTTACTGTTAATAAGTATAAAAACTTCGACTTTAGACGTTTCAGTGGTGATCTCTTCCAGAATTCTCAAAGTGTCTTCAATGCTCTTCGGCAATGCTGACTGCTATTTTTGCAGATTTCTTCTACTACAAGCAACGTCAACTGTAGTAACCGCTAATGGTAGATTTTCTTGTAGTACACGCCGTATAATTTTCGCAGGTTTTAGCGCTAACTTTCCTTTTACAAAACGTATTAACGTAATTTTTCTATCTCAGCGTCATAGCTATGTTCCTGAACATGTTTTGTAACAAGTATATTGTTATCCACTTTGCCCAGGGTAAGAAGAAAAGATTTACTTTTCACCACTTTTTAAACACTTTTGTAAAGCATATTTATACTTGTTTAAAAGTAATAACTGTTTTCCTCTTTCACTAAAAATGATACTGGGATTCACGTTGAGAAAACGTTATAGGTCTAAACCAATTGAATTTAGAAATCTAACTAATGAATATTTTTCACAAACATGCTATCTTATTTACATAAACAGACCAATATAAGGCAACTGAGAAATAATTAATGCAAATCATTAAGACTAATTTCTATGAATAAGGTATTACCAAAAAAAAGTAAATTACAAATTATCCATGCTATACGATTGCAAAGGTTTGGGAGGCAGTTTACCTATTTATGAGACCAATTAAATCCCACCCTTTATCCTATCACCTATTGGGAGGCAATTTACCATCATCCCTGCCTACGAGAAGTGAACAAATTGAAATATGCGGGGTATCGGCACCATCGGCACCACGCACATTGTTGTGTTTGTTTGCTTCCATGACGTACATACTACCACTATATCCAATTATCCAATTACATAGTAAAATAACAGATTGAATTAAATAAAATTGCTATAATAATGAGACATAATTTAATAAACGAATATCGTAAATATTTACAATTTTAGTATTCTTTAATGGTATTTTTTAAAAACATATATTTTTTACGTAAGTGGACGTTTTGAAATTTGAAAGGAGTGTTAATGCTGGTACATTTTATTTCTTAAAATCCCTTAATTGCTATTTAGCGAACATGTTGTTTCGGACGGGATAGATGCTGGGATTAATTATTCACCTTCCGATACCCCCGGGAGGGGGGGGGGGGGGTTCAACTGTACCTCAAACAGTTATTTTATCTAGTTTTTTGTGGATTAGGGTTGTAATTTCAGCTAATCAGTTATCTTTATTTATAATGTGTACTAACATTATATGCGCATTACGTCGTAATTTCAGGCTCTGTGTTCCCACAATTGAATAAAATTATGCATGGAATACAACTGTACCCCCCTCCGACATTCATGTTCCAAGTGAAATTCTTGTAATATTGCGCAATTTGACGAAACCACGTGTTCTTTTTCAAGGTGAAATAGTAATATATTGGTATTGCTTTAGTCTCTGCGCGCCATATGGACAACTAAAAATTCTGTTTCATCTCAGGCTGCTTCTCACAGACGCAAGCAGTATCTTCTTTCTATAGAACAAGAACGTATTAGACCACTTGCGGCTAGAAGACTGGAAAAACCAAGAAGATTCCAATAACGTGTTTTGGAGGCCATGTACGAATTAGTTCCCCCACCACAGACACAAATTAGCAATACACAAGATCAAATAAAATCCTCGGGACGGTGTATTTTATGTCCACGTAATAAGATAGCAAAAGTAGCAAAACATCTTATTTGTATAAAAACTTTGTTTGTACCCCAAACATCTATACAAACAATAACATGTTCTAAATGCCAATTGCATCGAGTATACTAGAGGCACCAATATGTGTTTATTATTTACATATTTTTTTTTAGAAAAAATATTGTCTTATTTATTCCCTTTTACTTTCATCAGCGGCTGTATGAGCATTTTTGTGAGTATACTTACCTATTTACAAAATGGGGTACATAATGCATCCCCTTCGTCAATCGCGTCATTTTTGCCTTCGGACGAATTAGATACTGGACTTAATCGATTCTAACTGTAATCTGCCGAGAGTTAAATAGCAACGAAAGGACAATCGTTATGTTGGCTGCTAATTAATACGTGTAGCAGAAAAATTGGACTTGCTGATTATTGAAAAAAGCAAAAATCCAAGTTTTAAAAACATTAAATCACCTAAAGTAGCATATATGCTGAAATATGGTGGTTTGAAGCTGAAGTAAATTAATAGAGGGCTTAGGAAAAAAACGGGGTTTATTTTAAGAAATGCATAATGACAGTGCAATTATTATTAAAGCTGCTCAATGTGACCACGGCCTTGTGCAATACCGCGGAAATCGCGGTGACCAAGTAATGAGATCACCACGACTTATTCATCGATTTAAATACTGTTCATTCAGGAAATTAACGACACCTCTTCTATAATGGACCGGAGCATCATCATGTAAAAACAACATCGTCCTTCCGATTTGAAGAGAAATACCTTCAAGTAGTAGAGGTAGATCGTTCTTCAGAAAAGCCCGGTACCTTTTACTGTTCAAATTTCCGGCGAAGATTTGTGCTCCGATAACTTCATTATTAATTATTTCAGCCCAAACGTTTACGGAAAATCTTCTCTGCAAGTGGGTTTCTCAAACAGCATAAGTTTTCGATTGCCCACACATGTTCCTTGTGGAAATTGTTGATTCCATCTCCTGTAAATGTAGCTTCGCCACATAAAAGGGTTCTTGAACTAGTATCCCGATGATTGCTCCACCTTTCACACACGAACTCTTTGGGGAAGGTCCGTGGGGAGAAGTTCTTGTACAGAAGTTCTTGTACAGGTTGTAATGATATGGATGCAGTCCATTTTCTCATAAAGTATCTTGCACAGCCGTCAAAGTTTATCCAGTCAGTATAGGTATTCATCTCGTAGAAACACCAGGATCATTTTCATCAGCCTTCACCACTTCTGCAGCATTGTTTCTTCGCATAAGTTCTGTTTCACAAGTCGGTTTAAGGAATGCACCTGTTAATCGAAGAGTTGTGTGTGTGAAAACGTTATGCTGAACGTTTGCTTGTCTGGAAGACGGTTGATCGTCGTTGATATTCTCTAACTGAGGCGGTGATAAATACTACTACAATATCCATACACGATAATCATATCTGTGTATTCTCCATTTGAATAAATTATAGTCATGATTTTAACACAAATGACGCACTTAAAAAACAACTGTCAATGATAACAATTGTCGAACTGACAATCAACATTTCTTTGAATCGATCCATGCGACCTGCCAACTCCAAAATTTGATATTTCAAGAACTGTTAGAAATTCGGGAAAAGTGAATAGAATCATTTTTGCTTAAAATTAGTCATTGAATTCATATACGAAGTATCTGGGATACCTAGGCGGCAACATAAATATATAAAAACACACGCATATTCGAATGCAACGTTGTGTCAAAAGTTTAAAGCAATCGCTGAAGAAGTTTTCAGAGATTTAAGATTTTAAACGAACGAAAATTTACATTTTTATTTACACAGATGATGTTTTTAAAATTTTCAAATATATTTTTGGATTTCAAATGTTAGATAGGTAATTAGTAATTACCTATCTAACATTTGAAATCCAAAACTATATTAATCAATTTTGGACTCTAGAAACCTTTAAACCAAATAAACTCTCTAAAAAATGAATAAATTATATATTATTAGAGAATACTCTTACAATCTTAAGAATTTCAATTAATTATAATTATTTGCTAATGTAGTAATAGTAATCAGTATCCCAAGATTAAATATCAGAGTATAAAAAGAAAATTCTAGTCAATTAACAAATCGAATCGCCTTCTTTAATGAATATTAAATACTAACTTAATTTACATATAATTTTTTTAATATGAAAGGGGCTCTGCCCTAATCACCCTTAATTGCGAAAGATATTCCTTGGGGGTCGATAACACAAAACGTAATCCAAGAAATGGTAATTGCAAATTAGGTTCAATTACCGCTATATAGACGACCGCCTTGAAGACACCTGCTGATTTCCGTCAATCAAAGACTGATTAAAATAGTACAGTTCAAAGAGCTGATAGTAATATACTAAAATCGACATACTGCCAATTTCGACAGAATCTAAATAGGCTTTGATTTCAAAACTGTAATTACACTAATTACTCTTAAGATTGTATGGTATGCGTATAAACACAAACATAGTATATATATATATATATATATATATATATATACAGGGTGTTCCCTGAGGTAACCGACAAACTTACACAGTGTATTCTAGAGGTGATTTTAAACAAAAAAGTTCATATATACTTAATTTCTTTTTCGTTCTTTAGATTTCAACAAAAGAATAAAACTGTTTCAGTAATGTATTTAATTATGAAATTACATAATAAACTAATAAACTAATATTGTAACAATTACTGTAAATGTTCGCCTCTTCTTTCTGAACATATAGCTAGTCATTTTCTAAAATGACAACCTATAGTTACTTATGTCATTTATCGATACGTGATAATTGTCAAAATATTATCGGTAACCATGCCTAGAACGTACACTAATACGGAATACGCTGACATGGTGTTTGTATATGGGTATTGTGATGGAAGCGGACATGCTGCAGTGCAAGAATATCGGCAACGTTTTCCAAATCGTGCAGTTCCTCACCATTCCACATTTTCTAATGTCTTTCAGTGTTGGAGAAAGACGGGATCTTCTCCAAATTCACTTGTCGAAAGAGAGTTAGATTTTCATCAGCAAGCTAATGTTGTCCTAAATGAAGTTGAACAAGATCCATCCACCAGTATACGCAGGATATCTACCATGACCGGTGTTTGTCAAACCCAGGTATGGTGAATTTTACATTACAATGGGCATTTTACCTATCATCTACAGAAAGCTCATCATATGCTACTAAGAGATTTCGTGAATCACGTACAGTATTGTTAATGGTTACAGAATAATTTAGAACTTATTCCGCGTATCCTTTTTACAGACGAGTCTCAATTTACTCGAGAAGGTATAAACAACACTCGGAATTCTCACACATGGGCTATTGAAAACCCACATAATGTAGTTTTGGTTAATCACCAACATCGCTTTTCTGTAAATGTATAGTCTGGGTTGTTAAACAATGACATTATTGGGCCACATTTTATCCAAGGAAATCTTACGGAAAATTATTATAGGAAGTTCTTACATTACAGGAATGTTTTGGAACTGGGAACTCGACGCGGCATATTTTATCAACATAACGGCGCTCCACCGCATTTTAGTAGGTAAGTTATTGACTTTCTTAATCAAAATTTTCCTGGACGGTGGATAGGCAAAGGGGCGGCTGGACTATGGCCTGCTCGTTCTCTTGACCTTTCACCATTGGACTTTTTCTTTTGGGGTGGTCTAAAAAATCGGGTTTACTATAACGGTAAACCAAATTTGCGTGAAGAATTGATCGAAAGAATAATTGCAGGAATAGATTCCCTACGAAATGAACTTGCAGATATTAACTGACAACAGAATATAGCCCAAAGACTAGCAACATGTTCAGAAAGAAGAGGCGAACATTTCGAGCAATTTTTATAATATTAGTTTATTAGCTTGCTATGTAGTTTCATGATTAAATACATTACTGAAACAGTTTTCTTCTTTTGTTGAAATCTAAAGAACGAAAAAGAAATGAAGAAAAGTGTATATGAACTTTTTTATTCAGAATCACTTCTAGAACACATTGTGTAAGTTTGTCGCTTGCCTCAGAGAACACCCTGTATATATATATATATATATATATATATATATATATATATATATATATATATGTTGTTGTTGTTTTTGAAAAGGCCTTTGGACTTCGTTTATAACTGAAATAATAAGTGATAAATTCTACTTACTTGCTTCGGCTTAGCTTAGTTAATAAATAAATAATAGCAAAAGCGCTCCTAAACTAAAGGGCTTGAGGTGGTTTCCAGATACACTTAATAATTGATACTTACTTACTTTAGAAAAATAAAAGAAATTTTCAGTTATACATATCTTCGTAACCATTGAAGACAGAGCAAAACTAAAAATGGCATTTGACAATATTTATAAGGTGGAATTTAATAATCTTTATTAAATATTCATGACACACTTGAATATTAAGATATAAAATAAACTTATGTTTTTTTAAATGGCAATCAATGACTTCATCAAAAGGCTTATTTTGTTCTGACTTCATAAATATAAGGTATGGTTATCTTTATCTTATCTTTTGGTTTCTTATGGTTTATCTTTTTCAAATATTTATTATAGTGGAAGTAATTCAAATACTATTACTAATTGAAGAAATAATAGCCAAGTGGGCTTACAACTAGTAAATTAATTTTTGCCGCCTTAAGGTGTTTTTAAATATTTCATATAAAAGCCGAAAAACTCCAAAAATTTATCAATTGATATATTAAATGAACGGCTACGAAATTATCTATAATTAGCAATTTGAAACCTTCAAAACTGACATCTGCTTTGAAATACTGACATCTCCTTTCAATAACTGACATCTGCTTTCAAAACTGACGTCTACTTTCAAAACTGATATGTGCTTTTAAAACTGACATCTGCCTTCAAAACTAACATCTGCTTTCAATAACTGACATTTGCTTTCAATGACTGACATCTGCTTTCAAAACTGACATCTACTTTCAAAACTGACTTCTTCTTTCAAAACTGACATCTACTTTCAATAACTGACATCTGAATCATTAACACTGTTACTTTATAATGTATTTCTAATTAGCTTGAACCAAGTCTATCGTGGCTGAGTGGTAAAAGCGACAGTCCGGCAAACTGTAGACTTGGGTTCAAGTCCCAACATAGACAATATTTTTCAATTAAAAATTTCGTATGATTTGCTTTGTAATTTGTAGACAGCAATGTTTACATCCCCACTTACTTTGCAATTGCATACATACTAATTTGATATTTGTTAATATTTCATATAAAAACCGAAAAACTCCAATAATTTGTCAGTTGTTATATATATATATATATATATATATATATATATATATATATATATTTCTAACATTGAACTCGATTATTTCTAAACATTAAATAAGGTTATGTTACGATAATGCATTAATATGGTATAAATTAAATTTAACTTTACAAATACATACCTGTATTCTACATCGGGATATGGTTTCCAGGTAATGTTCGAGATCAATTTTGGCAGCAAAAAGGAGGTTTGTTCAGGTTCAGGTGTGTTTACGCGAATCAGGTACTGGGTGAGACGCCTACGGTTTTTAACGGGTTTGTCCGTATGTGACAGGTATGCGGTTCCCTTCTATATTTCTACCGATGCCTGAATACTATCTTCTTAAGATGGAAACGTTTAATGGTAAGTATATATTGATTTATTGTATTTAATGATATTTTAAGTTTAACAACAATTTTTGACGTAGTAACAACAACTCAAGCGACGCTTTCTTTCTATTGTTTTTTCCCTTGGCCATCATATGATTTATTTTTGCTTAATACAAGTATTTAATTTCGTATTTGTTCTTTTTGACTTATTTTATATTTCATATTAATTGATATTGGCGTTATAATAGATAATAATAATGATAATAATAATAATAATAATAATAATAATAATAATAATAATAATAATAGAATAGAAATTATGTTCTTTTACATGTCTATTAATTTCATGTGTGTGCAAGTTAAAATAGATGATTCCCGCGGTAAGTTAATTCAAATCAAAAATATTACAGTCGATAAAATAGTTTTACATATGATATTAATATTATCAATCAAGTTAATTATTTTCGGAATTAGAAATAAATTAATGAATTTTGATAATGAAAAATGCTCTACATAAATAATAAAAATTATTCCAAATAAATTTTATAATTACTGTAATACGCGGTATTAACTTGTTTAATATTTTACACCGTAAGTGTATGGTCTTCATTCGTACTTTTTAATCTAACGCTAATTACTAACATATATGTTCTTTTTTTCCAGTTTCTGGTAACAAAACGAACCACATCAATATATATAAACACTGGTTCAAGCGGCTTTAAATATTAAGTTCAATCCACTTGTAAATTAGAATTCAGTGAATTAAACTACTTAAACTTTTCGAGATAAACCGCTTGACTAAATTAATTAAATGTTAGTAACGCTATTACTAACTACTACAAAATAAAGTTAAATTCGAAATCTCTGATTCACTTTACATAATAAAATATGGAAACAAAAAATTGAAAAAATGGGCTTGAACTCGGACGTAGTAACCACTAGACATAAAATTTAAAAATTTCTCTAGCAGTGTTCCCGAAAATTGTTAATAGCTCAGCTTCTAATAAAGATTTAATAAAAAATTGTCATCTGCAGCACATAATGCAATTCTGTTTGTACATCGTATTTTTCAGATCTCAGCAATTCGATCCTTATAAAACCATTGTTTGCATTTTTACGTAACTACTGATATTATTTGCCTTTTCCATATCTCCCACCCACAAACAGTCATTTTGAAATAATCACTTCAGTGACAAGATTTTAAAGCTCTGCAACTGTCACCCTTTCGAAACGCTTATGTTTTAGCAACGTGTTTCATTGGTATCTGTGTACTTCAATTTTATTTTTTATTTAACTGCTTATTAATATTTTTGTAAACTGCAAGGGATATCAAAGAAAAAGATAAAGTAGTAAGTTAGGTGAAGCGTAATATGCGATAGATACATTTTAACGACGGTTATAGAAACTGGAAGAAATAAAAAATAAATTGTTGCATAAAATAATTTAATTTTAAGACACGCCCGTCTTAAGTTGGTTATCAAATTAATAATTTAACATTTATACAAGTGTCTTTGAAATAAAAGACAACGTATGAAAAATGGAAAGATGTAATTATATAGAATATGAATCCAAAATATTGTATGTCAATTATGAGGCGAACCTCAAAATTAAAAACCTCCTGAAAATAGTATCATGTTTCGCCTATGAATTAAAATGTTTGGAATGTAAATATGTACCTTTATTGAAGTTACACCAACACCGTACGTTTACATACGTAGCAGCTATCGATGTTATAAAAGCTATAACATCCTGTCGGCTAAAGTCAATACCTCGTACAAAATCAGCTTTTTATACATTCAAGTAAATAATTAAAATTTAAGATGTGTGTTACATTCACTTACAAACCCATTTCAAAAATAATACTAAAATTTCATCTGTATTTTTTTTGGTAGAAATATAAAATATGAATATCGGATTCAGAAAGCTGCTATTGTATTTAAAGGCGGTAATGTTTATGTCTAACATTGTATAAAATCGATAAGTTTTGTCATGATCAGGGTTCAATAACCTGGTATAAAAGTCAAGTGAATTTTTAAAGATGATATAACAAGTATTCATTTGAAAACTGAATCTAGGTTACTTTGAAATTTTGATAGAATAAGACGCAAATATATTAGTATGTGTTTGTTGTTCCGTAAACGTAAATCCAAATGACATTTGATAATGTCAATCACAAATATCAGTTAGTGCATAAAATAATCGTTCGTCGATTCTGGTTTAAATAAATTGCTTCTCAGATTTGAAATGGCTTTCACTTTAGAACATAAAATTTTTTTAGTCCAGGCTTATTTTCGAAGTGGTAATAAAATTGATGGTTTATGGGTTTATTCAGTTCAAGATTGCATGGTAGAATTTCAAGTTGAGTTTCCACATTTTGTAATAGATTACATACAATTTAAGAATACTTTGGATAGAACTTTAAAACTTTTTTCTGAAACTGGTAGTCTCTTAAGAAAATCAGGCAGCGGAGCAGTTAAGAAACGTACACCTCAAGTTGTCAATCGTGTTGAAGAAATAATGGAAAATGAACCACAAACATCTGTTCGACATTTGAGTCAACAAATAAACCTTTCTGTTGGTACAACTCACAAGTTATTAAAAAAAGATATGCAACTTTATCCATACCGTGTCACAGCAGTACAAGAATTGTTAGAAATTGATTACCCACGTAGACTACAGTTTTGTAATTGGTTTGTAAATATGAACAATAATGGAGAACTTTCGCAGAAAGAGTCATATTTACTGATCAAGCATGGTTTTATAAAACGGGATACCTAAATTCACAAAATACAAGAATTTGGAATAGTGAAAATCCACATGTAATTAATGAAGAATCGCTACATCCAGAGAAAATTGGTGTTTGGGCAGCGATAAGCCAAAGGCGAATCATTGGACCAATATTTTTTCAGGGAACGTTAACTGCTCAAAGGTACTGTACGGAAATTTTACAACCATTTGTCAATCAGTTGCATGATGATGAACTACAAAATGCATATTGCCAACAAGACGGAGCACCTTGTCACTGTACTGCAGAATCTTTGGATTATTTAAGAGAATTTTTTGATGAGCGTATAAATTGTCGAAATACTGAAATTGCCTGGCCTGCACGTTCATCCGATTTAACACCTTGCCACTTCTTTTTGTGGCCTTATCTAAAAAATAACATATTTCGAACACCTATATTGAATTTGAATGATATGCTACAGAGAATCGAACAGAAATGCATGGAAATTAATAACAATCCAGTAATGTTGCAGAATATCATCAAAAATTTTGAACGGAGGATTTTAAAGTGCATTGATCTTGAAGGACAACATTTTCAACATTTGTTATAGTTTTCAATAAATACCTATTATTTGTTATTTATTTGTATGTATGAAACTGTCAAAATATATGACTTCGTAGGTTAAGTAGTAAATTTTAATTTACGACATACTTCAAAATGTTCTCAGTAAATCACATGCTACTAGATTGACTTTTCAAATGAACACTTAAAATGTTTACATGTATTTAAATTACAATATATGTATTATCTTCAATCGAAAAATTGTATCGAACGTACGTAACGATTGACAACAGAACGATATAGTATTTTTACGATAAGAGGTCAATCACGTTATAACCAGTAATATAGGTACAAAAATCTAAGAAATTCAATTTGCTAACGTAGTACATATAATTCCTTCGAGATTTTATAAAATTTGTATTTTCAGTGTTACCTATTCCGCGCAGTTGTTGTAGCGCATGATCATCATATGATATCCGCTTGTCATCTGTCAGTCGCCGTTTCTTTTCTCATTTTAAGAATAAAGCGACTGTTAATATTCACGTTTTTAGTCAATACGCAGAAAAAAATTCAATTTATGATATTACTGTCGTCAGCAAAAAAATCGGGACAGTGTCAAAATCGTTATGTCAATTTCCTTTACTTTTTAGTGTTGTAATTTTGACGATATTTTATTAATTTTCATACTCTACGTCAAAGTATATATCATAGTTGCTAATTCAAAATTGAAAATACCGCATCTTTCGAAATCTGATAAAGCCAGACTTGTTACTAGTTTGAAAAATGGGAAATCATTAAGAAGTGTATCGGTTTAATTTAATATTGGCCGCCAGAATATGTAAAAAAATTAAGGGAAGAGAATAATTTAAATTGGAAAATAATTTCCGGACATAACAAAATTTCGAATACGCAGGAAGATGAAACATTAGTTACTGAGACACAACCCTTTCAAAACATTAAAGGAAGCTATAAGAACAACACAATTTCCTGTCTCATCTTGTAATACAATGATTACAAGAGAATGAAATTTAAACTTGAGATTTCCAGTCCTACAGTCCTTATTGAAAATGTATGGGGATTAATGAGATAGAGCTGCTACCCAGGAAGAATTTTGGGAGATTGTTCAAAATGCTTGGGATCAAATTTCTATAAATGTTGTACAAAATATTGTCGCTTCAATGTCTGCAAGATTAGATGCAGTTAATAATACCGTTGGAATGACGAAATACTAATTATTTTAATGTAATAATTATTTTAATTTAATAAATAATCTTTCTCTATCGTTTTTAGTATTTTTTTTATATACATTTATTTTAAAAATGTTTAATAAATGTCAATAACACAAACAATTTTGTCAATTCCTGACTTACTATTATGAGTAAAGTAGTCACAATTTAAACACACGCAGAAACAGTGTCCCGTTTTTTTTGCTCACGAGAGTATGTACACAAATAGTAAGTATTATTCTATAAAACTTATAAAAACATTACCTATTCTTTAACAATCGCAAAACAGCATATTACTTTGGGTACATTGAATAGTGAATGAGAAATATTCACTGCTTCTTTGTGGTAAATATTGCAAAATAATGATTTCCATTTTAAGAAAGACGACTGTAATAGAATTGCCTCACACTGCTTTGAAAAGAATAACGTTTTTGCAACAATATATGCGTTTCAAATATGAAAATACATTCGTTTGTTTTCTTGATGAAACCTATGTTTTTAAAGATCGAAGCTCTCAAAAATCATATAAGATGAGAATATTAAATCTGTAAAAGCAAAACAAGTAGTTGGCAAAAGTCAATTTTTAAATATTTTAGTATTGTGACGTTGCTAACGTACTTAAAGTCGTAGTAACGTGCAAAAGTCATTTTTGACACTTACACCTCCCTGTATATCAACGTATATGTTATCTGATACTTAAATTTGACGCCTACATTTAATATATACCTACATTCACGCAGCCTAATTTAAACCGATTAATATGACTGTACCACTTTTTTTGCATTAGATAGTACATGCTGGGGTAGAAATAATAGTTTCGTTTCTGAAGCAGAATGAATCTTTTCAACAAATAGTAAAAGTATGGATTACCACAGTGACATGAATCAAGAAAATTTTCTAGAATGGTTTCGAAACTCAACACCTTAAAAATTTAGAAAGCCCTTTAGTGATTATTATGAATAATGCAAGCTATCATGCAACAATAATAAATAAATCTCTTACTTCATCTTCAACAGAATACCAAATTCAGGAATGGTGAGCTAACAATAAAACTTTGACAAGACAGCTTTAAAGATACAGTTACTGGAATTGGTTAGACTGTTAGTAAATAAAATAATTAATAAATTAAGTTCAAATAGATAATAATTTTTATTTAAAGGTGTAAGCTGTCACCTATTTATGAAGCCGAAGAATTAGCAGAGCAATATGGCCACACAGTTCTCCGACTTCCTCTATATCGTTGTAGTTTTAACCCTATAGAATTAATTTTGGGAATAGCAAAAAGATATTATTCTGGTAATATATGTAAATATATTACTAAAAGGTTGTGGCAAGAAGCACTAAGTCAAGTAACTCCTGAAGTGTGTTTTGTTGACGAATTAGAGCAACTCAGAACTTTTTGACATTTACTCATGAAATAATTCTTTTGCGTGTAAACAACAATAAAAATAAAATCTAGAAAAAGGTATACTTCATTAATGTATTTAGGTGTAATGAACTAACTATTGTTGATATTGAAAATTGATAACATACGAATAGTGGTTTTGGATTTATAAGTTACGATTAAGCTTTTACCTTTTATCATAGATTTATCTATGAATTAATTTGTTCAAGTGAAAATATTTGTGAAATTAAGAACAAATATAGTAAAAAATAATACAAATCTGTATAATAACAAATTTGTATCTGTATATGCATGGACACACAGTACGTATTTACCAGCTTTTGCTTCAACTACCAGACGCAAGCGTTTCTGTGTAACCACTTTGTCAATGATAGGTTTACGAAGAGAAAAGACTATAGGTACACTTGCGGTCATGTAGCAAGTTTTGTCCTATCCGAAGACATCAGTATATATATATATATATATATATATATATATATATATACAGGGTGTCCAGAAACTCTCCTGACAAACGAAGACCAGAGATTCCTCTGATAATTTTAAGACAATTAAACCCAAATTCACCTAGTCCGAAAATGCTTCCTAAGGGAGCTAGAGTTCTTTGAAGATGGCGCCTTGTATTTATTTTTTTTTTAATTCCTCCAGAACGCTTCTATTTAGAAAAACAAAAACTGGTATGCTTATTTATCCTCCAGAGATGAATCGATTCCATCAATTGCGAATTTCTAGTACCGGTCATAGGCGTCCGTATTGGGTAGGTCAACGGTTATTTTAAGGCATAACTTTTTTGTCTTTAACTTTTAAGCATTTGTGACACTAGATTATTAAATTTTCAAGTATTCCAGTACTAAAAGGTACTCTTACTTTAAGTCGGTAGGATACACCGTTTTCTAGAAAAATCGATTTGTAAATTTTTCGTTTTTTCTTCATTAAAGTTCAATTTTTTATTTTTTGCAATAGTTAGCTCTGAACTGCCAACAGAAGTAAAACCTACGTTTTTCATTGTCAAATTGTTGTCAGTTCGCGAAGTTTATCTTTTCATTTTTTACTTTGTGTTATTCAAACACAACGATTTCAATTTAAAAAAAAATGGTTTTTACTAATGAGGAATACGCCGATATGCATTTAGTTTATGGCGAAATGAGGTGTAACGTTCTAGCGGCACAACCCAACCGATTATAAAAATTCCGACGCACATTTGTTAACATATCTGCTGTGACAGTATTAGTGACTTCGGTAATTCTCGCGCGAAGTTCCTCTAGATTTGATGGACGTTCATCACCGTATCCATAGATCGAATTATGTAAAAAGGGCCATAAAAATAAATCGTTAGGGGCTAGATCAGGAGATCGCGCTGGCCATTTAATAGGACCCGAGTTACCGATCTATCTGTTTCCAAAAACCACGTTTAAAAAGTTTGTTACATAACGGGTATTGTGCGCTGGGCAACCATCTTGCTGGAACAAAACTTCATTAATACTGAACCGCTCCCGTACTGCGGGGATAATACTATTTTCAAGTAACTGTAGATATCTATTTCCGTTTAAATTACCGTCAATAAAAAAAGGCCCAATTATATGATCCCCAATTATACCTGTCCATACGTTTAGCTTCTCTGGATACTGCGTTCGCGTTGGTATATTCAAATGTAGATTTTTACGCGACCAGTAACGACAAACTGCGCGGTTATGATGTCCGTGTAGCCGAAATGTTTTTTCATCTGTGAACAATACGTTATTAAGAAAGAATTCATTTTCGTGATATTTATTTTATCATTCTTTCGCAAAATTGCATACGGCGATAATAATCATCGGGAAAAAGTACTTGTGAACTTGTAAATTTGTATGAACGATATTTATTAGTACGTAAAATCTTTTGAGCCGTTGTTTTACAGATACAGATTCGCGGGCAACTTGTCGAGACGACATAGTGGGATTTACTTCGATTAAAGCACATACTCGAATTTCTATATCACTTATATTCTTATCCGGAACAACTTTATTATTATTTTTTTTAATTTATTAGTTACTAAAGAAAATGTAGTTTCGAATCGATTAACTGTCCTACGAATGGTGCTTGCATTGGGAATTTGACTTTCAGGGTAATTAGCTGCAAATAAAGCTCGAGTTACTTCCGCGGAATTACCACCGTAAAATTGTTTAATCATAAAGAGTTTTTGCTCCGGTGTATAATACTCCATTTTTTAAATGACCGTTACGTACACCAACAACGCGGTTTATTAAATATTGTGAGCGAGTAGTTCCCCTGACGATATAAACATTGCAACTAACACCCATATGCGGGAGCGACAGCTAATGCGCTTGCGCGACTACACCGTCTAAATGTAAATTTATTGGACAAATACGACTGCATCATAGGGATATGCGAAATACTAGGCTCTCTTGTAATCCATTGGAACATTGCGTCTACTTCTTTACCGTTCTAACACACGGACACCTCTGTGAGTTTTGCTTACACTACAGGTTTCGCTATAGTGTTGACGCACGCGGCCACATGGTATGCCAATATAAACATCACACAAAAAAATTAAATATAAAATAAAAAAACACATGAGGACAGTTAAACCAACCCCGCCCGTAAAATGTTGACAAAGCCAACATTCTTCCACTTGTCCCAAAAAAAAACACATGACCCCGAAAATAGTTTACCTGCTAATACAAAGAGTTTAGTTTTATTCAGAAATGTAAAACAAATACGTCGCTATATATTAACACCGAAAATATTTAATGTAGTAGAATTATTATATCATCTTTTACTTTTTTCATATGTATTTAAATAAATTGTAGCTTTTGAAAAAGGTAATATGTATAGTACCGAAACGTAAAATTAAATATTGTTTTAATTACCCGCCGCTACTCAGAAAAAAACATTACTTTTATCTCGTATGTGTATGTGTATATATATATATATATATATATATATATATATATATATGTATATACATATATACATGTATATAAGCAGGAAACGTGCTTTTTTCAAGATTTTGTTATAATCTGTACATGGTCTCATAAATACCTCTTGGTAGCGCACGTATTAAGAAATTTTCAATGTACCCTTCTGCTACGATAGACGATTTCCAACCGCCATATTGCTTCAGAGTCAATAAATCTGCGCCCAACTTAACTAGATTAGAAACATACGACCGTATGAAGGAACGCCTGTATATTTGTCATAATTGGTCAATTTGAAAAATTTCGCGATACCGCTTGAGGCTCATCCGATTTTATTAATTCCCACTACTTGTCGAGTATATGTTTCGACCTGGTAATTAACGAAAACTTTTTGATGAAATTTTTAGGACGCACAGCAACATATTTTCTATAGGTGTAAACCCAAATGCTCTGTTGTACTAAATTTTCTTGCAACATTGTTTTTTGTGTCACGAAGCAACGCTACAAGAACTGATCCTAAGTTTAGTTTGTCGTCGGTTTTTAATTTATAAAGTACCTATATCTCTCCTAAAAGCACCAGCAATAATAATAGGATGACCTGAAATAATAATAAACTTTTTAGTGTTTGTAATCATCGACACAATTTATCGTTTCGATGGACGTGTTGACACTAAAAGGAATTGCTCCCACTTGTAATGTGGTGTTACGATGTTAGGTTTTGTTGTTTTATAATATTTTGTTAGATATATTAGTGAAAAATGAACTGGCATGATTATTTCTGCTTGAATATAAAGTAGTTTTTCGTTGTTAAAGTTGTGTTGATCAAGATGAAAGTGTGTATACCGGTAGGTCCAGTTCGCAACGGGCCATATCAGCAATGTGTGGCAACAGCGTATCCCCTCTACGCTGCTTCAACTGCAGCACATTGCAGTTAAGAATTTAGTGAGACTTAACCGCGCAAGGATATAGTCGTTTGCATATTCGTTCTGTATACGTAATTTGCCCATTTGTTTCAGGCATAATAAGGTCGTTATATCTCCAAGTTATTATTATTATTGTATTCTTAGCTGCTACGGAAAAGTAATTTTAAGTAATAAAAAAACAATAACGTTTTCTAAAAGATAAAAGTAAAAAAAATCAATAATTCTGCAAAATAAATTTAAATTTTAAGAAGGTCACTCAATATAGGCATCGTACACACGTTGCCACATCGCATTACGTTCCATACGTATATTGTTGCCTATGACCCGTTGCGAGTTGGACCTATCGGTATATGTTAGATAAAACCAGGTACTTTATTATTTATTTGCTAACATTAGTTAACAAAAAATTTTCATCGGGAGTATATAATATGATCCCTCTCTAAAATTAACGACTTCTTGGCACGTTATAAATTAACTAACTAATAACTATGTTGTGATTAATATTAATTGTAGTTTTTAACATAGAATAAGTGCTCCATAATTGTCGAAGAACAATCGAGTTTACTTGCGAGGAAGGTTCTAGAAAAAAGAATAAGTTCTTAGTTGCGTCTAAAGTCTAAAGCAAATAACATCAAGTACTGTATATTAAGTAAGTATTCAATCTACAACACAATTATTGCGTTAAATTAAGCTTTGCGTATAGTAAAAGTGTGTTTTATTTGTATATGTTTCCCCTGGTGTTTATAAGTCGGCTAGGGATTAGGCAGGTAGGTAGCAATTTCACCTGTCAATCCGGCCAAGGTTTTGCCATAGGATTAATGGGTTATACTTGAAACGAGTGTGAATTCGTGGATTTTTTTTAATAATGATTTGTATTATTTATTACTTTATTATTTGTACCGTAATTAACTGAATTTTAAAACTATTTATTTAAATATTATATTTCTGTGACTGCTACTTCTCCTTCAAAAGTATGGGCTTCGAAGTCATAGTTTTTATATACCGAATATAGATGCGAATTTTTTGATTCAATATTTAACAAATTTCTGGTCATTGCAAACGGCAAAAGTTAATCGCATCCAGATATTATTGCTCAACCACCCGTGCGATGTGAGGTTGCGCGTATCATTCATTAGAGTAAAGTTCTCACTCACGAATGGAGCAAATGGTACGACATGAGCAGCAGCTAAACACTCGTTGGTGTACCTGGTACCATTTCCAATGAGAACAAGCTCCGTTTTCTCGTCCAATGAAATGCCAGCCCTAACCATTATACCGCCTGCCCCAAATGCCATTCTTGAAGATATGCAATACGATGAAAATCGTTCACCAGGCCTTCTCAACACACGTTCTCGTCCATGCGGTGAACGCAGACAAAAACGAGACTCATCCGTGAACAATAGGAGCTCTATTGATCCTTTGTCCAATGTTTATGTTAGCACGCAAATCGTAGTCGCTAAACACTATGAGCTGGGAGCAAAAGTGGACAAGCAGCAGGTTTCCTTGACACCAATTAATATTTCTTCTATCTTTCGCGAATGATTGGTGCAGAAACTGCAGTACCGTAAATGTCCTCCACTTAGCGAGACACAATGGTCGATAGTAAACTACGATCGCGTAGTGTAGATAACACCACAAGACAGTTTTCTCGCTGGTTTGTTCTTGGACAGTACTCCTGGGAATATTCAAGACAGCGGTGATGTATCGAATACTGCGTCTATCTTCGTTGAATGCTACATTTTCTACTTGCATTTTATCAACCAATAAGTGTCAGTACTGACAGTTCAAATGACGTTTCAACACAACAGATAAAAGCTAAATAAAGAGCACACCAAGATCTTTTGGGTGGGTTGGACTTTTTGGGTCATTATTTTTCTTTTGGTTGTTTTGATCAATTAAATGTTTTCCAATTCTTATTTCATGGATAATATTTCATGTCTTGTGTAAAAAAAAAAAGACCGAATTTTAATTATGATAACAGATATTTACTTCAGTGTCCGGAATTTTTTTCTCCACGAGTGTAGTATTAATCCTCAGACAGGTTACATTACTCTTTATCTCTTATTAGAAAGCAATTATTTTCTTGGCCCAGTTGAACAGTCTTACTAATCTTATTCCTCAACGAAAATTTCTAGTTAATTACTTAAAAACAAACTTACAAAAATGCCAAAACTCCAATGTACAAACAAGTTTGCAGGCATTAATAACATTAACACATTCTAAAAAATTATATTTTTTTAAATGAGTTAATTAACTCTAGAAATTAATTAATTAGTATTAGCATTTTATACCATACAATAATCTACAAATACCGATAAAGTGACAAGGACAATGACAGGATATACAAAAAGATTGATTAGAATTATGTTTTAAAAATAATAAAATGCTAACGTTTTACGACGTCTACATGCACGAGTATATTCTAACTATAGTTTAAATTTTAATTAAATATATAATATATATTCTAAAAGCATCTACGTTTTTTTTTGCCATGAAACACAATAATTTACGATAATGCATATTCTAATAAATATAGAAATATGATCAAACTGGCATTTTAACAAAGCCGTAAGTCGAAACTATAAATATTATCACTCTAATCTGTATTAAAACAAGATCGAACAACAATTAGATAAGATAAAACCTTTAACATTTGGATATCTATATACACAAACAACTTAAGCACTAAATTACATAAATACGCTATAATAATAAGTAAAATTTAAAAATGCTATTTCTGATAAACTTATGCTCTTATGGGCCATATTACTTTATAAAATAGCTTTTACACTCTCCAAACTAATTGAAGAACAATTCAAACAACAAGATTAATAATCTTAAAAACGTGTTGAATATATAGTTAAGCTTGGTTATAACTAGGTACCGGACACGAGAGACCGATGATTAATCGCACGGGCGCGGGCGTACCATTGAAAATTTGGAGTTTTTAATTTTATTTATATAATTGAAAAACAAACGCGTAGTGATCTATAAAATACAAAATACATTTTTATTTGTTCATTTTGTAGTTTCAGTTGAGTAAAGGATTAACTAGCAATACTTTCTCAAGGTTCTTTTCTGTCAAATTTATTCTCTTTGAATGAAATACATCCTTGTAGACAGAAAACTTCCTTTCTACATGGCAACTGGTTATAGGTGCATACTAGAAATATTCCTTTATTTCAGCGTATTTAGCAGTTAGATTTTGAGGAATTGTCCCCATACATAATTGCCGCAATGTTATTAAATCTAAATTTCTTTTAAAAATTGCGTCTAACTTTTGCTGAAGGCCACATCCCAAGTCACTTGGAATATTTTTCAAATTATTAATAGCCACATCTGATGTGGCTAATCCATCATTTAATTTGAGATTTTTATTTTCAAAATAAATGATTAGTTTTGGCAAATTTCCAAAGTGTTCTTGAAGAAAGTACAACTGATTTTTTAAATTTGGAATTTGTATTAGTTCCTTGCACTCAGAAATACTTCGAGCATCGTCTTGTAACGAAATTTTGTAAACTATCGAAATTCTCTGCATAAAAACTAGTAGCTTCCAACAATGTTCCCCATCCAGTTAGTACTAGAGAGGGAGGCAGTGACAAAGATGTAAGTTTTTACCTGTAGAGAGCTATTCTCAATTGTGCTTTTCCGAAAACTTTTTTAAAAGCGGATACAAGTTGTCTATCAACTTCCGGAAAGGTGGCTCTGATATTTTTACAGATTGTGTGGAGAGCATGTGCTACACAAGTAATATGCAGCATATTAGGATATGTTCCCTTTAATAGTCTGCCTGTTTTAATATATATGCAGCCCTATCACTGACATATAGAAGTATTTTTGCTTTGTACCTGACGTCCGAATGAAGCATTTGGTGCATATCCCTTAAATGATTTTAGCTACTGTTTTCGCATCAACTATACTTAAACTTTTGTTGCTATTACATATGTGTTATATGGAATAGTTGAATGTAGTACACCAGCTACAACATTTACCACACAGCGTGCTAATATATCGACAGTTTCGTCGGCACTTATCCATAGGTACTGATTTGAAAGATGGCTTCTAATGCGTTCTATTGCTTTCTTGTAGTACTCAGGAACATAATATTTGCGTAAGGTGGATTCATCAGGAACATATGGACAAGTATATTTTTGGTGCCGTTAAAGTTTCACAGATTTCTTCGTTCAAATTGTCAGATTACAACGCGTCTAATTTCTGTGTATGTGTTTGCGATGCTAATTGACGTTTTTCGTGGGATTTCGTGATATTTTACAGACTTTGCAATAAATTTCGGAATCACTGGAACAGTTTGAGCTTTAATCCAGCTCGCCAATGTTTCATGATGCCATTTTCGACGTTGTTCCATTTTATATCTGAAAAAGTAACTAAAAGTAACTAAAAAGTAACAATGTTCTGGATCTAAATACATAAATGAAAATTAAAAATGTGTGCATAAGTTATTGAAACTTAACGAAATTCCCTGGACACTTAGATCAAAATAATTGGGAGAAGTAGATTCGATGAAACGATATTAAACAGGATCTTTTACAAAAATTACGAAGTATATAGTTAACAGTTAAAAGAATAAAAAAAAGAAACTAACTCACCATACTTTATTTCTTACGAAATCTAAATTAATAAATAAAATAAATTACAAAAACTCCTCACGCTTCTGTCTACGCCCATGAAGAAAGGAATTTAACTGTAATATGGAAGTAATTGCGTCAAAATTCAACGACAAAAAACAGATGTGCGGTTTACTGAATGAATAGTGCTATTCAATAACTGCGTGTTGTACTTAGCGATGATATAGACTATTTATATGGTCCATTGCAATTTCGGCCTGATGCGTCTGGTCTCTAGTAATAAAACAAAAAATAAATAAATAAAAGAACTACTTTGCAAAAAAGTCTGTGATGCGAGTTTGGTTTTTACAGTTTATAAATATATTTTGTTGTATATATATTTCTATTTTTAGCGACGCGCTCAAAATACGATCTTCTACTTTCTAGAAATCGTTCTACATTTGTTATCACTATAATGGCATCTTCAAAAGTTGGGGATGTTTTTTCTGACGGTTCTTCTTTATCGTCTTCATCACTTTCAAGCTGTTCAGTTTGTCTAATCTGGGCAATAATTTCCTTATCTGTAGACATATTTGTTGTCCTAAGATGAACGGAAACGTCTATTATAGTGAGATTGAATTTTTCCAAGTTAAAATTATTTTTGGCTAACCATAGGGCAAGTTGTCCTCATCCTCCTCAGCTTGTTTAATAAGCCACTGGTTGAGAGGTAAGTCACCTTTCTCATCGCACTCACAAAGAGAAGGGCCATGCATGTTTAAAACAATTTCTAATTATTTTTTGGCCATGGTTTCGAAACCATGTCAATAGCATCGACCAAATTTATTGCTATTGGTGTAATATTTTCAATGTAATTACGATTACTGATCATAAGATGTCGTCTATAATAAACTTTCAAACTGTGAATTACACCTTGATCCATTGGTTGCAGCACAGATGTAAAATTCGGTGGGAAAAATTCTAGTTTAATGTTTTTTTCTGGTTCGAAAGATGCGGATGAGCAGGACAGTTGTCAACAAGCAATAACATGCGCCTGTTCTCTCATATCAATTGTTTGTCGCATGATCTTAATTCACTTTCGTAAGTATCAGCGGCCATCCACGTACGCTTGTTCGCTCTAATTAACTGGCAATTTTTGACACCTGGGTGTGTTAAACTTTCCAATAACTAAAAGTTTACGTTTTTCAGTGCAGTAATATTTGGACACACAGGAACTGTTATTCTTTTTATTGGAAACCTTTCCCCCAAACACATTTCTCACCTCTAAAGTTTATTGTACAATCTGGAGCAAGTTCATTACTATTGAAAACATCACCATCATAGTTCATAAGAACTGGAATTAATGTTGATTTGACCTAGCCCATTGCAGTTTCCATATTCACACTTTCAGCTTCTCCTTGGATTTTACTGGAACTTATATTATGCCGCTTTTTAATCTATGTAACCAACTCGAATCACAAGAAAATCCAGAAACATTTTTGCAAACTCTTCAGCCTTTGCCTGGAGGATTAGCCCACTTATTGTAGTATTCATGGTTCTCTGATACATAAACCACTGAAGTAATGCTTCATCAATGTTTTGCTGGATGGGTTTGTGAAATCTTCTTCTTTGTTTCGAAATTCCATGGAATTGCAAAATTTTATTTTTGTTTTTCAGTATCGTGGACCCTGTTGTCTTTTTCAAACACCTAGATTTACAAATGTCGACTTTTTTAACACCACTTTCTATTTCCTGAATTATAGAAAATTTTCATCCATTGTTAAAGCCTTCCGAACCGTTTTAGTTGCACTAACTTGGGTTGATTCATCAATAGTTAAAACTCAGCTGAAAGGGTAGCCTCACTACAGCACGAACGTTACTACACAACGCCAACAAGAAAACCAAATCAAGAATTGCGAAAATAAAATTATCGCCAATAGGCGGCATTTATTATAAAAGATTTCTTAAATTACAAATATGGAGCTGCTATTTTCAACTAAAAATAGCGCCGACGTTTATCAGCGGATTCAAAGGGGCCGCGTTTTGATATCTTGTCGCCGCACCGTGCGATGCAATACACATAAAGTGCCAGTGCCGAGATAAATAAAAGATTATTGATAAAAAGTACTTTAAATTTCCTCTTTTCGGACGTTTGGACTCGTAAATTTTGTACTTTTTATGGGAAGTACGTAATAACAAAGTACGTTATAAAAATGATTTTTGTATTGAATGCTTCATAAAAATGGTTGGGACTTTCAATTTGGCACGTTAAAACCGTGGGTTCGTAATAAGCATGTACGTTATAATATAATGCGATAGTATATTGTAACTATTAAATCGAGCTTTACAGTAAATAATATAAATTATACAATAATTATACTATTTTCAACGTCGTCTTCAAACATATAAATTTGTAGATATGTACTATTCTGTAATCCCGTAAAATGAGGTACATAATTATAAATTAAAGCATCCTGCTCACTTTCCCAATTCGGATATGTATGATTGTTTCTTTTAGTTTCTTCAACGAAGAAATTTGCAAAATATTGAGACATCCTTATAGCTGCTGCGCTGTGTGGTATATCAGCACCGACTTTGAACTCAAAATTAACTTTTTCAGGATGAAACTGAACGGAATAAAATGGATACTTTATAGACTCAAAAACCGATATGAATTCAAAATCGTTTTTATCTTCGTTTGTGGATATAATTCTCCAATTATCTAGAAGATCGTTGCTCCTAAACGTTTCTTCTGTTAAACAATAGTTGTGACTATTATAAGTAATGTTGAGGTTAGATAGATCTTCTATGACATCTTCTGGTGCATTTGAAAATAATTTACTAGATCGAAAATCTGAAACAAATACTATCATTAAAACGAGAATACAATTATATATACCGACTGATTTAAAATATCGTAAAGATTGAGATACATCCAAACAAATAAAGCAACTGCACAAATTATGAAACGTAAAAGCCGTCTCATTTATTATTTACTTAATTTTAGACGTTTATTATTTCTTAACCAATATCAGAACCAATAGCAGAATTATGTCACCAATACCTTAAAAATGTTGAATCAACAGTTATGATTGTAAGTCGATCACGGCATATATATAGATGAACCCTAGATATATACGTATGTATTCAAAATATTTAAAATCATAATGTATGTATTTTCAAAATTATAATATATTTATAACCCTAATTGATCTGAAAAATAGCAATAATTAAAAATATTAGATGAATGAATTCAGCACAAAAATTTATATTACGTACATTATACAGGTTATCCCATAATATGTATCCCATATGGATCATACAACATTTGAAGATGATATAAAAATAGTTATTTTGAGCTAAAGTTTGCTTAAGTAAAATGTTACAGGCTAAAGAGGTACTGGGTGCTGAAAGAGAAAATTATGAAAACACAACACCATTTGTATGAAAATAGAAAAAAATTGTTTTAGTGTACTTTAATAAATGTCGAAAGTGTTCACCGTTAACTTCAATACATTTTCTTAGGATTGACGTCTCACATGCGTGAAGATATTTTGGTAATTTCTAATAGCAATTCTTCAATTTTTTTCAAGTTCTTCCCGTATATTGATTTCGTCAGCGTATACTAAAGCCTTTATGGGACTCCCACAGATAAAAACCCAACGAGTTAATATCTGGGCTACCAGATGGCCAAGGAAATTCGCTATCGCGACCCACATCGATGTAGAAACATTTATTCAAATTTCTAACAAAATGATTTCTAACAATAAATGTAAAGTGTGGTGCGCACCATCTTGCATAAACTACATATTTTGTCTCACGTTCAGAGGTATACCACCCAAAAGGTTAAGTAAATGCTTTTGTAAAATATCCTAATATTGTTCTCCATTAAGTCTCTGCGGAAGTTGAAATGGGCCAATCAAGAAATTGTCGATAATACCGCACCAAATATTTATAAAAAACTCGTGTTGGAATTGTTTTTTCTCTGGGTAGGTGTAGATTTTCCAAGGTTGTTTCTAGTTACTAACTCCACATCTCGTAAAAGTTGCCTGCTCTGGAAATAATATCTTTTTCAGGAACATGGTGTAATTTTTTTATTTAGTATATTTTGACAAAATTCTAATTTGACTTGTAAATCTCGTGGCAATAAATTTTAAACGGGTGTTAAATGGTAGCAAAACAAATTTTCTGCCTGGATGATTCTTGAAATGAAGAGCTTTTAAACGCCTAGTACTTAATTTCGGATTTTCAGCGATTCTAACCAAGACCTCTTCTTCTTATTCGACGGTTACAGTTTTCGGTCATCGGCCAGGATTTTTGTTATAAAACAAGTTCTTCATACCTTCTAAGTACACCACGCCCGTTATAATTTTCTTGCGCAGAAACACAGAGCATATCCAGTAAATCACAGTTAGGAAACTTATTAAGCCTGAGCATTTTTATTTGGAAAGATTACAATACTTGGATAATACAAAAACGAGTTTTTGATACACCTATGACAAGATAGAAAACGTTGAATGGTTTGTGAATATTAAAGGCATACTTCGTAAATTAAATATTTTTCAGCCATAGGCAGAATATGCAATGGAACATTCAAATGCGAAAATCTTGAAAATTAAGTAACACTTTCAATACCCCGTACCACTACCCTGTACTACTATGACCATTTTTAGAAAAACCTTATATTCTAACTCCATCATAGATAGGTAAAATTTGAATCATATCTGACATTTTCTTTGAGAATAATTAAATGAAACTCGCACTTTTACCATGAAAACAAAATATTTATGAATAAAAATTTATGGAAGTTTCAAAGTTATGAATAATTACATGAAAATACAAAAATTCAACATTTTCTCTATTTTTTGGCATTTTCTCCTTATTTATAGGGTATATTATAGTTTTTCGATTCATTCTGTTTATTTTATTCAAGTATTTTAATATAATGTAAGTGAATTAGTAATAACTTTAGCTCTTCATGTGTCTTTTGTTCTTTTTGGAATCTGTTTTGGAATCTTATGAGAAACTAAATATTATCTCATGGCTTTCTCATCCCAAAAATCTTGGTGGCACCGCTCAATGAACTTCATTTCTTGATGGAACCTCTCACCATGCTCGTCACTTACTTCGCCGAAATTTTCCGGAAAAGAAATTCAAGTGCGAAAAGCAGAATGCCTTAATTATTCTTGTTTGACTTTTAAAAATGTCATTTGTATGAAAAAAAACCACATCCGTCCAGAAACGTGCATATATCGATATTTCACTGTCGTTACAGATCATCAGTACACGATATTCTGACATAGACATGATTTCATTTTTATACTTTCGTGTATATATACGAATTATATTGAATTTAATTGGAGTGAGAAATAGCAATTATTCAAATCTCCTATCACATGCAATTGTCGCTAAATCAACGCAACAAATTTAGCGACAATTGCATGTGAGAGGAGATTTGAATAATTGCTATTTCTCACTCCAATTAAATTCAATTTTAAAAATGTTTCAACGACTCTTGTGTTTCTTCAAAAATTAGATACCACTATACGAAGGAAGATCGGAATGTTTCTAGAGCGAACCAGAAGATGGCGTTGTGCACATACCGGTCATGTGTTTTGAGTGCCTCACCTATTATATAACTGGTGTTAAATTTTTATGCGGAGAGTGTATAAAGTAAAGCTGTTATAGCCAAGCAAAGTAAATACTGCGCTTAATTATGAATAAAATCGAATTCCATGCAGTTATTAAATATTTTTTTGGAAAGGCTTAAATGCTAAAGAGATACAAACGGAATTAGACGAAGTTCACGGAGAGTCTTCACCGCCGTATGCAACCGTTACGAAGTGAATTGGTGAATTTAGACGTGGTCGAACAAGCATAGAAGATGCATCGCGTTCTGGGCGACTAAAAACATTTATCGATGAAGAAACCATTAGAAAAGTTCAGGGAATCGTGATGAATGATCGCCGATAAAGTTGAAAGAGATAGCAGAGGCAGTAAGCATATCATATGACCGCGCACATTACATTTTACATCAATATTTGGACATGAGAAAGCTCAGTGCAAGATGGGTGCCGCGTTCGCTGTCAGACACTCAAAAGCAAGCTCGTGTGACCGTTTCTCAGTAATGTCTAGACATGTTCAAGCGTAATCCTGTAGATTTTTTGAGACGTTTTGTAACCGTCGATGAAACGTGCCTACACTACTTCATACCAGAGACTAAAACACAATCAAAGCAGTGGACCGTACGCGGTGAACCAAGTTCAAAGAAGACCAAGACGATGCCGTCAGCTGGAGAGGTGATGGGTTTTGGGATTCCCGAGGAATAATTTTTATTGACCACTTGCAACACGAAGGGACAATAACAGACGCGTACTATATGTCATTATTGACAGATTGAAGGAAGAAATCAAAGTAAAATCGCCTCATATGGTAAAGAAACCTTGTTTCACCAAGACAAGGCCCCATCCCACAAGTCGGCAATTGCAATGGCGAAGCTGCACGAATTACGATTCCAATTAATTTAACATGCACCGTACTCGTCAGATTTGCCCCCTTCGGACTTCTTTCTACTTCCGAACCTCAAGAAATGGTAGGCTAGAAAGAAATTCTTATCGAATAATGGAATCATCGAAGTTGTAAATTAACATTTTGAAGGTTTTGATAGTTCTTATTTTCCTGAAGGAATGGAAGGTCTTGAAAAACGTTGGACTAAATGTATAGAGTTACTAGGAGACTATGTGGAAAAGTAAATATGATTTTACCCCGAAAAGTGGTGTTGTCTGTCTCGTTCTAGAAACTTTCCGATCTTCCCTAGTAGTTCTTCTAATGGCGAAGAAGCACCGATTTGGATAACGTTGTGGACTGTCAATAACTTGTTAACAATAATTGGACATAACTTTGATTAACAGTCCAAGAACTTCCAACGATCTGATAACAGTTTATTTGTACTCTAATACTGAAATTAAATGTAGTTAATATCACATGCGTTTTTCATCCTGATACTGAAACAAGTTTAAAAATTCTCCATTACGTCAGGATTTTAAGATATTTTCTTAAATAGCTTTCCTCAAAACATAATATATTAATTTTAATATACATATTTGCAGTTATACTTTATTTTAGCAAAATAAATGCAAAATTTAAGAAAGTTTCGGCTAGATTGAAGAAACATGTTCAGTTTGAACATGTCACAACTTATTTGCTATTACGAGTATATATCCATTCAACTACACCTCTCTTCACTCTACGACTAATAAAATAAAAGAATTAATATTTCAAATTTGGAATAATCGAACGTGTGTAAGAGATTCCAACAGCTTTTTTTATGTTACGGAGAATTCACTGTTCATCAGCATAAGTGAAGAATAGTATACCTTCATAAGATAAAACGTATTAAAACATATTTTTTATTTAAAAATTACTAATTGAAATAGGTAATGGCCTTATCATACATGTTATACAGCAGAGCAACATGTAGTTAAGTAATGCCATCTATATTTGTTATTTCGTTATTGTTTCTTTCTTAACATAATAAACATAATAATATTGTACATATGTATTTAATAATAAAAAATTGAAAATTTGTTGCCTAGTATTATTGTTCCTCTACACAAAAACATTTTCCAGATTTTGTTCACAAGTAACTCATGAGAAAAGCACACAGCCCCCTTCTTCAGAAAAATTGAGGAGCTATTTATGTGATTGTGTTTGGATATGTATTATTTTTCCAATATTTGATCAAGAAGCCCTTTGAGCCAAGAGAGGCTCTGGGAATATCTAAAAGTTTGGCCCTAGAATATATAGCAGATTGTATCTGAGAGAAACTTCAAGTATATTGGGCCAATGTACCCAGATAAAAACCGAGCAAGGAATTTATAGGTAATCTATACCGGAAAAGACCTAAAGAACTGCTGCTCCTGAGCAGAAACCAGCTACGAATTATTATGGGTTGCATGACTGACCACGCATCAGTAATATAATGCTAATGTGAGATTAGGCTGTATGCAGGGACCTTAGTTACAGACTGTGCAATCAGAAGTCAGAAATAGCAAAAAAAATATACTGTGAGACTCTACATGCCAGGAGAGATTTATTATTTGGGATTTGGTTAAATAAACATGTGTTAAAAATAAATAGTTTATCGTAAAGTAATAGTAATAAGAAGTAGCTTAAACAAATTAAGAAAATATATTTATAAGGCCAACCTTCTTTAAATTTTAATGGCATTGAGATTTTGGTAGCAGAACAATGTGACCTCACTTCTTTTCCTTTAAGAGCTACATATACCATTAATTCCATTCCTAGACAAGTGCCCCATATTGGGTAATAATCGCCCCTTTGGTTTATTTCTAAGGCTATATCATATATTATTTGTCCTGCATCAGCATAGCCATTACTTTCGTTAAAGAATGTAGCGCCTCCAGGAAATAGAATCCTTAAGAAATTCAAAAATATTATAGTATCTTATATTTTAAACAAAATTAATTGATCTTACCCGTTAGTGTTGTTTATTAATTCTTTATAATAATTTATATCTTTGCCTATCCTAAAATAAAAAAGAAAGTTATTAAGGTATAAATTTAATAAATTAAATTCAGATATTAGACCTATTAAATCAGCAAAATTAAACGTTAAATTGTAAAATAATTAGAACTTAGAGTGGAATTAAGTCGCTGGCTTTTCGTACTGTAGATCCCGGAATCGGAACCAGAGCTTGCTGACCGAGAAGGTTTTCGTAATTTTCCTTCTCGTTTAAGGCGAATTTCCACAACCAAATATCATGAGCGCGGGCATAATAATGCCCGCTGAAATTAATGAGAATTAAAAACAGGATTTTATTTTACACATTTACATGACGAAAAAATTGGAGCTTTATTTTTAACTGAAAATGGTACACACAAAATAATGACAAATTAAAAAACAATTGCGATGAAAGTTGTAAAGTACCAGAGATATTCACACTTACGTGACCAACACAGGAACACCTCCTAGAGCGAATATTCGAAGTTACCGCCTCCTGCTTGAATACAAGCTTGTATCCACGAGTTATAACACGCTCGGATATCTTGCTTTGCATATTGTGTCTGCAGCATCCAGAAGACGTTTGGTCAATAATTAATGTTTTCAATTTCGTTATCGTTATTGTACACTAAATTTTTCATATGTTCCCATACATAAAAGTCTATCGAGTTCAAGTCGGGTAATTTAGGTGGCCATACAATAGGCCCATATATACCTATTCATGAGTCACCAAAGGTATTATTTAAATGCTCACACACTTCATAACTGTTATGAGGTGGAGCACTATCATGCAAAATCACATGTGTTGACGCACGTTGCTCTAGGAGATGTTCCTGTGTTGCTCGCATAAACTTTACAACTCTTATCGCAATTTTTTTTCATTTGTAATTTTTTTTTTGTGTACTATTTTCAGTTAAAAATAAAGCTCCAATATTTTTATCACTCTGTGTATATATATATAGGTATACTTATACGGACGAGGTTTTTACATTATTATTATTTGATTTTCTAAAAATTTATATATTTTATAAAACATATTTCTAAAGGTTATTAAGGCTTTTGCAGCACGTTTCAACACAATATGCAATTACTATTAATCAATCTTGAGATCTTGAGTGGTGTTTTCGTTTACTATTATTATAATTAGTGTACAACTTGTGTGCTGTTGCACGGATGAGACTACTTCGCACTATTTCGGAAGACTTCGGTACGGTTACTTGCTTCTCTGTATATATGAAAGCTTAAACGAAGCAGTCTCATCCGTGCAGCAGCGCACATCGTACGTCATCAAGAGCCGCCATACAAGCTTACTACGTAGAAAGACATGTTGTTTCTGTCAGTAATCATGTTTAAAACATCTTTATTTATCCATCAGTGTCATCGTTTCTAATATTTTGTTTCATATTTTAATATTTCGAAAACTTACATTATCGGTACTACTCTAGCTCCCGCACTTTCCACAAATTTCACATAAGAAGCAGCTATAAAACTTTGATAATTCGTTCCAGGAAAAAGATGATCTACTGAGAATGTCTCCTGTGAGAGTATTCCAATAATTGGCACATCCGTAGCCACTAATATTTGCAAAAACGACAAAATTATACACAACAGCAGCATGTTTACCTATTTAACTTGACACAAGTGATTAGTTTGAATTGACTATTATCTTTGAGAGCGCTGGCATTAAATGAGATATATATTACATTTGTAATCGCTATATATATATATATATATATATATATATATATATATATATATATAATATGCGTATATATGTACTTCATTATTCAAAACAATATATTCAGTCGTACATACTTAAAACAAAGTTGTGTGAAAAATTTGAACTCCGAAATACATACAATCGTCATTTATTATATTAATGAGAGAGCGTTAAATAACGCCCGCTTATTATATTATCGGGGGTTTCGGCCTTCTTATTAGTTCCTTTTGAGTAATTCAGTTTCTGAAAACTATTTTAAAAAATAAACATACTAAACTGAGAAAATTTTTACATTGTACGTTAGTTCTGCAGTATCAAATTAACTTCACTTATGCAAAATAGTCAATATTTGCAACTTCTTATATAGTAAAATCCGTTCTCCAATTTTAATTAATCTAAAAAAAATGAGTTCACTTAGTTTAGTAGAATAGTATATCTACCAATTAATTTACATGCTACAAAATCGTGGTATTAAATGTTATTCATTGGTTACATGCGATCAGCTGTTGCTCGATTGTGCTTCAAATAAACATAACCTTATTTTTGAAGGTTTATATTTAGTGTGTTTGATAACTTGGATTATGCGTTTGTTTTCTCTTTTACATGCATCTATCAGTTTTTTTGAACTATCTCTAATAATGTGAATTTTTCTTTTTCGATATAATTTTTGGAACGTTCACTTGTTTTATCATCAAACATTTTATAAATACAATAAAATGTAATATGTACAATAGCAAAATTAGTTTAATATCACGCAAGCCTCGTTTTTCGTTGTTATGTTTAATATCTAATGAAGTGTTTTGAAATAGAATATGGTTCATCTGAGTGACGCCTATTCCTTGACTGGTTAAAAGCAAGCCTCAATACTGCATAACGGGAATAAATTTGCATTTGTATTTTGCAAAACTGTACATGATAAAGCCAAATGGACATTATTTTTAGATTCAGGTAGATAACATAATATTTACCAAAAACATCCAATAAATATTTTTTTGCAGACTCTTGTAGCCTATTTATACTGTTGCATGCCGTGACAATTTTAATGTACGAGTAAGTTGAGACCTGCTCAGCCTACACTGCAGCCAGCGGCTCCATCTCTTTGTGTTAATTGCTCTCGAACTGTGGCAATGGAAATAGCTCGCTATGTCATCTGATAAAGCCAAATGGACATTATTTTTAGATTCAGCTAGATAACATAATATTTACCAAAAACATCCCATGCAGCTGAAAATAAATATTTTTTTGCAGACTCTTGTAGTCTATACTGTTGCATGCCATCACAAGTGTAATGTAGGTTGAGACCTGCTCAGCCTACACTGCAGCTGGCGGCTCCATCTCTTTGTGTTAATTGCTCTCGAACTGTGGCAATGGAAATAGCTCGCTATGTCATCTTGATCATAATCTGAATACTATACAATTTTACGCTACAACTTTGCGCCCGTGGATTTAACATTTATCAACGTTAGGAGGCAATAATTCCTGTGTTAAAGGATAACTGCCCACATCGTATGATACTATTCAGATGGTAAAAGGAGCTCCAAAGAAAAGTGTTGCCCTTTAAAAGGCTTCATGCGAAGACATTCTAGCTCGTCCGTTACTGAGGAGAACATGCTGGCAGGAAGATGTTCGAGTCCGATAGGTATGTAACTTATCGAAAAATAGAAAAATTTTTGGGATATTCATGCACCGACAAGTCATAACATTCTGCACAGATATCTTCAATTGAGAAAGAGTTTCTTCCTATGATTAACCCATGCCCTAATCGAGGCATAGATGGCACGACGCGTTTCATGGTAATACAAGGTGCTCGAAAATTTTAAAAAGAAAATATTTCGTTACATTAACAGCATTTTTACATGTCACTACATCTGGTTTGACTATTATGACGCGCCAACTAAAGCCCAGAACAAAGTCTCTCTCTTTGAAGATGAGAGCGAGCCTGTATCTGTACGAAAACTTTGCCCAGTTAAGGAGAAAATGGTGTGTTCTTTACTTTGAGAGAAGTTGTGAAGTGTATGGTGCTAGAAACACAAACATTGAAGTGCTTGCCCAAAATTGTTGAAGCACTCAAAAACATGTGTTCGACACCTGATCGTTTCCACAATAACAACGCTCCGAGCCGTTTGTACTTAGTATTTACCAAGAATCATGCTGAAGGAGTTGAAAATATTAACCCTATATCCCAGATCTCGCTCCACACGAGCTTGCAGTATTTTTCATGTAAAGAACAGCCCGATAGGAAGAAAGTTTTCTAATAATCAGGATCTTCTTAGTGTGTGCGTATAATTTTTTTGTCAATAATATATCTTAAAAGTGCATTAATTATAAAAGTTGTCAACAAGTGTTAAACATGGAGTTTCATTTTGCGAATAAATTTTATTTATTTAAGCATTTTAACATGTGTATCGTACAATATTTTTTCTACGAACGCAATTATTTCAATATTTTAATAAAAAAGTGAGTTAAAAGTGCGTTTAAAAAAACTACCATAGTTGGCCATGAAATTTTCAAGTGTCTTAACTCAAATTTTTAGTTTTTTTAAGTTTAGTTTTTAATTTTTGTGGGTACTTGAATTGGGAAGATTTAAACGCATGTCGGTGAATAGGTTATACTTACAAAATATTGCTACAAATGTTAAATATAATATTTAATTTATTAATATTAGACCAACTATACTATTCACTTAACCAGTATCCTTAATCTTATGTTGTTTTACGATAACTTATTAATAGACTGCGGAAACAGCGGTATCCCGTATCGGGTGTTATTCATCTGTGCCGATAATGTAGAATCGATCAACTTAACATGTATATATGAACCTTATAGCGCGACGGTATTGATAAAAGTTGTCTGTTTGTACGTCTTTTAATGCAAACAGACGGAGTTGTGAAATATATTTCGCCAGAGTCGTAATAAAGGCAATGAAATGTATATACGGAAATTTATTTTTACTAAAAAAATAAAACACTATAATTAAATGAATTTAAATTAACTTGAATTGAAATTAATTCTAGATATATATATATATATATATATATATATATATATATATATATCTAGAATTAATTTCACACTGTGACTTTATAATGCATTTCTAAATAGCTTGAACCTGGGTCTATTGTGGCTTAGTGGTAAAAGCGACAGCCCGGCAACCTGTAGACTTGGGTTCGCGTCCCAACGTAGACAATATTTTTCAATTAAAAAAATTTCGTATGATTTGCTTTGTAATTTGTAGACAGCAATGTTTACATCCCCACTTCCTCTGCAATTACATACATTCTAATTTGATATTTGTAAATATTTCATATAAAAGCCGAAAAACTCCAATAATTTATCAATTGTTATATATATATATATATATATATATATATATATATAATGCATTTACTTTATACAGTGAAAAAATTCAAAATATTGAAGAAGTATAAACTTGAAATTAATTATATCACCTATAATTAAAGTCGCACCACAGGAAACATTTTTATTCACATTAATTATTACAATATATTCTAAACTTTGTTCTGTAAAGTGGGTTCTTTTATTAAACAGTATGTCTCTAAATATAGAAAAACTCGCTTAACATCAGAGCTAGTGAGTGGCGCATAGAAATAATAATCTTTAAATTTAATATATATACCGATTTCCATATTTTCAACATTATTACAAAAGCCTTTCAGGACATATTGCACCAATCTTATTATTTAAGCGAAACCAACTCTGTCTCTGCGTCTGCAAGACTCATTAGAGGATAGCGTCTGTTCCGTAGTCTACTTATTAATAATGTGTGTATAGCTTTCATTGTCATTTGAACTTTTGCTACACAAAATCGCAACTCTATGTAACAAACGGAACTGGCTCTTAAATTTTCCAAAACTTAGTAACGCTCCTGGAACTTACCTTCGTGGGCGAGATGTTGTACCCAAATACAGAACCAAAGAGCCAGACCCAGATTAGTCAGTGATGACGCTCGTGCAGTTCCTTGCGAAACGTTGTCAAACTATCCAACTCAAATATTTGAAAAAATGGCGCCACCGTGTATCTTAAAACTTAGTTCGTCTGTATGAAGTGGTCTACGTCACACGGAAGTCGTAGAGGATTGTTCTAAAACTCACCAGGTGATAATAAATGAAAGATGGTATAACAAGGAAGCTACTAATTCTATGGAGGTTGCTTTCATTAACATAACAACTAGGAAAACAATTATTTAATTGAGCTAAATCTAATTATTAAACCAAAAATGTATGTGAAAAACGGTCAATACAGCATTTACAATACCTCCTAATTCTGAGCAAACGCAACGATGCGAATGTATGAATATTTCTCCCGCTTCGAATACAAATCCCCTGAACGCGTTTAGCCAATCACAAAACAGTCTGTCGCGCAACGATTTGACAATTAATGTCACAAATTAGTGTCACCACTGTCACCCTATACGGAGTCTCTGAAGCGTTTGAATAGTGATAATGCCGCGTTATACATTAGGAGAGAAAGCCGAAATGATGAAATGGTACCACGCTGATAATTCTTATCAAAGAATATGTGACTTACTTGCCGGAGTTCCTAATGATACGTTCATTTTAGTATGCGCTGCAATAGAACGAAATTCAAATTTGACACATAGCGATATTTCCAACGATTTAGGCATATGCTGCTCTTCCGCATACTAAAATTAAATGGTTTTCGTAATTATAAATATTCCAAACATCATCAATTATTTTACGGTGATGAGTTTAAACGGATGAATTTACGTTATTATATAATTAATTTCTCATTATGAACAATTTATTTTATTATCTGCAAGAGTAAATTTTTCTTTACATTACTAGAATTTAATTTAGTTTTTATTTATTTCTGAAGTTTATTTAGTTTACTATGAATAGTTTTTGTTACCTTTATTATTAAAATTTAATTTATTAGATCTCTTGATGCCTTATTTGCAATTTTCTAAACCGCTTATTAATAATTTTATTACGCTTTGTGTGACCATCGTCAGTATAACGTATTGTAATTTATTTATTATAAAATCATTACAATAACACAGGACTACAATTTAAAGTCCTTTAATAGTAATTTGGTAATCAGATAATTTTCCTTACGCGGCTCCATAATATGTAAGTATGTATGACATATGACATCGATGTTGACACGCCTACAGCATTCAGGGGAATTCTATTTGGAGCGGGAGAAATATTCATACATTCGCATCGTTGCGTTTGCTCAGAATTAGGCGGTATAGGAAATCGTTTGACTACACAAAATGGCGTCACAAATTGTCTCTCTCTTCAATTTTTGGTGACTTAATAATTAACAGATCGATGTAATTATGTTTGTTTTTGTAATATTAATTATACTGTTGCACTGTATTCGAAGAGATGAAGATGTCGTAACGGATTGAAGGCCCTAGATCTCGATTAAATGAACATGCGCTCAGGTAGGTTTAAATCTACCCACATCAACACGAACCCTTCTGGATTTAGGGGTATTTTCAACACCCGAGGTGGAATTCTTTATAGCTAGTGATAATTAATCACCCAAAAACGGGAATGGACGAGATAGTTAGCACAACGCTCTACTCACTCTTCAGAGTGCTAAGTTTCTCCAACAATATCAAAGCGAAAACAATAAGTTTCCAATCAAATAACGTCACCCGATCTAGTTAACGTCTACCGCCCACCAATAACTTTCTCACCAAAATTACCAAGGCCTCGCGCGCGCAACTCTTTCTTTCTGCTCCGAACATTTCCGAACACATGAACGATCAAGTCGAATCAAAGACATTTCAGATATACAGGGCTTAATCATGATATCGTAACAAGCTATAATAAACATAAAAATTGTCCATATAATTAGGTAACTTAACAAATCAAACAAATAACGACTTTAATCCCTTTTCCTTCAACATATTTCTATAGAACACTACATTAAATAACACTACATTAAATAATAAGAAACGCTACAGGTTTCTGAAAACCTTTGAACCAGCCTATTGTGATGATATTCAAATATACCGAGGGTTACGTCCTGATTAGAATATTCTACCGAAAACTGTTGAAGATACGATTGCAGAGAATACGTCCATTTCCCATTTTCGTTTTGTATTCCACTTCGAAAATGACACATAATAATGAATTTGTATTGTTATAAAGATATTATGCTAATGTCTTTATAAATACAAATTTTTAATGAAAACTACAAATTAACAGTAAAGGGCAACAAAAATACAATGATAATCAACAAACAATAACGCATGTAAATAAGCACAAATATAAATTAGAGCAATGCCACCAAATTCAAAATATTAAAATGTTATAATCTAGGGATTTTAATGTAGCCAACTACTGTCAATTGATTTTGCTTATGGTGTAAATAAGAATACATTCCTAACATATGAAACATTGTCTTAAGTAAACTAAATGTTAGGTCTCTCCGAAAATGGAAATAATAGCTGTTAACTTATTTATTTCTATTTCTCAAAAATAATATTTCTTTATTTGTTAGAAACTTACGAGGGCGGGTTGATTAATTAGCGCGTTCGTACAGAAACAAAGGAATAATTTAAATAAAGAAACTTTATTTTTCTATATGATCTCCTCTTAATTTGATACATTTGGTTAATCTGTGTTCAAGCTTTTTTATTGCGCCTGGAAGAATTAAGGTTCAAATTAGTATCGCGCACCCCCCCCCCCCCATATTCACCAGATCTAGCACCATCTGACTGTCATCTAAACCCTAAATTAAAAGATTTTCTCGGAGGTAAAATATCATTTGCGAAAAATATTTTACCTCCGAGAAAATCTTTTAATTTAGGGTTTAGATGACAGTCAGATGGTGCTAGATCTGGTGAATATGGGGGGGGGGTGCGCGATACTAATTTGAACCTTAATTCTTCCATTTTTTTGGTGCAACGGTACTGGAATGCACAGGTGCATTATCATGGTGAAAGAAAACTTTCTTCTTAGTAATTTCTGGACGTTTTTCAGCGATAGCTGTCTTCAAACGATCTAAGCGATTTGCCTAATATTCGCCGCTTACGGTCTTGTCCTTTTAAAGATCGTCTATCAACAATATTTTTTTGTATCCCAAAATACCAATGCCATCACCTTCCCGCCAATAAAACTGCCTTGAACTTCTTTGGAATTGGTTCTCCACGTTTGGTCCACATGTTCCACTGTTGTTTAGATTCGGGTGTATAATATTTAACCAATGTTTCGTCACAAGTAACAAATCAATGTAAAAAAATCTGTTGTGTTGCGTTTAAAAATTTCTGAAAGATTCATTAATATTTGACAGCGAACATGTCCTTGTCGTCAGGAAACGTGGCACCCATCTTATCGAAATCTTTCTCATATCAAATTCTTCGTGCTAAATATAAAGCTCTCGTTCCTTTGAAATGCCCACTGCCTCTGCTATTTTCTAATTCTAATTGTCGGCAATAAATCGTTGACTTATCCACCATTTCTGGACTTTTAGCCGGTTTCGACCATCCACTGAGAACATCATCTAACGTTTAAATTCACTTCCCCACTTTGTGACGGTTGTATACGAAGGACAACCCTCAGCCAGTGTACCTAGCATACCATCATGGATTTCGCTAAAGGACATGCCTTTCTTTGAAAGATACTTAATCACTGTACGATGTTCAAAGTTATCCATTTACACTTAATTAGAAGCGGGGTGAAATTTAAAAAAATTCCTTCAAAACACGTTTTGTCACAAATTTATCAGACACTAATAATAAAATGACCAGGCATTGGTTATCAAAATGTGATGTGTATTTTTTTACGACCTACTCTAGACGATCGCGCAAGTAAGTCAACCCGCCCTCGTACGATTACTAAAAATTATATCAAATAATAAAACTACACCCCCAGTTCTAGAGACATTTATTTTAATAATATAAATACAATTAGAATAAACCTATTCAATATATTAAAAGAAGTAGACCTATTTATTATCTTTTCTAAACATATATAATTGCATATAAGTACTATTCCGTAGACCTGTGAAATGTGGTGTATAATTGTATATTAAAGCATTTTGTTCCGTTTCCCAATCTGGATATTTATGATTATTTTTTCTAGCTTCCTTTACGAAGAAATTGGCAAAATATTGTGAAATAGTAATTGCCTCTACACTATGTGGTATATTATCCCTCTCCTTAAATTCAAAATTTGCCTTCTCCGGATGAAATTGCACACCATAGAATGGATATTTCTGTGATTCAAATACTGAAATAAATTCTAAATTATTTCTATCGCTGCTTGTAGCTAAAATTCGCCAGTCATCAAGTAGACCGTATTCCTTAAACGTATTTTCAGTCAAACAAAAAATATTCCTGTTGTAAACCAATGTATGGTTAGAGAGGCTGTTCACGAGTTCTTGAGGAGTGCGCGAAAATAATTTACTGGTTCGAAAATCTAGAAATACAAAAATTACGTTGTTAATTATTGAAACTATTGAAGAGAATTTGCTAGAAAAATAACCAACTATTATTTTGCAATTAGTTTCAAACTGTAGACATGATTTGCTTTTTCTAATATACGCAAATATTTTTAATTAAAATGTATAGCTCATGTATATAAATGAGGTGCTTCCCAGAAATTCCCGGAATTTGAATGTGGGGCGCGAAGGAATGTTAGTACACCTCTATAGCGCTAGGTGGTGTGAGCTACGTCTATACTAAGTCAGTCGAACGGTACTTTGTTAGGTTGTAATAAACAGTTATTGTGTTTATATTTGTTGAGTTGTGTTTGAGTTATTCTGCGACACTACAATGTCTGATGTGAAAGAGAAAAGAACCTGCATCAATTTCTGTTTCAAGCTTGGTAAAATAGCAGCGGAAACTCTGAAAATGCTTAAACAAGCGTTTGGAAAGGACGCTTTAAGCCAGACGCAAACTTACGAGTGGTACAACCGTTTTAAAAATGAACGCCTATCCGCAAAGACTTCCAGCGCTGCTTCCAGTCATGGACAATTCGCTGGAATCGGTGTATTCATGCGAAAGGGAAGTACTTTGAAGGGAATGTAGTAAATAAGTTGAAAGAACAATTTATAGCGTTTTTTCGCATTCCGGGAATTCCTGGATAGCACCTCGTATATCAAGAATCCATTACTAAATATTAACAATGTACTACAATTAATGAACAATTTATTTTTACATAAACATAACTGAAGCACCCAAAATAAAATGTTTAAAATTAATTTAGAAACACGATTGTGTGATTTTCACAAATTTTATTAGTTCACCAACACTGTGGCTTCTTCGGACTAATAGATATATCTAATTATAGAACGGAATATATTTTAATCTACTAAACTAATTTAAGAATGGGGGCGTTATACAATTAAATGGGAATAAGTTTAATAGTGGGGAATTATTCAAATCTGCTTGATCAATTAATACATTATTACATTTTTTACGACTTTTTATTCCTATTGTTTCTAGTAATGTTAATTTGATCCCTTTATTTTCTGAATGTAAGATAATAAAATATGAATTAAAAGAATGATTATAAGTATTTAATGATACCGCACAATTGGAATCACTTTTGTTATAATTTAAACATCTCTTGTTTTTCCACAGATCTTCCAGTTTCTCCGATTTCCGGTCAAATAGTGCGAGTGCCAACAGTTTTGGTTCTGATGAAGTATGTTCTTGTAAATGTTGAAAAACTTCAGTTTCAATTTCAATCACGTATTTCTTCATGAATCTCTCTTGTTTGAAGCGTATCTGTGACCCTAGATGGAGCAAAGTCTTCTGAGAATACGTCTGGATTATAAGGCCAAATCCCAGTTGACGAAAAACACTTTTCCACTTTTGCAAGAGAAGTCGCTCTAGAATATGCTCTGCCAAATAATAAGGCAATATGTGCCTGTGTTACTACTTTTCCCGGATTAGTTGTCACCCATTTATCAGCTTCTTGACTAAAAGTAGTTTTTAGTGGATCAAAAATCCTACATCCAGCGGCTGTAGTTTATGGCTGTTTATTATTATTATATGGTGATTAGCTTAAAAGATAAATTCCATTTTCTCTATAAAATAATATTGCTGGTAAATTAATATGTGACGTATGATTATCCAGTATAAGAAGAAGTGGTTTTTCAACTCTTGATTTAAGATTATCTTTGAAATAACGTAGCCATGTCAAGAATAAAGTTGAATTTATAAATCCGCAATCAGAAACCATCACAATTGTATCTGCAGGTGCTCGAAAAATTCAATCTTTTGTCGTTCTTGTGGATATATTAAAGCAGGAGGTACATATAAACCAGCTGCGTTAACACAGCAAACTTCTGTAATAAGTTGACCTCTCTCACCTGACACAACTTTTCCAACAGGTTTTTTGCCTCTAGTAGATATGACTTTTAGTATCTTAAATACAGATTTAGCCGTAAAAGAACTGCTCTAAACAATTCTTGAAATTGTTGAAAAATATGTTTATCTGGATAGGATTGAATCCAGTTGCTCGTTCTAAACTGACTTTTTCCAGTTGCCTTGTTGACAAGTTGAGCGTTCACAAAGTTCTATACCCATTTTTTGCTAGCTACTTTCTTAGCTTGAAACGATGTTTAATTATATTTTGTTCTCCGAATCGATACGTAATTCGCTAATTCTTTATAAGTTTCATTAAAAAATAAATGATCTAATTTCCTAGTTGGCTCTGCTAACGCACTTTGTATTTCTTCTATGAAGACAGGTTTGAAACGACCCAAGAAATTCGGTATTGTTCCTAATTTTAACCATTTTCGTAAGGTACATTCATTTACGCTATATTCTTTAGCAACTGATATGGACTGGCTGTCGTCTACTTTTTGTTTAATTTCAGACATCAGGTCTACTGTGAAACGTAATTGACGATTTGAGGTTCTTTTATAGGGCTCCATATCTGAAGAAAATATTACTTAAGAAATTTAAGACCATATACAAATTTCAGCATCCAAGAGTACTCAGCGTATTCTTGAGTTTCTAAACGCGCATACTCTTGAATTTTCTATACCGTTAGAAAATTTAATAAAAATACGAGTTAAATCTCATAAAAGTAGCTGTATACTTGTGAACTTTGTAAGAAAAGAGCACAAGAGATCGTTTAAAATAAAACACGTATCAAACATAACCACATATTCTACTTTTCTTGTTCTACAATAAACACAAATGTTATAGATTTGAATGTGATAATTAAAAATACACTATGACAACTGAACTTTTTTGGGCTACTCGCCTTTGATTCTTATCTTTCGTATCACAAGGCTCTGGACACTAACACAACTATTTATTTCACAAAATCATAAATACATACTCTTTGATTAGGCGTCCTCTTAGGCGACCTTACCCTATATTCCGCTGTGTAATTAGAGCTACCCTTTTAGTCTGAAGAAGTCACGGTTGGTCAAACAATTGTTACTGTTGCACGCTGGTATATTGAAATTCCCGGCTAGATGTAACGTCACAATAAATTATATAAGAAATTGTTGGTTAATGGTGATCATTTCGATGAAAGTAAGTAAAGGGTACTTAAGTTTTAGTTGCGTTTCTGGTTCGTGAATGGCCACGAAAGCGTTGAGATTGTTGAACGAACACGTGGGGTTGAAGAGATGAAGAGAGAGAGAGAGTGTATCCGCGGAAACCGCCGCTTATGTATGACCGTGCGGTAATGGATCTCCATTCTCACTGCGACTTCTATTCCAGCAGTATTCAATTTGAGAAAACCGACGACGACATTCGTCAAGCGAAGCCAGAAGCAATTTCCGACGGATCTACTATCATCAAAAACATTATACTGAACCCCAGCTACGTTGCAAAGTATCCACCCAATGCAATCGCAGCCGCACAGGCAATATAATTGAAGAGACCTACTTGGAAGAAGATATACAAAATCTTTTACTGGCAACACCGAACGTATTCATAATAGACCCGGATGAACCGACAGTAAAAATGACAGTGTTAAATGCCCCAGAATCGCCTAAAAAAGAAAAATGCTACAAGACAGAGACACAGAATAGGAGACATCGCGAACTGAAAAAAGAAGACGACTTCAAACGCCCTAAATATACAACAAAAAAACAGAAAACCGACCACACAACCACATCACTTGAAATCAAAAATTCCTATAGTGCCCTCGAATGCAACACCAAGGAAAAAATGGAACACGACGAAACCGAATCCACTCAACAACCGTCAACATCAGTCTGCACACCTAGGGTAAGCGACAAATCAAACACTACACAAAACATAAACACCGAAACTCACAAAGCATCTAAAATAGCACCAATCATAATCACAGAGAAAGACAAATAGGCACAAATACGACAAATACTTAAGACACACAATATTAAGACCGTACAAAACAAACTTGTGAAACCTGGTATACACATCGAACCTAAAACTGACGACGACTACCGCACATTTAAACACGTACTCAACACAGAACGTTTCAATTACGAAGCGAAAAGACACTAAAGGTAGTTATGCGAGGCATTCCTACCTTTATCACTGACACAGACCTAACAGACGACTTAACTGACCAAGGCTACGCGACACTAAGAATCAAACGAATGAACGGAAAACACGGCAAACCTGCACCACTTGTACTAATCGAACTGACGAGACAATATAAATCAATTTATAACATACACGACTGCTGCGGACTTACGATTAAAATCGAACCACTTAACACGTGGACAGGCATAATACAATGCCACAAAATGTCAGACTTTTGGACACCAACAAAAACACTGCAACGCACACTACAAATGCATGAAATGCGGAGACTCAACACACTTATGCACAAAGCCAAAAACAACGCCACCAAAGTGTGCAAACTGCGGTGGTCCTCACCTATCAACATTCCTTAACTGTCCTAACAACCCAAACAATCCTGAAAACCACACCCAAATACATACCAGCACCACCTCCAACAATTAACCCCTGGACACAAAAACGAAACAACACAACACCAAACACAAATGACGAACTAGCACCTGCCTTAGGCAAAATGCTAATAACACTACACTCTACAAATGCAACAACACAACAGATACAAGACTTCGTAACACAAACAGAGAAAATAATCACACTTTACAACAGCAAACAGTAAACACATACATGACTTAAACGCAAAAATGATACAAACACACAGACCACACACACGCAACACAGGACCGTACAAAAACACACAACAGTACACGATTATTTATTAATCAGACACAAACACGTCACAACCCTGGGAAATACGAAACAATGGAGTGGAAATGGAGTATACTTCGACCACAGGACAAATTCAAATGACTCATGAATGGATCTCTACGAAATTCGTGAACCAATGAGAGACTGCTGACAGATTCAGAATTAATAAAATCCGCGATACGCGAGCAGGACCGCGATATTGATGAAAATAAATACAACCGCGAGGTTCGTAATGAAAAGCAAATTACAATCATACCTCACAGCAGGTAGTTCGCGGCGTGTATAACGAAGTTGGAATGGTCAAGTAAACTAAAATTATTACTAATGGCAGGTAGACGTAAGTTTACCTGAAAAGGGGTCTAGACGACTCTTACAGTAACCTATGTACTATACACTACAGGTGTCGTTTGAAATCTTGGTTGATAACGACTAATCCGTCAACTTATTGAAAATGGCAACTAAAAAAAAAGAAATAACTCCAGACAAACTATTAATTATCTCGTTTCAGCTATAAGTTAGACGTTTAAGATTTTAAAGAAGGTCGGGGTTAAATTATCCTAAAGAATCGTAGCCTGCTCACAGCTGAATATTAATTAGAAGGCCAGTAATCTCTTGATGAATAAAAACCAATGTAAAATAATTAGGCTTCAAAAAAAGAACATTTCGCGCGTAAATTAGAGGGTAGGTAGCTTTTCCTAGAATTAAGGATAATCAGATGTTTGTGGCAAGCGAACTTTCTCTTTGGGAATGCAACGTGAAGGTTGGATACAGAGTTTTTGAAAAACATTGCACGTACAAAAAAGAGCGATGATTAAAAAAAACATAATTTATTTAGTATACGAAGTGTAACATTATTACAAGTATAATAAATATTTGTAAAAATCACACAGTTGCGTTTCTTATTTAATTTTACAATGGCTTTTCATCAAGTAAAGGCCACATGAGTTATTTATTTTTATTTTAACCTCAAATTATTACGTCGAAAAAAAAACAAAATGGTAAATAAAGTAGGTATAATATTTACAATAAATTAAATAACCAATCGTTAAGTATTTTTAAAATCTCTGAGAATATTAAAAAATTAAATACCATCTTTGAATTTCAACGATGTGGTAATGTTCTTTGCTGAACAATCTGAGCGAACTTCCTTTCCATTAAGAGCAACATGAATCATTAATTCCATACCAAGACAGGTGCCCCATAATGGATAGTAATCTCCACAATTGTTTACTTTGACTGCCAAATCATAAATTATCTGACCAGCATCTGCGTATCCGTTGCTTTGATTGAAGTACGTAGCACCGCCAGGAAATAGAATCCTTCATTGTTTACAATATATGTTTTAATGTAGGTACATAAAATACATTTCCTATTTTAAGGGGATAGCTTACTTGATACCAATGTAAAAAATTGAGTACATATTGTTCGTTAACTTATGATTTCTATTGCATTATAACTTCTTGACAATTTCTCATATACGTTAATATCATTAGATAAAGAATGTTTTGGCCAAAAGAAAAGTTATTAATAGCATATGAAATAATTTTAGTGGTATAAGTATCTCTCTAGATTAAAGATCTGATGAACCAGGTTCTCGATTATTTATGCAACTTTAAACATTGAGGATATTTTTTTTATATTTCGACTCGACTTAGACTAAGTAGTAATATAATAAACTAACCATAGTGTACTCTGGCATAAGCCTTGAAAGCAGGAATATTTAAGTTGTATAACCACTGACTACATATTAAAATAGTTTTTTTACTAATTAGAAATATTTGCTAGTAAAATACTTACATAAGGCATCTTTGAAGAAGTCGTTTAAAAACTTATAAATCATAAAAATAAAGAGAATTTATTTGGAAAAAGACTAGATATTTCTAGAGAAAAATATATTTAAAAAAAATTACTACTATGATATTAGAATTTCAAAAATTTATGTAGTTAATGATTAGAATTTGAAAAACCTACTACATATTATATTATAGTTTCAATTCCAAAAAACTTTTTTAATATTGATTTTGCTTATATTATATTATATTTTCATAATCCTACTAACAAATCCTAATTTTTTAATAAGATATAAAAATTAATATTTTTAAATCATTTAAACTTTGCGAGAACAATATTTAGAAATATTTAAGAAAGGTTACCAAACCGAAAATTTAAAAAAATTGAAACTGTATGTGAGTAGTCACCCTAGTGCGTCTTAGCTATCATGGCGTTAAAACTATTTAATACTATGAAAACATGCCGAAAATGCTTTAAGGGGGCGCACTTCAAAACTAGAACGATTTTCAGTTTTCAGAATGTATCTCGGCAATAAAGTATATAAAATATTAGTGTCATATAACAATGTATTTAGTTTTCGATTATCTATGACATACCGGTGTCCCATGGCATTACTGCCGCAGCTTAAGGATGTGTTTTTGAAACAATTTGAAGTTAAAAATGTCTAATGAACATATTTTCAAAACTCTTTCGTAACTGAGCTACAAGCATTTGAAATTTTAGATAACTTTACTAATGCAGGCATTTTGTGAACAATCTCATTGAAAATAATTTAAAAAGAAGTCGTATAGTGTTCTCATCTCTGCTGACAGTCTCAGGATCAGCACAAATGGTTTCTGCGGCATCCATAATAATAGCAACAAATTATTCATAGTTTTCAGGATTTTCTGCAAAAACCGAATTTTTCAGCCTTCCCCATAAAAAATAATCTAGGGGATTTAAGTCTTGTGCCCTTGATGGCCAAGCAATTGTTGAACCTCTTCCAATCCAGTGATTCGTATAATTTTGATTAAGAAAATCTGTTACTTGTCTATCAAACTGTGGAGGTACGCCATTGTGCTGTATCCACATTCATCATGTTACATTAAGAGGAACGCCGTTCAGTAAAGTTGAAAGGTAATTTTCCAGAAAACGTAAATATTTAACGGCCGTAAGACGATCTTCGAATATAAACGGACCAATGAGACGGTCGTCAATAATACAACATTAAACATTCTCCTAAAATCTATCTTGAAAATAGGATTTCCTAGCATGCCGTAGATTTTCAAATGCCCAAAAAATGTAAATTCCTAGTTTTATCGATGCTGTTTTGAATGACAAAGGTTTCACCACTAAACAATGTATTCCAAAAAAGCCTTCAATTTCTCATTAATCCGTGACTAAATTCAAGTCTTGATGCATAGTCAGCAGGTATAAAAGCTTGTACAGGTAAGGTATGGTACGGGTACAAACCGAAATTATGTAAACTTCTCCATACTGTCATGCGGTCTACGTTACGTCTGTTAGGTATTTCTAGGGCACTAGTAGAACGTTGAGGGTCCACCATATTGTAATAACTAAAGTAAGACACCCATTTCTACATATTCTATGTAACACTTATTTGACGAAACACGTCCTCGTTAATTGTGGCACCTTCCGCATTCTAGTTTAATTGAATAACTAGGTTAATATAACATTAAGTAAGTAAGTAGGTTAAGTAAGTAGACATAATATATATATATATATATATATATATATGAAGGTCTAGTTTCTCGGGTTCTTGGCCGCGTGAGTTTTGTCCTGAAAAGGACTATTTACTCTACGTCTACGTCTACGAGATCGCACTCGTCATCTTCAGGAGCTAGTCGGTCTGTCGCTGGTTAGAGCTGGAGATCGTCTGATGTGCGCCTAGCATTACCTCTTGTTATATGCTGCTGTGTCGGGAGGGGGCGTCCCACTATTGACGTCATGCGTTCGCGGCTTCGTGTAATTGGTCTGAGTGCTTGTAAGTTCCCTGGTCGGTCCGTGTGTCTGCGTAGGGGTTGCGCTCTGTCGGGATTTGGTTGTGTTTTTATCTGTCGGTGAGCTAGGAGCGGTTTCCATGTATGCGGCAAGCGCTGGCCGTCGTCACGTTTATTTAAGCACTTTCTATTTCTATCGCTTCTCTTGTAATTCTCGTCGTTAGGTTTTCACTTTTGGCTAGGATCTTCATGTTTTCAAAGTCGATAGAGTGCCCTGTCAGAAGTTTATGTTGTGCTAACGATGACGTTACGTCTTTCTTGACGACCGCGTTTCGGTGTTCTTCTCTTCTCACGCTAACTCGCCTGTTTGTCTGCCCCACATATGACTGATCACACACTGAACATGGTATTTCGTAAACGCCCTGATCTTCTAGAGGAATTCTGTCTTTCGCATTACCTATTTCATCGGCTAGAAAAATATCCAGCTTCTCTCTGCCATGTGTCCAAATGATATTTTTCTACACCACTTGAATACCGAACATTCAAACTTACGTTTCACAATGGAGGTAGAAGAACAAGGGAAACTACCTTTCCTTGACGTGTTGGTAATCAAGAAAGAGAAGGTACTACTGGGACACACGGTATATCGAAAACCTACACACACAAATAGATATTTAAAAGCACAATCACACCATCACCCGGCACAACTAAATTCCGTTGTAAAAACACTAGTTTTGCGATCTGAGAGACTAACAGACAAGGAATACATACACGAAGAAAGAAGGAACATAAGAAACGCCCTCATCACGAACGGCTATTCATCAAAAACAATAAATAAAGCCAGAATTAACGTCAACCGAAAAACAGAAAAACAAGAGTTCGCGTCCAGAGCTTTCCTTCCATATATAAAGGGAACTACAGACAAAATCAGTAGATTATTAAGAAGACACAACATCGACACCGTTTTCACAACACACAGAAAAATAGCCGATGAAATAGGTAATGCGAAAGACAGAATTCCTCTAGAAGATCATGGCGTTTACGAAATACCATGTTCAGTGTGTGATCAATCATATGTGGGGCAGACAAACAGGCGAGTTAGCGTGAGAAGAGAAGAACACCGAAACGCGGTCGTCAAGAAAGAAGTAACGTCATCGTTAGCACAACATAAACTTCTGACAGGGCACTCTATCGATTTTGAAAACATTAAGATCCTAGCCAAAAGTGAAAACCTAACGACGAGAATTACAAGAGAAGCGATAGAAATAGAAAAGCGTCGTAAGTGCTTAAATAAACGTGACGACGGCCAGCGCTTGCCGCATACATGGAAACCGCTCCTAGCTCACCGACAGATAAAAACACAACCAAATCCCGACAGAGCGCAACCCCTACGCAGACACACGGACCGACCAGGGAACTTACAGACACTCAGACCAATTACACGAAGCCGCGAACGCATAACGTCAATAGTGGGACGCCCCCTCCCGACACAGCAGCATATAACAAGAGGTAATGCTAGGCGCACATCAGACGATCTCCAGCTCTAACCAGCGACAGACCGACTAGCTCCTGAAGATGACGAGTGCGATCTCGTAGACGTAGACGTAGAGTAAATAGTCCTTTTCAGGACAAAACTCACACGCGGCCAAGAACCCGAGAAAGTACACCTTCATCATACGTCCGCGAGAACATCAAGAGTAACATATATATATATATATATATATATATATATATATATATATATAATAAAAAATTAATTTAAATTCGGGTAAGCGGTCTGTCAATTAAAAAACTCCTTTATTAAATAACCCTAAATTTCGCGAATTTAAATTAATTTTTTATAATATATCACGGTCGATAATTTCGTTTCAATTATATATATATATATATATATATATATATATATATATATATATATATATATAACTGGTGGGGCAAAAGTCCCGCTACCATTTTGATTGCCTATAACTTTGTTGAAAGAAAAGATAAGTAAGTTTGGCTTTCAGAAAAAGTTTATTTGCTCTTTACATTTTTTTTCGTTATGATTGGAAAATTATATCGGCTAAATGGTGACCGCGATTCGCTATGCAACTTTCGGCTCTCTTTAAGGCATTTTTCATGACATCCTGCAACATCTCAGGCTGAATTTCTTCAATTTCTTGACGAATATTCTCTTTAAGATGTTGAATCGTTTGGTGCTTATTCACATAAACTTTTGATTTTAAAAAACCCCATAAGAAAAAGTCAGGTGCAGCTAAATCCGGAGATCTGGCTGGCCATGCTAAATCGCCATTTCGCGAAATTAGTCTTCGTGGAAAAACGTCATTCAATAATTGAATTGTTGAACGAGCTGTGTGTGCTGTGGCCCCATCCTGCTGAAACCACATTTCCTCTAGTCCTTGCTCTTCCATTTCAGGCACAAGAAAATTTCGAATCATGTCTTGGTACCGTTCAGCAGTAACAGTAACTCCAACACCTTCGTAAGTTTCAAAAAAATAGGGACCAATGATGTTTCCAGCATGAATACCACACCATACAGTTGTTTTTTGTGGATGCAATGACGTTTCATGAATTAATTGAGGATTCTGTGTCCCCCAAAACCGACTGTTCTGTTTATTGACGTGGCCACTGAGAAGAAAATGGGCTTCATCGCTCATTATCAATTTAGACGAAAAATCTTCAATTTCATTAGACAGCCTTAGGATTGCATTACTGTACTCAACTCGTTGATCATGATCTCTCGGTAGCAATTTATGGACTAATTGAATTTTGTACGGGAACATTTTCAAATCAGTTTTCAAAATTCGCCTTAAACTGCGTGCAGACATGTGTAACTGGAAACCACGTCTCCGAATTGATGTTTCTGGAGACTCTGCAACACTATCACGCACCAGAGCCACATTTTCAGCGTTACGAGACGTCCGTTGTCTTCCAGAACCAGGCCTGTCTGCTGTCGTACCGTACTGTCGAAAATTCGCATGTAAACGATAAATTGTGGTTTTGTGAGGCACTGGATGATTAGGATATTTTTGACGCAATTTCCTCTGAGTGGCAATAATGGAACGATTATTTTCAATAAATATTGTCACTATTTCTGCTCGTTCTTGTGGCGTATATTTATCCATAATAAAATTTGGGCGTCTACACAACACAATGGTTAAAGCTAAACTGAACTAAACGTCACATAACCAAGATGGCGCGCAATCAAAATGGTAGCGGGACTTTTGCCCCACCCGTTATATATATATATATATATATATATATATATATTCCATTTCCATTACATAAAATTCTTCATTCGAAGGAATTAACATACTTTGAAAAGTATTTTAATGTAACGCAAAGAAATAAACACGTTATATTAACTTGATTGACGTTTATTGACCCAATTAATAATAAATGATCAATCACAGCCACCCCGACTTTTTCATAACAACGAAATCAACAGCGAAATCAAATACCTGCATTAGTTGGGTTATCTAAAACTTCAAATGCTTGTAGCTCAATTATAAAAAAATTTTGGTCATATGTTCATTAGAAGCTTTAAATTGCTTCAGTAGCAAATCCTTAAGCTGTGGCAATAAGAATGTCATTACAAATTACGATGTTTTGTTACTGAAATTATTTCTGAGACTCCATTTCTTATTGCAGATTCTGAAAGTAAGTTATCCGTATTTATTCTATCTTTAAATATATATAAATAAAAATGAATGTGTTCATTAAAGTGGACTTGAATATAATTTATTATCAATTAATAAATTAATTGAAACACTTATAGTAGTTTATTTGAACTAACTATATTTGCAAACAATGTGTTTATCCTTACCCATTTGTATATTTAACCAAATCTTCGTAATATTCTTTCTCTTTCCCGATCCTAAAGAAACAAATATTTAACTTTTTGAAAAGAGTATGCTTAATACTTACATAATAGGTACAACCCTGGCTCCAGCACTCTCTAAATATTTTATATAGGAAGCAGCTATAAAACTTTGAAAATCTTCATCAGGAAAAAGGTAATTGACGGAAAACGTTTCTTGAGATAATACCCCGATAACAGGAACATCAGTTCCTAAAAAAAAAACAAAAGTAATTCATTTACTTATATACTTTCATTAAAAAAATTAGTTAACGACTTTTTATTTATTCTTGAAGAAATTTCAAACAAACTTGTTTATTTCTTTTCGGTTATACAGTTACACTCACTTTCACAGAAGAAGGCATAAAAATAAAACAAAAACTTGTCAATAAAAACACGAATTTTAATAAAGAACTTTTATACAAATATATCAAAATACATCACAGTTTCCATCATTATTAATTATCAAGTGACATCTTCGTATAATTTGAAAAAAGATCTTTCCAAGTTTCCTGTAGGGTCCTTCTAAAATGATTAGCAGCACCCAGCTTCTTTCTTCAAAGTTTTTGCTTCATTAATCCCTTCACGTTTTCTATTGGATTTCCGTTCAGACTCTGAGAAGGAGAGTTTGTGTCACCATGCGGTTCCTTGTTTCAGATCATTATCCTCCTGTAATATCAAATCACCGATGTTTGAAACATAAGGCTAGGCTATACTGACACACAAGGAAGTTCAGGACAGTACAGAGTAGTTCAGCATAGGACAAACAAACGCATGGCAGTTTATATGATGCGTATACTAGAAGACAAGACAGGATGTGTTTTCAGTTTTCAGATCGGCGCACTTACATTGATTAGATTTGCTACTTATTTCAGGTAGGAGAAATGTCTTCTGATTTTCATTCAAATACAGATCTCGATATTGAAAATTTAATATTACTTTTAACCTATCTAAAGGGCAAAGTTATTATAAAAAACGTGCTTCACACGGAGAATTTATTCTAACACATAAACTACCTGATATGTATCTGAACAACCAGGAAGGTGCCGTCGCAATGTACAGCATTCCTGCATACTGGTACAAACTTAGTTTGTCGAAATGTAGAAATTAACCCAGCACATTGACGACATTTATATGTAATGTAATATTTAATACTCATTGGTTCTCATTTATAGTAAGTTCATTATACTAACTATATATACGCGAAGTTTAGAAATGAAGAGTCATGTCTGTCCGGGATACTGTGTGTTGACAAACTCCAATACGAACGAAATGCATCCATACATTTCAGAATGGATTTGACTTTTCACGAATCGAATTTTTCATTATCCTAACGACCAGGAAGGTGCCGTCGCGACGTTTCTGCATATTGGCACAAACTTAGTTTGTTGCAATGTACAATTTAACGCAGCACATTAGGCGACATTTACATCTAATGTGAGATTTAATACTCACTGGTTCTCATTTACAGTAAGTTCGTTATGAGACTCTATTCTTAAACTTCACGTTTCCTAAATCTGTATAATAAATTCTATTACTAAACAATGGAATAAATCCGCAACTACATACTTAAATTTATAACACCAAATTAACACTTAATTAGTAATGATATTTTATTATTTGTTTACTAGTAAGGTTAGATTTTTAAGACCCTATTGTAAACCAAGGTATTGTTGCCAGTAGGTACAATTACTACGAATTGAACACAGAGAAAACTTCCCCCATTTATGACGTCAACCACTACAATGTACAACCAATACGCGTATTTAATTATGTAATAGTTTGTTGGGATAGTGGTGGATTTTTACCTACTTGCAATACAGTCTTAACACAGCAGTCTCATTCTTAACAGTATAGCAAGCAACAACATTCTCAACCAGAGCATCATATTAACAACAAGAGACACCAATCCCAACAGCAGTTTTATGTTAGTATAAGTCGCTGTAGATTCAAAAATAAATATATAATTACATATATATATATATATATATATATATATATTTCTATCGTTTCTCTTGTATATATGTATACATATATATATGGACACATAGTGTCTTTATCAAATAAATTAAAAATATATTTTATATTTTTAATTGATAAAGACACTATGTATCGAAACATGTAAGATTGGTTTAAATATATACATATCAAAGTAAACCAGACCTTAAACCGCCGACTAATTTAATCTACTATATATATATAATGTAAATAAACATATTTAGACGAAAGTATATTTATTCGTTTAACAAACAATCACCGAAGATTTAAAAAATGGAGTGTATACAGCCTTACAACCTGTGTACGGTAAACCAACATCTGGATCGTGATTCTAGTAACCGAGGTTGGAGCATCGCTACCAGAAACCGGAGTTATGCCCAACGTTTGGTCCCACGAGCCGAATACAACACCAACAATATTCAATCAATAATAATTTGACATGTAAGATATTACATGAGTTTCGTGAATTATCGTATAATGAGAAAAATTATAAAGAAAAAACAAAAGACTATGATGCTTTCAACAAACAAGTTATATCTGAATATGCCACTATAATTTTCAGAATCATTATATATTACATATAAATCTATTCAATTTAACCTTAAATAAAACATAATTCAAAGTCACACAAAGTCAATTGACTTGATAAATAAATTGTAACTTATGACATTTAAGAAAATACAGTATGAATCTATTACAAACATGCTTTCCCCAGTTTATGGCCGCCCGGGACATAAATACTTTAAACACTCGTTATAAACCTTCTACCATGCCTTCAATTACATTTTCATTTAGAGTAGCCTCCGATTTCAATATAAATTTGGGAACACTGTGGAACAGTAACGTTTTTCGAATGTCAAATTTTAACAAGTGTCGTCTGACAGATTACAATTTAGTTGTGTTACAACTTAATCTTATTTCTTGTTAAATGTTTTAAATAAAAGACATTTATTTATAGAAATGCGTTTATTCTAAAAATACTACGTTAAAGAAGATGCTCGAAATGCTCGAGATGCACGAATTCTGCGTTTCATGTTTTCAAATGCGTTCGACAAATGTGGATTATATTATCACAGTCTTCTCTAATACTATTGCAAAGTTCATCAATTTTATATTGTGGCGTTCTAAAAATTGTGTTCTTCATGTACGGAAAAATTAAGTAATTCAAAATTGTGAGATCTGGAGGTCTTGGAGAAAGATTCACTGTTCGATTATCAAAGAACTCTTCCAATCGAGTTCGTGTTTGTTGAGCCGTATGTGGTGGACCATTGTCGTGTTGAAAAATCTTTCTGTAATTTCATCGTCATGTAACTGATTAATAAAGGGTTCTAATAGATCATTAGATAGATTTCGGTATCTTTCAAAATGTATTGTACCATTCAAAAATATTTTACGCGATGTAATGGTGTTTCCACAAATTCATGAGGATTTTCTGTCGACCATATTCTGATACTTTGCTTGTTTAAATATACCGAAAGATGAAACCAGGCCACATCAGTAAAGAAACATTTATTAGGAACATCATCATTATTCAAGTTATTCAAGAACCATTAGCAGTACTCGGTTCTTCTATCGTAATCAACGCGACCGAGTTCATGAGCAGCTGGAATTTTATATGGACATAATTTTAAACCTTTTTTTAGGAATAGTTTGGCATGTTCCAACTGATAACTAAACTCCTTGCGACAGTTTCGCAATGGATTTCTTTGGTGAGTTTTCCATTTGATGTCGAACATCTTCAATGCAATTAGTTCTTTTTTAGGTGCCTCGCTCCTAGATTTACGAATTACTGTCCCCGTTTCACGAAATCTGTCAACACAACCATGAATTTGCCAGTTGATCATACGTGATTGCAAAATTAGGGAACTGTTGTCGAAAATCCTGATACATTGATTAACCCTTAACCACCGTAGTACAATTGTTGTCGCGTACCTACTCATCGGAGTGCGGTCATGCTGACCGCAAACTTTTTCTTTCCGAGAAAATTCCTAATATAATTTTTTCTACTTTTTTTAATTTTCAATAGATTAAATAGGACGCCAACAATAAGGAAAAAAATATAAATGCACAGTTAAAAGATATTCTCATTTTATTATTCATCAAAATATGCATGCTTATACTTATTATTGGAGTATTTGTACTAATATAACAAAAATGCTTATCTCATGAAGCAAATGACTATAGCAAAAAATCTTATTTAAATTCTTAAAGAAGAATAATATACTTATTTAAATAAAAAATAAACCGGCAAAAAAAATTTGGCGTTGTAAAAATTGCGAGAGCTAAATATTTCACAAATTATGTTTACACAATTTTTGCACAGTTTTGAAGCACATTCCAGGCAAGTCGGTTTATGGGATGATATACACAAGTAAAAAGTCTTTCTTTTAATCTTCGAGGGACAGGTATAGTGTTAGTTTTAAAATGGTTCTCTCTCGACTTAGTAGTCAGTGAATAAAAAAAACAGTATGTATGTAGTTGATCTGTAAAATGTAATAACTGTAATTTTTTGATATCTGAGAATTAAACGATATTACTTCCAAGCGTTACTCTGTGTTAATTTTATCAGGTTATGGGCCCAGGTGAGGAGGCATACCTGTGTAAAGAGTAAGATTTCGTTGTTTGTTGTGAAATCATAAAAGGAGTATTAGAGTTTATCACTTGTGATCAGTAAGCAGAAAAGAAATAGCGTCAGAGAGTTCGATAAGAATCGAAAAATTGAAAGGTAGCGAAAATTACCACACATGGAGATTCGCAATGCAAAATGTGTTGGATTTCTGTGGATTAGATAAATGTATTACTAATCCATGTACCGAAACGGATGAAGTGAAATTAAGAAAAGCGAAGGCACGCATAGTTCTGTCAGTTGACGAATCCTTGTATGTACACATACAAACCTTATCTACGGCAGCACAAATATGGAGTGCATTAAAGGAGCTGTACGATAATCGTGGTCTGACTAGACAGATTGGGTTGCTATGGAAGCTAATAATAATTCGCCTGGAATGCTATAGTTCGATGGCAAACTATGTAAATGAAATCATCGGTACAGCCAATAAGCTGAAAGGTGTTGGCTCTGATATCACTGATGAATGGATAGGAGCTATTATGCTGGCAGGTCTGACTGACAAATTTATGGAAACTACAGTGAGTCCGCAGAAAGTGCATTATATAGCAGAAACAAAAACGGAAATTCAAAGAAAGGTAATCATAATCACAAAAAGCTTCATTACAAGCAGCTAACTTGTTATATTTACAATCGGAAAGGACATATTTCTACACACTGTCCAGAAAAAGGAAAAATGGTAGGAGCTTTAAAGAAACCGGATAAGCGTGATTCAAAGGTTGCGTTTAGTGTCACATATTTTTCCTACGGAAATAAATCGAATTCTATGGAATGGTTCATAGATATTGGTGCAACACACCACATGACGCCAAATGCGAAATGCTTATCGCAGACAAGCATCTCAAATGTTAAAGAGATTACCGCAGCAAATAATGGGAAAATGAAGGTAACAAGAGTTGGAAATACCTGTTTTCCAGTAAATGGAGTGGAGGTAAAAATAGAAAACGTGTTATTGGTACCAGATTTGACATCAAATTTATTATCAGTGGACCAAATAGTAAATAAAGGCAATACGGTAGTATTTAATGGTGAAGGTTGCAGTATTTACAATAAGAACAATGAATTATTAGTGCGTGCAGACTCATCTTCCGGGGTTTACAAACTTAAAAGTAACCATGTATCAAGCCTTGTTGCAAGTGACACATCAATAGACCTGGTGACCTGGCATAGACGGTTAGGATATTTAAACTTTAGTGATATGCGAAAAATGATGAATGGGCAAATAGTAAGTGGTTTGAACTTTTCGGAGACAAATAGCATGTCAATCAATTGTGAAGTTTGTGCAGAAGGTAAGCAAACCTGACTACCTTTTAAGCATGTTAGCAAAAGGGCTAAAAACTTGCTTGACTTAGTCCATACTGATTTATGTGGCCCGATGGAGATGGAATCAATAGGTGGCGCCAAATATTTTCTAACATTTATCGATGATCATTCTCGGAAGGTATTTGTGTATTTCTTAAAAACTAAAGCAGACGTGTTAGACGTGTTCAAAGAGTTTAAAGAAATGGTTGAAACACAAGCAGAACGCAAAATAAAGGTTATACGTACGGATAATGGCACAGAATATTGCAACTGGGACTTTAACAAATTTTGTGCAAAGTATGGAATTATCCATCAAACCACGAATGTGTATACCCCACAGCAAAACGGTGTTGCGGAACGAATGAACCGCACCATAGTGGAGCATGCCAGATGTATGATTTTTCATGCGAAACTGGAGAAACAGTACTGGGCGGAAGCTGTAAATACAGCTGCATATGTAATAAATAGATCGTTTAATTCAGTATTGGTCGACAATACGCCAGAAGGAATTTGGGCCGGATCGAAGGTAGATCTAAGCAATATAAGAATTTTTGGATCATCTGTTGTGGTGAACGTACCAAAGCAACGCAGGCAGAAATGGGATCGAAAGGCCAGAAAGATGATTTTCGTAGGTTACAGCGACACTACAAAGGGATATCGTTGTTTAGACCCCATAACGAACGAAGTAGTAACAAGTCGAGATGTGATCTTCATGGAGATCAAACTAAAGGTAATGGATACCTCATCCACTTTTCTTGATGAGAATTCTATTTCAGTGGGAGACAATTCAACTTGTGTTGAGACAAACATTGAGGAAATTGAAGATGAAGCTATTCAACCCATTCTGGCAGATAGTTCGTATATCGAAGAGAATAACGAAGATGAATAGGATCCAAATGATGAACCCTACGTACCAGAGGGGATGGTGACGCCGCCAACTGAGGTTCGACGTTCAAATCGTACGCCAAAACCTAAGAAATCGGATGACTACATTTATGTTGTCAATGCAAGCGATTCGGATAACGATCCAACCACAATCACAGAAGCATTGTCATGTAACGAGCGCAAAGACTGGAAAACGGCCGTAGAAGATGAATTACAGTCATTAAGGGATAACAGCACATGGACATTGGTAGAATTACCAAAGAAACGGAAGGCAATTAAAAACAAATGGGTTTTTAAAACCAAATATGATGACAACGTACACGTAATACGGAGAAAAGCTCGACTGGTCGCTAAAGGTTGTTCGCAACAGCCTGGTGTCGACTATACCGAAACATACGCACCAGTTGTCCGCTACACATCTATTCGTTTCCTAATTGCACTTGCCGTAAGAAAGGGCCTAAAAATAGATCAAATTGATGCCGTTACTGCATTCCTGCAAGGTGATCTTGCGGAAGAGATCTATATGGAACAACCGGATGGATACGACGACGGAAGTGGTAGAGTCTGCCGATTGAATAAGGCAATCTATGGTTTGAAACAAAGCGGTTGTCAGTGGAATTTGAAGTTAGACCAAATGCTAAAGTCATTCGGACTCATCAAATCCCAAATAGATCCCTGTATATATTTTTCGGAAAAATCGCAACTGATTGTAGCTATTTATGTTGACGATCTTTTGATTTTTTGGAAAGACATCAACAACCGTGACAATTTAAAAAAGGCTCTGAGTGAAGCTTTTCATATGAATGACATGGGTAAAGCAAAACACTGCGTTGGTCTGAATATTACATATGATGAAGAGATCAATGCGATCTCACTAGATCAATCAAAATTTATTAAGGAAATATTGGTTAAGTTTGGAATGGCAGAATGTAAACCGGTAGCCACACCCAGTGACCCAAGTCAAAGGTTATCCGTTAGCATGTGCAAAGATAAAACCATTGTTAATGTTCCATATCAGGAAGCCGTAGGTAGCCTATTATACTTGGCACAAGGCACAAGACCGGACATAGCCTATGCCGTAAACGACGTAAGCCGTTTCAATTCTAATCATGCTACAGCCCATTGGCAAGCGGTGAAGCGAATTTTTCGATATTTAAAAGGGACAGCGAATTTAAAACTTCGCTATGGTAGCAATGAAGATTTAATTGGTTATTCGGATGCAGATTGGGCTTCTGATGTTGATAAGCGGCGATCATGTACAGGATATGTATTTGAAATGAGCGGTGGGGCAATATCATGGTCGAGTAAGCGACAACCGACTGTAGCGTTGTCAACAGCTGAAGCTGAGTATATGGCTTTGTCTTCAACTATTCAGGAAGCAATGTGGTTGAAGCAGCTTGGGCAGGACTTGGATGTGAGTTTAAAGACTAACTCAACGATCATCGCATGTGACAATCAGAGCGCAATTAATTTAGCCCAATGTGATGGATATAGAGCTAGATCTAAGCATATAGATGTTCGACATCATTTTATTAGAGAGCGAGTGAAAGACCTTGCAGTCAACATCATGTATGTTCCAACGCAAGAAATGGTGGCCGACAGCCTTGCAAAAGCTGTTCATAAAGAAAAGGCGCAATTTTGTGCTATAAGCATGGGGTTAGTTTGATGGTAATGAAACCTGACATTAATATGTTTTTTAGTTTTCATTAAGTGGGAGTGTTAGTTTTAAAATGGTTCTCTCTCGACTTAGTAGTCGGTGAATAAAAAAAAACAGTATGTATGTTGTTGATCTGTAAAATGTAATAACTGTAATTTTTTGATATCTGAGAATTAAACGATATTACTTCCAAGAGTTACTCTGTGTTAATTTTTTCATATAGCATGTCTTACGCTTTTCTAATTTTTCCTCCCTGTAGCTTCGGAAGTTTCGTCGGAAATACCTATGATTCTTCGTATGGTGGTACGCAATTCACGTTTTAGATTAACGTTTCTTGATCTTCTTTCAAGATGAGGGCGTACTAAACCATCTGCAAGCTGTTTTAATAAATCTGTCTTATCTATCTTAGAACAATCCTTAAATGACTGATGCAGAACGTGAGCATTTACACAACTTATATCAAGCAGACGAAAAAAAGAATCATCGGCCATCTTTATGTGCGGCGACTTGTTGAATGTTTAATACACTTTTCATTAAGCGCGTCGACACCTCCCTTGGTTAGATTATGAAACGATATTATTTCTGGTTTGCCCTTATTTTTTGGCACATTAGAAATTAGCGTCGTGTTTTGAGTAAAACCATATAAAGTTGATCCAACAGTTCGATTTTTATTTGGCAAAAAGGGTAGGGTATTTATCTTTTATTTTTCTTTATCGTTCCCACATATGTCACACTTCTTTCTCTTAGTTTTTCCGCTAATTCTACTGACGTAAACCAGTTGTCAGCAGTTACGTTGCGATTGGTTCTCTGAATTGGTTCAGTTAGTCTGAGAACAGACTGCGTAGGCTTTGAGTGTTTTTTTCTCTTCATCTGTAAGACCAATTCCATCAGAATCTTTTCCGCAATAAACGTAACCATTATAGAAGCAATTATTCGTACATCAGTTAGGAACATTATCTTCAGGTCATATTTACAAGGCTTATTTGGCATATACATTTTATACTTGCATTTGCCTCTAAACGAAACCAGCATTTCGTCGATACACATAGATACGCCAGGAGAATTTAAATTTCGTAAGTTTGTGTTAAATTTATTAAAAATTTGTGAAATCAGTGCCAATGCGTCTCCCTGATATCTCACGGCTCTATCCTCAGGATTATCAAAACGCAAAGCAATAAGCAAGGTCGAAAATCTGAAATATTTCGCGCCCAGTTCCATCGGTAGCAAAGATCCGTTCAATTTTTTCATGATTCGAAATAAAAATGGCAGTATAAAATAATAAGCCCAAAAAAGCGCGTAGCTCGGTCATATATAAATCCTGAAATTCAGACCTTTATTAATTTTTATACTTGACTCTCATACACTGTAACTTTCCAACAAGTAACTGGTAACAGCTTTATTACACAAATTTGCCGATGGACGTATAACAGGAAGTTGCATTACAGTATTATGTTCTTGTGTTCTGGTTCGAGATGTAAAACTTTCTGTTGACCATTTGTAGGGATTTTTGCCATAGAAATTTGTTGAGTTGTTAGCTGATGCTGTGCTACTTTCTTCACTTTCACTCTGCATCTCCTCGATACGTTCAGCCTCATCTTCACTATCTGCCACTGCTCCCGAAGATGAGCCATGATCACTTACTTCTTAATAATCTTCATCGACTCTTTCGTCATCACTATTTTCGCCATCTGCTTCATTAAACCAATTTAGCAAAGTATTTTCAAAGTCTGGATCACCGTAACGAACCCTTTTCGATGAAGTAGGAAAGTTGCTCATAGTAAAAAGTCACACAGAATAAACGTAGACAAAATTAAAATAGTTACACTAATGCCGTAGTCCGATCACTGTGACCGCGTCGATATTTTAATCTCACTCTTGTAAGAAATACGTTCACCAATCAAATTCAACGTTTACATGTAAACTGACGATCAGGTGATTTGAAGGTACTGAGACGCACTTTGCGCTATATTAAAGTGGGGACAATTACTAATCTACCAGTTCTAAAATAATTTTCAACAATAAAAACTTTGTGTAGAATTTCTAACATGATAATAAATAATCTAATTGATTAGACAACTTTTCAATAAATTAACTTAACTATGACAGTGACTCGAAAACCCTTACTGTTGCACGGTGTTCCCAAATTTATATTGAAATCATAGGCTACTCAAAATGAAAATTTAATTGAAGGCATCTTACTTTATGGACAATTTATTAATGATTATTTTATGTTTAATTGATTACGTTTGTATTTCAATCGCTTTAGCATTTATTTATGCTTTCTAAGGCAGTTTCTGGTGATATAGTTCTATTTGTAAAATCTGAGCATAGGTATAGCAAACGCCAATTAAGTTGGCCCGAGAAGGGGTAAGTTTGCGCAGGATTAGAAGTAGTTTGGAGATTTGTATTTGGTTTTACATCAAATGTCAGATAATTCTAACCTCTGAGCGTGTATCATTTTATGATCCCCTAGCAAAGACATTATGTTCCGTCAAACGTCAATGACAAATGTATTCTGACAATTACTTGAGTAGTGGGATTGACGTTTTTAAAAACGACTTCTGCGCACCCCTTCCTCGCGCCAACTTAATTGGCACTTGCTATACTTAATTTCAACATAACGTAAACATTACATAACGTTCCTGATTATTACCATTTTCAGTTTTTTTTATTTAAGAAAACTCATCTGAATATATCAACATCTGATTTAATAGAGTACCTATACGGCATTGTGACAAACAACACGATGATTTCAAAAAATATTTGAAATGGGTCTACGACAATTAGAAAGAGTAAGATAAGGAGTTAGCCACAAAAAAAGTAACAAAATAGTATATTAAAAAACAAGTTTCATAAGGCACCATTATGCCGCACGAGATCAGTTTAGAAAACGAGCCGCGATAGCGGCGAGTTTTCTAAAGAGCGAGTGCGGCAAAAGGCCTTATGAAACGAGTTTTTTATACTATTTTTTCTATTTTGCGTTTTTTACATTAATAAATTGCTTAAATTGGAATTATTTAATTTGAAAGTTCAGAGTTTAATTTTTATATAAAGCATGCAGTTGGTCACATTGATACTTGACATTTTCAAATTTAAATCTTGCTATCCGCGAAGTATATTATATTACATATTATTTACTAATTTTCGTTACATTACTTGATACTTCATTTAAAAATATAAACATGAGTGACAGAAACATATATATGTTGTTGTCAATTGTATACAACATACGTTGTTTATGTAAAATACGGACATATATCATATCTGTCAAATGTACATAAATTTTTAAAATCAAATGACAGCAATGATATTTATTTCTGTATTCGAACAACGCCAACATTGAAAAATGAAAAAAAGCGTATCGAAATGATACATTTCGATACTGTTTTGGGTTTCATAATGAGTTCATTTCGAACGCAAAATAGAAAAAAGTATAAAAGAGTATGCCATGGATTAAATCAGTTAGGTATATCTTAGATTGATTAAATGATCTAACCTACATTTCGTACTATTAGTAATAGGTTAAATCGTAACTTCTCAATTTGACTTATGATTATTTACAAATGACACTTCGTCAATTCTCTAAACTCAGCTTATAGTTATGTGAGTAAGACGGCAGACTATGTACCCTACACTGTTAAATTTAATAATACACAAAAGGTGTAGGTATTAGATAAAAATGTAGATTTTACAAAATTAGGGCAACTTTTTACCAATACTGAAGATCCATTGTACAGATACAAAGAGCCAGTGGCGGCTGGCGCATAAGCGCTGCAGTGCTGCAGAGCTCCCAAAAAATTGGGCGGGCGAACCTGTATTAGTTATAACTAGTTTTCTTTTACATAATTTTTCCGACATTTCTGATGTTTATAAAAGCGTAACATATTGTTGTGACAATTCTCCCCCTGTATATCAAAAAATTTGCATATTTTTCTACATCACCTGTAGAGGACATCAAACCCTACAATTTGACACCTCAATCATCAAAATCCGATCAGTAGAAGCCGAGATATTCGCTTCCGATATTCCAACACTAACGCCGGTTATATCGTATATACTATATTATCAAGTATACAATAGGCGACCAGTGGAATAACCAACCTAATTCGCTCGATCGCTCACTTGTTCCTTATCTGGTCCACACGAACGTGCTCTGAGCGCTCTTTCCAACACCCGCGCGCACCCCGCTACCCCCGTGACTGTCTAAAACCAATGCATGATTTTACCAGGCAATATTCGCTGCATTCATTCCAGCGCAGAGGTCATATGAATCGGTATAGGTATTTAATATTTTCGCGTGTTTTTTACTGTGCGGCGAGTTTAACGTAAAAACAATAATATTAGAGTGTGCGTGCTTCTGTTTTTCTGTATTGTTGACAATTTATATAAACTCTGTGTATTATGGAGGTGGTCTTTAATTTAATTAATGTGAAGAGATTCTTTAAATATACATACGAAGAAGCAAATGGTAGGCCATTAGTAGATATCACTATTGAAAAAACTGGTGTAAGTAGAGGGAAAAATTATACACGTAAATTTAGTAGCGATATTTATTCAAAAAACGAATGGATTTGTGGATGCAACAAAAAAAATGCTTTATATTGTTTTCCCTGTTTACTTTTTGGTGGCGATAAAACTTGGACGGAAATAGGGGTCACGGATCTAGAGCACTTAAGTTTGAAAATAAAAAGACATCAGAATTCTAAAAGCCATCTTCATAATTGTATGGAATTTGCGTTACTAGGGTCAACTAATATTATGGCTCAACTAGATTCTGCTTATTGGGTACAGAGACATAATGAAAATGTGTCAAAGAATCGTTATATTTTATCAAAAATTATTAATTGTATAAAATTTTGTGGAGCTTTTGAATTGGCCCTTCGGGGACATGATCAGAGCGATACTTCCGAGAATCCGGGGATATTTCGTGCACTTATTAATATTTCGGCTGAATTAGATGCAACTCTAAGTGAGCACCTAAAAAATTGTTCGATATTTAAAGGCACTTCCAAAGAAATTCAGAATGATCTGTTACAGTGCATACTGGAAGTCTGCCAAGAACAAATAATTGAGGAAATTAATAATTCTCTAGACAATTTTAATGACAAAGTGATAACAAAATTTGCAAATCGAAAAGAACGTAGAATTGATTTAATTTATAAGAAATAATTTGTTAGTAAAGTAGTGCTTAGTGACTCTTATTTTTTTGTGTGACAATTGACAATCGTTCCAGAAATCCATTACTTCAGTGCGGAAGGCGAAGAAAGCACGATAAGATCGATGGGAGACAACCTCTTACTGCCCGTGCAAGGTAAATTTTTTTGTAAAACTTGCAGAACACCTTAAAATTTTTAGCACGAGCCGCCACTGCAAAGGGCACTTTAACTATGCAAATATAACATCTCTCAACGTCGAACAATCCTTCTCAGTATATAAACATATTATTATTAAATTTGACAGTGTGGGCACATAGTCTGCCGTCTTTAGTTATGTCTATCTCAGTCGTTCACGGTCTACCTAGGATACAAATTTTGTAGCTCGCTTGATAGTTGATATGATCTTTGTATTCTTTCATCTACTTATAAGGAAAGAATGATTCTCAATTCAAAATTTGCATGTTTCATATCTAGCCCACTCGTGCAGTTTCATGACTCTCTACTATTATCTCTTTAAAAATATTAACGTAATATGTTTATGTTATTGAACATCATTAATATTATAATTACATAATTACTAAATTATTTATCGAAATTAAAATTCGCGTCACCATAAAGTGCTTTCGGGAGCACAAATAAATTATCTGATTACTTGCTCATCAGTACTAATATATTTCATTTTTTTTAAGAATGGATCTGAAAACATGTCTGTTCAAGAAATGAACTAAAAAATCCCTTCTTTTCAAATAAAAGCTTAATAATAATAATAAAAATAATAGTAGTAGTTACTCTACTTTAAGCTATGGGCTTCATTACAATTGACCTATATAACTTATCTTTTCTATAATTATACTATTATACCAAAGTGAGAGCGAGGATAAATTGCAAATGTACACTCAATTAAATAAAATATTCGAACAAAATAAATTTGGGTTCAGTTGAAATGATAATAACTTATTATCATTTCAACTGAACCCAAATTTATTTTGTTCGAATTATTATTATTATTATTATTATTATTATTATTAAGCAATCAATACTAAAATTAAAGGCAACCTAACAATCATGTCACGCGATTGTGGCTGAAAAATATAAAAGATTTTTCTATTTTCTAAAGAAACACTGAAACATGTCATGTAACATAAGGAAATCGCATTTTATGCATTTCTATCTGATAAAAGATGTGTTCTGAGAAATGTGAAATTATTAATTTTGAATTAAATTAAAGTAGAGAATCTACCTTGTTTTGACAAAATATATACATTTATCATAGAACAATTTTAAATATTGGACCAAGACTACCTAGTACTTTGCCGTGAGTTTCATTTATAATTTCGCCTAAACAATAAAACAGAAATTTGAAGAATGTATACAAAATATAAAATTACATATTTATGTTAGAAAATAAAATGTACATACCCTTATAAAAAGAATAAAAATGCATCTGAATTCTTGGGACATTTACAAATCTCATACAATCAAGAAGATTTTGAGTCAAAATTCGCACATGTTCTTAAATTTAAAAAGTCAAGCATAAATATAATTATTTCATTTCTTTTTATAGAAATATACTGCAATTCGTGAACATATATTACATAAATTTATTTTGTTTGCATGGAATATAAAATATGACTAGAAATACTTATCTTTTATCAAAATTTTTTTAAATATTTAGATTTTTGGTGTCTTATTTTTCTATATGTTATTGGTAATTACTGCCAACTAATTTAGAAGAAATAAATAATAAATATAACCTCCATTCGCATGAGTATAACCTATAAGCACAAAAATAATTTTTAGGATGATGTTTAGGCGTAATATAATTTCTTTATTCCGTTTTCCTGTACAAAAAATATTAAAATTAGAGGAGCAGAAAATATTAACGAATTTAATTAAAGATGTGACCTATGTTAATTCCAAATGTCTAAGCACAAAAACTTTAAATGAAAACATTACTAGCAAGTTAAGAGAAGAAGAATACTTTGTAAAAATAAGAGACGATCCTGATACGTTTGGAAATCAAATATATGAAAAAGTAGAAGTAGATGAAGGTGATCTAAAAGAACAAGAATATCTGGAAAATTTACCAAATCCTGATGTAAAACTCAGAACAAAACAGTATGCAGATATTATAAAAGCCTTTATTCACAAGAAGAAAATTAAAGAAGCAATAGATGTACTTGAAATACAAATGTTGAAGGTTGATCGTGTAAAGCCAGAAAATTATATATACAATTTATTATTAGGTGCTTGTGGGAGAGTAGGATATACTAAAAAGGCTTTTGCATTGTACAATAAAATGAAACAACGAGGATTAAAAGCAACTGGTGGTACTTACACTGCATTATTTAATGCATGTGCTAATAGTCCTTGGCAAGAAGATGGATTAAGTCGAGCTAGACATTTAAGAGAAATTATGATTGAAAAAGGTTATGAACCTAATGACACAAATTATAATGCAATGATCAAAGCTTTTGGACGTTGTGGTGATTTAGAAACTGCTTTTAGTTTGGTAGATGAAATGCAAGACAAACAAATTCCAGTTAAAGAAGATACTTTTAACTTTTTATTACAGGCTTGTGTTAGTGACAAAGAAGTTGGATTTCGACATGCACTTTTGGTTTGGAGAAAATTGGTTGATAAAAATATAAAACCAAACATTTATAGTTACAATTTATTGTTGAGATGTGTTCGTGACTGTGGATTAGGAGATACAATAACAACAAAAAACATCCTTGATGAAATTTTATCTAATAATCAGCTATTACTTGAATCTCCAATTGAAAATAATGCTAATCATAATGTTTTAAATTCTAAAAATGAAAACTTCACAAAACAAGACAGTAATAAAGACATAATTGTAATAGAAAATAGGCCCAATTTGATTGCTAGGGTACCACATTTAGGCAATATTATATCAATATCAGAAATTACAAAACCTGAAGATCGTTTGTTATTAATTGGTGGTTTCTCAGGTTTTCTAAATAATATGCAAGAGAACAGATGTACTCCCAATATTAAAACTTTTACACAATTATTGGATTCAATACCAAGTACACTTTTTTCAGAAAAAGAGCTTATAAGTTCCATGAAAAAACATAATATAAAAGCTGATACAGATTTTTATAATATGCTCATAAAGAAAAGAAGCATGCGTTTTGAATATGATTTAGCAAAGGTAAGTTCTTTTTATTCACGTCTAAATATATATTAATATGTGGTCTTATATTTTTTCCATTTTTTTAGGAAGTACTAAATATGATGAAAACTGCTAAGTTAAAACCTGATATTATAACCTATGGTGTATTAGCATTAGGTTGCCAAACAAAGGAGGAAGCAGAATCTTTGATAGTTGAAATGAAAAATGCCAATCATAGGTAAACATAAATATCTATTAGTACTCATTAATGATTATCTAATATAATGTCAAGATAGAAATTAATCAAACAAACAAAACAGGATAAATAGAAAAAAAAAGTTTTAATATTGCCTATACTCCAACCAAGCAAATATGACCCATGAAACAGCACTGTCAATATGTTGTGTACATTTCCAGAAAGAATTTTAGCGCGCTAGATTTAAATCAATTGTAAGTTATAAATATAAAATTCATAAGCTAAACTCACCAAAGTATAGAACGGGACTGTACACAGCTGTTAAACACTCAAGTGTTTACCGGAGAGGTGAGGGGCAAGACGTTAGTAAATTAGTTTGCATATTTTTAGGGGATCAGACTTACTTGGTTGAATTATAGAAGGCATTAATCATAGAATCATTACAAAAACCCTATCCGCTTTTTGCCAAAAAATTAAAAAAACAATTTTTTCTACGACAACATCGAAAAATGTTCATATCAAGAGTGTAAATTGAATAATAAGAAGCTACATTTTGTACTGAATTTCATTTTGCATCGGTTGCTAGGCAAGTTGCTCGACAACAAATGCAATTTGAAATATTTCGTGTTCGGTCTGCTGTTTTTGATAACAAAAAGTAAGGTGCCTTAGAGAATATAACGCCGAACGGCAAATGTCATGAGTTTGTTACAGTTTGTGCATTACAAATAATTTCGTAGTTATTTCAAAGAAACCAGATAATTAATATGGAAAGTGATAGTGATAGTGACTTGGAATTAACACCTCCAAGTATAACAGAAGCAGCAAATTTAACAACACTAAATTTATTGCCGGAAAACATCGAAGAAAATGTACAAACGGACAACCTATTTTTGGAGTGGAAAGGAGATCGGAACACCAAATCGTTTTCCGAGAACGTCTTAATGGCGTATTTTGGCGACTTGGCTTTAAAATTCAAAAGTTCCACATTATGGACACAATACTCAATGCTTCGAACGACTCTCAGTATTCATAATAATATAGATATTGCAAAATACTTAAAACTGAAAGCATTTCTTAAGCGACAGTCCGACGGCTACAAACCCAAAAAGTCGAAGATCTTTACATCAAATGACATCAATAAATTTATTAAAGAAGCCCCAGATGAGATCTATTTAGCGACAAAAGTAAGTTTTATATAGCCATATAATGAAATATATATTTAATCTATATTTTAGGTCGCATTAATTATGGGCATAATGGGTGCATGTAGAAGACATGAATTACATCAAATGAAAATTACTAATTTCAATGATTTGGGTTCAGCTGTTTTAATAACTATACCAGACACTAAAAACAAAACTATACGAAGTTTTACTGTAACTAGTCCTTATTATGAAATTTACAAAAAATATGCAAACCTCCGCCCTTCAAATGTAAATGGTACATGGTTCTTCATTAATTATCAAAACGGAAAATGTACCGTCCAAAGAATAGGCGTGAATAAGCTTGGAGGCATGGGAAAAGAGATTGCTAAATATTTAAATTTGCCAAACTTCGTAATGAACTCATTATGAAACCCAAAACAGTATCGAAATGAGCTTCATTTAATAAATAAAATATCATCATCAAAAACAAATATCATTGCTGTCATTTGATTTTAATAATTTAAGTACTATCGCGTTCATTGAAAACTAACATATTTTGATTGCATTAAATTGAGCTGCATGAATGTAGATACAAACATAGGTGCTAAATACGCATGTGTCATTTTGTATTATTACGTTGACGTTTAAAAGTAACGTTTATACGATCATAAGTACGTATAGCAAGCGCCAATTATGTTGGCGCGAGGACGGGGTGCGCAGAAGCCGTTTTTAAAAACGTCCACCCCACTACTCAAGTAATTGTCAGAATACATTTGTCATTGACGTTTGACGGAACATAATGTCTTTGCTAGGGAATCATAAAGAGAGGTTAGAATTATCTGACATTTGAATACTAATCTCCCCACTACTTTTATGCCTGCGCGAACTTACCCCTCCTCGCGCCAACTTAATTGGCGTTTGCTATACATGAATGTTACAATTCTAAATTTTTTAAAAACTGTCTTAAACTAATAGCGTTTTCCACTGGCTGCTCCTATATGCACTGGGTTGGCACTGAGTGTCAATTTTGTATTCCACTGGCAATATTTGTGTTCAGTTTTTGAAAATTGCCGCATAAGCTCCGAGCGGGATTGCACCGAGTGCAGTAAAACTAGCCCCCAATCTGGTAGTTAGGTCCAGTTGGATGCAAATATGGCGGAGGATAAACAATCATTATTATTAGCAAATGAATTATTAGAGTCATCATCATCGTCCTCCGTTTAAGATGAAATAGCAGTTTTTATGCAAATTACGAGTAAAATAAGGAAACATAGGATTGAAAATTATCTTGAAGTTATACAAAATTATTCTAAAGAGCAGGTATAGATAATTATAAAGCAAAAGTATATCTTATTTTGCAATTAGTTTAAAAAGCATTTTAGATTAAAAAGATCTACATATGAGTTACTATTGACCCAATTTTCAAAATCAATATATTATATTACTTATTAAAAAATGTTAGAAGTGGAAGCCCAAGGCTTTTGAGCAGGCGTACACGTTCTCTCGTTCTTGTGATAAAGGCAGTATATAGAAATGAACATTGTTTTGTGTTTAAGGTTTGCCAGTAGCAAATGTGTTTTGCGAGATGTCTTCTACCAACACTGTTACTATATCCTCTTTAATTTTAAAGTAAATATTACGACGCATGATGAATTATAAGTTCAATTGTCAAACTCATAAACTCAACCTGTCCAAACAATACAAACCATAGACACAAACAATTTGTATTGAACAGATTAAGCATAACCTATATTTGCGACACCAATTAATTTTCTGTATTCCTCTGCGGGTTGACTATTTTCAGATCTACAGATGGTGTAAGCGACACTGGAGTTGGGCAATGCTTGCACCAGCAATGATTCGGCAGATACCAGTTGAAAACGCTATAAAACAATGTATTGTTCTACTTTTCCATGTGCGCCATAGTACATTTGACATATATAATATATGTACGTCATTGAACTATATACTAAGTAACTGGACGGCCACTGTGCTTTTAAAAGTATATACATATTTGGAGCAGGCCCAATAGAGTAAGATAGAACACACCAGAGGGCTTGCTATTTCTTTCTAACTAGTTGGCGTTACAATTGAAACAGACATGTAATATACATATCTGTAACTGTACACATGGACAATACAACTCGTATTTTCAGCATTTACTTCTGCTTAAGACACGCGTTTCTGCCATCTAGGCGTCATCAGTCAAGCTAGTGAAGCAATGTATGCAATAGTATACAAAATAATACAGATCTGTTAAACAACAGATTTGTATATGTATATACATTTAAACTGAAATCGCCTACAAGATAAAGCAAGTTTCGTCCTATAAAGTGGCACTATTTAATAAGTGACATCTGACGGACGAAAGAGACTATGTCGGAAAAGGCGTCCGTCAGATGTCACTTATTAAATAGTGCCACCTTATAGGACGAAACTTGCTTTATCTTGCAGGCGATTTCAGTTTAAATGTATATACAGATACAAAACTGTTGTTTAACAGATCTGTATTATTTTGTATACATTGCTTCACTAGCTTGACTGATGACGCCTAGATGGCAGAAACACGTGTCTTAAGCAGAAGTAAATGCTGAAAATACGAGTTGTATTGTCCATGTGTACAGCTACAGATATGTATATTACATGTCTGTTTCAATTGTAACAAAAGCGTTATACGTGCATAACGTATTGATATACTTAAAACCTTTTTGTATAGTTGGCGTTACCAAAACGTGTATATTGGTGTATGTTTTTTTATTCATTTTATTCATTTTTTTTATTCATGGAAAAGATGTTGGTATAAGGCAGAAATACACGAAATTAATTTTATTTCATAATTTACGAGTTTTATAATTTTTTTTTAGTTAGATAATTGCATCAATAAACGTTAGTACTACAAACTATAAATTGGACTTTTTCTTTTATCTTTAGGTACCTTCAGGTATAATATATCATTAAAATTAAAAAATTAACCATTCTACGGCAAACAAATATTTTTGATCTATTATTGTGTTCTAATTTGCAACAGTAATAGTAATTCAATGCACAAGATTCATAGTATCAGACTGAGTAAGAGTGGGATAACAAGCCCTCGCAATTGCGGGTTGCATATATTTAGCATTTGCTACACTATACTTTCGAACCGCGTCCCTTCCAGTTACGTATAGCATAGTTCAATAATATACGTAGACTTCACAAACAACGTATATTGTATACAAGAAATAACAATAAAATGCAAAAACGAATAATAAGAACATGAACCAAAATACAACAATAACAATAATGCATTAGAAATCAACATTAATAGTTTTACTCCCTTGCGGGTATTTTGACAGGATTACAGTATGTTATATCAATTTTTTTTTTTAATAGCTATTATGATTCTTCGTGGCTACTGTGATTTTTAATGTATAGAAAAATGGATTTTTAAGAGAAAATGAAAAATATCTTCCAAAATATTGAAGATAGGTATAGCACATACTCGACAAAAAAAGATATCTGCTAAAGCATTTAATATGACTATTTAAAATATAGGGCGTTCCATTTAAAATACACGGGGTTATTTTATGCCATGGCACATATAAATGTCATTTTTCTCTTTAATTGTAAATATCTCAAAAACTATTGGCTCTAGCTGCTCTAGTATCCATAATGAAAAATATTCCAAATTTAACGAATAATCAAAAATTAGGTGTATATATTCAATTAAAAAATATATATATCTTTTTGTGCCAGCAATTTACAAAACATTTTGTAAAAGTTTACAGATTTTTAAAAGGTATAACAATAACAACCTTATCAACTTCAGCATATTATTTTTTTATTATATTCACCATTTATGAGCAAATGTACTTTCAGATCGTTGAGTTACCCGGTATGTGACAAAAAAACGAATAAAAGTACATATTTTTAAACCAAATTCTGTACAAATGTTTGCGTGCTAAGAAAAATAAATTATGAAATTTTCATTGCAAAATTCGTACCCTTTATAGAGAAAATTTAATAACGAGTTTTCGCCCCACGTAGACAATTCTGCTACTCGCCTGGAAATGCTTCAAATAAGATAATCTATGAATTCCTTTGGAAAGTCATTCCAAGTAACATGTAGAGTATCAGCAAAATTGATTAAATTTTAATTTGAACCGCTAGTTGATTTTTTAATTTCGTAGCTGTGTTATATTACGGATATTCTTCAACGCCTTACATTGCCACTTTGGGAGGCTCGGAATCATTTGATTTTATTATCTTCATTAATGATCTTTCAGATCGGATCGAGTCTAATATTCTTTTCTTTGCCGATAACATGGTTGTTCTCTCCAGTCACCAACACAAAGAATTGTCTTCAACTACAAACCGATATAGTTAACATCCAGAATTGGTTTATTTCCTTCGCAATTACAAACTAATTTGATAATATTTGAAAATATTTCATATAAAAACCGAAAAACTCCAAGAATTTATCAATTGATAAATTTAATGAACGGCTAAGAAATGATCTAAACACACACACACACACATATATATTATATACATACACACATATATATATATATATATATATATATATATATATATATATAAGACCTTAAATCGCCAACTAATTGAATCTACCATAACATACAAAGGTCACGAAATAATTATCTATATATATATATATATATATATATATATATATATATATATATATATATACGAGGGAAGATCAGTAAGTACCCGTGTTTGAAGACAGGTGGCGCTGCTGAGGGAAGTTGGCATTACCGTCGTGTACTACCATCTGTCAAACAACACCATAATAAATTTCAGACTGATTCATAGGTTAGTTTTTATTTAGCAGCCAGTTGTATCACACGTATTTCGTGTTTCTCGATAAAATGGAGAAAGAGCAATATCGATCCGTAATTCGCTTTTTATTTTTGGATGGAAAAACATGCGAAGAAATAAAAGCGAAGTTGGATGCTGTCTATGAGGACCCTTCACCATCTATGACAACCGTAAGATATTGGTTCAACGAAATTAAACGTGGTCGCACATCTGTTTTTGATGAGGAGCGCCCAGGCCGCCCGGCAGATGTGGTTACCCAGGAAATCGTTGAAAAGGTTCACGACATGATTCTCGCTGATCGCCGAACGAAAGTGCGCGAAGTAGCAGAGGCCGTAGGCGTGTCGTACGGAACGGCAATTAATATTTTACATGATAAGTTATCGGTGAGAAAGGTGTCGGCCCGATGGGTGCCGCGATTGCTTACGGTGGACAACAAGCGGATACGGTTGTCAATGTCGAAGCAGTGTTTGGACCTCTTTAAGAGAAATTCGCAGTAGTTTTTGCGTCGAGTCGTCACCGTTGATGAAACCTGGATCCATTATTATACGCCAGAGTCCAAGCGACAGTCAAAACAATGGATTTTTCGGGGTGAATCTGCTCCGAAGAAGGCAAAGACGGTCCCATCGGCCGGAAAGGTCATGGCCACGATTTTTTGGGATTCCAACGGAATAATCCTCATGGACTTTTTGCAGAAAGGAAGAACGGTCACGGGGCAGTACTACAGAGAATTATTGGACCGATTCGATATAAAATTGAAGGAGACACGGCCCCATTTGGCTAAGAAAAAAGTGCTGTTTCACCACGATAATGCACCAGCACATTCATCCAGAATTGTCGCGGCAAAGTTGCATGAACTACACTACGAATTGCTGCCGCACCCACCGTACTCGCCCGACTTGGCTCACTGCGACTTCTTTCTGTTCCCCAACATGAAAACGTGGCTCGGGGGAAAAAGATTCAGCTCAAACGACGTTATCGTCGAGGCAGAAGCGTATTTTGCAGAGTTTGACAAATCGTATTTTTTGGAGGGGTTAAAGAAATGGCAGAAACGTTGGGAAAAGTGTATTGTACTAAAAGGTGATTACGTTGAAAAATAAAAAAAAAATTGTGAAAAACTTGCGTCTTCTTTCCTAACACGGGTATTTATTGATCCACCCTCGTACAGTCGAACATAAGGTTAAAAGTCTAATACACATTGGTCCGCAAATCAACTGTTATGTTCAAAATGCCATCTCCCATATCTAGACAGGATCTACATTTTCGTTCAAAGGAAGCCCGCACTCTCAAAAAACTCGAATTATCTAATAACATTGTTCTATTCGTCGGCGTAAATTTTGAAAATCGTTTACTAGTGTTACCCAGAAAATGCATTATTCAGATGTTCCATAACAGCAAGCGTAAAATGCGGTGAAGCTCCATCTTGTACAAACCATAATTTGCGCCTCTGCAAGCCCTTATTGTTGCTATACCCCTACCAGTTGAATATGATATAGGGATATAGCAGCAGCTCATGAAGAGTTCTCCAGACAAGATAGCTAATTGAGCTTATATTCTTCTAACACTTGTTTCGGGATTTTCTTCAACATTCAAAATTTGTTTTTCTACCTCCGTACCGTTTTTCTACCGACGTACATGCTGTTTGTTCTCTGCAGTCAAGTATCATGAGACTTTTTTTTGAATTGCGCCAGTTTCTCATAGACGTTGAAACATCATATGCGAAGGTAATTGACGATCAGGAAACTTTTCCGCATAGAATCGACGTGCTTTTAGAGAATTCCCATTGGCATGACCATACATAAACATGTCGCGCATTTCAGCATTTGAATACGCAATCATTGAAATTGGAGCAAATTGCACAAAACTTAAAATTAAGCTGATATAAAATATTTTATATCAACTTGTGTGTGCGTAAAATATTGTAACGTGTGTTCATTTGAAAAGTCAATCTAGGTTACTTTGAAATTTTGATAGAATAAGACGCATATATATTAGTATGTGTTTGTTGTTCCGTAAACGTAAATCCAAATGACATTTGATAATGTCAATCACATTTGTTATTTATTTGTATGTATGAAACTGTCAAAATATACGACTTCATAGGTTAAGTAGTAAATTTTAATTTACGACATACTTCAAAATGTTCTCAGTAAATGTGATGTTAAGACCACTACGATCAGTAAACAAAACCAATAAGCGCACGTTTGCTGGCATGTGTTATCGTTCAGTATTTAATGTATCTAAATTTTTAACAACTTAAAAACAGAGAAAGATAATTTATTCTGAAATTCTAATAAAATCGCTATTATCTGTTGATTTGCGGATCAATATGTATTAAGACTTTTAACCTTATTTTCGACAGTACTACGCAGCCTTAGGATTTTTGAGCGTTGTTCGCTTTTGCGATTTTGAAAATATAGGTATATGATATGCTTAAGTCAAAATAAAGTGCTTCACATTAGCAGTAAAATAACATAAAAAAACACCATGCATTTCATTTAGGAAAATGATGATTTTTCCATCTGAAACTAGTGATGTTGCTTTCCGTTTCCTGGACACTGTATCAAAAAAATTAATTTTAGCAATCCGTAAAAGTTATCGCAAGTAACTCACACTTACTTATGTTTGATCCCAAAAACGAAATTTTTAGTATGTGAGTTGCAAAATAGTACCTGCACATGACATTTATTAAAGGAAATGTTAAATATTTAGAAACTATTACGGTTAGGTATAGATAATGGTATATGAGAAGCATGTCGAATTTATAGCAGACTCTAAAAATGGAATAAAATATAGGGTGTTTCGTTGGAAAAATTAAGTTAGTTACAGTTCTGCTATTCTGAGACAACCTGTATAAACGAAAGCATTTGTAGGCTATGCCGCTTTAATAATTAAACGGCATTTGTTTGAAAAGTTTTTTTGTACCTTCAAACTGTATCGATATATCGACCAACACCGCACTATTGGGGCACTCGGTATGTAAAGTGTGTTTTTTATAGAGAACTTTGAAATGGAATAAAACGAAGATGAATTTTTTAAATTGACATGAAATTAACTTTAGATAATCTTCTGGCATTATAATTTAAATATGACTTCTGGCATATTACCGCCACGGCTGGCTCGGGCGTAGTCTAATCTGGAGGTCCAATTTTCAATGACTTTTTCCAACATTTGTGGCCGTATATCGGCAATAACGCGGCGAATCTTGTCCTCCAAGTGGTCAATCGTTTCGGGCTTATCGGCGTAGACTAGCGACTTCACATATCCCCACAGAAAATAGTCTAGCGGCGTTAAATCGCACGATCTTGGAGGCCAATTCACGGGTCCGAAACGTGAAACTATGCGGTTACCAAACGTTTCCTTCAATAAATCAATTGTGGCACGAGCTGTGTGACATGTTGCGCCGTCTTGTTGAAACTACAGCTCCTGCACATCATGGTTGTTCAATTGATGAACGAAAAAGTCAGTAATCATGGCTCTATAGCGGTCACCATTGACTGTAACGTTCTGACGGGTCTTCCTCTACGCTACGCTCTACAGCAGCAGTGACTTCTTCTGTACGCACTGTACGACGTCTCTGTGGATGCGTATTATCATTTAGAGTAAACGTGGTGCGAAAACGTTCCATAGTTAATCGAATTAATTGCTCTGATGGAAGATTATGTTGATCGTAAAATGGACGTAGTGCGTGATACGTATTTCGAACAGAACCATGATTTTCAAAATAAATTTGCAAAATTTGGAAGCGTTGTTCAGGCGTCAGTCTATTCATGTTGAAATGCCAAACCAAACTAAACATAAATCACTTGACAGCTGACAAAATGGCCGCCAGTTAAAAAAGTGTTGCCGACTTAAAGTTTTATACCTCTATAAAAAACACCCGTTATAAAGGTTAGCCACCGATTTTCAGAAAACTATTCAAAACTTATTATTTTACGCTTAAAAACCATTTGTTCTTTACAAAATTTTCCCTATCATTGAAAGATACAAAAATGATAGAAAAATCTACGAACTCCCTCACGGCTATAGAAAATATGGTTGGTTTGCTTACTATAAAAAATTTAGAATATATAAAATACATACTATTCTACACATGCAATATTCCTCTATATATATATATATATATATATATATATATATATATATATATATATATATATATATATATATATGTATATATATATATATATACAGGGTGTCCAGAAACTCTCCTGACAAACGAAGACCGGAGTTTCCTCAGATAATTTTAAGACAATTAAACCCAAATTCACCTAGTCCGAAAATGCTTCCTAAGGGAGCTAGAGTTCTTTGAAGATGACGCCTTGTATTTATTTTTTTTTTAATTCCTCCAGAACGCTTCTATTTAGAAAAACAAAAACTGGTATGCTTATTTATCCTCCAGAGATGAATCGATTCCATCAATTGCGAATTTCTAGTACCGGTCATAGGCGTCCGTTTTGGGTAGATCAACGGTTATTTTAAGGCATAACTTTTTTGTCTTTAACTTTTAAGCATTTGTGACACTAGATTATTAAATTTTCAGGTATTCCAGTACTAAAATGTACTCTTACTTTAAGTCGGTAGGATACACCGTTTTCTAGAAAAATCGATTTGTAAATTTTTCGTTTTTTCTTCATTAAAGTTCACAATTTTTTTATTTTTTGCAATAGTTAGCTCTGAACTGCCAACAGAAGTAAAACCTACGTTTTTCATTGTCAAATTGTTGTCAGTTCGCGAAGTTTATCTTTTCATTTTTTACTTTGTTATTCAAACACAACGATTTCAATTTAAAAAAAATGGTTTTTACTAATGAGGAATACGCCGATATGCATTTAGTTTATGGCGAAATGAGGTGTAACGCTCGAGCGGCGCAACGTAGATACGCTGAAAAATTTCCCAATCGTCAGCATCCCACTCACTCAACATTTACAGCTCTTCATCAACGATTAAGAGAAACAGGTTCAGTGGTCCCAAAAAATAATGAAACAGGGAGACATAATGATGTAACAGCAGAACATGAAGATGTTGTTTTAATGGAAGTTGAGGAAAATCCAGAAATTAGCATTCGAAGACTATCTGCCATGTACCCCACAATTTCAAAATCTTCCGTAGGAAATATCTTACACAAAGAAAATTTATATCCTTTTCATTTTACAAAGGTGCAAGCACTGCTAGAAGGAGATTTTCCTGCTCGCGTAGAATTCGCTAGATGGTTACAAAATCAGAAAAATCAAGATGAAGATTTCTTCAGGAACATTTTGTTTGGTGACGAACCTACATTCTCAAAAAATGGAATTTTTAATGTACATAATGCACATTATTATTCGTACGTTGGTGACAATCCCCACGTTGTTCAAGAATTTAAGCATGAGCATAGGTTTAGCATAAACGTCTGGATAGGAGTAGTTGACGATTATCTACTTGGACCTGTGGAATTACCTGCTCGTTTAAATGGTACTGATTACTTACATTTCCTGCAAAATATTTTACCTGATTTGTTAGATGAGGTGCGTTTAAATATTCGGCAAAACTTGTGGTTTCTACAGGACGGCTGTCCGGCCCACTTTAGCAGGAATGTACGAGACTTTCTAGATAATAACTACGAAGACCATTGGATTGGAAGAGGCGGTCCAGTTGCTTGGCCAGCAAGGTCGCCGGATTTGAATCCTTGCGATTATTGTGTTTGGGGATACATAAAAGCATTTGTTTATTCCGTTCCGATACAAAATCGCGCACAACTCTGGCTAAGGATACAAGATGCTTGCAACGAATTTAGAAATAACTTTGGAATTTTTGCAAGAATTCGGCGTTCTCTAAGCAAAAGGGTAAACTTATGCATAGAGACTAATGGTCATCACATCGAGCAACTTTTGTAACAATCTACCTTTGATACTTGTTCTTTTTTTGTTAGTTTCGTTCCATTGTAATAAATAATTTGTTTTTAATTTATTAAATTAATTTTCATCCATGCCTTGATAGTCCAAGCCAACTTCGTCGCTAAAAATAAGTAGGTACATAATAAATTGAACTTTAATGAAGAAAAAACGAAAAATTTACAAATCGATTTTTCTAGAAAACGGTGTATCCTACCGACTTAAAGTAAGAGTACATTTTAGTACTGGAATACCTGAAAATTTTAATAATCTAGTGTCACAAATGCTTAAAAGTTAAAGACAAAAAAGTTATGCCTTGAAATAACCGTTGACCTAACCAAAACGGACGCCTATGACCGGTAATAGAAATTCGCAATTGATGGAATCGACTCATCTCTGGAGGATAAATAAGCATACCAGTTTTTGTTTTTCTAAATAGAAGCGTTCTGGAGGAATTTAAAAAAAAATAAATACAAGGCGCCATCTTCAAAGAACTCTAGCTCCCTTAGGAAGCATTTTCGGACTAGGTGAATTTGGGTTTAATTGTCTTAAAATTATCAGAGGAATCTCCGGTCTTCGTTTGTCAGGAGAGTTTCTGGACACCCTGTATATATATATATATATATATATATATATATATATATATATATATATATATACCGATAGGTCCAACTCGCAACGGGCCATAGGCAACAATATACGTATGGAACGTAATGCGATGTGGCAACGTGTGTACGATGCCTATATTGAGTGACTTTCTTAAAATTTAAATTTATTTTGCAGAATTATTGATTTTTTTACTTTTATCTTTTAGAAAACGTTATTGTTTTTTTATTACTTAAAATTACTTTATATGAAAAATAGTATACCATAAAAGTGTAAACAAAGACAGTATACATTGAAACGAATATTCATTCAATTGTATTGTCATGAAATTGAATTTGTCAATCGTTGTTAAATTTGTTAGAATTTTAGAATGAATAGATATTTATATTTATCGGAAAATACTAATACTTAAATCAAACAAATAAGGTGTAGTGTTTTGTTATATTGATTATGCAGCTGATGCTTTCGTAATATGCTCATATTGTATTTCTACTATTATCGTGATGTTATTGTAATACAGATACCAAAATCTCACGTAATGTTTCCATCAGCCTTTTATTAACAATAAACAAGTAAAGTACAACTTCGTAGGTCGACAAACGCTCCAGTCTTCATTATCACTATTATACATGAACTGTAGGCTTAGTTTTTCGTAGAAATTGAAGTACGTGTCTGTTCCTTTGTAAAATTATAATAAGGGCAGGGGTTAATTTTATTCTGGCATTTTTAAAAATGCAGAGATCAGTTTTGCGACAGCATTCAGCTAATTACAATCTAAAATAAGCAACATTGTAACGTATTTTGGAATTGTGAATATCCGTAGGTAATAAAAAAAAAGGAAGTATAGTTTAATTACAACTGTAGCTTCCTCCTGGTTTGAAGGAAGTCGGTATGTATCGACCGAAGTATAAGTTGAAATAATACAAATATGAGCATATTACGAAAGCATCAGCTGCATAATCAATATAACAAAACACTACACCTTATTTGTTTGCCTTAAATATTAGTATTTTCCGATAAATATAAATATCTATTCATTCTAACAAATTTAACAACGATTGACAAATTCAATTTCATGACAATACAATTGAATGAATATTCGTTTCAATGTATACTGTCTTTGTTTACACTTTTATGGTATACTATTTTTCAAATATTGTAATTTTAAGTAATAAAAAAACAATAACGTTATCTAAAAGATAAAAGTAAAAAAATCAATAATTCTGCAATAGTATATTAAAAAACAAGTTTCATAAGGCAGCATTTTGCCGCACGAAATCAGTTTAGAAAACGAGCCGCGATAGCGGCGAGTTTTCTAAAGAGCGAGTGCGGCAAAAGGCCTTATGAAACGAGTTTTTATACTATTTTTTCTATTTTGCGTTTTTTACATTAATAAATTGCTTAAATTGGAATTATTTAATTTGAAAGTTCAGAGTTTAATTTTTATATGAAGCATGCAGTTGGTCACATTGATACTTGACATTTTCAAATTTAAATCTTGCTATCCGCGAAGTATATTATATTACATATTATTTATTAATTTTCGTTAACATTACTTGATATTTCATTTAAATATATAAACATGAGTGACATAGAAACATATATATGTTGTTGTCAATTGTATACAACATACGTTGTTTGTGTAAAGTACGGACATATATCATATCTGTCAAATGTACATAAATTCTTAAAATAAAATGACAGCAACGATATTTATTTCTGTATTCGAACAACGCCAACATTGAAAAATGAAAAAAAGCGTATCGAAATGAAGCTCATTTCGATACTGTTTTGGATTTCATAATGAGTTCATTTCGAACGCAAAATAGAAAAAATAAATTTAAATTTTATGAAAGTCACTCAATATAGGCATCGTACACACGTTGCCACATCGCATTCCGTTCCATACGTATATTGTTGCCTATGGCCCGTTGCGAGTTGGACCTATCGGTATATATAATTGCAATTTTATATTGTACTATATATAATATATGAAAGGGTTACTAAAATTTTCATGCCTCAAATAATGTGTTAAAGTATTTATTTAAAGAAGCTGTCTTCAATTTTGGAAAACATTGAATTACATTATATCATGTGAACACAAAATTGAAATTAAAATGTCTTTACAACTACTAATAGCTATATGATTTGTTTTTAACTTTAACATATAAGACATAAGACACAACGTAATAAAAGTTTTACAATATCTAGAAATACCTTGTTGGCCTTGGCCGACATCCATTTTCAGCAGACGTTTTCTGATGCTTTCAGAATGTTATTGGCAAACCAAGCTACTCTACAGAACAGCGGGAGAATTGATTTAATTTCGAATTGATATTTCTTATGTCTACGTTTACCATAACCGACATGATATTTATCCAATGATAAAAATGATAATGATGATCACGTTTTCATTATTCTCACGTACTTATTCATTATTTTTATGGCAAACAATGTTAAGGTTCAAAATATACTAAGACTGTATAATGCAGACAAGAAAAATTTAAATATATTATATTTCAGAAAATAAAATTATATTATTGTGACTAATGGCCAATATTTATAAGCTAATAGAATTCTTATTCACAAAAAAATATTTTAATAAATTTATATTGATTACATTCATTCAATCCATTTATAACAAATACTAACATTATAATGTTGTTTTTAAAAAAATACTTAAAAAAATTAATTGCTTGTTTAGTAATACACTATTTAATAAGATATCAATTTTAGTAACATGGAGAATAAAAGGATTCTGCATATTTACGAGAAAACCAAATGTTTTGACTAAACATAAAATTCAAGTAGCTTAACTAAATTTCTAAATTAAATATAGTCAACTTAAAATTATAAATGATTTATTAAATAAATTCATATAAGTACTAGACGTTGTAATAAATTTGATAAACCTAAATTTATTGGATGTAAACGCAATCGTAAATTATGATCTCATATGCTCACACGAAATTTTGACACAAATATATTTTATAGTATATTACGTAACTAGAGTATAAATAGCAGTTTACGCACGAGTGGAAAAAGTTAATTCCACGGGGGCGTAATTGCTTTACAACTTGAGTTTTGTACCATACTTTTTCTACGACCGCCACGATCCCAACAAAATTTCTTAATAAATACCTTTTGTTGAAGACAATGTTATGAAGATACAAATTTCAAACGTCAAATATCAAATTATTTAAAATCAGTGTCACCAACATAAGATCTTTAAGAACCAAAAAATGCATCAACAAGTCTTCCCAGAACTAAGAAAATCAGATGAAAAAATTACAAATGCTAAAATAAATTGCATTTAAATTTTATTATTGAGCGTTAACCACACGAAAAGAGAGCTGTTTCACTACTTTTATTATTTTTTTTAATTGACAGTTAAATGTGTTTGTTGGCGGAGTTAATTTACAGCACACCTGTGTACTGAAGTATTTACTAGAGGGGTTCTTGGTGCGATTTTCGCTATTTACATTAGGGATCATAGAAAAAAGTATATATTGGCTTCTAAAACTTCAGTAACGACAAATGATTGAGATATAAGAAATGACAATTTGCAACAATCGAAAAACATCTACACCAATGGCATAAATATTACAAAGAACTGCGGTCAGAGGAAAATACACGATAGGTCACAAGGCAACGATACTGAAAGAGATGAAAATGTATGAGAAATAGATATGAAAACACAACGTAATATGAAGTTATAGAGGTAGTTCGGCACATTAAAAACATAGCATCGAGCAAGATCCTTCAGGTTTATGAAACATTAATACTACATTAGAAATAATAACACATTTATTAAAACAAATGTGGAAAAAAATATGCTTGCCGAATAAAAAAAAACGGAGTAGAGATAAAACTACAAAAAAAAGGATGTCTAGGAATGTGAAAATTGAAGGAAAATAGCACTGCTATGCACTATAAGTAAAATTCTAGAATATATCACATATGAAAGTATGCCTATCTATCTATTTATCTAATTCTTTGGGTTGGACGCCAGATAGTCTAGATACTCAAGCACAGTGCTCTTTGTACCACCCCCAATAGATCTCTCAGTTCCACTCTGTTAGTCTGGTATCCTCAATAAAAGTCACTAACCTCTTCGGATGAATTTCAACCCTAGCTGGTTCCAATAGATCTCTTCCGAAATGTTTTTGTCCGAGTCCCTTCAATTCCTCACAAGTACATATTACATGAAGACTAGTTTCCTCCTTTTCCCTCCTACACACCTCCTACATCAAAGCTCGCTAACCAATCCCATGCTGTACATATGCGACTTTAAAGGACAGTGTCTGGTTATCAATAATAATAATAATAGTTTTAATTTTTTTTATTACTACGGATTAGCTCCTCCAGTAGCGTCTTAGTATAGAGTTCCGTTAGCCTCCATTTCTTTTTATGTTCTCTTTCTAGCCATAACCAGATCTTCTTTCCAACGGAGGACTTGGCGATATCACATACAGATTCTGGTTCTATGAAGTTCCTCTTAGAACCTTCCTTAAGCCAGTTCGTCTCTCATTCCTTTAATCTCCTCATGTCCTCGTATCCATATTAGTGACAGTATTGTTTTGTGTCAGGCTATCGAAGACCTGTTTACAATGTTTCATCAGTTTAGAGATGGTAGGTGGATTCATAATGGCTTTAATAGGCGCCTGACTATCAGTTATTATATTGACTTTGTGCTTGTGCAACCGATTTCCCGAATTTTTTCGGCGCAAGCTGCAAACAATTCAGCCTGGATGTTTCCCTAGACTTAATATCTTCCTTTTAGGGCACATTCCACACCTGTGCTCCGATTGAATTGTGATTTATCTGTGTACCAAGTGCCAGCACCCCAATCGCTCAACCGACTTTTTGCCCGTTCCCTGGTCGGTGTAAATATATTCAGCTTATCTGTAAACATAATCTCAGGTGCCATGCTGTCCGCCGGCATTTGTAATATTGTCACCCAGCATAGTTCTGGTGGTATCTGTATGGCCCCCTTCAACAATATTAAGACGCCATAAGTCCTTAACTTTCAGTCTCACGATTGCAGCCGTGGAGGCCAACACTTTCACAAATACTTCCAGCGAAGGGAGATCCACAATGGTGTCAATATGGAGGTGGTTCCCATGCTGTTCATAGATTCCGTGATTCCCAACAGAGCCTGTCACTGAAGAGTCGTAAGGAGCGCCACCCCCGAGGTCAGCTCCGTCCTCCTCCACCAGACAACTGCCCACAGGTAATCATTGGTACTACTACTGTCTACAACCAGTGTACCACACTTGGTTTTAGTTCCCAGGTCTTGCTAACAGCTCTTCTACATCTCCAAAAGAGATGTGTCGCCTAGTCATTTTGACTACGTGTCTGCTCCGAAAGCATGACTAAAAACAAACATACGAAAGAATAACTAAATAAGCAAATAAAAGATTTAAAAAATGATCAGATTGGTTTTAGAAAAGGAAAATAGTGTATAGACCAAATTGCAACTTTGCGAATTACTATATCAAGGAGCCAGAAGAGATTTAAAAATGAGCATGTATGTTTTGGAAAAGGAAGATTGTGTATGAACCAAATATATAAAGTATGTGTCACAAGAGCGTGTACGCTACTACTCCTAAGAACTCCATGGCCAATGGGTTTGGCCATTACGCAGGTACCGATGATCCCTTGTTCGTTGTTAAAAAAAGCTTTTAGTTTTCTGTTGATTGTCGATATGTATATTGTCATACTTAATAAATTCTTTGAACTTGTCTTTCTATCGTCTCTCATACGAGAAGACCTCGAATAAGTTTTACAGCTGCTGCTAAAAACCTTACAAATTGCAGTCATTTGTTAGGAAGTTGGCGCAAAGTTATAACGAATGATTTGTCGGAAAGTGCAATTTCTGTCAACAACAAAAAGGTATGACGAAATGATTTCGACGATGTCTCATCAAAATACAATTTTGACATTGCGTCAAGTTCTAAGGAAGTTCCTTAAAAAATGGATTATACATATACATATACCAACAAAAAAAATTAGCCAATTTCTATGGACACAAAAGGATTAATATCGATATTCTAAAAACATAGTATTTGCCAACGAAGCTTTATTTTATTTGTAGACTCTCAGAAGTGCTCGAAAAAACATCCTCTAAAAATTCACGTATGGTTTGCTTTATTGTGCGAGGTTTTGGATCTATGGTATGGCACTTTATTGTAGGTATTTAGTTAAGTAAAAGTACTTTATTGAAAGGACATTAAATTGGATAGCTCAAGAAAATAACGATTCAAAACATCGGAATCGTTTTTGCACATCCTGGAAGAATTAAATTGGGAGAGCAGTATTAGATGGGCGGTCCCAATCGCTGAATGCTAATCCAATTGAAAATGAATTATTATTAGCAGTTAAGGTAACAAACATTCCCTGCTAAAAAAAAAATTTAATTATCGACATAAAGAAGAACGCATAGGATTTGCTCTTGAATTTATTACCAGAGATCAATATTTTTAGAATATCGTTGTTTTCACGGACGAAAATGTATTTCAATCTATTCACAGTGGCCCAACTATAAGCCCGGAAATACTTGATATGAGGAAAAATACGTAAATAAATAAAACAAAAGTGAACGTTTTTCGGTTAATATTTGGGGATGGATATCTAGAGGCGGACTGCATATAGAAGACAGATTTGATAGTGCTGAATATATGAATATAGAGATGATATGCTTTCCTCTGTTTCACAATTATTCCCAGAAGAACTATATATACCAACAGGACAATTGCCCTGTGCAGTAGTATAGTGACTGATTGGTTCGCTGAAAATAACGTCCATGTTCTCAACTGGCCGAGTTAATAGTCTGGCTTTAAACATTATGTATAGAAAATGTATGACGTTTACTAATGAAGAACATTTAAAGACCGTACGTTCGTCCTCGGAATAAAAGCGAACTTTTGGAAATCGTAGACACAGTATGGGAAGAAATATCAAACGTTTATATTAACAGGCTATATGATTCTATACCACATAGACTGGAGTTAGTTATTGCTGGAAATTGAGCTATAACGAAATATTAATATAAAATGAAAGTTGGTGTACCTAATTATAAATATTTCCTTTGTAGTGATGTTATTAACCATTTTATAAAATATTAAATAAAGTTATAATAAGTATGTAGGAAGTTTTGATTAGAATGCTCGCGACTATACATTAATTTAAATGCTAACGAGGAAATGTTAAAAACGCAAGGTGTTATATATTAATCGATTAGCTACGTTAATGTAATTTTACACAATTCCACTTTCCAATTTCACCGCTATAATTTTCTATAAGCAATTCAAAAAATTTCGATAACTCTAATCTATCGTCTTTACGCAAGACCATCAAATTTGATGGCCTTGTATGACTTAACGAAGGACCGTACAATATTTTTGAATTAGGATTATTGACTCAGTCATAGAATCGCTTTACCTGATGCTTATTCGCATTTTTCTGGTTATCTTGAATTGAAAGGATTTTTTTGCTATTAGTAACTTACAAATATAAAATGACAGAAAATAATTTTAGTGAAATTTCCAGCCGTTTTAAAAAAGTAATAAATAAAAAAGGTATATGAATAACGAAGTTACAATTAAACTAATTATAAACTCAGAAATCTTGAAAGTAAATTTTAAATTATTTAAATCTGAATAATTAAATATTTTATGAACTTTATTATCAACTTTAACAAGTATTTTACAATCGGTGGTCCAGAAGTTGTTAAAATGGTTTCGTACCTCCCTAAAGAGTGTATATTTTTTATTCCTTAAATCTTCTTTAACAAAAATTTATGTGTTCTTCAATTCTTTCTTATTCTTATAAACTTTTCGTTTTATACTACTATTATAAAATTTAACAATTATAGGTGTCTCTTCCTCCTGGTTTGAAGGAAGTCGGTATGTGTAGACCGAAGTATGGTTTGAAATAATACAATATTTTTTGTATTACACTAATATATTTACAAGTTTAATCTTGGAGTTCCGTAAATAAATGCAGTATCTGGTCTTAATACTAAAGACCGAGAAAAACTGGCTTATAAATAATATTTGCTCCTATTTAGATCACTGAGATCTTACTAGGAACTGTTTGTTAGATCACTGAGACCTAAACTTTAACTCGAAGAGATCGTACTTGTAACTGTAGTGAGCTCTAAGAGATCTTGTTTGGAACTATTTCTTCATTCCTTTATTTTTCGGCAAGAAAGTTTTCTCCCCGCCAGTCAAAGAGAGGGAGAAAACAATGAAAAAGAGTATACGGAAATTTCCATATAACCATTTTTGCCTTTCCAAGAAAAGTATATGCTGTAGTTTCCGACGTCATAAATGTATTAAAATAAACAATATACGCCGGAAACCCTTAATTATAGAAAATAAAATACCTCTTTAAGTAATAAATATACAATGCACAGAGATAACAATATACTTCGTAGAATCGCCTCAAACCAAATTATTCAAACCTATTATAATAATATATAACAGGAAATATGTACAATAAAACTTATTCTATTATAATTATGCTTATTCAAATACATTATTTACATAATGAATGGATTAACCAGAGGGTTGCGCCTGTAATAAAATAAATAGTTTTTATGACTGTAGAAAATAAGACAATGAAGAAATGTAAAACCTGACCAGTCCTAAAGTAATTAACAATATTAAAGATATCTGAACTCCAAGACCTTTTCTATATACAATATATAATATTTACAATTTAAAACTAGGATTAAACATTAACATACCTACATCTAAATAAAACTAAAAATACAAAATTAAATCTATTTTGCCCGAACAATAGGTTTATGTCCATTTACAGATTTTTTTAAACGATAACTGTCAATCATATTTGGTGTTAAATTGATTTTTAACTTAGTCTTGCATAAGTTTATAACTATTTGATCTGTATTTTCATTATTTTCTTCGGGGATACCATAAATTCGTAAATTGCTCTTTCTTAAATATTGTTCAAGGGAATCGATTTTTTTGTATGCTTCGTAAAGTTCTTTTTGCAATAACTCGATTTGCCTATCATATTTCTTTATTATTTTATCGATTTTTTTGTCGAGAATACTACTTATCATTTCCATTAAATAGTCGGATTTGAGTACTTTGTCGATAATTGTCAAAAGATATAAATCTTCACGTAGTTTATCTGCCATATTGAAACTGAAAATAAAATTATTTTGGCCTATATATTTCAATCCTTTCTTCAATTATACTTGGGGAAAATCTAGCTTCTTTGTTTATTTTTTCGAAATAAATTGATTTGTTCTGTTAATTTTCTTGAGCGGTCAGAGATTACTTATTATATTATTAGGCCCATCGAACTCACAGTCTGCTCGGTACAACGGTATATTGCAGTGATGCTAAAAATAACGCGCCTTTCTACTGGTGATATACAAATTGAATGGATTCAAAAACAGGGAAACTAGAATTTTCATTTTTAATAAATCACCTCTCGTTTAATAAAATGCTTTTTCTTCTTCGAAACTAGAAATATACTAGTAGAAGGGATGAACATATAAGTATGCATAGTATTAGAAGCGATGCCTTGAACAAAAATTCGACTGAAATTCGAAATTTAATTATTGTGATGAGAGAAAGATATTCACGAGATATAAAGAATTAGAAACAGTTGTAGGTACTACAGTTTAAACTGTCATTAAACATGATTTTCCTAATAATATAATAAGTAATCTCTGACCGCTCAAGAAAATTAACAGAATAAATCAATTTATTTCGAAAAAATAAACAAAGAAGCTAGATTTTCCCCAAGTATATTTGAAGAAAGGATTGAAATTTTTGAAAAAAAAGTTATCTTTATAGTCAAAGCAAATGCAATGTTTTTGAATAATCTGGCAAAGTAAAGATTTTGCACAAGTTAATGAAGAAAGGGAGATGAAAAATTCGGTCAAACAATTCGGAGGCAATGTTACTGTTCGGGTTTCAATATGGGCAGCAGAAAATTGAAATTGAATTCTATAGAAGGTATATTTAATATTTAAATATACTGTACGATAACCTCTTACTGTCTATCGGTTGTCTGAGTTTAGAAAACAAGTGGATCTTGACAAAATTTACTCAAAACACAGTGTTTTTATTGAATTAGTAGCACCGAATATTTTTGAAACAATTACCTTTGCCACTTTCTTGAATTTAAATTCTATTGATCTTGATATTGTAAAGTTTGTCTTTTCGGGTCCTTAAATAAAACTAACAATAACTTTAGACACACACACTATATTAATATTAAAACGTATAACAATATAAAACTAACTATTAACAACAATAAGTACATTTATGTATTCTATATTTATGTAACTATATTTATGTTTACTTCGCGAGACTGTAGGATTCAATGAATGTCCATCCCTTCTTCGACGCGGCTTATATATCGTCGTTCATATGTTCCCGATGCGGGCAGAACGATTGAGAAAATTCTAGTGAGTATGACGCGCTACGTGTCGTAGGATGAGTCATCACATTGCCCCCTTCTTAAGAATGAAGTTTCGTCCCGAAACATGTCAAGTTTTGGTTCCTCAACCCATGGCGAAATTGACAGGTAGGGCCTTTGTTACATTGTGACGTCATATCGAAATAACAGTCCACGGTCTTATCTTGCCTGGATGGACAGGAATATTCAAGCCGGTAACTGCATACCAGAATTTCCATACCAGTATGTCGGAAGATTACTTCCAACATGCTCCTTACAATTCTCCAGTCCAGGCGGTCCAATCCACAACCCAATTTTGGAACTGCTAATTTCAGAATGTCTTGCTGCAACATTTGTTCGCGTAAGTGGGCCAGGGTCTCCCATAAGGCACGATAGGTTGGCTTCAGGTTTGACAGTTCTTTCGTGACCAAATAAAATATGGGCTGTTCTTCATTTAGTATTTGGAGATTCTTCCCAATTGCTGGTCCTTGCTGCCTTAATTTTTCGATTCTGCCAAATCTCTCTTTAAATTCCCTGGCAATTCCTTTGGCCATTCGCAGATCTCGTGCTACGCAATGAGCAAGTGCGTAGTCTGGCGGCACCGTAAACAAATCTTGCTGTTTCTCGATGGTTACCCCAAATCGAGCTTTTCTCGAACCAGAATACTCTTGCATAAAGTCTTCGAAGGTTAGTTCATGCGAGATGAACTAATTGGCTATCCAATCGGCGCAAGTCAACAGTTTCGTCATTGTCTCCAGAGTATGGGGCTAATCGATTAAAATGTACGACTCTTGGCTTAGTGTGAGGTGTTCGCCTAATGCGGTATATTACATCGTTGATCCGCTTCAACACCTCGTATGGCCCCTCCCAATTCTTTTGAAGTTTTGGGGATAGGCCCCGTCGGCGTTGTGGATTATATAGCCAAACCCGATCGCCTTCATGGTAACCACTCTTCTCGGCGTTGATGTCATAGCTCTCCTTCATTCTGTCACTAGCATCTTGGATATTGTGTCTGACTTGTTCATGTATATTATCTAGTCGTCGTCTGAGCGTGCTGACATAATCTTCTCCGGCAAGATCTTCACCAGGCTTGCTCCCAAACTTTAAATCACAGGGCAATCGGAGTTCCCTCCCGAATAGCACGTTTGCTGGTGATTGGCCAGTTGTCTCTTGAACGGAGGCCCGATACGCCATTAGAAAGAATGGTAAGTGCTCGTCCCAATCTCTCTGGTGTTCGGAGACCACTTTGGATAAGTGTCTGATCATGGTCTTGTTCATTCGCTCTACCATCCCTTCTGATTGTGGATGCAAGGGAGTTGTTCTCGTCTTCCGTATGCCCAAAAGTCCACACATCTTTTCGAATAGACTGGACTCAAAATTCCGCCCTTGATCGGAATGAAGTTCCAAGGGTACACCAAAACGGCTGACTAACTCCTTCACAATCACGTCTGCTACAGTTCCAGCTTCTTGATTTGGTAGAGCATATGCTTCAACCCATTTGGTAAAGTAATCCATGACCACTATTATGTATTTATTTCCTTTGTCGCTTTCTGGAAAAGGACCGGCGGCGTCTATGGCGATCCTTTCAAATGGGCTTCCTACATTGTATTGCCGCATGGGTGCACGTCGACGCCTCTGGGGACCATTGCTTCCGGCGCAACTTGCACACTTTCGGCACCATTCTTTCACATCTCGTGAACAATTCACCCAGTAAAATCTCTGGCGCACCTTCTCCAGTGTTTTATGGACTCCAAAATGTCCCCCAGAAGCACCATTATGGTGTTCTCGCAATACCTCTGCTATTCTTTTCTTGGGAACCACCATTTGCATCTTGCGCTCACTTCCATCGTGATTTTCGACCTCACGTCTCAGGAGATCGTCATCCATGGTTAAGGAATCCCATTGTGCCCAGTATGACTTCAATTCTCGTGAATGGGGAGCAATTTCTTGCCAGGTTGGTCTTTGCCCATTTTTCTTCCAAGCCCTGAGGACTGCAAGATCCGGATCAGCTTCCTGATCTGCGCGCAAATTGTCAGGTTGCCATTGGTCATCAACCACGGTGGTTCGAAGAGCGTTGGCCGATTTGTCTTCGATTCGGTTGCAATATCGACAGTCTTCTGGACAGGGCCTTCTGGACAGGGCCTTCTGGAAAGGGCATCTGCATTTTGATGTTTAAGGCCTGCTCTGTGTTCAATATCGAAGTCATACTCCTGTAGCCTCTCAATCCATCTAGCTACTTGACCCTCTGGGTTCTTAAATTGCAAGAGCCACTTTAAGGCGGCGTGATCAGTGCGGATCAGGAACTTCTGCCCATACAGGTACTTGTAAAAGTGCTCAATGGTCTTAACTACTGCCAATAGTTCTCTCCTGGTTACGCAGTAGTTCCTCTCTGGTTTGGACAGGGTCTTGCTGAAGTATCCAATGACCTTTTCTTGTCCATCTTGGATTTGAGAGAGCACGCCACCAATCCCGACGTTACTGGCATCCGTATCCAGAACAAACCTCCCAGATGGCAGTGGATAGTTTAAAACAGGTGCACTGATCAACGTACCTTTTAACAACTCAAAGGCCGCTTGGCATTCGTTGTTCCAAATGAATGCTCGATTTTCTGTTAGGCGCGTAAGTGGTTTTGCAATGTTGGAGAATCCAGGAACGTAGCGTCGATAATATGTGCATAACACCAAAAAGCTTCTTAGCTGATGTTTGTCTTTGGGTACCGGCCATTTTTCCACAGCTTTTACTTTTTCGGGATCCACAGCAACTCCTTTTCTGGAAACCACATGTCCAAGGTAATTTACCTCCTTCCGGAAGAGGTGACACTTCTTTGGACTTAATCTCAGGTTGGCATCTCTCAACCTCTGGAATACTACTTCCAAATTTTTCATGTGATCTTCAAAGGTCTTCCCTACCACAATCACATCATCGAGATATATCAGGCAGGTGTTCCAAGACAATCCCCTCAGTACAGTGTCCATGAGTCGCTCAAAAGTAGCTGGGGCGTTACACAGTCCAAATGGCATGACTGTAAATTGCCAGAGTCCTGTACCTAAACTGAAGGCAGTCTTCTCTTTGTCATTGGGATCCATTCCCACTTGCCAATAACCGCTCTTTAAGTCGAGAGTGGAGAACCATTTTGCTCCTGCCAAGGTGTCTAGCGTATCGTCTATTCTTGGGAGAGGATAGCTGTCCTTTTTGGTCACACTATTTAAACGACGATAGTCCACACAGAATCTGGTAGATCCATCCTTCTTCCTGACAAGGACCACTGGTGAAGCCCATGGACTATTCGATGGTTCAATTACTCCTTGGCCTTCCATATCTTGTATAATTTGCTTGGCTTGCTCACGTTTTGCCAAAGGTAACCTTCTTGGTCCTTGTCGAATTGGACTTGCATCGCTGGTATTTATTTTGTGCATTACAATATTGGTTCTTCTTTTCGTACCAGTTTCAGTTTCAAAGACGTCTTCATAATGTTTGATTAAATCCTTAACTTGGCTTTGTTCCTTCTTGCTCAATCCTTGACAGGCGGAGTCGATTATCTTGGACAATTTCTCAGGAACCTGCACGAATCCATTCTTCTTCGCCTCTATGCGATGAACGACGGCCGACACTGGCGAACACCACCCCAGAATAGTACCCTTCTTCAATGAAACAGGGTAATGGTTCACATTCATTACCCTTATCGGTACAGTCTTCTGAGTCTTAACCAGCATTTTGGCAACTACTATTCCTCGGCCCACCTCGTCATCATCAGCCTTTGGTTCCAACATTGTAACATTTCCGTCCAAATAATCACCTTCCATACACGCCGTCAAAAATGTCTCACTTCTTGCATCCAGAACAACATTCTCTGCAGTAATTACTTGTACATTCCCACAATCTTTCCCATGAAGAAACAATTCCTCATTATTTATTTTTAAAGTGCCTTCTTTCATGTTTAACTGGAAGCCGTAGGTGTTCATGATGTCTAATCCCAAGATTATTTGTTCTTCTATGTCGGCTACGAGAACACGATGTCGGACTGATGTTGGTCCTATGATAAAGTTGACATCTACTTCACCTGCCACAGAAGCCGCTCCTCCTGTTGCTGTCCTAAGTCTCCATTTGCTAGAAAATAACTTTTTATTTCTGGGAATTAAATCGGGTCGCACGATGGTTTTCGTCGATCCAGTATCTAGCAAGCAAGCATAGGTCTTTCTTTCCATAACAGCGTCCACATACAGGCCGTTGGTTTGATGTTGCAGGGATGCGGCTTGGCCAGGCGTCTTTGGGGCTTTCTGATGCTGGATCGATGATTGCCCTCGCTCATCGACCCGCTTTAGTTTTCCTGCTGCTCAGACGATGCTTTCTTGGCCACCTTACCACATTTACTCCGAACGTGACCAATCTCTCCACAGTTCCAGCATCGCAGTACTCTTTTATTTGATTTGATCTGGTTTAGAACTCTACTAACCACCTGCTCCATGAACTCCTCATTTTCCTGCTTGTCGACAGTGCAGACACGAGCATGGTTCCTAGAGGCTTGTTTTGCAGTCTCAAACTCAAGCGCGTGCGCCAAAGCATCGATCAAGGTTTTCGGTCTTGCCAACCTTAATTCTTGCTGCGTATCAATATCCCGGAGACCATCTATGAACGTCTGGACAGCTAGGTGTTCCATGAAATTATCTGGCGCCATCGGATATGCAAGTCGAACTAGACGAGCAATATCTGCCTCAAATTCCTGAAGATTCTCGCCTTTCTTCTTCTATGGTTACAGAAGATAATGAAGTGACAGTCATTCAATCCGTTATAGAAAATCCGCACGTCTCTACAAGGGCAATTTCGAAACAACATGGAATTATAACCATTAGCACAAGAAGAATTTTAAAAAAACATAAATTTCACCCTTATAAAATTAATATTGACTAAGGCTTATTACAAAGAGATTTTGAAAAGAGACTTGTGTATTTGGAATGGCTGCTTTTACGATTACGCCAAGATCAAAACTTTCTAGACTATGTTTGCCAATTCTGGAATAATTAATAGGAAAAATTCACTCTACTATCACATAAGTATCTCATTTTATATCCTCACAAATGGAGTGTTAATATTTTGGGACGCATCATAGGAAGCACCATTGTAGGTCCATTCTTCTTTAACAATACTTTAAATTGTGAAATTTATTGAAACTTCCTACAAGATAATTTCCAATACTACCTGAAGGCCTACTAGGTAACTTCATGGACAGATTGTGGTACCAACACGATGATGCACCCGCACAATATGGAACTACTGCAACACCGCACCTAGATAGGATATTTACTAATAGGTAGATTGGGAGAAAAGGTCCAATAAGCTGGCCTCCGCGATCACCAAATCTCACCCCTTGTGATTTTTTTCTGTGGCCTACTATAAAACACATAGTTTACTTGACACCCCCCACAACTGCAGAAAACATAAAGCAACGTATAAGAAATGCTTTCCGCCACTTGCACGAGAACAATATGATTAAAAATGTAATGCAGTCCATACAGAGAAGTTTGAGAATGTGCATAGAGCAAAATGGAAACATATTCGAGCATCGTAGTAATTAAGACTAATTTATTATTAAGAAATCAAAAAGTGTACATATACAATAATAATTTTGTATTACGTATTATGTATGTAGCTATGTTAGATGTACTGAATATTGAATAATATTAAATATGTTTCCCATAAAAGTGAAATATCGTTGAAAATACTATAAATAAGTACTACGTTAGTGGTACGATTTTTAAGCTAATTTTACGGGGAATTTGCTAACAATATCGGAAAATATAGGATCTATTTAAAAAAATCGAGAGAGAAACGTTTGAATTTCGATAAATATGACACGACCTATTTAACACCCTGTATATATTTTTACATTATACCATCTTCAAACATATAATGTTTTAGACCCCAAATTGATATCCAAAGTATAATTCCATGCACGATACCCATCTTCAGCCGACGTCTTAAACGTCTGACGCTGTAACTATAAAATTTTTGACAATTCTAATATAACCAAAATTAGTTGTCGGAAGTGTACATAATCGTATATCACTACAAAGGTAATTTAGGTGGCTATCGAAATAATTTCTAAAAAATATAGTAATTCATTTAAACTGAAAAATCTGAAGGTGGGTGCGGGCATTTGTAACATCCTATATATTCGTAAATAATTTTACAATATCCGCTGTGATATACTATATGCGTACACGCCAAACTCCGCTGACAAACTATTGGCGCACCCGAAATATTGTACAAAACGGGGCCTGGGCAATAGGCAGCGATGGTATTGCTGGTCGTAATGAATTGCCTGTGGCAAAAAAGCAACTCACATTAAAAGTGAGACAGCATCCGTAGTAGATACAGTGTAGTATGAAGGTACAAAAATACTTCTCTATATAGTCACCGTTCAAGTTTAAACACTTTAACGTTTCATGCCTTCATACTCGGTTGCCACCATATTATAAAATCAATGAGTAACATCCTCTTACAAATGGTTGCTGGAACTTTGAACCATGAAAGTTAGTTCTTTTGGATTTTTTCATCAATTTTTGCCTTAGATTGTGCAGCAACACAATTCACAGACGCACAAATTATACGCAAACGTTGGCAGAGACTCGCTGTCTAGATCGGACTGGAATTGTTGAAGAAAGGTTATTGAATTGGCGACAGCGGTTACGAAGAGCCCGTATACCGCATCAATTTTGAAACGTTCTTTACGTTTTTACGTACATGTTGTACTATAACCACGCACAATCAGAGATTTATTGTTAGTAAAAAAAGCAGTTTATTAAATGATCTCTCAATGCTTAAATTGTTTAAAGGAAACAAAATACGAGGGAAAATACTCTGCACAAAAAAGGACTGTAACACTGAGTTACATTTTAGAAACAAACAAAAAAATCAATAAGCGAACCCAAATAAAATTGCTACCAATTAACAAAGATTAATCCTGTTTTAAAGGAACGTTAAAAATATTTACCAAACAAAATTCAACATTACGGTTACGACATAATCTCCATAAAAATGTTATTCGGTGCCAAGTTTGAACGAAGTGCTGGATAACGAATTAGCCATTTTTACCAATTCAATGGCTAGAAGAATGTTCATTTAAGTACGTACAGCATGAGTATTACGTACCGACCATCCATCCAGTTTCATTTTTAATAAAAAGAAATGTTCATTCATCGTCTAAGTTGCTGTTTGTAAGGAAGAGACTAATTATTACTGTATCTACCGTGTGGACATGTGTTGACCGAACGACACTGCTGCGCAAGACGCGTCCCCGTCAACTTAACTTCCCCGATATGTTTATTCAATGTACAGGGTATCCATAAACTCTCCTGACAAACGAAGACCGGAGATTCCTCTGATAATTTTAAGACAATTAAACCCAAATTCACCTAGTCCGAAAATGCTTCCTAAGGGACCTAGAGTTCTTTGAAGATGGCGCCTTGTATTTATTTTTTTTTAAATTCCTCCAGAACGCTTCTATTTAGAAAAACAAAAACTGGTATGCTTATTTATTCTCCAGAGATGAATCGATTTCATCAATTGCGAATTTCTAGTACCAGTCGTAGGCGTCCGTTTTGGGTAGGTCAACGGTTATTTTAAGGCATAACTTTTTTGTCTTTAACTTTTAAGCATTTGTGACACTAGATTATTAAATTTTCAGGTATTCCAGTACTAAAATGTACTCTTACTTTAAGTCGGTAGGATACACCGTTTTCTAGAAAAATCGATTTCTAAATTTTTCGTTTTTTCTTCATTAAAGTTCAATTTATTATGTACCTACTTATTTTTAGCGACGAAGTTGGCTTGGACTATCAAGGCATGGATGAAAATTAATTCAATAAATTAAAAACAAATTATTTATTACAATGGAACGAAACTAACAAAAAAAGAACAAGTATCAAAGGTAGATTGTTACAAAAGTTGCTCGATGTGATGACCATTAGTCTCTATGCCTAAGTTTACCCTTTTGCTTAGAGAACGCCGAATTCTTGCAAAAATTCCAAAGTTATTTCTAAATTCGTTGCAAGCATCTTGTATCCTTAGCCAGAGTTGTGCGCGATTTTGTATCGGAACGGAATAAACAAATGCTTTTATGTATCCCCAAACACAAAAATCGCAAGGATTCAAATCCGGTGACCTTGCTGGACAAGCAACTGGACCGCCTCTTCCAATCCAATGGTCTTCGTAGTTATTATCTAGAAAGTCTCGTACATTCCTGCTAAAGTGGGCCGGACAGCCGTCCTGTAGAAACCATAAGTTTTGCCGAATATTTAAACGCACCTCATCTAACAAATCAGGTAAAATATTTTGCAGGAAATGTAAGTAATCAGCACCATTTAAACGAGCAGATAATTCCACAGGTCCAAGTAGATAATCGTCAACTACTCCTATCCAGACGTTTATGCTAAACCTATGCTGATGCTTAAATTCTTGAACAACGTGGGGATTGTCACCAACGTACGAATAATAATGTGCATTATGTACATTAAAAATTCCATTTTTTGAGAATGTAGCTTTATCACCAAACAAAATGTTCCTGAAGAAATCTATCTTGATTTTTCTGATTTTGTAACCATCTAGCGAATTCTACGCGAGCAGGAAAATCTCCTTCTAGCAGTGCTTGCACCTTTGTAAAATGAAAAGGATATAAATTTTCTTTGTGTAAGATATTTCCTACGGAAGATTTTGAAATTGTGGGGTACATGGCAGATAGTCTTCGAACGCTAATTTCTGGATTTTCCTCAACTTCCATTAAAATAACATCTTCATGTTCTGCTGTTACATCATTATGTCTCCCTGTTTCATTATTTTTTGGGACCACTGAACCTGTTTCTCTTAATCGTTGATGAAGAGCTGTAAATGTTGAGTGAGTGGGATGCTGACGATTGGGAAATTTTTCAACGTATCTACGTTGCGCCGCTCGAGCGTTACACCTCAATTCGCCATAAACTAAATGCATATCGGCGTATTCCTCATTAGTAAAAACCATTTTTTTTTAAATTGAAATCGTTGTGTTTGAATAACACAAAGTAAAAAATGAAAAGATAAACTTCGCGAACTGACAACAATTTGACAATGAAAAACGTAGGTTTTACTTCTGTTGGCAGTTCAGAGCTAACTATTGCAAAAAATAAAAAATTGAACTTTAATGAAGAAAAATTTACAAATCGATTTTTCTAGAAAACGGTGTATCCTACCGACTTAAAGTAAGAGTACCTTTTAGTACTGGAATACCTGAAAATTTAATAATCTAGTGTCACAAATGCTTAAAAGTTAAAGACAAAAAAGTTATGCCTTAAAATAACCGTTGACCTACCCAAAACGGACGCCTATGACCGGTACTAGAAATTCGCAATTGATGGAATCGATTCATCTCTGGAGGATAAATAAGCATACCAGTTTTTGTTTTTCTAAATAGAAGCGTTCTGGAGGAATTAAAAAAAAAATAAATACAAGGCGCCATCTTCAAAGAACTCTAGCTCCCTTAGGAAGCATTTTCGGACTAGGTGAATTTGGGTTTAATTGTCTTAAAATTACCAGAGGAATATCCGGTCTTCGTTTGTCAGGAGAGTTTCTGGACACCCTGTATATTGTAGCATTTGATTGGATAAGTAGGTGTGGTATACACATACGTATTGCCTATGTACTCGTATTTCAACACAGAAACGCCTATTGATAGGATACGTATTGCGTATATACTCGTATTTCAACACAGTCACGCCTCGTATACTGGAGGGGTATCGTTTACCTCTCCGCCGTTCTTTCACCACATTTCCAATAACCAATAACGAGTTGTATTGGAATGTCTTCTACGTAAATAAAAAGAAGATTCATATAATATTTTATTTTAGAAATTTGGACTTCTCTTTCACCATTATTTCGCACAGTTGAATACGACAAAAACAACCCCCAGACAAAATTTCACACGACACGGGTATATGTTATAATGTTTATAAATTGCGGAAATAATTCTGTGGCTTATATAAAATTGATCAATAAACCGTCACAATGATACACGTATACTTGAACTTTCCAATTTTTTCGATTTTTCAAAAGATGCCTTTCTTTTTATTCCAAATGAAAATGTATACCTTTCAAATATATTAACCGTATTATTAATGGCAGTTGCCCTAAGAATTGATCTGTTTTTATATCCTACTGAAAATAAACCCCAAACTTTATCTGCAGAATCTCTGCCGTAAAGTATTTACTCATTTATAATTTTTCGTCTCCTGAATTTGTTTAACCTAGCTGTCCGAACAAAATGTGCTCTTATTACGAAATAGGCTTGCTTCTAAAATTCTATTCCTATATTCAATTCTACATATTATGACAATTCTAATATGGTATCTAGTATTGACATAGATCGCGACACCAGTCTTCGATAAGTTGAGTTCTCTTGTTACATCATTCTTTGTGGTCCGGACGATATTTTAAAATTTTGTTGTCCCTCTCAATCCTTGCATATTTTTTCTTTTATTGAATTTTTCTCTTAGCTTAACCATGTTTCCCGATAAATGGAAAATTGCTTTGTACTGCCTTTGTTTAAATCAGGTGATTGTTCGGATGTTTCTGATTATCGTTCTATTAGTGCGTTGCCTATCTTAGATAAAATATTGAGGAGCTCCATAGTTGCAGAAAGAGTTTCCAATACTGCAATACTCCTATAAATCGTATAACCAACGAACTAAATTCACTAACCACCACACATCTTGAATAACAGTCACGAAGCAAGTAAAAATACTGATACAACACTCTCCATAAAACGTGAGGAAGAAAATCTGGCAGAAATTATTGGAAAATTAGAGATGTTGAGGCAATTTTGGAGATGATAGTGTAGTAGAATATCGATATCGGACACGAGTCTTAAATTTATAAAATTTTTCAAAAGTTGTACAATTTTTCTAGAGTAGTTTAGAAGGCAATAAATGACACATGGGCAGAATATATCTGCAAAATAATATTACAAATTCAATGCTAATTTCAAAATAATTAACTATAATACTATTCTTTATATTCATATATGTTATGAAGTATAATGCACATAAATTTATTAAAAGTTCATTATTATTTTCCAGTTTATTAACAGTAATTTGCTTTGGAAATATACAGGATTACCGCTGAATAGCGCCCAAGCTATGCAAATCTGAAGAATACGTATAAATGTCTAACTAAAAAGGTGCTAACTAAAAACTGCAGGTCAATAAACTTGAATTACAGCTGTATTTCGGTAAATATAGAATAAACAAAGATACGGACCGACTTTAACTATATTTTGGCCTAAAAAATTTGGTAATTTTTTATGAATTTGTTTTTTAGTTAGACATTTAAAAAGGAAATTTCTAACTATGAATGTCTAACTAAAAATCAAAAAAGAAATTTTTTTGTAATTCATCAAAAATTTCCAAATTTGTAATATCTTTGTTTATTCTATATTTACCGAAATACAGCTGTAATTCAAATTCATTGACCTGCAAGAGAAAAATCGATAAATTTCCCGACAATACTTTTAACATAAGTTCCTATTCATAGATGTTATTGTTTTCTTACCAAAAGATACTCGGTCGCACATATGACGACTTTTTTTGTGGATATCAATTAATTTGTGTCGAATATGTCGACAAACCTATGCCGCATTAATTAAAATATGATTTAAATTAAATATTTTGAACGTTAATCTTCTTTTAAAAGTAAAATTATGATGTTTATAATAAAACAAAAAGCTTTATGTAGCGTGTGCAATGGAATAGATACCTGGTTTTTAATTATTTGTATGCAATTATTTACATATATTTTTTTCTTTAAATTTGTGCGTGGTACTGACAAATACCGATAGAACAATGTAATTAGTCGGTAAAGAGAATTACTGATGAATTAGAGATGAAAGCCCGTATTGCCATCCATATACTTAACTGCTACAGAGCCGGACTCGAATAAAAAAAAGTCATTTTCTCGTTACTACGTGAACATTGGACCGCGATTTTTTGTATGAAGGCATTACTCACATATACCTTTCACCTCTTTTTTTCATTAACGCTATACACAATTAGCATTGTGTGTATCTACAATATTAGTTGTGTATAGTGACCAAGAAAAAAAGGGTGAAAGATATACCGGGTGTCTCAGTTATTTTGTTCCAATGACATACCTCCGTTATCTAATAAAATAAAAATTTGAAGTTTGGCTAATATACACCCAATGTTCTTTAAATTGAGCCTAACATTCATGTTCTTTCACTTCGGGTTGAACCGGAAGCGGCCATAACTTTTTTATTTTAAATAGCACCCTGTATATTTTCCACAAAATTTGAATTCTACGAAAAATTTTCTTTCCCATGAAGTATTACACTTTGTATTTAGACTTCAAAACAGAGGTGAAAATGCATTTTAAATATTCAAGAATTGGGTTTGCGGAAAATTATGAAAAGCAGTTCATTATTTCGTATTTGAATTTAAAGTAGCAAAAATACACTTCCCAAAAATGCATTTTTAAGATCTGTTAGAAAAAATATTCATTTAGATAAGAGTAATTTACAAACATTTTATTTATTTATTGAAAGTCAAATAACAGAAAAATAGACATTATACTTATTAATTTTATTTATACAAGAACGGTATTTATGAATCTCTTAGTGGCACCAAACTTGAACCGTGAGTGCCAGAAAAGATGCTAAAGAAAATGTTCAAAATGTTGTCAATTTACTTCATTGCAACATTCGGCTCAATGCAAAAGTTCACCAGAGGTAACACATCTTAATAATTCGGCATTAAGAGCTGCGCATTCATTCCTAATACTATTTTTTCAAATATTCCAAATCTGCAAGAGGCGTGAGGTATATCTTATCCTTCAAATATCCCCATAGAAAATAATTTAACGGCGTTAGATCGGGTGATCTTGCAGGCCATCTTATTGGTCCATGTACGCCTATCCACTTATTAGAAAAAATCTGATTAACATTATCAGTAGAGAACCGATGCAATTTCCATAAAACGCAATCGGCAATTGGAATTGTGTATAACGTCGCTCAGTACATCCCGGCGTAATTCAATGAAGTATTTGTTTGACTTACTCGGCCACCTGGTCTCGCAGCGATAACAATGGACAACCCAGCTATTGTATTCGGAGAATATAGTGTTTTCAGTGGTGTCGTGTACGTAGATAAAATAAATAAGTTTATCGTATTTCGTAAGAGAAATAGCACGTACATTCCTTTTATTTTCATTTAAGCAACATCTTCCAATTATTTTCACGTAAGTGTGCATAAAATTTCGTTATTTAATTTCGTTTATTTGGATCTAGAATATTCTTACTTTTTCAGACAATGGAAGAGCGTCGAGAATGGCATCGTGAAAAAATGGCGAGTTGGATTGAGGGCCATACTGATTGTATGTATGTACATTGCCAGTGATTCCGAAATTTATTGTGAAGTGTGTGAAACGTTATTGAAAAATTGCAATAAATCAGCCGTAAAACCGCCGTAGGATCGTTAAAGCACGAAAAAAAATTGAACCCGTTGGAATCTGACAATTTTAACGAAGAACTCTGTGAAACTTTTATGGCAGCTAATATTCCATTATTTAAATTGAACAATCCAATTTTGAAGACATTTCTGAAAAAATATACTGGTCGAAATGTTCCTGATGAATCAACTTTACGCAAATATTATGTTTCTAGGTGCTATACGAGAACAGTAGAACGCATTAGAAGCCATCTTTTAAATCAATACATATGGATAAGCGCCGACGAAACGGTGGATATGTTAGGACGCTGTGTGGTAAATGTAGCTGGTGTACTACATCCAACTATTCCCTATAACTCATATGTAATAGCAACAAGTGTTATAAATAGAGTTGATGCGGAAACAGTTGCTGAAACCATTAAGGAGAATATGCTAAAAATGCTTCATTCGGACGCCACGTACAAAGAAAAAATACTTTTATTTGTCAGTGATAGTGCTGCGTATATGTTAAAAACAGGCAGACTATTGAAGAAAACATATCCTAATATGCTGCATATTACTTGTGTAGCACATGCTCTCCACAGAATCTGAATATATCAGACACTTTTCCGGAAGTTGATAGACTTGTATCAGCTTTTAAAAAAATTTTCGGAAAAGCACCATTGAGAGTAGCTCTTTTCAGGGAAAAATTTCCATGTCTGTCACTGCCTCCCACTCCAGTAATAACTAGATGGGGAACATGGCTGGAAGCTACTAGTTATTATGCTGAGAATTTCGATAGTCTAAAACATTTCGTAACACTGCTAAAGGAGGATGCTAGAAGTATTGGTGAGTGCAAGGAGCTCACACAAATCCCAAATTTAAAAAATCAATTGTACTTTCTTCACGAACACTTTGGAAAATTGACAAAACTAATCACTTATTTTGAAACTCTAAATCTCAAATTAAATGACGGATTAACCACATTAGATGTGGCTGTTAATAATTTGAAAAGTATTCCAAGTGACTTCGGATGTGGCCTTCGGCAAAAGTTTGAAGCAATTAATAGAAATCCAGATTTAATTACATTGCAGCAATTATGTAAGGAGACAATTCCACAAAATCTAACGGCTAAATATGAAGAAATAAAAGAATATTTCCAGTATGCACCTATAACCAGTTGCGATGTAGAAAGGACGTTTTCTATTTATAAGTATGTACTTAATTCAAAGAGAACAAAATTGACAGAAGAAAACCTTGAGAAACTATTGCTAGTCCAATATTAATACTCCTTTACTCAACTTGAACGACAAAATGAACAAATAAAAATGTTCCAATTATAGAAATAAAATTAAAAACTTTAAAAATACAACTTTTCAACAAATATATATGTATTTCGTAATTTTATAGATCACCACCCGTTTGTTTCCCAATTATATAAATAAAATTAATTAATAAATATGTATTTCGTAATTTTAGATAGATAGATAGATAGATCACCACCCGTATGTTTTCCAATTATATAAATAAAATTAAATATTTTAGAAATACAGCCTTTCGCCAGTACTGCACTGGGCTTTGCGTCATGTGGTAAGCGTGTCCGTTCTCTAATTATCAGTCACAATTCTACAGATGTGAGCGGCGGTTGCCCAATCATGTTGAAAATACATGTTGGTACGTATGTTCAGCGGAACATTTTCAAGAAAACTTGAAAATTCGCCCTAAACGAATTCTAAATATGCCTCACCAGTTACGGTTCCTTCACAAAGCTTTGGTCCGATAATGTACCCATCGATCATGCCGCACCGTACATTAATTCCCCAAAGTTTTCTTTGAAAGTTGGTCTCTCTCATCCAATGAGGATTTTCTACAGACCAATAATGGCAATTGTGTCGATTTATGTTCTAATCCTTGATGCAGGTGAATTTTGAAAGGCCTGAATTTGGCGGATTTTAGTATTTGTTGAATATAAGAACGAGAGATACCAATCATATTCTGTTTCAATTTCTCGAATTGAAATGAGCGGATTCCTAAGCACATTTCCCAAAACACCAACACTGTGCTATTCGTCAGTAGCAGTCTTTCTTTTAAAAACGGTTTTTTTCTTTGAAAAGGTACCACATGTCTCCAAATTTGAAGCCAGACGTGTAAAATACATAGCGCTTGGCATATGTCTGTGAGGATACCGCTCTCTGGAAACACGGAAGGCATCACATCACGCCTGTTTTTTCTACATTCCCGATAAATGAGAATCCTCTTCAATTTTTCCTTATTTGTAAAATCGTCATTATTCATTTTAAATACAACTTTGTTCGAAGCAACTTTGAAACAAATTTTAATAACACTTTATGAACTGTCAAAGTTAACAAACAAATAATGTCAAATTTTGCTTTAGTTTCCATAGATCGCTTTGGTTTCTACGATCCCAGTTTTTGAATATTTAAAATGTAATTTCACCTCGGTTTTGAAGTCTAAATGCAAAGTGTAATACTTCATGGGAAAGAGAATTTTCAGTAGAATTCAAATTTTGAGGAAAATATACAGGGTGCTATTTAAAATAAAAATGTTAACCCGGAGTGGTTAAACCGAAAGTGGGAAAATATGAATATTAGGCTTAATTTAAAGAACATTAGTTAGTTAAATATCAGATGCCCCAAATTTAAAATTTTTATTTTATTAGATAACGGAGGTACGCCACTGGAACTAGAGATGATATAACCTACTCCTTGAGCGGAGTAGGTGCACCTACCAGGATTCCAGTTCCGAACTAGGTGCGGCAAACTAGGTGCACAAATCAGTTCCGACTCCGACCGATTGTGAGTCATATTTTGCGTCCGATCAGTCAGGGTAATCTTTATGTTTACTTAGGCACACAGCTTGGATTCTTGGATATACAAATAGCAGTCAAATTATTACATTTTAAATGAGGTGTCAGATTGCAATTTATAGATTTTTTTTTTAAATTAAAGTGCATACGATATACATACATACATAGGTTTAAAATAATTTTTGTATGCTTTTCAATGCAACACTAGAAAATCCCATGTCATTCTAATATGCAATGTGTTGAATGTATTTAATTTATTGACGGCGGCGGTTAGAAAGAATGTTTAAAGTTAGAAAAAAAGAAACATTCGTTAGACTAATCACAAAAATAATACCAATAATACCTCAATAGATAAAATGTTATCTAATGTTGAAGTCCCAGGGTCTGCAAATTATCGCGCAATAATGGAAGTGCAACGATATTTAGAATGTGAAATGGCTGATCGAAATCAGGATCCATTTCAGTGGTGGAAGGACAGTGAATATTTATTCCCGAATCTAAGTATCGTTGTAAAGGAAATATGTTGTGCAATGGCTACTTCAGTTCCATGCGAGAGACTCTTTTCTAAAGCGGGGTATATTTTAAATGAAAGAAGAACACGGTTAAGTACGAGTAAAGTAGAAAAACTAGTTTTCCTGAATATGAACGATGATTTCATTTAGATTTACATACAAAAATTAAAACTATTTTTTACATATTAGTTCTTATTATTTTTACTTTTTATTATATATTTTTTGTGTAGCTAAAAATTTAGTTTTTCTTATGACTAGAAATCATACTAATTATTTAAAAATAAATATACATATTTGGTTGCACAATTCTATATACAATTATTCGGAATCCCAGCAACTACAATTGCCAGTTGTATTTATTTATACATAGGTATAGGAGTAGTTGCGTCGTTTATTTCTCACATTTCGCTTCGCTTAGTCGGACTCGTTCCAGGCGGACCTACTCTTTTACATAATACGATGCGAATATGTAGGTGCAACTGTGAGATCAACTCTCGGGCGCTCCGACTTGAACGATCGGAATCAGAATTGTACGACTCGGAATCGTTTCAATCGGATCTACTCTTTTGGAAAATGCGAACTAGGTGCACCTGCTCCGGCACGCGAACTAGGTTCAAAGGAACAGGTTCGGTTCAGAGCAACCATCTCTAACTGGAACAACATAACTGAGATACCCGGTATATGAGTAATGCCTTCATACAAAAAAATCGCGGTCCAATGTTCACGTAGTAAAGAAAAAATGATTTTTTTTTCGAGTCCGGCCCTGTCTCAAATAAATATACGGGCAGCAATATGGGCTTCCATCTCTAACTCATCAGTAATCCGTTTTATCGGTATTTGTCAATACAACCACAAAATTATATGTAAATAATTACGAATAATTAAAAATAATTAAAAATGCGCTTCTATCCCATTGAACACGCTACATAAATATTTTTTGTTTTATGACGATTTTTGTTTTATTATAACCATAATAATTTTACTTTTAAAAGAAGTCTTAACATTCAATCTATTTAGTTTTAATCACATTTTAATTAAGGCGGCATAGGTTTGTCGACATATTCGATACGTAAAGGTGTAAAATCGATATCCACAAAAAAAAATTAATAAAGCTTATTTAAACACTAAACGTCCGAACTTTAGGAACCTCGTGCAGAGTGAAGTATGAAGTATGGTACAACATGTTGGTTTTAGGATTTTAGACTCCGAATTTAACAAAGAACATTCCCACGTGTAGTTAGTACGCTAATTTATACACACCTTGTATATTATAGTAATGAGTTAATTCTGTATACATTAATACCTATATATTTTTTACAGAATAAATGCTGAGATACTAGGCGCTATGCTACACCAAGCATGTTATTATTGCAATTTTCCATATGTTTTTAAAATAATGGAAATCTGCTTAGAAGAAGAAATTAGACCGAACAAAGTATTCATGGATTGCCTAGATGAATTTAAGAAAAAATGTAAAAACTTATCTAACGATAGTGTAAGTATTAATTTCGATTTTCATGTGTACACAATGTAATCGTTAGTCTCCTCCTATGTTCAGTAATAAAATATTTTGTTGTTTATAATTGTAGACTAGTAATATGGCGAAATCCAAGGGATTCCAAAAAGGCTTTGCAATATTTAAAAAACGTTATAATATCTGGAAGAATCAAGTCGATCCCATGAATGAAGAAGAAACCCATCCTTGGCAACAGTTTAGACAAGAAAATGAAAACAATGTCAAACATTATAAAGATAAAGACATGTCAAGTAGATTTAAACCAAGACACAGTTCTCTTTATCGACAAAAAAAGAATGCAATCATAAGAGAAAAGAAAATGGAAAGGAATGCAAATAAAAGTAATAAAAATAATACTACAAATACGCCAACTGTTCATCAAATAAATTCTCCTTAACAATAAAACTTTGTCTTTTGTATTTTAATATTTAAGTCCCTACGTGAGCTTAAAGACGAAACGGTTTTAAAACACGCAAGTCAGTAACTAAAAAGCATACAGTGTTGTTCCGTGACCTGTTGAGATAATCAGTAGAATGGTTCGTGAAAATTCGGTAGATTTTTTTATCCTTAGTTTAAAATCAAACAATTATATGAAAATTTTAATTTCTAAAATACATGTAATAATAGTTATTAATAGTATCATATAACTAGTAAATATAATAAAAATGTAAATATATATGAAGCACACTAACAATAACTTATATTATTATATACATGATGTTTTATAAAACTAAAGACGTTAATAATAATAATAGTTAATAAACTCTACTCGTCATCAGGTATATTTTTTAATGTTTCTTCATTTATTTTCAATATCAATTTTTTGTCTATTTTAAAATCGAAACAGCTATTTTTATTTATATATGTCTATGAAGAAGTCCTGTGACTGTTTCCGTGCTTAATTTAGTACGTTGTTTAGTTTTCATTAAATTTATTGAAGAAAAAAATTCGTTCCACATTTGCGGAAGAATGTGGTAAACACTAAACACAACAAATGTTGAATAAAATTACATAATAATGGAAAGACATTCGATTCATCACCACGTTTTATTGCCCTGACACTAGCCCAGAATTCCAACATATCTGTGCTGAAATTTTGGCGTTCTGTGTAATTTCGTAATTGCCTCCATTCGCTATCTAAATTTTCAAGTTCGTTTTGTGGTATTAAATTCGGAAAAAGTAAAGCTATATCTGCTATTGAACTTATAGTTCCGCTTTTTTACTATCTCGGGGTCAATGAAATTAAATTTTTTAAGTGGGTGGTTTTTTAGTGGAAATCTAGTCGTGATTTGTGAACAACTTTCAAGGTAAAAATTCAAACAACGTAGTCGCAAATATTTTATTTGTTCTGAACTCAATTTACCTTCTTCTAGATAAATTCTAACATTTGCTACTAAATACAGATCTTCTAATGCTTGATAATTATGTGGATTTTTAAATTCAATTATTTCTAATGCTGTAGATAATAAATAGTTACGTTTTAGGAAACAAGTCACAAATTGTTCGAAAAATATTGGATACACTATTATATAAAGTATGTAAAGTTTTGGCGATTCTGATTGCATTTCACGATTTGGACTATTAAAGAGTGGCAAAACATAATCTAGAAATAATAGAAAGACTTTGGTTAGCGGATTATTTAAATGATCGAGTATGTTTTCAGCTGTTGAGACATCGCCATCTGCAACAGCAGTTGTAAAATATAATCTGAGCGGATTGTATTGTTCTAGAATTCGTTTAATAGCTGAATCAACCGATAACCATCTGGTTTGGGACGGGTGTAAAATTTTGTGGATTTTAACATTGCAAAATAATTGATACTCTTGGAATTCGCTGATTCTTTTTGGACTAGAGTTGAAGAAATTAAAGCACCTATGACATTTCGAACAATAGCTGTGGTTTTCTTTCTGGCGCACGATATGCCTTGAGCAATCTTTGAATCTGGACAAATGTTAGCTATTTTAATTATTATTAATTAATTAATAATAATTAATTAATAATAATTAATTAATTTTGGCAAATGATCCATTACCAAAAATGGCAAATTATGTTCTGCAATAAATGCAGACAAGCGGATCTCGGCTAAAACCAAGATAATTAAAATTATTGTAAACATGAAATAATTTAAATAATCATACCTTCGGCAATATTATTCTTTATTTGCGCCGATTCTACCATACCTGCTGAAAATTCGGTTAAACGCGGCTGTTTGCGTATCATCCTTGCAGTATGTTTATGAATTATCGAAAGACTGTGTTTCATTAGAGAACCTTTTCCGCTAGAAATATTAATGTCTTTACTGCAGATCTTACATCTTGCAAAATTTTTTCCCTTTTTACTTTTAGCAAGTCATCTCTCAAAGTCTTCCAGCTTTTCCCAATCTTCCTTATAATTTTGGGAATATATATTTTTTTTGCTATATTACTTGGGCCAGCTTGTTCACAGTCACTGTCACTACCCATATTTTAACACTAGGTATATTAATTTAAAAAAAAATCAAGTGACACCTATGTACGTGTTCTTCTAGAACCGATATAGGATACTGATTTCAAATTTTAAATGTAAAAACAAAAGCAAACCCTTCACTCAAGATGCCCCACTGTTTTAAACTCATAGAAATAAGCAAATAACCAAATAGATATCGCTTTTATTCATTATTGAATGATATGTTGCATTTATTTCATTCATTCATTTGTTCGAATGAAAAGGATTATTTCATTGTTGTAGTATTTTGAAATAATTATTTTCAGGGGAATAAGTATTTTTATTTGAAAAACAATGTTTCTTTAAGATAATTTTTAACCAGAATAGTCCCTTTATTTAGAATAAAGAGCGCTTGAGAAGCGTGCAAATAAATACCTACCGACATACATAATTATTGCCTTTGAATTCAAGCATTATATCGACTACAATACATAGTAGCTTTTATTACTGTCCCTACTCATAAAATTGCTTGCCTGTTTTAATTTTCTATTTATTATAGTCATAGATTAAAGATGAATGCCATTATAGTAGTAATTTATTATATTGTATTTTTATTCTTTATTATACATTTTAAAAAAATACCCCTTTAAATATTTACATTAACACGTATTATTTACATGAATATAAAAAGTTTTAGCACAATTTTATTTTTTTTTCTCATTCGTTTAAAAATCCGTAGATATGATGGCTTCATCGGTAGATCGGTAGAAGTGTAGAAAAATCGGTAGATCTACCGAAAAATCGGTAGACGGAACAACACCGATTAAGCATATTCTTCCTTTTTTTCAGTATTGATGTTATGTGTATAAAAACTGGAATAGTTTGTATACAAATTTATTAACATTATTGTTAGACGTATTTCCAAATAAGAGAACTTACAGACATTTACGGAGTTATTGTAATAAATCCGGAAGAGTGTCTTTTAATTAAAAAATCTAAATTCTAATGGATACAAATTAAATAATATGTTTTTGTTTATAGGTTTAAAGAAAACTAATTATTAATTAAGAAAGTGGATATTTTATATAAGAATGTAAATATTAGGAAAGTGAAACATTTATATTAATTGTATGAAATTCCCAAATTGAAATGCTTATTTAAGCTATTTGAATTTTGAATGCAAAAATGTTTGTTTTTTGTTTGTATAATGTAAAATGACACATTGTTAATAAATTTCCTAATGAGAGAGCCTGGAAATAAGGAAAGTTTTTTGTAGTATATTTTAAACAATACGAAGTACATTTATCCTCAACAGAATTTTGACCATAACCTTCTCAACAATTGAAACACCGACGTTGACTAATGCCATAATATTCTGGGCATAATTGCAATACCTTGTATTATTTTTCAGACAGGACTAAATGATTAATTTGCCATTACATAGAGTCTGCACCAGTAACGCGCCAAGTATCTTCGGCGCCGTCGTGCGAAATACTGATAGGCGCCTTTGCCCTATATGTATTGAGCCAAAATTACCAGCCACTCTCCTACAGTTCAACATTGAAATTTATGACGAACTCTTTAGACTTGTTAGTACACTCTTTGAAGTAACAATAAAATTATTGCTGTCAATGCTAAAATAATTGTAATAATTGTTTTATGTAAATTTGTTGGTTTGTTGTAAACTTTCAAAAAATGTTTTTAATATTTTAAAATTTAACTTATCATAAGTGGCCGTAGGCGCCTTTAAGGCCTTGGCGCCGTTGTGCGTGTGCGCTGCACGACCTTGCCCATATGGACGGCGCGTCACTGGTCTGCACCCCTTTCAACATTCACTGCATTCCATTATTATATACCGGATGTTCTTGAAATAAAAAGAGAACGTATGATATATGGAAAGATGTAATTGTAATTGTATAGAATATAAATCCAAAAAAAAAAGCCACGTATTACTATTTTCGGGGTTTTTAATTTGGCGGTTCGCGTCGTTATTGACTCAGTTTTTTTAAAATTTCATATTCTATATAATTACCATTTATGATACGTTGCCTCTTTATTTCAAGAACAACCTGCTTTACTTACCATTCTTTATAAAACTAAACAAAAACTTTTAATTTTTCTGTCATGATTTACTTAACCTTTATTTATTTCGATATTATCTTTTCTGTGTAATATATTATTTTTGCTTGCATTAATGTTGAATAAGTTCCTTTAAAAAATATTAAAGTTATACTGTAATATATTTATATTTGGTTCTATAAATGTTTTTTTAAGTTTTGTTATGTATAGTTTATATAATGTAACATGACACATTGTTAATATATATATATACGTGACGTACTTTGTTGGACAATAAATATTATCATTATCATAGTGATTATGAAAAATATTTCAGTCAATATATATAAATACCATGGTATTTTTAATCTGGTGTGAAGAACACAAATGCAGGTTCACTATTAATATTTTCTGTGAACTTGTGAACGTGTCCGAATATATCCTATCCCCAGAGACGTAGATACACAGACACTAGATACGTATTTCGCTTTTCTACAAGCTCATCGGATATATTCGGAGTAATTCGGACACGTTCACAGAAAATATTAATAGTGAACCTGCATTTGTGTTCTTCACACCAGATTTTTAATAATATTTTATATTATTAAAAATACCTTTGTATTATACAAAACTGGTGGGGTTTACCTACTCATGTATGTTTCAATTATTCTGATATATAAATACCATATTTATTATTTACCATTAATATTAATTAATGATAAACGCTTAATTTTGCTACAGAATTATACTTTGTTTTACTGAATCAAACCTGTGAGCCTATATTTGTCTATCTTGGAATATCTTATGCGATCAATCAACCCGGTGGTATTCCTGGTATTATAGTATTCATTAAGAATATGAAAACCCGTTAGTTAAAATATGATTGAAATAAGAATAATACAGTTTTCAGTTTCAGAGAATATATTCAAGATAAAAATATAATAAAAACTTCAACATTTCTTTAAAAAATATCCATTTCAATATACTTACCAGGATGTTCTAATATACATATTACCATCAAATATGTTCATCACAGTCCATCATAAAAATATTGAAACAAGACTGACCTGCCTTAAAAAGAAAGATATGTATAATTTTGCTGGATTATTTTGACAACAGAAGATTTAAACTATTAAATATTTACTGAAAAAAATAATATAAAGGAAAACTTTGTTGAAATAGGAAAATTAAGAATATATACTGCTCATTTCAATCAGAAATCTCATCAAATTTTACAAATATGAATTTTAAACGATATCGATATTCCCATTTAGCGAATAATTTCGTCAACCGCTAAAAAAAATTATTAATTATTTATTATACATTATATACATACCGTTGGTTCTCATTTTTCTAGCGACATCTATAAATTTGAATTAAGAAGAATAACTATTAGTTTAAAAATTTATCGTTAGAGGGCGCGGGAATAAGTGAGTTCTAAATTTTTTGAAATACGATTTATATAAACCATTTTGAATTTATACATAAAACGTTAATAATCTTTAATCATTTTATGCGGTAATTGAAAACAGGATTTGCTTAGCATAGATATAATTAGTCAATAACGAAACACTTTAATAAATATAAGGTAAAACATATTTATTGTCAAGTAATACTTCATCAAAAAAATTGGGAACAGTTATAGAGCATTTACTTTATTCAGAAGTACGTAAAGCTGTTGTTAAAAAATAGAACATTTTTACAGTTTAATTCAAATTAAATTATTTAAATGACTTTAAAATTATTTAACACTTCCTAAAATTTAAATTCAATAGAAGAAATAAAATGGCGTGAATTATTAGCATATTTGTAAAAAAGATGAATGGCCTATACAACATATTGTTATTAAAACAATACAAATTTAGGTTCTTAATAGGAACGGCCAAATTTTAATAATTAAATCTTGAAATTATTGATCCGTGTCTCAAGTTGGTTTCAACCACAAACACGCGTCAATAAACGGTGTTTATTCCCGTGCCATCCTGTGCTATCTGATGAAATATAAGCATGATGTTGTTTAAATTAAATAAATAAAATTACAGTTATTCCAAAAATTGTTTTTCATTCATTATTTAAATTATCAAGCAAATATAAAAACTTAAGTAATCAAAAACTCATGTATATCTCCTTATAGTGTTCTTGATTAAACTAAGAAGGCTTTGTTAAATATATTAAATAGTGTATCCTTTTCTAAAGTTATCTCAAAATTTCTTATTTCAACAAAGAGCCTGTGTTAAAATATTTAATTAACAAATATACCCTTGCCGAAAACTATACAACATTTATAGTTCCCGCATTTTATATTAAAGCATCTCAACGACCCTATGTTGGTGTTAAATTTAGAGTATAGAATATATTTATACTTGTGTTTTACTATGTGTAGATATTAATATATACATATTAACCTTCGTGAAGGTAGTCTATTACTTGCACCTCATTAAAGTTAATGCAATCATAATTTGTTGAATCTGTTACCAGAATATTATATTATCAAATATCTTCTAATGTGGTAGTACTGTAAGTGTCCAATTTCCCCTAGAGAAATTTTCTATGATTTCCCCTAAATCGTAAATTTAGATCTGATTAGAATAAGATCGCAGTATGTACCTTGTAAATAAATATTAGAACATCTATATGGCTTGTTTTAATTCCTGAAATTGGAAGTAAGTAATTAAATCTATTTATGAACATTTATATAGAATAATATTTGTTTCTTGAAGTACTGAACTAACATGTAGTTTATTTAGTAGCACTTGCACACTATACTATATCTATGCTTGCACATTCCTTTCATTTCTCCCCTATTATTAACAAGCAAAAATTCCTTACAAGAATACAACTAAATAATATTAAACAGCATTTTAATTAATATTGAAGCATTAATTATTAGAAATGAAGAATGAAATTAGACATCTGTCCATGAACACTTTATTGTTATAATTATGTAGTATTGAAATTGGTAACAAATCATATCATTTGTGTGTGTGAAAATTTATATATATCGTAGGAACCAAAGAACATCTGTATTGATCTTATGAAATTTACATTAACATGTTGATTCAAATAAGTGCAGCAACTTTTTCATATTAACCTTAGATCAACTAACGCACAAAATTCCTTAATAGAAATTTTGAGATGGGGCATTTTTCGTTATGACCTGATATCAATTTGTTCTCTGAAAGTGTAATATTTACAAGGACTGGTATTCTTAGGCAGCCTGTTTTAAATTTGAATCGAGGTAGTACAATTTAATTGTCATGAATAAAGACGGCAGACTATGTGCCCCACACTGTTAAATTTAATAATACACATAAGGTGTATTAGATAAAAATGTAGATTTTACAAAATTAGGGCAACTTTTTACCAATACTGAAGATCCATTGTACAGATACAAAGAGCACTTTAACTATGCAAATATAACATCTCTCAACGTCGAACAATCCTTCTCAGTATATAAACATATTATTATTAAATTTGACAGTGTGGGCACATAGTCTGCCGTCTTTAGTCATGAAAATGAGAACACTCATAGAAAGAAGTTAAATATTATTTTCATACCTATTCGTTTACTTTTCAATATAACTTGCTATTAAACAGTATTTGATTGGAAGTAATTTTAAACTGTATGTGGCTAGATCATTTTACCAGAATTGCTATGAGAATTTATTTACAGCCAATTATCCAATACAGCCACTTTATCCCTAATAAACATTTAGTAAAAATAAAAACTATTCGTAACAATATATACAGTATGTCCACAGATTCATTTTCAACATGGGAATCTCGCTTATTATAAGAGATTGAGATTTGGCTAAATGGGATCAAATACTCCAGAGGTAAAGTTGTATTGATTGTCTTTAATAACTCATTTATTTTTAAAGTATGACAAATTTAATTTGCACTTCCTTAAGGCACTTTTTTAATAGGAATCTGGTGGTGTATTTAGATTTTTGAATACTGCTATAGTAGTTGAGCTACAATAGTTTCAAGTTTCATTTTCCTTATTTATTTTGCAACAATTATTAAATTAAAAACAGGCAGCTCAAAAATACTTAGATATTTAAAACAAAACTAGAAGAAATTATAAAAAAATGTTCAAACCATCATTTTCCAAACATAAATAGGATCTACGAATAGTAGATTTAACATATTTATGTAAAATACGCCTTGGAATAGCTTGACATTCGTGAACCACGCTTCCACGAAGTTCATTTACGTTATTGTAGCTGCGGGCATACACTTTGTCTTTAATGTAACCCCACAAATAGAAGTCGAGCGGCGTCAGATCAGGAGATCTTGGTGACCATGCAACCGGACCGATCCACCTGTTACCAAACCGCTGACTGAGGAAATAGGTTACAATTCTGGAATTATGTGCTGAAACATCGTCTTGATGAAACCAACAATTATGAGCCTCTTGTAAAGGTAATTCGCCCAGAAAATCTTCAATATTATTTTGCAGTAAATGCAAATAAACGTCGGACGTTAGTGTTTCATGAAAAATTATTGGACCAATTAATCGTGACCCTAGTAGTACACCAGACAATAAATCCAAAACGCACTTGATGTCGAACAGGTCTGATTACATGAGGGTTTTCTGTAGACCAAAGTCGTAAATTTTGTCTATTGAATAAACCATTGTTTGTGAATCTAGCTTCATCGGACAATAATATTTGAGAAGAAAAATCATCATTATCATGGCATTACCTAGTGTACCATTCACAAAATTCTCTTCGTCTTTTATTATCCCCTGGTCTGAAAGATTGACATACATTGTATTTATATGGATGATATTTGTGGGAGGCCAAAATCTTATGAGCAGTAGATTTGGGAACGCCGGTCCATTTCCCAAACTGATGTGTTTGGATTTTCAACAACTACTTGTAAAACATTAGTTTTAGTTTCATTACTTATGCGCTGCGTTTTGTATATGGCTTAGTAAATGATCCGTGATATATTAAATTTACCTTTAAATTTCTGTAAGTAGAAAGATGGGGTTGTCCGCGTTCTGGATACTGGTTGATGTACATTTCGGCAGCTCTCGTCGAATTTTTGTGACACAGAATATAACAGGAAAACATCAAATTTTTCACTATTACTAAACGGCTCCATGTCAGAAAAATTATTTAATAGTAATAATCACTAAATTTAATATTTAAATGGTGCTTTATGTTTTATTATCCTAGGTATTTATTTTGCTATTCGATTTGTAAATTTCACAGAACATAAACTAAATGTCAACTATAAACAAACACTAACAATGACAGTTGTATCTTAGATTGTTTTATGTTTCCAAGGTTTCCTATTGTTAAATGCCACAACCGCTCTAACCTGATAATGTAACAATATGTTGTATTTTTTTAAATTTTTGAAGTTAGTTTTGGTATCAGGTATAACAAATTATATATTTTTGAAAAGGAGAGGAAAAATTCTTTTCGATGGTGTCATAGCCAACTATGACCCCCATAAGAAAAATGAAACTTGACCACAGGAGCTCATCTACTATAGCAGTACTCAAAAATCTAAATACACCACCAGATTCCTATTAAAAAAGTGCCTTACGGAAGAGCAAATTAAAATTGTCTTACTTTGAAAATAAATGAGTTATTAAAGAAAATCGAAAAAACAAAAATTCACTTTTTTGCGATAGCGCCCGAAGTACGTTAAATATTCAAAGCTAGTGTATAGGGTTTGGTACAACTTTACCTCTGAAGTATTTGATCCCATTTAACCAAATCTCTATCTCTCAGAATAAGCGAGATCCCCATGTTGAGAATGAATTTGTGGACAGACTGTATACTATTACAAAGTTAATACTAAACTTACAACGTGGAAAAATTTCTTTCATTTTGAATTTATGTTAACTGCTTTTTATTTAAAAACAAATGTTAACTAAAATTAATTTTAAAATTTTTTAGGTTTAAATTGAGATTAAATTGGCACACACACACAAAACAGCTGGTAGGTTCTTCTATGAATTGATTGGGTTTCTGTGTCTCATGTAAAACTGGTAATTACTATTAATCATTACATAAAGACAATTGTTTTAAAGGAATTGAAAATATTACGAAAAATGAGAAAAATCCACTATTTAGAAAAATGTTTTCTAATATCCAATTGCTATCAAACATGTGTGTTATTTATCAATACTTAATATTTCATTACATGTATTGAATTGCATGGATAGGTATGTCGTAAACCGTTCACTAATTTTACAAACGGTAAGATCAAATTTTCTGATATGTTATTATATGGCAATATCTATCAGTACCATGTTATGTATTATATGACTTTGAAAACAGGAAATTTGTGATCTAGATAATTCTCATTTTTACTACGTATAGCACATATTGCCTAATTATATTGTTGAAAAAAAGTAAAAATTATTTAAACTCATAAAAATATAACCTTTGAAATAAAAAAGTAGACATTACAAAATTTTAAACCTAGATTGTTACGTATAATAAAATATAAAAGCCGTCTCAACCACCAAGCTTTAAACTAAAATGTATTGTGATAAACTTGACCTTAAAGTTTGTTTAAATAAAACTAACGGTAATTTAAACCACACTATATTAATAATAAAACACACTAAATAACTAATAATAAAAGTACAAAATAATACAAATCTGTATAAAAACAAATTTGTATCTGTATATACATGGACACAGCACGTATTTACCAGCGTTTGCTTCAACCACCAGACGCATGCGTTTCTGTCTAACGACTTTTGTCAATGACGGATTTACGAAGACAAACGACTGTAGGTACACTTCGCGGTCATATAGCAAATTTTGTCCTATCAGATGACAACAGATAACCTCATGACATCTGACGGACAAAACCGACCACGCCGGTGCAAAGTGTTTCTTCTCGAATAGCAAAGCTATTACAGGAATAGCTTAGCTATTCGAGAAGAAACACTTTGCACCGGCGTGGTTTATTTTGTCCGTCAGATGTCATGAGGTTATCTGGTGTCATCTGATAGGACAAAATTTGCTACATTCCACGTTCCAAGAGCATATGCTTCAACCCATTTGGTAAAGTAATCCATGACCACTATTATGTATTTATTTCCTTTGCTGCTCTCTGGAAAAGGGCCGGCGGCATCTATGGCGATCCTTTCAAATGGGCTTCCTACATTGTATTGGCGCATGGGTGCACGTTGACGCCTCCGGGGACCATTGCTTCCGGCGCAATTAGCACACTTTCGGCACCATTCTTTCACATCTCGTGAACAATTCACCCAGTAAAATCTCTGGCGCACCTTCTCCAGTGTTTTATGGACTCCAAAATGTCCCCCAGAAGCTCCATTATGGAGTTCTCGCAATACCTCTGGTATTCTTCTCTTGGGAACCACCATTTGCATCTTCCGCTCGCTTCCGTCGTGATTTTCGACCTCACGTCTCAGGAGATCGTCTTCTATGGTTATGGAATCCCATTGTGCCCAGTATGACTTCAATTCTCGTGAATGGGGAGCAATTTCTTGCCAGGTCGGTCTTTGCCAATTTCTTTTCCAAGCCCTGAGGACTGCAAGATCCGGATCAGCTTCTTGATCTGCGCGCAAATTGTCAGGTTGCCATTGGTCATCAACAACGGTGGTTCGAAGAGCGTTGGCCGATTTGTCTTCGATTCTGTTGCAATATCGACAGTCTTCTGGAAAGGGCATCTGCATTTTGATGTTTGAGGCCTGCTCTGTGTTCAATGACAAAGTCATACTCCTGTAGCCTCTCAATCCATCTAGCTACTTGACCCTCTGGATTTTTAAATTGCAAGAGCCACTTTAAGGCGGCATGATCAGTGCGGATCAGGAACTTCTGCCCATACAGGTACTTGTAAAAGTGCTCAATGGTCTTAACTACTGCCAATAGTTCTCTCCTGGTTACGCAGTAGTTCCTCTCCGGTTTGGACAGGGTCTTGCTGAAGTATCCAATGACCTTTTCTTGTCCATCTTGGATTTGAGAGAGCACGCCACCAATCCCGACGTTACTGGCATCCGTATCCAAAACAAACCTCCCAGATGGCAGTGGATAGTTTAAAACAGGTGCACTGATCAACGTACCTTTTAACAACTCAAAGGCCGCTTGGCATTCGTTGTTCCAAATGAATGCTCGATTTTCTGTTAGGCGAGTAAGTGGTTTTGCAATGTTGGAGAATCCCGGAACGTAGCGTCGATAATATGTGCATAATCCCAAAAAGATTCTTAGCTGATGTTTGTCTTTGGGTACCGGCCATTTTTCCACAGCTTTTACTTTTTCGGGATCCACAGCAACTCCTTTTCTGGAAACCACATGTCCAAGGTAATTTACCTCCTTGCGGAAAAGGTGACACTTCTATGGACTTAATCTCAGGTTGGCATCTCGCAACCTCTGGAATACTACTTCCAAATTTTTCATGTGATCTTCAAAGGTCTTCCCTATCGAGATATACCAGGCAGGTGTTCCAAGACAGTCCCCTCAGTACAGTGTCCACGAGTAGCTCAAAAGTAGCTGGGGCGTTACACAGTCCAAATGGCATGACTGTAAATTGCCAGAGACCTGTACCTAAACTGAAGGCAGTCTTCTCTTTGTCATTGGGATCCATTCCCACTTGCCAATAACCGCTCTTTAAGTCGAGAGTGGAGAACCATTTTGCTCCTGCCAAGGTGTCTAACGTATCGTCTATTCTTGGGAGAGGATAGCTGTCCTTTTTGGTCACACTATTCAAACGACGATAGTCCACACAGAATCTGGTAGATCCATCCTTCTTCCTGACAAGGACCACTGGTGAAGCCCATGGACTATTCGATGGTTCAATTACTCCTTGGCCCTCCATATCTTGTATAATTTGCTTGGCTTCCTCACGTTTTGCCAGAGGTAACCTTCTTGGTCCTTGTCGAATTGGACTTGCATCGCTAGTATTTATTTTGTGCATTACAATATTGGTTCTTCCTTTCGTACCAGTTTCAGTTTCAAAGACGTCTTCATAATGTTTGATTAAATCCTTAACTTGGCTTTGTTCCTTCTTGCTCAATCCTTGACAGGCGGAGTCGATTATCTTGGACAATTTCTCAGGAACCTGCACGAATCCATTCTTCTTCGCCTCTATGCGATGAACGACGGTCGGCACTGGCGAACACCACCCCAAAATAGTACCCTTCTTCAATGAAACAGGGTAATGGTTCACATTCATTACCCTTATCGGTACAGTCTTCTGAGTCTTAACCAGCATTTTGGCAACTACTATTCCTCGGCCCACCTCGTCATCATCAGTCTTTGGTTCCAACATTGTAACATTTCCGTCCAAATAATCACCTTCCATACACGCCGTCAAAAATGTCTCACTTCTTGCATCCAGAACAACATTCTCTGCAGTAATCACTTGTACATTTCCACAATCTTTCCCATGAAGAAACAATTCCTCATTATTTATTTGTAAAGTGCCTTCTTTCATGTTTAACTGGAAGCCGTAGGTGTTCATGATGTCTAATCCCAAGATTATTTGTTCTTCTATGTCGGCTACGAGAACACGATGTCGGATTGATGTTGGTCCTATGATAAAGTTGACATCTACTTCACCTGCCACAGAAGCTGCTTCTCCTGTTGCTGTCCTAAGTCTCCATTTGCTAGAAAATAACTTTTTATTTTTGGGAATTAAATCGGGTCGCACGATGGTTTTCGTCGATCCAGTATCTAGCAAGCAAGCATAGGTCTTTCTTTCCATAACGGCGTCCACATACAGGCCGTTGGTTTGATGTTGCAAGGATGCGACTTGGCCAGGCGTCCTTGGGGCTTCCTGATGCTGGATCGATGATTGCCCCCGCTCATCGACCCGCTTTAGTTTTCCTGCTGCTCAGACGATGCTTTCTTGGCCACCTTACCACATTTACTCCGAACGTGACCAATCTCTCCACAATTCCAGCATCACAGTACTCTTTTATTTGATTTGATCTGGTTTAGGACTCTACTAACCACCTGCTCCATGAACTCCTCATTTTCCTGCTTGTCAACAGTGCAGACACGAGCATGGTTCCGAGAGGCTTGTTTTGCAGTCTCAAACTCAAGCGCGTGCGCCAAAGCATCGATCAAGGTATTCGGTCTTGCCAACCTTAATGCTTGCTGCGTATCAATATCCCGGAGACCATCTATGAACGTCTGGACAGCTAGGTGTTCCATGAAATTATCTGGCGCCATCGGATATGCAAGTCGAACTAGACGAGCAATATCTGCCTCAAATTCCTGAAGATTCTCGCCTTTCTTCTGTGATCGATTCTTCAGTTGGGTATGGTATACTTGCTCCAAATGCGCATGGCCATATCTCATATCCAAGCGTTTAATGAGTTGAGAATAATCTTTACGTTCCTCAGGAGGCAATGTCTGTAAAATATCACTAGCATCACCCCTTAATGCTATGACTAAAGCAGTCGCCTTCTCGGCAGAAGACCATGCGTTTGCTTCTGCGGCCGCTTCGAATTGCGTCAGGTAAGTTGCCCATGACGTCTTTCCATCAAAGGTTGGTGGCTTGATTCTGGTCTTTGAAATAGCCACAAGTTCTTCTTTTATTTCGATGGGCCGCGGTATGACTTCTTTGTTGACCTGCCTGGGATCAGAATGACTCGTGGTAGCGGGTAATTTCATCTCAATCATTATTGCCTCTAAAAGTCTAGAATGTTCTCCAATTTTCTCTTCTACAGCTATGAAAACCTCTTCTTCTAACGCTTCTGATTTTTCCGCTAATCGCTGTTCTAGAACTTTCTCCACTTGTTCCAGACTTTTTTCGAAGTTTCTAGAATTTTCTAGTAATTTCTTTTCCAAATTTTTCTCGAGAATTCTAGCGGTTTCTAGGTTTCTTTCTTCCATCTGTGCTTGTGAATCTATTAGACGCTGTTCCAAAGTTTGCGAATTGTCTATTAATCGTTGTTCCAAACTTTTCACACTGTCCAGATTCTTCTGCTCCATTTGTTGCATTTGAGTTTGTGCATTCTCTATTAATCGTTGTTCCATATTTTTCGCACTATCCAGATTCTTCTGTTCCATTTGTTCTAGAGTTTTTGCTAAATTTCCAGAAGTTTCCAGGTTCTTGTGCTCCATTTGTTGCATTTGAGTTTGTGAATCTATTAGACGCTGTTCCATATTTTTCGCACTATCCAGATTCTTCTGTTCCATTTGTTCTAGAGTTTTCGCTAAATTTCCAGAAGTTTCCAGGCTTTTCTGCTCCATTTGTTCCATTTTTATCAACAGCGAATTCACGTCAGCATCTCCGCCTTGAAAGACATAATTCTCTGGATCCTCGCCTTCTTGGATCAACACATTGCGAAGCCGTTGCTGGAGGATCGACTTTTTGCCAGTTGTATCCTCATCCCTCTCTTCTAATTCTCGTTTTAACTCGGACACTTTTAATTCCGTGAGTTTCATTCTGTTGGCCATCACGATATTTAAAATAACGTCTTTCCGCACTGTATATTTATTTAATTGAATACTTAATTAACACTTAATTGTCTACTTAGTTTATTATTTATTAATTAGTCCACACCTGAATACCACTGTAAAGTTTGTCTTTTCGGGTTCTTAAATAAAACTAACAATAACTTTAGACACACACACACTATATTAATATTAAAACGTATAACAATATAAAACTAACTATTAACAACAATAAGTACATTTATGTATTTTATATTTATGTAACTATATTTATGTTTACTTCGCGAGATTCGGGTATCGAATGCCCCATCCCTTCTTCGCCGGCTTTTTATATTATGGCTTATATGTTCTCGAGCGTTCACGTAGGCCTCGAGAAAACATCCAGAGGGATGACGCGCCTCGCGTCATCGGATGAGTCATTACAATATGTTTTAATGATGATAGTATAGTTTTATTAATGGTAGCCATTATATTTACAAAAAATATTCAGTGTTTTTGGCTCTACAGTTTATACCAATAGAATTTTAACAAAGAGAATATATACATATATTTATATAGGTATAGCAAGCGCCAAATAAGATGGCGTGAGGAGGGGGTGCGCAGAAGCCGTTTTTATAAACGTCCACATTATATATTTTACTCTAATAAATTACTAATTTATTAAATGATAGATGTATAGATTACGCCATCTATGGTATCTTGCAAATTGATGTAAAACTAAATACAAATCTCCCCAATACTTCTAATCCTGCGCGAACTTACCCCTCCGCTCGCCAACTTATCTGGCGCTTGCTATACATTCAATATGCAGGTGTCCTTGAACTAAAGAGTATGATCAATGGAAAGATGTAAGTGTACAGAACATAAATCTAAAATATTGTAAGTCAATTACGTCGAAATTAAAAACATAAACATCAGGAGTTGATTAGTGGAAACTTGAAATTTTTGTAGCGTATCGAGCACTACCTTCGTAATTACTTCGCTAGTGCACTTTTCCAATCTTTTGCTGGCTAATAAAATGGGAAATGTTGATTTGACAGGATCTAGTACACGCACTATAATATTCACAATAGAATGTTTTTTTCGATCTGTCGTTTCGTCGACACATACCCATAACTGTTTATCATTTACTACTGCTTTCATTCTGTTTTAAATGTCCTCACGCACAATTGGTAAATAGGTGAGTAACGTTCTCCGTGACGGTAGCTTTTTGTTGGAATTGTATTTATTCCAAACGTCGTGAAAGGCTTTTTTATCTAGCAGGTGAACTGGCACATCGCAGACGAGTAGCATTGTCAATAAATCGAAAATGAATTGCGTTTTAGACAGCACATTATTTTTTTTGTCTTTGTGGTGTACACTTTCAACATGTCTTTTACAGTCGTATTTGTCCCAGCAAAGTAACTGTTTATCGCATAATTTACAAACCACTTTTGCTCCATTATAATACAAATCGGGAAAGTCTCGGATAAATTTCTTCACGTCGTTATACAATGGGCGCTTTCTTGGCTTGGGCACGTCCGTCATACTTATTAAATAGAGCTCAAGACAACACACGATCACGTTGCCAGTTCACGACTAACTAAAGTGTTTCGCTGCATCGTGTTTATACGCTGGTGGGGATGCACTACATTCGGTCCTGCCGTACCGCAAACATCCTCAGCTCTACTGATTACTTTGCAGGATATCCTAGTTCTGTATCGGATATCAGAATATTCCGAAATTCAGATATATATGAAAAGATTATAAATGATGTACATACTTTGATGAAGATGAATTTATAATAGGTGATAAGGCCTATCCGATCTTTAACTGGTGCATTACTCCATATATAGATAGAGGTCATCTAACACAACGACAATTGCGGTACAATACACTGCATGCAATGACTAGACAAGTTATTGAGAGATCATTTGCATTATTATTTGGTCGATTCCGAAGGTTGCGATATCTCGATATGAATAGGACTGACTTAGTACCTTCCACAATAATTGTAGCATGTACATCACACAATTTGTGCTTAATGGAGAATGATGAATTAATTGCTGAATATGTCAATGAAGGAGATGAAAATGTCGCAAGACGAGAGGGTGAACTTCAAGATCGTCATATTCGCAGAGATAATTTAGCTGCTACTTTATAAATTATAATAAATATTATGTACTTGATTATTTGTAATATATCAGAATAATTGAAACATACATGAGTAGGTAAACTCCACCAGTTTTGTATAATACAAAGGTATTTTTATTAATATAAAATATTATTAAAAATCTGATGTGAAGAACACAAATACAGGTTCACTATTAATATTTTTGTGAACGTGTCCAAACATATCCCTCCCCAGAGACGTAGATACGTATTTCGCCTTTCTACAGGCTCATCGGTACGCCCCTGCTGGAGAAAGGATATCTTCAGACACATTCACAAAAAAGAACCACATCGCCACATCACAGAAATTATCCAGACCGGGCGTAGAAGTAAATTCAGCGCTGCCTGTTGTCAGACAGCCGAAGTACCTCGCCCCGTCCACATAACCAATGTGAAGTAACGACGCCCTTCCAAAGGTGGCACAGCCATCTCTCTAGAAACTGCATTTTGTTTGTGTCTTCACTCATACTACGGACTAACCGCATGTGTAATGTATCATAATAATTGAAACATACATGAGTAGGTAAACCCCACCAGTTTTGTATAATACAAAGGTATTTTTAATAATATAAAATATTATTCAAAATCTGGTGTGAAGAACACAAATACAGGTTCACTATTAATATTTTTGTGAACGTGTCCGAACCGATGAGCCTGTAGAAAGGCGAAATACGTATCTACGTCTCTGGGGAGGGATATGTTCGGACACGTTCACAAAAATATTAATAGTGAACCTGTATTTGTGTTCTTCACACCAGATTTTTAATAATATTTTATATTATTAAAAATACCTGTGTATTATTTGTAATACTCTAGGTTCATTTGTTATGGGATTTTAAATTTATTTAAAAATACGTAAACTAATGTATGATTTTGTTTAATTTTTATTCCTGTCACCAAATTAAAAAAGAACAATATAAATTTTTCATTGCCAACATACAATATATAAGCATAGATTTATTAGCCTTTTAACAATTTAGACATGTATTTACATTTATATAAATAACTTTTATTGAGACCTATCGAGTTTAACACTTATTTTCTCTCTGTGCCGACGGTTTCTTCCTTCTTCCCTCTTTTTTTGAATTTCTCTCCATACTTCAATGTTTTCCATGTTTGTTTTTCTCAAGAAAAATAGATTTTGGAGTTTCTGGCATCAATTTCGACTCGATATTAGGTACATCTAAATCGGTAGTTTCGGTTGTTGTACACACATTTTCAAATTTCCACCGACTCTGTTTCAATGGGGTGGGATCCCTTGCAAATTGGAAATTCCTTTGGAAGATCATGCAATTGCTATGGGCGTTATATTTGGCTCTTATGCATCCATCTCATCGAAAAAGTCAAACTTTGCACCAGTACAACGATTGCCCATATTGTCCTTTTTCTGGGTATATTTCGACTTCAAATATTTGAATTTATTCCTACATTGTTCTGGTGTATGTGTTTTTATTTTCTCGCTGATTTTGTGACACACTTTTTCATTTCGTACTGTTGTACTTTTCAATAGATTTTCGAATATTTTATACTCTCCAATGAGTTTTGAGTATATCTTTTCGGCTCTATGTTATGCAAGTTATCTCATCATGAATAGTTTTATCAGTAACATTTCCGGCACCAGTTACATTTACATCTTCTATTGGATTTACTTGTAAATTGAACACTTCCTTTACAATTTCTGCATTTACATATATTAAGTTGCCATCTACTCTACAAAAAAAAATGAGATTGTACATTAAATAACAAGCGTTCTAATAAGCTTTGCCTCTAGTAGGCCATTCCTTTAAAAACGTATGATTATTAATAATTTAAATTTGCATTAGTTGTCAATTAGACAGATGCATAGTTGACAAATATTGCTTTGTAATTTAAAATTGATTTAACATGGTTTTTACTATACAACACAAATCATTCATGCTAGAATCTTATTTTCGAAACGGACGTAAGATTGACGGACAATGGCAGTGACACATTCCGTTATGGTTTTCAGAGAAACAGGGAGTGTTAAACAGAAAGAAGGCGCAGGTCGGGCGAAAAAGCGTACAGAAGAGCTAGTTAATAATGTAAGAGAAATTATAAATAATGCACCAAGAACTTCCGTACGAGCATTATCACAACAAGTGGGTGTGTCAATTAGCACATGTCATACAATTTTTAAAAAGGACTTACATTTATTTCCATATCACATGACCTGTTATCAAGAAATCAAGGAAATCGACTATCCCAGAAGAATAACGTTTAGTCAGTGGTTCTTAAATAATTTTGATAATGACCTTCTTGAAAAACCTTTTTTTCTGACGAGTCATGGTTTTATCTGAATGGATATGTGAACTCACAAAATATGAGGATGTGGACTAATGAGAAACCACATAATTTTTTTGTTGAAACCGCACTTCATCCGCAGAAAATTGGTGTATGGTGTGCGATTAGTCGAAGGAGAATTATTGGCCCTATTTTTTTTAACGGAACCTTAACAGGAGAAAGGTATCGACAAGAAATTATTATGCCATTTATCGAACAGCTTGACGACGAAGAAATAACACAGGGTTACTTTCAACAAGACGGAGCTAGAGCACACACAGCAGGTGAAACAATTAATATTCTGCAGCAATTTTTTCAAAATCGGTTGATAAGTTTAAACACTGAACATGAATTTCCACCAAGATCTTGTGACATTACCCCATGTGATTTCTTTTTATGGCCATTCTTAAAGAACTCAATTTATCAAGTACAGATACTTGATCTTGCAGGCCTTCAAATCAGAATTGCTGAAAGAATTAATGGAATTGACAATGCGATACTACAAAACACTTTTTCCTCCATTAGAAGAAGATGTGAGAAATGTTTCGACACTTTGAACAATTTTTATAAAATTTTGCTTGTTTGTTGGAAATAAACATATTTCATTCACTTAAAAATGTTCGTTTTATTATTTTGACATTTGTCATTTCAATCAAATATCTCATCTCATAACCAACAAAATTCCTATTAAAATTAGTAACAAGCTAAGACATACTCATAATTTCCAAGGGCTACTTTGAGGTAAAATTTATTTGAATTCTTTGTATATATGTTATATACCCCCTAAAATACCTGATACACGTTATGTAACACATCATTGTCCACAGTAACTATCTTCTCTGCAGCTCTTACTAATATATAATTATCTGGAGTAATTTCATCCATACTTTCCAAATTATTTTTTAAAATTCTATCTCTAACAAATATAACCTACAATGAATAACCCAAGGAGCATGTGACATATGTCTGAAGTAACCCCTACTTTGCGCATGCGGGATGTTTTACGCCGCCTTATTTACTAGAATAAAAGTTGTTTGTCGGGTGAATGTTGGATATACTTTATGAACGTCTCAAACATTTCAACTGGTTAAACATCCGGCGAATGTGAACGTTTTGGCCGCTTTAATTATTACCCGGCGAACGTCTGACGTAGATTCTGAACGCACCCCTCTGGTATGGTTCATGTTACTTGTTTTGCACATTCGTTACATCGCGTGTGTGAATTCATGCGAGAAGAGTTCGCAGATGTAGATACATTTATTAGAAATACGAAAAGAATTTTTTTAAAAGATCCCAATAAAATACACAAAATATATTTATTAGCAATACGAAAATAATTTTCTTAAAATTTCCCAGCAAAATACAATTTTACAAAGAACATTGTCCTGGATAAAGTTTGCTTCCTCAACCTATTATTATTTTATTAAAAAGTTGTTAACGAGTCTAGACGATACGGCGAAAAGTGTATCAATTAGTAAAACGCTAGTACAAAAACCCTTTTTGCTTAAACAAGTAGCATTTATTAATAAATATTTTGCTTTTATTCCTCATGAAATAAAGATACTAGAAAGTCGACAACTACCTTTACGACATCATTAAAAATGTATAATAACGCCATTCAAAAGTTAAATAAAGCACCTGATGAATTCGGTTTAAAAGTAAAAAACTATATTGACACGGTGTTGAACCGGAATCCTGGTTATAACAGAGTTAATCAAATATCAAGTTTGATGAATGATAACAATGATGCTAATGCTATTTTAAGTAACAACAGTTATACTATTTAAAGATATTCTAAAGGCGAAAATACAAAGTTTTACACATGAACATTTAGAAAAATATGTCATCATATATTATAACAATCGTCAATAATATTAATAATATTAATTACTATTATTATTATTATGATAATAAAATCCTTTAGAAAATAATAATAGGTATCCTCATGTTACTACGGTCCTGTCTCTAAATGCCAACACATTTTCGAAGCTCAAATTATGTGAGACACACTTACATATGAAAATATGTTACAGCATTTATATATATATATATATATATATATATATATATATATATATATATATATATATATCTCTACATACATAAAAATTACGTGTATGTTCGTGATCGCTAAACTCAAAAACCACTGGACCGATTTTGACCAAATTTTATATGCATGCTCTGTGGGCCGTGAGTAGTGTTTCTGTGTAGTTTGAAGTTCGTCCGACAGATGGCGCAATATTTAGTTTTTTTGTGTTTTTGCACCGTAACTCAAAAACTGCTGGACCGATTTTGACCAAATTTTATATGCATGCTTTATGGGCCGTGAGTAGTGTTTCTGTGTAGTTTGAAGTTCGTCCGACAGATGGCGCAATAGTTAAGTATCCCGACACCGACTCATACATAACCTCTTTTCGTGAAAAGTGCGTGGGAGTCAAACGAAAAAAAATTACTTATTAAATTGAAGTTTAATTTATTTAAATTAAATATTATATACATTTTAATAAATTAACCCAAGGTGTTAGTGAAAGTAAATTAATTGCATTATTGAAAGCTATTGGAGAAAGTAAACAAGCAACAGGTAAGACAACAAAGGGCAGCCTCCCTACCCCAACAATAACAAACAAAAAATAAATAAATCATATAAAACGTAAATTGCAGTACAAAATGCCACGCCCACGTGCAAATATTGGTCGCCGTGCACGGCACACGAATCATATGAGTGTGCTGCGCCCACAGCAGACACATGAGGAGCGCGCAGAAGACAACGAACAAGCCAGGAATCGATTGTCACTTTTACGCCAAATTTCTTCACAAGAAAATAGCGAAATACGGAACGAACAACAACGTGCTGCGAGAAGAGCCTCCAGAGCAGCAATACACAATACCAATCGCATTTCTTTTATGCGTCTTGTATTTAATTACGATCCGACAATTGATTATAATGTACATCCCAATATTAATATCGGTAGCATGGATCAATTATGTGTCCATTGCAAAGCATTTAAATATAAAAAGGAAACACCTGGCTTATGTTATGCGCAAATGGCAAAGTAAAGCTGCCACAACTAAGCCAACCACCGGAACCATTACTTTCATTGGTGTCTGGAACAACACCACAATCAAAACATTTCCTAACCCATATACGAGGTTATAATAATTGCTTTCAAATTAAAATTACCATTGAATATGCAACTGACCGAAACACCAACATGTAATGTTTCAAAAACATCTGGGATGGCAAAGGTACTTCAGCAATGCAAGATTATTATATGGGATGAATGCACAATGGCGCATAAAAAATCTCTAGAGGCATTGGATCGAACATTGCAAGATTTACGTGGCAATCAACAACCATTTGGGGGTGCTCTTATATTATTGGCAGGCGATTTTAGACAAACCTTACCAATCATATCACGATCAACACCAGCAGATGAAATAAATGCGTGTTTAAAAGCATCTCATTTGTGGCGATATGTTAAAAAACTTTCACTAAGGGTAAATATGCGCATACAATTACAAAATCATGCATCAGCCCGTTTATTTGCACGTCAATTATTGGATATTGGAAATGGAAAAATTGCTATGGACAATGCAACAGGACTCATCACATTGCCTGCAGATTGTTGTGTTTTAAATGAATCAAAAGAAGGCTTAATTTCAAGTGTATTTCCCAATATTGAGCGCAATTTTACCAATCACCAATGGCTAAGTGATCGCGCTATATTGGCAGCCAAAAACAAAGATGTTTGCGATATTAATGTTTATATTCAAAATAAAATAAGCGGAGAAATAAAAACATATAAATCCATTGATTGTGTTAATGATCCTGATGAAATTGTTAATTACCCAATTGAATTCTTAAATTCGCTTGACTTGCCAGGAACTCCACCTCACATGCTGCAGTTAAAAGTTGGTGTACCAATAATTCTATTACGCAATTTAAATCCACCACGGCTTTGTAATGGAACAAGATTAGCTATAAAAAAATTATTAAATAACATTATAGAAGCAACTATATTAACTGGTAAGTACAAAGGTGAAGTCGTATTGATTCTACGTATACCAATAATGCCTGCAGATATGCCGTTTTCATTTAAACGCATACAATTTCCAGTACGTCTGGCATTTGCTATGACCACAAATAAATCCCAAGGTCAATCGCTGCAAGTATGTGGATTGAATCTTGAAACACCATGCTTCTCACATGGACAACTATACGTTGGATGCTCACGTGTTGGTAACCCATCATCATTATTCGTATTCGCTAATGAAGGCAAAACCAAAAACGTAGTTTATCAAAAAGCATTGCAGTAAATATATAGTTATAATTTAAATAAAATATGTAAAACATAATTTATAATTATAAAATTTTAAATTTTTACATTTTAAAATACATAAAATATTTAAAAAAACCATAAACTGTGTGTGTTATTACAATTTTGATTTTTGGATTTTTGAATAAAACATTTTTTTCTATTATAAATAACTAAAAACACTGATTTTGATTTTCTTCGAGAGGCAGTTCAAAATAAAAGAAAAATTTGGGGCCAGCAACGCGGACCGGGCCCAGCTATAAAAAATAAATAATTCCATTATTTCTGCTTCGGTAAACGGTATTTGAACAATAATTGCTATGTCGATTTAGTGCACCTTTCATTCTTCTTCGAAATATCAATCCGCCATGACTTTGCAACGAAACCAGACTTGCAGTGAAAATAAAATTTTAAGGCAAAACAACGTTTGCCCGGGTCAGCTAGTATATATATATATATCTCTTTGCCCTATCTGGCGAAGCAGTACGCTATTGTGAATAAATCCGTTTGTGCAGGCTTATTGATAGAGCCCCGTGAACGACTCAATAAACGTACCTAATATATATATATATATATATATACAGGGTGTCATTTTGAAAACGTACCACCCTCTATATTTCGGCCCCTATAGAAATTCCAAAAATATGCAAAAACACGTCAAACTTATTTTTAAGGGGGACATTTTGTAGGCTGGTTTTCAATTAAATTACATCAACCCTCTAGCGGGGGTGGACATAACCTCTAAAAATTTAAATGGAAATGGGGGTTGAGTGATACCTCATTTTAAAGGTCGTTTAACCCGCTTTTCAAAAATGCTAAATTCTTGCCTTTTCTTTTTAGCAGTTCGCGAGATATTTGGTGAAAACTGTAAAGAGGTTTAGGTATCAAAAACACTTTGTGATATTGCTTTAATGAATTAAAATAAATGAAATTGAGGTATTACATAACGGTAAATTTTTAAACTATTTTTACTTCTAATATCCAACGAAATAATAAAGACGCATACTATTCAGTTAAACATTATTATTGGAAAGAATGTGATTTACCTAAACTAGTACTTGTGATAGTCGTACAGGTAGTTTAACGTAGAAAAAAAAGAGCCCTGGTTTAAGCATTCTTGACATTCTTGTCAAATTTTTCTTTATTTGTCACTCCATTTATTTTAGCCAAAATTACTTTATTGTAAAATTAGTTTTGCGAGGTAAAAGTTGCGATTTTATTACATTATTTTTAAAAATGGTGTTTACACTTCAACAAAGAATTGAAATTATTCTTATTTATGGGGAATGTGGAAGATGCGCAAGAAGAACGTCAAGAATGTTTAATGAAAGGTATCCGAATAGTAATTTAAATCATAAGTATGTTCTACAATTAGTCGCTAAGTTTAGTGAAACTGGTTCCGTTGCTAACAAAAAAAAGAAATATTAGCCGTGTCTTGGATGAAGCAGCACAAATAGAAGTATTAGGCACCTTTACTGCAAAACCCTCCACATCACTTCGCATTGTGGCACGCCAAGTAGGAATGTCTCACGAAACAGTAAGGAAAGCACTAAAGTTAAATAAGTTTCATCCCTATAAAATGCAAATTCTACAACAGCTTTTTGACAACGATTTCGACAGAAGGATTGAATTTTGTGAAACAATGACGGATTTTATAAATGAAAACCAAAATATCTTGCACAATATTTGCTTTGCTGATGAGTGTACTTTTTTTCTTAATGGGCATGTTAACAAGCAAAATTGTCGCTACTGGAACGATGAAAATCCGCGACTTTTTAGGGAAGGTCACACACAGTATCCAGAAAAAGTGAACGTTTGGGCTGGTATCCTTGGGAATACTATTATTGGACCTTCATTCATTGAAGGAAATCTAACTGGTGAGCTCTACTTAAATTTGCTTGAAGAAATAATAGACTCCTTAATAACAACTAGTTTGGAAAATCAAATTGACGCGGCTGGTAACATGGTTTTGCAAGAAGATCTTCTACACTTCCAACAAGATGGAGCTCCACCACACTACTATCTTCCAGTTAGACAGTGGCTAAATGATAGATTTCCTGGCAGATGGATTGGTCGAAGAGGAGCAATAGAATGGCCACCACGATCACCCAACTTATCGCCTCTAGATTTCTTCCTATGGGGGCATCTAAAATCGATTGTTTATAAAACACCGCCTCGAGATTTGCAAGATTTAAAGAGAAGAATAACAGCTACATGTAGAGAACTTCAGGCAGAAGTGTTTCGAAATGTTAGAGAGGAGTTTGAGAGTAGACTTTATCACTATTTAGAAAATAATGGACAACATTTCGAAAATTTTATAAAATAAGTTACTTTTTATTAGTTTTTTAATGTTTTATTGCAAAACACTTGATACTTGTATGTTCATAGTTTGACTTGATTTCTTCAAAAGTATTAAAAATAAAGGACAAGAATTTAGCATTTTTGAAAAGCGGGTTAAACGACCTTTAAAATGAGGTATCACTCAACCCCCATTTCCATTTAAATTTTTAGAGGTTATGTCCACCCCCGCTAGAGGGTTGATGTAATTTAATTGAAAACCAGCCTACACAATGTCCCCCTTAAAAATAAGTTTGACGTGTTTTTGCATATTTTTGGAATTTCTATAGGGGCCGAAATATAGAGGGTGGTACGTTTTCAAAATGACACCCTGTATATATATATATATATATATATAATATCTTCGTGACCTTGGTATGATAAGGTAAACTTAATAAGTCGGCGATTAAAGGTCTGGTTTATTACTTCAAAGTTTAAAATATTTAAATATTTAAAATAACTACATGTTTCGGCAATGATGCCTTTGTTAAGAGAATACAAAATATAAATCATTTATATTTTGTATTCTCTTGACCTATATATATATATATATATATATATATATATATATATATATATATATATATATATATGAGCCGTTGAAAGCGAAAGTGGTGTAAGTCAAAAAAATAAAAATTATAAGTTTTCTTCACAAATGGGTACTATGTAGTACATAGTACCCATTTGTGAAGAAAACTTATAATTAACTATGTAGTACATAGTACTAACTATGTATTAACTATGTATTAACTATGTAGTATTAACTATGTAGTACATAGTACCCATTTGTGAAGAAAACTTATAATTTTTATTTTTTTGACTTACACCACTTTCGCTTTCAACGGCTCATATATATATTGTTATACTGCTAAATTGCCCCACTAAGTTGGGATGCAAAATGTTCTATGTCAAAGGACGTTAATATTTAAAAATGTTTATTATAGTTATAAAGGCCCCAAAACGTTGGGCTCTAAATGTTATATTACTGAATTTCACGTTGGGCTGGCAAATGTTATATTTCAATGAATATTAAAATATACGTGAATGTTAATATACAAATGTTAATGTATAAATAAATGTAAAGTGAATGTCATAAAAGTTATATAAAATTCAAATCGGGCTCGTTCAATACTTATCTGTTTTTTGTTATTATCGTCGGCTAGCTTCTTTTATTTCTTCAGGGTTAAGGTAGGTTCACCTCTCTCCACTTTGACTTTATTTACGTAGTTTATTTAGTTGGGAACGGAACAATATCTCAAGTGTATTACAAAAAAAACCAAAGTAAAATATTGACAATTAACTTTATTAAGGATAAAATATCTAGCAAAGTTTGAGAATTTATATTGACAATTTCGTGACACACATATAACAATAAGGGAGACACACTCAACGGTTGGTATTCTTATAGTATAACAATATGGTGTAAGACAAGGGCAATTAGGTGTTGTTCTATTAAAATAGTTTATAAAAGTGACATAGAATCAAGTTTTAAAATTACAAACAGTGGATACTAATATTTAAATAAGTTGAATAAAAATTACAGTGATATAATATCGGTGAAAGCAATGTAAATAGTTAGTTATGGAATAAACAAAGAAAGTTCTAGAAATGTACATGAGCAAGTAAAAATGGCGCGTAAAATATTGTTAAAGTTAGCAAAAACCTGAATCTTTGGATATAACCTCCGTTGCTTCCTGCGCCTGTGTTCTGCTGGTTTTCACAACGGGAAACTGGAGAATATTTCTGCTACGGTCCCTCGGGATGACTTGAACTTTTTAGAAATCTCCAAGTCCGACGGCGGCTTGATCGGATGACCGGTCTCGAGCGTTCAAAGATGTTGGTCGTTGCACGGTGAAATTTATGGCGGGTAGTTTACGTATTGAAAACTTTAAAAATTCGTAATTCTTGAACTATTTGGTCGGCAGATGTTAAACTTGGTCTACAGGTAGATCGTAGGTATGTGTAACGTTTTGTAGACTTAAAAATCTCCAGCACTTAATAATTTCGCCAATTTATTTTAATTACTTCGGAGCACGAAAAAACGTGACCTCTCACTGTAACGACTAATTACCGACGCTTACTTTTTTCACTTGTTTTTAATTGCATAACTTGCCGCAAATCGCTCCATTCTTTACTTGCATTATCTTTTTGAATATTATTCATTTAGACATTTTTACAGAGTAAAACAGTTAAAAAAATTACAATTTGATTTATAAAATAACTTTAGTTGAATAACATATGTTTATGTGTTTACAAACACTCTGTCAATATCGGTTTATTTTCGGGTTATTGCACCGTTAAAATTGTGGGCGGGGCTTAATCGTTCAAATGCATTTGAATATAAATACGTTACATTTGTTTGAATAAAAACGCGTTAAATATTAATTTGAATTAAAAATGAATGTAAACATTATAATAAAAAAATAGAAAAATAATTTCAAAGCAAATTTGTCGTCAAAATAACGTATTTATACTTTGAATCAATCTTTCCCCTTCTAGGTATTAAAGTACATAGTAGATATAAATACTATGGTTACATGTATTCTTTGTTTCTTTCAGAGAAAAAAACCCTTCTTGCAATGCCTCAATTTATATATATATATATATATATATATATATATATTAGGTACGTTTATGGAGTCGTTCGCGGGGCTCTATCAATAAGCCTGCACAAACGGATTTATTCACAATACGACTCAATAAACGTACCTAATATATATATATATATATACCGTGTGTCCCAATTTCGATGCTCACCATTGGTATCTCGGTTATTAGAAGATATGGAACAACGGTTAAATGGGGAATGTTTTGCAGAATTCAATACTCGCGGCAAATCTCATTTCAAATTTGATCTAACTTTTGCCGTTTAATTTTGTGTTTAATTTTTCAGCGTACTAATTTCATATTAAAGATTAATTTACGTTTTTATTAATATTTTCCTTATAAATAAAAATTTTTCAGGCATGTTATACATCGTTGAAAAGCACATTTTGAGGACTACCTAACAAACCCAAAATCCAATATGGCCGCCATATGAAAAACAAAAGATGGTGGTAATAACTTAAAAACAAATGACAATCGGGGGTTTCTGTTTGTATCAAATAATTTGTTTTAAAAAAGTGTCTCAACAATGTAAAACTTTAAAAAAGGTCAGACTAAGCGTTATCGAGTTATTGAGGAATAACGAAATCGGCAAATTTTTGATTTTTCAAAATATTTTAAAAATTTAAAAAGTTAGGTCAAATTTGAAATGAGATTTGCCGCTAGTATTGAATTCTGCAAAACATTCCCCATTTAACCGTTGTTCTATATCTTCTAATAACCGAGATACCAATGGTGAGCATCGAAATTGGGACACACGGTATATATGTATATATATATATATATATATATATATATATATATATATATATATATATATATATATATATATATATATATTGAAGAGATACGAAGGATCGCTGACTAAGTAAAATAAATATACGCATAAAGTGAGCGTTAAAACTAAAAAAGTGAATGATGTAATAATAACTTAAGAGATTCGAATTTGAATATTGGGCGCCAAGTTTTAACGTACTTAAATGATCCAACGCAATCTGTTAAATACCCCACTAGCTTTCGGGAGAGCTTGAGTACTTATGCTTTAATTTCTATCTCAGGTTTCAAAGTCGGTTGTTTGTATACCCCGTAAATGCAATGTAAATGGTATATTAATTAACACAAACTCAACATCCAAACAAATCAAATAAAAGATCGAATCAAAATCAAAGTAATAAAATTTATTAGAATTAAAAAACAGAGAACTGTAACAATTATTCCGTGCGAATAAGAAATCTGTACATATGCTCGTATTATCTGGACTATACGGTAAAAATCGGTATTGTGTAATTTTGCACATGTGTTTAATAACAATAGTTAAGGTTATGTATAATGCAACAGTGCAAATAGATATTAAAAGTTACTTAAAAATAAACACACAAAGGTAAGTTACATATAAAAGTTTTATAAAAGATTAAGAATGAATGAATAATTATATATATTTAAATAGATGTTTAGAAATGTTGAAATTCAAATATTATATTTTGATGCAAACAATGTTTGATATTGTGATGTGATATAAATTTAATATTAACTTTAAATGATGTTCTAGGTTTTATGGGAAATAATTGGAAAGAACCTGGTATTTCTCCTGGGTCTAGGCTTGGATGTATTCTCTGGGCTCGCAATTGTGGAATAAATCAGAGTTCGTCTGCTCCAATGGAAGTCCGTGTTGGAAGCGATTCGATGTTGGCGTTGTCGGTACGATGTAGTTCCAAGTCCGAAAAGATGCTTCGTTCAATATTTATTATATTCGACGTGCTGCGAATCCAATTCTTCTATCAAAAGTTCGGCCTGATTACAAGGTATTACATGTATATGGTTTTCGTAGGATTTTCTTGAATTTTAAATAGTAATTTTAATTAAACTTTTTGTGATACAGAAAATGCGGCTATTCGTTGTGAAATTTTAGTAACAGACGCTTTCTTCGGCTTTTGTTTTTCCCACAAGCCTGTGTTAAATGTCGGTAAAAGCCTCTAAGTTTATGCTTTATTTGCATCTAATATAATATGAACTTTCATAATATTATAATTTTAACATAATAGAAAAATTAATTAAAGAATTTATAAATGTTTATAATGTGGTTTTCAATGTTAGATAAGTTCAAAAATGCATCGTAAAAATCGCATTCGCGGGGTTCGAGACAATTTTAAATTAGTGGGCGTGGTTAGCTCGCTTCGATATAAATCTTGATGTGGGTAAATTAAATACCTGTAATATGGCGCGTATGATTTGAATTTGAAATGGAAAAATATAAATATAAAAAGTAAGTTTAAAAATCAAAATAAGTTAAATATCAATTTTAAAGTAATCGTCGTATTAATTTATACACATCTCGAAACTAATTTCACAAATTACGTCCACTAATTCGATATTTATACATGTGTTTATGATATGTAATAATCTGCATTTCCTTTTATAGAGCTGGAATAAGTGTGCTGGTTGAACCATAACAAAATCCCCGTGAAAAGGAATAGCGAAAGTAGTGAAGCTATTGCAAGAAAAATGAAATAAGAAGATCAACTTGTAAACTTCCCTTATCATGTGTCATAAAAATATAAAAATAACAAATTAATCTACGTATATAAAGTTCTTAATTATATGTAATTCTTTTTTTTCAATGTACGTATAGTAATAAACTTCAAATATTATTAATTCCTCGTTGTAGGCATTTAAATCGTCCTTTTTCTCTTTAAATAAATTTGTTTCTTTGTCATAGCACTTTGTGTATTAGTTTTATGTTAATTTTATTCTCCTTTGTTTATTATTGTATTCAATATTGGTGGTATTACCTAAATTATAAGTTTTCCTTTTTAAATGTTAAGTGTTCTACATATTTTTGTAGTTTAGTTTGCATAATATTTTAATGAGATTTCTTTTTGTTTAGCTAGTATAATGTTAGTTTCGATTTTAAATTAGGTTAATATTTTTATTTATTTGTATATTTGTATAGAATAATCATTTTAATATTTGCTTTTATACTTTTATTGATTAGATATATGTCTCTTTGTATTAATATTGTTTGTTCGAGCTGTAACATACCCATTAGACTGTCTTAAGATCCTATTGACTTGTTTATAGAATATAAGCATTATTTATTCTTATAAGAAATCTTGTAGCAAGGAGATATGGTATCTGCCTTTTATGTAACCCGTTTCTATGATTCCAGTTTGTTCCAATCGTTCTAATTCATGCCTAACTCTCTGTTGGTAATTATATGGGATAGGGTAATTTTTACAAAACAATGGTTCTTCATTATCAATATTAATTGGGTGTTGATAACCTTTTGCGAATACAATGTCGTTATTAATCAACGTTATGTTTTTATGTAAAATTGTTATTAAATCCGGTATGACTGTAGGATAGGGTATATCTGATTCATAAATTAATTCATTAATATCTTCAAGATTGTTAATTGTCTTTATTGTTTGTTTCTCAATTCTAATTTCCACTTCATCTCCTCCCTCGTGACTATTAATCGTTCCTTGCAAATCGTCCAATTTCTTCATTCCAATATTATTATTAATTATATTATTTGTATTTCCTTCTGTTTCTCTATCAATATTCCACTCCTTTTCTCTGCTATAGCACGGTGCATTTTCTAATAATATATTATTAATTTCTCTCGTCAATACGTCTCTTTTATATACATTATATCTTATTATCTCTTCTTCCGATAACTGTTTCTTAATTATAACTTTATTATTATTTATGTTAATTATACCCTGATCAAAATCTAATATCATTTTTAATTCTTTAATGTTGTCAATGCCGATTATGCAGTCATATTGTAATTTATCGATTATATAACAATGTAATAAATATGTGGATTCTTCAATATATATCTCTGCACATAACTGTTTTGTAACGGTCCCCATCTTCTTACCATTGGCTGCAACTATGTCAGTCCCTTTAATTTTTACTAATTTGTTTTCATATCCCCGTAAGAGTTTAGCTTTTTCTGCTCGTAATAAGGTGATTTCAGCTCCTGTATCGATTAAACAATTCATATTTATGTTGTCAAACTTTAATTCAATAATGGGTAGAGTGTATATTTTGGATATAGGATCTCCTGCGTCTTCTATAAAAATGAATTCTTCTGGCGGTTGGTATAAAGAAATATTTTGGATCTTATGTGGTATGTTACAGTCGATTGGTATTAATTTTGTTGATTGGACGGGCCTGGTTTCGGGTCTGCATATAGATCGACTGGCGAGATCGACGTTTTTTTTGTTACATCTTCCATATTTGAACGTATGGGAGAGGCAGATCTATTACGTCTGTGATAAGTATTTACTTGACCTCGACCTCGACTACGATTGCTAATGTTATATTCTCGCTCTGGACGTTGGAAAGTTTGTGTCTGATTGTTATTATAATTATTTCTATTGTAGTCATTATTGCGATTGTTGTTGTCATGGTATGTATTGCTCGTGTGTCTTGTGGGTTGAAAATTGAGATTTGGCCTATTTTGTGTATTATACTGATTATTTCTGTCATTGTTATTATTATAATTGCTGTTGTTGTTATTAAAATTATTATTATTATATGATCTTGTTGGATTTTGATATCTGTTGTTATTAAAATTGTTTTGTCTTTGAGGTGGTTGATTTGTATGACTGTTATTAGTATTATTTTGCGGGTAATGACGATTATTCTGGGAACGATAATTCCATTGTTGTTGATGATTGTTTTCCGAGAAATCATCCAATCGTCGTAGTATTGCTATTAAGGAATCCATATCTGTTACAGTATGACAGATTATAGCCTGCGTATAGATAAAATGGTTTAGCAACTGCCGGGCGATCATAGATTCCTCCATGCCATTTATGTGCTTGCATTGGTTAAAGATTCTCGAAGCATACGTTTCTCTAGATATTTGACTTAGTCTGTATTTGCCTGTAAGTAATCGTATCTTTGCCCTGTTTTGCTGTGTCTCATCCCAATAGTTTCGAGTAAACAGAGTGACAAATTGATTGAGTGTGAGGCAGTGGTCCTCAATCCGTTGAAACCATTCCTGGGCACTGTTCCGAAGGGTTGCACGAATTACCTCCAACTTCTGTTTTTCCTCAATTATGTCTTCCAAATAACGTAGTATGCAATTGAGATACGACATAGGATGAACTCTAGTTATATCCCCGTCAAATTGTAATAAATTATCTATCTTAAGTGAGGGACTGTTGGCATTAATATAATTTATAGGTATCGAGTAATTTCTAATTTTATTCTCTAGTTGTTTCATATTTGTTTGAGTTATCGTGTAATTTTCTTGGTTAGTTGTCATTATTATATCTAAGTTTTGTTTAACATTGTTAATTTCCTTATTGTAATTATCTTTGCATAAATCTATTTGAGAATTAATATTTTGGTTAAGAGTTATTTTTAGTTGTTCAGTGTTGTCTTCGTTAATTTTGTTTAAGTTTGTTATTTTAGTATTTAATAAATCGTTATTTTCTGAGATCATCTTGTTTATATTCTGCTGTATTTCTAAAGTGTTAGTTTTTATTTTCTGTTGTGTTATATCAAAAATTTCGTTTGACGTGGCATCCAGTTGCTTCGCCCATTGTAAATTTTGAAGAGCGACGGTTTCGTCGAGTTTAATCAGGTATTTTAATTCATTTTCTTCCATAGCTTTTTGTGCTATGGAAATTTAAGCGATTTTTCCTTCTAGATCTATTTTAAAGGCACTTAATTTGTTGTCAATGTTAGCATCATTACGCTCAAATTTCTCGTTTATTATTTGTATGTTTGTTTCTAATTTGGTAGTTAGATTATTGCTTAGGTCATTTAATTCTTGTTTTATATTATGTAAATCGGCCTTGTTTGTGTCTAGTTTGTTATTCATATTATTTAAATCGGCCTTATTTGTGTCAAATTTGTCATTCATTTGTGCCATTATCGCATTTAACATACTCATCACCTGGCTATCTTCAGGTGTACTTACCGTTTCGGCACTTGACGTATGAGCGATTACCGTATCCCCCTGATCGGTCCTATCTTCCTCGGTATTGTCTTTAGGTACTTTTGTTCGATGTCTAGTATCCATTTTAGTGTTAATTTAATTGTTTAAATAAGTGAAAATAATTTATATATATATGGAAAGTTGATAAGAATTTAAATAATAGAATGCAAAAAAATATTAATTTAGATATCTCTCAGAATAATTATTATGCACACTCAAATGAATATAATATTTTAGGCAAAAATAATAACAAGTACCCACAAGTTGATTTTCTCTTTCACTGACCTTAAATTCCTGCTTATCCCTCATAAAGTTGTGAATCCCTCGTGAAATGTGGTATTAGCTTTACAATAAGAAAATCAGACACACAAAATGGTACACAACAATATAGATAGATGTTTAGCATGCACAAATTCCTACTACAGCTTTCTTATTCTTTTACCAGTTATTTGATTGTTTAAATTGTTTGAGTTTTTAATTGTTTTAATTTGAATTACGGGATAATACTCGGCTTCCACGTTCGGGCGACAAATGTAATAATACTAAGGATCGCTGACTAAGTAAAATAAATAAATATAAGAATAATGTGAGCGTTAAAACTAAAAAAGTGAATGATGTAATAATAACTTAAGAGATTCGAATTTGAATATTGGGCGCCAAGTTTTAACGTACTTAAATGATCCAACGCAATCTGTTAGAGTAGTGTCAACTTCGGAAGACACTGACGCAGAAACCAATTTGGAACTTATAAAGAAAAGTGTACCCCAAACGAGAGAGAAAGACATAGTTCTTGCACATATAGACAGGCCGAATAACATTGACTGTAATATTTTTCAGTTGTCTTCTAGCGTCCGTCATACATTATATCGCATAGATGCTATATTGGCAGAGAACGGACACACTGTTTTAAGGTTGCCACCCTATCACCCCGAATTGAACCCCATAGAAAAGATATGGGGTATTGTGAAAAACAGAGTGGCAACTAGAAATATAACGTTTAAGTTAGATGACGTGGAAAAAATTGCTATCGAAGAATTTACCAAAATTACACCAGACGATTGGTCCAGTGTTTGTAGACATGCAGAAAATATTGAAAAGGAATACATCACAAGGGAACATATTATGGACCAATATTGCGAGGAATTCATAATTAATTTGGATAGTGATTCTGAAGACGATATTTTTGATTATTTTTCTGATTAAGTTGATGAATAATTGTTGAAATATAACTTATTTATATATATAATATATATATATATATATAAGTGTAGTTATCTTTGTATTTATGTCATTAATAACTAAGGGTATTTATGTATAATTATGTAGTAATAAAAGACGACGTGTAAACAACAAATTATTTTTACTCCGAATGAATATTCATAAATTTACAAATATAATGAATAAAATCTTGGTAAAAGAAGAAAAACTGTGATATATGTAAATGTTTAAATTATAATGAAAATAAATAATTGAACCAGAAATTGTTGGTTGTATCTCTGTTAAATATCCCACTTGAAAATAAATAAAATAATAACGCTTTATTATTCATTTAGACAATAGAATGTGTTTATGAAATTATGTTTCATGGCAAACGAACATAATAAATGAAATATGTTGTTTCCGCTCCACACGAAATAAAAATACAAAACGTTTTACGTAAAATTCGAATTTTAAATTGCGCGCTAATTTAGATCCAGCCCGACTTATGTTTTTGAGGCCGTTAATACTCAGGTTGCGCGATTCGCTCGCGCAGATTGGTGTCTTCCCAAAGCGATTTTACTCTAAATACCCCACTAGCTTTCGGGAGAGCTTGAGTACTTATGCTTTAATTTCTATCTCAGGTTTCAAAGTCGGTTGTTTGTATACCCCGTAAATGCAATGTAAATGGTATATTAATTAACACAAACTCAACATCCAAACAAATCAAATAAAAGATCGAATCAAAATCAAAGTAATAAAATTTATTAGAATTAAAAAACAGAGAACTGTAACAATTATTCCGTGCGAATAAGAAATCTGTACATATGCTCGTATTATCTGGACTATACGGTAAAAATCGGTATTGTGTAATTTTGCACATGTGTTTAATAACAATAGTTAAGGTTATGTATAATGCAACAGTGCAAATAGATATTAAAAGTTACTTAAAAATAAACACACAATGGTAAGTTACATATAAAAGTTTTATAAAAGATTAAGAATGAATGAATAATTATATATATTTAAATAGATGTTTAGAAATGTTGAAATTCAAATATTATATTTTGATGCAAACAATGTTTGATATTGTGATGTGATATAAATTTAATATTAACTTTAAATGATGTTCTAGGTTTTATGGGAAATAATTGGAAAGAACCTGGTATTTCTCCTGGGTCTAGGCTTGGATGTATTCTCTGGGCTCGCAATTGTGGAATAAATCAGAGTTCGTCTGCTCCAATGGAAGTCCGTGTTGGAAGCGATTCGATGTTGGCGTTGTCGGTACGATGTAGTTCCAAGTCCGAAAAGATGCTTCGTTCAATATTTATTATATTCGACGTGCTGCGGATCCAATTCTTCTATCAAAAGTTCGGCCTGATTACAAGGTATTACATGTATATGGTTTTCGTAGGATTTTCTTGAATTTTAAATAGTAATTTTAATTAAACTTTTTGTGATACAGAAAATGCGGCCATTCGTTGTGAAATTTTAGTAACAGACGCTTTCTTCGGCTTTTGTTTTTCCCACAAGCCTGTGTTAAATGTCGGTAAAAGCCTCTAAGTTTATGCTTTATTTGCATCTAATATAATATGAACTTTCATAATATTATAATTTTAACATAATAGAAAAATTAATTAAAGATTTTATAAATGTTTATAATGTGGTTTTCAATGTTAGATAAGTTCAAAAATGCATCGTAAAAATCGCATTCGCGGGGTTCGAGACAATTTTAAATTAGTGGGCGTGGTTAGCTCGCTTCGATATAAATCTTGATGTGGGTAAATTAAATACCTGTAATATGGCGCGTATGATTTGAATTTGAAATGGAAAAATATAAATATAAAAAGTAAGTTTAAAAATCAAAATAAGTTAAATATCAATTTTAAAGTAATCGTCGTATTAATTTATACATATCTCGAAACTAATTTCACAAATTACGTCCACTAATTCGATATTTATACATGTGTTTATGATATGTAATAATCTGCATTTCCTTTTATAGAGCTGGAATAAGTGTGCTGGTTGAACCATAACAATATATATATATATATATATATATTTATATATATATATATATATATATATTTATATATATATATATATATATATATTTATATATATATATATATATATATATATATATATATTAGTTACGTTTATTGGGTCGTTCGCGGGGGGATCAATAAGGCTGCACAAACGGATTTATTCACAATAGCGTACTGCTTCGTCAGATAGGGCAAAGAGATGCGATTAGAAATGTAATAAATAATGTATATAATTATTTACTATTGCATGGTTTGCATGTGTTGTTGAGGTAGACTGACGCAAATATTTGCTGTAACTAGTATTGTATCATTAGTATGCCTCCCATTGTTGATTGAGTCATATTCCTACGGCGAGGTGACATATTTGTATATTTGGAAAATGCGCATAATGAAGTAATCCTTCGTACTACTTTCACAATGTTATTCTTCACTTAAACACTTGTCTATACGCACTATAGTTCCGAAATCGGGATTCTTATTTATAACTGCACATAATTTATCGTACATAAGTGTTCGTACATTATCTGTTAGATTTCCTAACGTGGCTTTGAAACAATTTACCTAGCGCTTCATTTAAGGAAAGCTTGGTGTTTTCTACTTTGGAAATAGATTCTAAAACAATTTAATAATTTTCGGAAATGTGTTTTATTTGTGTATGGATTTTGATATCTGAAAACAAATGCTGGCATACTGAAATTGCTTGAGCTTCTTTTGAATCTAATTTTGAAATACAAGGTTTAATAATGTGAAAGAATTCTTGTAATATAATACAGCTTGAAGCTACTTTTCCCATCTCGTCACTATCAGGTGCGGTGGCCGAGGAATGTCCGGACAAGACTGCTTAAATTCACGAATGCGTTTTGGAGATTTAATAACTGATCTACTTTTGGATAACTGTCTCTAATACATTCTGCCACAACATGAAATACATGGAGCAAACACGTTACATGAAGCGATTGAGGAAATGATTGCTTAATAACCTGTCAGCTTTAACCATGTTTGCACCCCCATCTGTAGGCAACATTACAACTTGGGTTACTGATATGTTGAAGTTCCCTAAGGTACTTTTTATAGTTTCTACTATCGTTTTCGCGTTTGTCTTCTGTAATATTGTACTGCATAAAAGCAGAGGCAAGGAAGCCTCGTCGCTTTTTAAAGTGCGGGCTAACACATTTGAGATACATCTTGCATCCGTTGTTTCATCGACCATATTTTTTGATTTTTTTAACTCACTACGGTTTTTCACCCGCGGTAAATTATACTGTAATTGTCATCTTGTTGGTAACTTCCATTCCGGAATATATTTTCTCAAAAACTTTCAAAATTCTTCATTGTCTACCACATTTTGTAGAATGTTCCATCACTTAACATAAGAATAAAGTTATAAACAAATTTTCAATATGGTATATCACGTATCGCACTTAACTGGCGGCTTTTGCTATTAACATGTCGTTTACAAACTAACATACCGTACTGTAAAATGTTGACATTGCAAACAATAGATTTTATAATACTGCCAGTGTATTCTAATGTTGGAAATCGATTAATAAATCTATTAACTTCCGACGCATATAACAAACCGCGTTGTTGATGAAGCATGTTTAATCTAACACGTTTCTACTAATACTGATCGTTAAGGCTGCACTAACGAATTTGAAAAGCGGTTTGGTTTAAGTTCGGCTTTAGTGTACACGTAACAATTTAAGTAAATATATTTTTCTTTTCACAAATATTTTTTTTTAATGAATTCATCTGTGTTGTGAGTTGTGATATTTTTTTTACTAGACATTATTTGTGAGAAAAAAAATATATATACGTAAATTGTTACGTGTACACCAAGGCGAACTTACACCGCGCTTCGCCTTCGTTTGTGTAGGCTTACTAAATATTTCGAATAAGTGTGCTCGCCGGCACTGGATAAGGATCCATTTGTGCAGGCTAATATATCAATCCGCCCTCATATAATTTAATGTTGCATTTCTTTTTCATTGTAATGTGGTCGAGAAAGAAAAGACGTAACTTACAGGCAATGCTTAAATTACAGTAGAATAATATACTATAGCGAATTAGATTTTTTATTATACATATATTATTGTTTTCTATAATTATATAATTTACAAGGGATTTCCCACATTATATATAGAAAATGATAAAGAAGATAAGAATATACAAACGTTTTATATGCATCCTGTTTTAATAATGATAGTATAGTTTTATTAATGGTAGCCATTATATTTGCAGAAAATATTCTTTCTTCTGTTCATGGCTCCACAGTTTATACCAAGTAAACAAAGAGAATAACGAGTGATTTCGTACAAGTATGTCGACATGTAAGTATACATATTTATATAAGTGCACTAACTCTCTCTCCCAATTCTCTCGGATTGTTTGTATTTTGAATTAGTTTTAAACAATCTGCCCTAATATTATGATTATTTCTAACGCATGACGAGCAACACTTAATTTTTCCGGTCTATTGAATTTAATATGCAACATATATTCTTTATAACGAGTAATTATTGAGCGTTTTGCATTATTATTCGATTTACAATCGCGGCAATCAATTTCATATACACAAGATTTCTGGTTCATCTTTTATTTTCCAGAAGAGATTTCATTGAGTTTCCAGGCCGAAAAGCAACTTATAGACCTCGTTCTTTAACAACCCTACTTATGTTTTTCGAAATTTGATATGGTAGACATATAACTTTTTGTCCCGAGTTTGCTGAGGTAACAAATAAGTGGAACGCGTATTATTTTCTTTAAATTAGTTTTTATAATTAATTTATTTATTATTTCAGTATCAAAACCATGGTATCTCTTAATATGAAATCTAATTTTTTTCGTATTTCCGTTTTGTTAACGAAAAGTTTAATAAGATTTGATTTTTAAATAAAGAAGAATCGGCTCCTGAAAAACAGATCTTGCTCTACCGCTAAGTGACCGAGTATCAGATAATTTTGTTCATTTAATAAAAGCATTAGATGAACTAGCGCCCATATTTCTTAAAGAATAATTTAAAAAAAAATGATGTATTTAATCTATACCTGCCAATATAACAAGTATTCATTTGAAAAGTCAATCTAGTAGCATGTGATTTACTGAGAACATTTTGAAGTATGTCGTAAATTAAAATTTACTACTTAACCTACGAAGTCGTATATTTTGACAGTTTCATACATACAAATAAATAACAAATAATAGGTATTTATTGAAAACTATAACAAATGTTGAAAATGTTGTTCTTAATTTTATGTTCTAAAGTGAAAGCCATTTTAAAACTGAGAAGCAATTTATTTAAACCAGAATCGATGCACGATTATTTTATGCTTTATATTAAATTTTAAGTATACATATAATTTGGTAATAGCACGTATGTCTGTATATATTATCTTACCTTTGTGCATTTTTTTAAATGTATATAAACCATGCAATAACTTTTTAAGTATGTAAGCAATATATATTATATATACAAGTGTCCCGTATCGTTATGTTCAAATTTTAGGAGTGTAAAGTAGACTTCATTTCAAGTAACAAAAACGCAAAACTTGTATATCCATTTTTATTTGTTTCAAAGTTACAGATCTATGAATGTGATTGTCAATTCATGAAAAAAAAATGTAATCCCAAACTCAATAAAAACTGATTTTATTTAAAAAAAGTTCAATTAATAATATTTTCGAAATGTCCACCTCCTTGTTGAATGCAGGCTTGTGGCCCGTAAGCCAACAGAAGAAGTACTTATCCGAATTTCCTACTTGTTTTGTCGGATTTGCTCGGCAGCCAGGTGAATACGATCCAACAACTCTTCTCTTGTGTTCGAAACTTGCGCGTAGACTAAATTTTTCACGTACCCCCATAAATAAAAGTCAACGGGATTAAGATCGGGTGATCTGAGTGGCCATGCAACAGGACCACCTCGACCAATCCAACTTGGATAATTGACGTTAACCCAATTTCGGACAGCATTTCCGAAATGTGGTGGTGCCCCATCCATGTGAAACCACATGTCTCATCGAACATTCAGTGGGACATCCTCTAAAAGACCTGGCAGTTTTTCAATAAGAAATTGAAGGTAACTGCCCGAATTTAACCCTCCAGAAAGAACGACAGGACCAATCAACAAGTCATAAATTAGGGCCGCCCAAACGTTATAGAAAATTCATGTTGAAATTTAGATGGGCGTATAGATTTGGGATTTTCTGATGACCACCTGTGCAGGTTTCTCAGATTTGTAACACCACTTCTCGTGAACGTAGATTCATCTGTCCAGAAGGCTGTTCTGCAGAAATTAAAATGAAGCTGTGACTGTCTTAATATCCAGGTAGAATAAACTAGGCGAGCATAGTGGTGGTCTGCCTCAAGCAAACTGTGTCCCCTGCGATAGTGATATGGATATAAGCCCTCACGTTTAAGCCTAACGTTTTAAAATTCGCTAAACTCGTTCGTGGCACTCCTAGTTGTCTAGCGATTCGACGTACACTGAGAGTTGTATCCCTTGTAAAAATAGCTACTGCTTCTTTCTCTAAGTCTGCTGGCAAATTTACTCCTCGGTTGAAAAGATAATCACGCAGTCCGCATTCCCGAAATTGTCTGTGTACTTCCAGAAACGTTCTGTAATGAGAAATGCGCCTATCGGGAAACCGATGTCGGTATTCAATAACTGCTTGACGTGCACTGCCGTTACAGTGGCCATACACAAAATGCATGTCAGCATACTCTTGAGAAGAAAATTGGTAAGGCATTTTGAATAAAGAAAACGTGTCCACTCACTAATAAGCTGTTGTATGAACTGAAGCGTAATGTAATCCTTTATTAAAAAATGCAACGTTAACAGTCATCTGAACATTTGTTTATTGTATCATATTCATGGTTCAGCACTTACGAAATAAGTAAGAACCTTCTTTATCATAAATTTCCAGTACTCTTTTTTGTAGATCACCAAGAAATTACTGTATGCACTACGACACGTGTTTGTTTATTTTAGGATAACATTTTATTATGCGACGTTAACAATCACAGGCCTGTTATTGAATCGTATAACTTTTTTTAAATAAAATCAGTTTGTATTGACTTTAGGATTACATTTTTTTTTCATGATCTGACAATCACATTCATAAATCTGTAACTTTGAAACAAATAAAAATGGATATACAAGTTTTGCGTTTTTGTTACTTAAAATGAAGTCTACTTTACACTCCTAAAATTTGAACATAACGTTACGGGACACTTGTATATATTTAAATGGATTTTGAATTTTACATAATGCGTAGCAAATATCCATATTATGACATAATAACTATAATTATTACAAAAAAAAGTATCACAATATCTATTAAAATCGATATCAAACAATCGATATCTAGAAAACCTGTTATGGATACTGATTCCTAGGTATCGAATCAAGGTATCGATTCCAAGGTATCGGTTCAAGATAACGGTTCCAAAGCATCGATACCTGTCAATACTTTACCGATTGCAGTACTCGCGAAGTATCGATACATAGCTATGTATCGGGTAGCTTGCCTTTGTGCATTTTTTAAATGTACATGAAGGATGCAATAACTTTTTAAGTATGTATGCATTATATATATTATATAGTATATATTTAAAAGGATATTGTTGAATTTTACATTATGCGTAGCAAATATCCATATTATAACATAAACAATAACTATAATTATTACAAAAAGAACAACAAAATATCACAATATTATAAATTTCGTACCGAGATATGGTAGAATCGGTAAATTAATTTTGTATCTCTTGAAACCGATATTAAACAATCGATACCTAGAAAACGGGTTATGAATACTGATTCCTACGTATCGAATCAAGGTATCGATTCCAAAGTATCGATTCCAAAGCATCGATTCCAAAGTATCGATTCCAAAGCATCGATACTTTACCGATTCCAGTACTCAGAATCGATACAGTGCACAGACCCGATACATCGCCAAGTATCGATACCTCGATTGGTATCTATACCCGATACCGAAAGCGTCGGTATCGACCAGCATAAGTAACCATAGAAGTAACTAATTCTTATTTCCAACAGAATACACACATCACATACAACTGTGAATGATTTTCAGTATTTTATTCCTGTAATGTAGGTTATGGCCAAGTAGATCACTTGATGTGATGCCTTTGGATATACATTAAGGATGATGAGAATATAGGACATACATATTATATATAGATAAAAAGTATTGGTATACATTACCGCAGTGTTTAATAAATTTGTTGTTATAATGATTGTTCGAAATGTTGGCCATTACTATCGAGGCAAGCTTGTACTCTTCTCTTTAAGTTTTCAATATTGTGTAAAGTTTAAACATTATTATTAATGTTCTTAATTTAATACTCAGTGCTATTGCTAATGAATATTATGTAGCCTATTGATATATATATATATTTTATTTTTTAAGTAACGAAATAAATAAAACTCTAATGGAGTTGGATTAGGTGGATTAGGGCTGGCTTTAATCCTCTACTAATCAATCATTCGGGAAAGAATCGTTCCAAATATCGCAGTGTGACGCCTGCTGTATGCACAGTGGCTCCATCTTGTAGCCATGCAATCTATCATTTTCTTGTAATAATGTATTAAATGTTCAAATCATAATCTACAGCTGTAGATATTACCTACAAATTAATCTTTGAAAGTAAATGGAATTATATAAAGTATGTATAACAACATATTAAAAATAATCGACTGAAAATTGTTTTAAAATGTAAATACGAGATATGAAAAATATTTAATATACAATAGAAATAACAAGGAAGCCAAATAAAATTCGTAATGAATAAAAAAAAACACTATATTCTATATGAGCCAACAAAGTACTCGGTAAGATTTGAATTTGGTTGGTTCTCCCTAGCTAATAATAAGGTTATTATTACTGAGTTCCGTCTCCACACGACACCCTCTTTATTGCAACAGTGCATATGTATTTTAACAGGCACATTTCTTGTATATTTTCAGCCTAGTATATGTGCCGATGTGCCTTTTTTTATTATGCAGACTGTATACGTGCAGTCGGTAAATTTGAAAATAAGGCTATCGGATATTTATTGTTCTTATCAGCTTGGGGATTTCGGAAACTTTGAGCCTTATTGAGAATACGATGCTAATCAAGACGTAGTTTAGAAAGTAATTATCTGTACTCCTAAAATTTTAATAGAATTCTGCGAATTCAAGATAAATACATTTATAATATGATAAATTCCAAATATAAAAATATATACATTCGTAGAATAAATAAAACCTGATAGAAAAACTTCGTTTTGTTGTTTAAATTTGTACATTTGATTAACCAAAAAATAAATGAAATAATTTATCATCTATATAATAATTTGTTTTATAAACATGTTTAATGTTTCATACGCTAAGCTATGATTAAAATAAACATAAGATAATAATAAACAATAACAATAAACTTTGTCTTGTAAATAAATTGTGAAATTTTATCTTCAATTCTTAGAATGTTCTGAAGGTTTAATTATTAGTGATTGTGATTACTGTGATTAGGAATGATTACGTATAATATAGTCTAAATACTTATCTGCAGATTAAAAACGAGTTTCAAATAAGGTTTATAAAATGCTTAACTTTCGAGGACGACCAATTTCCTGTACATTCATTTTCAAATTATCTGTTGGACACTGCGATAGAAATTTACGCATAATTGCATTTGAAACACATTAACAAAATAATACATATATTATAACACAAGTTTCATTAAGCAACATTTTGTCTCACGAGTTCATGTTTAGAAAACGAGCCGCGTTTTCTAAAGAACGAGTGCGACAAAATGCCTTATGAAACGAATTTTATATACAATTTATTTTATTTTGAATTTTTTACAATATATTGAATGTTTCGAGTTTTATTTTTATATAAAGAATGCAGTTGGTCACATTGATACTTGACATTTTCAAATTTAAATATGTATAACCGATTTTTGGCAAGCAAACTGTTTGGTATACAACCGAACATTCCGTTTTGACGAACACCGAACTGTTCGCTTACTAATGACGTCATAGAAGTGAACTGTTCGGTCAAAAAAGCAAACCTATTGGCGAGGTGTTTGTGGTTTGTTTATGTTTCGTAGCCGCCAATTTCGCCATATTAGTTTCTAACCAACTGTAAATTTTATAAATAAAATGGAAAGCATGTACAGTTAAGCTCACGTAAATCTAGTATAAACCATTTCTGAATTTTTGTTTTGTTGTAATTTATTCTTGTAACGTCAAACTGACATTTGTCACTTTTTGATATCTAAAATGGCAAGAAGAATGACTCCGGCAGACAGTACAAATTTTGTTAAATTTGGAAAGTCGTACCATTAAACAAATCGCAGAAGAACTTCATTTGAACAAATCTACAGTATTACAAGTTAAAAAAAGATGTGAAAGTGAAGACAGTATATGTAGCAAACGAGAAACTGGTCTTAAAAGAATATCAACCGATGCAGATCACAATTTGTTTGAATATTTAAGAGAAAATAAAAAGAATGACAAAGCAAATTTATAGATCTCATATAAGATTTACTAATAGGGAACAGCTATGGAAATTTATTGAAAATACCTGAGAAAATATTGTTGAAAAACCTAATTTTTGAAGAAGTCTCATTGATTCTGTGCCATGAAGGTTAAGGGTAGTAATTGATGCAAATGGCGGATCAATTAAGTATTAGTTTATTTGTGTTTTCTAAATTGTATTAATAAATTACTTGACATTTTAGTTTGCCTTTAAAAAAAGATTGATATACACTAAGCAATATTAGAAAATTTTGACAAGTTAGGTTATACTAGGTTTATGTGAGCTTAACTGTACACAGACTTTATTAATATAAAATCTGAAACAAATATTAGAACTTTTTATTTAAATGTCGAAGATCACGTAGCAGAAACATTATTAAGTGGTATATAAGAAATACTTATTTTTTTTAATAATTAGAACCTTTTTTTAATATAATATAATAATTACTTAAGGAAAGTTCTGGAAGTTAACCCAGACGTAGCTATACATGTTAATATAAATGATATAAGATATAATGGTAGAAAATATTTCCATAATAGAAGTAGAAGAAACCCAAGATGATTCTTCTACTACTATGGCAAGCAAATAGTAGAGGCAATAAAACAGACCATGAGGCAACGTTATAGTTTCTAAAGGGAGAATATGCAAGGTAAATTTAAAGATTAAAAAAAACAAAAAAGCAGTTTGGAGAGATATAGCACTTAAGATAGGGGCAGCAGGGTATGCACTAGATGATAACTCAGGAGAAAGATTTCGCCAAAAATTCTCCAATCTACAAAATAGATATTTTACATATTTAAGAAATGTAAAGAGTACAGGTAATAGCACCCAGGTCTTCCCACCCTTTTACAAAAAAATGGATGCAATATTGGGAGTATTAATATTAACTAGCAATACTTTCTCAAGGTTCTCTTCTGTAAAATTTGTTCTCTTTGAATGAAATACATCCATGTAGATAGAAAACGACCTTTCTACATCACAACTGTTCATAGGTGCATACTGGAAATATTCTTTTATTTCAGCGTATTTAGCAATTAGATTTTAAGGCATTGTCCCCATACACAATTGCCACAAAATAAGTGAATAGTTTTTCGAAATTTCCAAAGTGTTCCTAAGGAAAGTACAACTGATTTTTTTAAAATTTGGAATTTATATTAGTTCCTTGCACTCACAAATACTTCGAAACAAAATTTTGTAAACTATCGAAATTCTCTGCATAAAAACTAGTAGCTTCCAATCATGTTCCCCATTTAGTTATTACTGGAGAGGGAGGCAGTGATAAAGATGGATTTTTTTCCTGTAAAGAGCTATTCTCAATGGTGCTTTTCTGAAAACTTTTTTAAAAGTGGATACAAGTCTATCAACTCCCGGAAAGGTGTATCTGATATAGCCGATTCATAGATTCTGTGGAGAGCATGTGCTCAGAGACACCTTTCCGGCGCCCCCACAAGGGGGCGCTGGCACCTCAGTTAAGAACCATTGGTCTAAACTAACGCCCCTGTATGGTGGGTGACACTGCAAACATTTTCACACGTCAAAACTATGATAAATAAATGCCCGATAAAAAAAGGTTTAAACCAGCAAGACGCACGTAATTTAGTTTTATTTAGTAATCAAAATCAAATACATTACATATTAAGAGCACAATTTTAATGTAAGTAGCTGTAATTTAACATTGTAATCTTATAATTTTTTAAATATTTTCAATAAATATTACAGTTTTGAAAATGCCGTCGACTTACCAAATAGATGTTCTTCGAGCTGATATCGATGACTGCGTGTATTGATCCAACTGAAATTTGTCGCCAAAAGACGGCGTCAGATTTAAAATATACAAATCTACCACAAAACGTGATTTCAATCGCAACATTGCAGTATACACTACACAAAATACAAAATGGTCTTAGATCTTCTACACAACTAGTGTAACCACAAAGGCTCTATCGCCTTAACTACACACACCAAAAATTTCAATACTCAGAGCCAGGCATAATCCTCGTCTCCCATAGGTCGAATATGAACACAATTTACAGCGGTACCGAGTATAGCAGAGTAGTTGATAAAATAACGAAACAAGAGTTATATTTTGTTGCATTTAATATTATTTTTCTTTGACAATCTTTTTATTGTAGGTAGAACATTAATCGCAATATCTAATATTCTAACCGCTATACATCAATTATTAGCCTAACATATTTTAACAAGTATATGTGTAGGATTTGCGGTTTAAATTCAACTGAGTTCGCACTTACTTAATGTGTCTGAATGGAAAATTCTAAAATGTATAAACTCGCAATTCATGATGCAATAAAATATTTATTTTTTAAGGGTAAAAACGTCTGAATTTTGACTGCTATGCAACAAACTTTGAGAAGCAATGTTCCTTCGAAAGCCATAAATATTCGTTGGATTGTGTAAATTAAATATGATATCAAGCGAGACACAAAATGTATTTCCTAGGTAGGCCGTGAACGACTGAGTTAGACATATAAGTCACGTCTGAGCTTAGAGAGTTGACAAAGTAACATTTGTAAATAATCATAAGTCAAATTGACAAGTTACGATTTAACCTATTACTAATAGTAATGTAGGTTAAATCACTTAATCATTCTAAGACATAACTGATTTAATCCATAGCATACTCCGAAAACTTTTTTCGTGGTTCACTCCTTATGAGGAATGATGATGACGTGCGACCAGGATCATCAAAAACAGTACCAATTCTGGAAACATGATATTTTGAACAACCGCAGAATTAACATCAAGGAGATGGCTAGTATTACAAGCATGTTGACTGAACGCATACATCCCACTTTACATGTAGAATTAGGTATGTCCAAGTTATCAGGTTGACTCCAATATTGAATTATAAAAAAAAATACGTGAAAGAATGTCGTTGTCTACCTCAACCAAACTGATTTTTACGAAGAATTATTATGGTTGATGAAATCTGGCTTAACTACTATGTCGCTGAATTCAAACGGCAATCTTAATAGCAGACACATCATGATAGTTTTGCAAAGTAACCGCCGCTTTATTAGAGAAAACACAATTTTTGAAAAACGAGATGGCAAGCTCTTCTTCTTCTCTTCTGTTTTGGGTTGAACGCAAGCACGTCCAGGTACTAGAGCACACTGCTCTTTGTACTATCCCCAATAGATCTCTCAGTTCCACGCTGTTAGTCTTGTGTCCTCGATAAAAGCCACTATCCTCAGGGGAAGTTTGAGGACACTCGAAGGATCCAATAGATCTCTCCCGAAATATTTCTGTCTGACTTCCTTCAGTTCCTCACACGTGCATATTACATGAAGGCTAGTTTCCTCCTGTTTTTCACATCCTACACCAGGGCTCGCTAACCAAGCCCATGCTGTACAAATACTTCCTTAAAGGACAATGTCCGGTTTTTAACCCGGTAATTATTTTAATTTCTTTTTTGCTACTACCAATTAGGTTGGCTGAAAACGTTCCGTCCAGCTCCCTTAGTAGTGTTTTGGTATGGGGTTGACTTTCCGTTAACCTCCATTTATTTTTATGTTCTTTTTCTAGCCATAACCAGATCTCCCTTTTAGCGGAATCCTTAGTGATTCCACATACAGGTTCTGGTCCTATGAAGTTCCTATTAGTACCTTCTTTGGCCAGTTTGTCGGCTATCTCATTACCTTTAATTCCCTCATGTCCTGGCACCATATCGGCGACACTGTATTGTCTTGTGTCAGTTTATTGAGGACATGTTTACGATATTTCACCAGCTTAGACCTGGTAGATGGGTTCATAATGGCTTTAATAGCTGCCTGACTATCAGTCATGTTAATTTTTTGTTTGCGCAGCCGGCTTCCCGAATTTCCTCGGCGCAGGCTGCGACTGCAACCAATTCGGCCTGGAAAACCGTAGTATGTTTCCCCAGACATATCGATATCTTCCTTCTAGGGCACATTCCGCCTGCCCCCTGACTAGATTGTGATCCATCAGTGCACCAGGTGCCGACACCACAATCGATCGAGCGACTTTTTGCCTGTTCCCTGGTCGGTATAAATATGTTCAGCTTAGCCGTAAACATAATTTCAGGTGCCATACTGTCCGCCGGCATTTGAAATATCGGCTCTTCCAGTATAGTTCCTGTGATATCTGTATGGCTCCCTACAACCTTATTAGGACACCATACGTCATTGGCCTTCAGCCTCAGTATCGCAGCCATTGCCTCCGCCTTTATAAATAGTTCCAGCGGAGGGAGACCCACGATGGCCTCCATGGAAGCGGTTTCCGTGCTGTTCATAGCTCCCGTGATTCCCAACAGGGCCTGTCGCTGGAGAGTCGTGAGGAGCCCCACCGACGATGTCCGCTCCGTCCTCCTCCACCAGACAACTGCCCCATAGGTAATCGTTTGTCTTATTACTGCTGTGTACAACCAGTGTACCACATTTGGTCTTAGTCCCCAGGTCTTGCCAACAGCTCTTCAGCATCTCCAGAAGAGCTGCGCCGCCCTGTCTGCCACTTTGGCTAGGTGTCTGCTCCAATTCAGTTTCGCATCAAGTGTTATGCCTAGATACTTCCCTTCATTGATTAGTTCTAGCTCTTGTCCAAACAGCTTTATGCTGCTCAGATCATTTAGTTTACTCATGTTGGTAAAAGCTACCAACTTGGTTTTTTGAGGATTGACAGTTAATTCCTCCTCAAGGCACCATCTTTCTACAATTCGCAGAGCATTTCGCATGATGCTCGACACTGTCCCCGGGAATTTCCCCTGGGACACTGACAATGTCATCGGCAAACCCCTGCGTCCATATTCCCTGGTCATTTAATGTCCTGAGGAGATTATCCACTACTAGACTCCATAGTAGTGGTGACAATACGCCTCCTTGAGGACACCCTTTTGTTGTCCTCATGGAGATCGTTTTATTTTGCATTTGGGCATGAACTACTCTGCTACGCAGCATGTTATGAACCTAGTTGCATGTGGTGTTTTTTATTTTTCGATCTCTTAAAGATCGAATAATAAAAGACATCGAGGTGTTATCGAAAGCTCCCTCTATGTCTAAGAAGACTGCAAGTGCAATTTTCTTGTAGTGTAGGCTCCTTTCGAGCCCTCTCACCAGGCTATGCAGGGCACCCTCACCTGATTTTCCCATCTGGTATGCCCATTGCAGTGCGTGTAGAGGAGATCTATCCAGAGCCCCTTCTTTAATATTTAAATATATCATTTTTTCCATAGTCTTCAACATAAAAGAGGTAAGACTAATTGGTCTAAATGATTTAGGGTGCGTATATATTGCTTTTCCGGGCTTCGGAATAAACACTACCCTAGTTTCTCTCCATGCCCTAGGGATATAACCCATAGCATGGCTAGACCAGAATATCTCCAATAGAGGACCTATAATTTCACCAATTCCCTCTTGAAGGAGCTTGGGAAACACTCCGTCTGGTCCTGCGGATTTATATGGTTCAAACGATCCTATCGCCCATCTAATTAAATGGGGCTTGAAGATCTCGTTTGATGTCTCCCAATCATTCCTGGTCGCCCTCCAAGAGGTGACAACTTGATTGGTACAATCATCCATACGCTCCGAACCTGGAACGTGTACCCCCAGAAGATACTCCAAAATCTCTTCCACGGTAATGGTACACCTCCCGTCCGATTTTTGTATAGATCTAATTGCGTTGGAAGGATCATTTTTGATAATTCTGTTTACTCTGGTCATGTCAGGAACACCTTCGATGTCCTCACAGAATTTTCTCCAGGCCTTCCTTTTGCTCTCTTTGATTTTATCATTGTATTTATTGAGGAGAGCCTTGTAGGCTTCCCAATTACCTGTTTTCTTCGCCCTATTAAATGACCGGCGAGTTTCTTTCCTTAAATTTGTTAACTCTGCATTCCACCAGGCAGCCCGCTCAGCTATACGGCGCTCCCTAAGGGGACAGTTATTTTCATAGCAGTTGGCTGTTGGCTTAGGTTCTCCCTGAGGTTCTTTTTGGGAAACGGGGAGCCTTATTTTACTCGTATCCACCCCCTGTTCCCTCATCTTCTTTAATTTCTTTCTTTGTGCCCCGGAAAAATGTTTCTTTCCTTGGGTGCACCCTCTGTTTTCGCAGCGTTCACAGTTTCAGTCCGTTGCGTTTCAGTTTTGTTTTTTGGAGTCTCATCAGTCTCCATTGCCAAGGGAGTCTCTATAGACTCCTTAGGTTTTGGATTCTCTTCAGACTTCATCTTTTTAAATGTTTGATTTTTCTCTTGGTTCATTTGATTCCCACGAGTATGGAAGAAGTATGAGGTCAGTGTCCGCAGAGCTTCCATTACGGGCACAAGTCGTAAATACAAGGGGGGCGGCCTAGTGCCCCCAGGGGAACGTTTGAGACCACATATACCCCAGTGGCCATTCAGCTCTAAGCACGTTGCCTTACAGCGTAGCTTGGGAGAGCTGGTCCGCGGTGACAGCTTTCGCTAAGGATTAGAAGGTTTTTAGACCTATTCATCCCGCTTATGATGGCCACTAATCAGGCCCCCCAAGAGAGACCTAACCGTCCCCCTAGCCGCCACCTAGGGACGCGCCTGGTGGGTAGCTCAACCCCCGCGGAAGAGGTCCGCGAACAGGAAGCATGGCATGGCAAACTCATAAAAAGGTGTTTTTTATCGCAACAACGCCCCTTTTCACGCCGGTCAAGAGGTTCGCGAAAGATTGGATCAATTGAGATTTCAGGTTGTACCTCATGCCTATTTACCAAATTTAGTCCCAAGTGACTTCCGCTTATTCTCCAAACTCAAATTTTTCCTCGCTGAAAGAAAGTATCGGTCTGATAAAAAACTTACTGCATGAGCGAAATAGACTTATGAGGATATAACGGATTTTGATTCGGTAATTACGATAATGAAAACCGCAAGTCTCCTTTTGTTTTCGAGATATTCGCGAAAAACCGATAAAATATAAAATGTCGATTTTCGGTGTTATAAATAGTCTACCACCAATCAACTTGACACCTCGTGTGGGGCGACTAGGAATGATTGGAAAATATCAAATGAGATCTTCAAGAGTCATTTAATTAAATGGGCGATAGGGTCGTTCGAACCATATAAATCCGCAGGACCAAATGGAGTATTTTCCAAGCTCCTTCAATAGGAAATTGGAGAAATAATGGGTCCTTTATTGTAGATATTAAAGGCTAGCTATGCCTTGGATTATATCCCGAGGGCATGGAAAGAAACTAGAGCAGCGTTTATTCCCAAACCTGGAAAAGCATCATATACCCACCCCAAATCATTTAGACCAATTAGTCTTACCTATTTCATGTTGAAGACTTTGGAAAAAATTATATACATATTTAAATATTAAAGAAGGGGTTCAGATCTCCTCTACACCCACTGCAATGGGCATACCAGATGGGAACATCGGGTGAGGCTGCCCTGCATAGCCTGGTGGGGAGGCTCGAAAGGAGCCTGAGCCACAAGGAAATTGCGCTTGTAGTTTTCTTAGACATAGAGGGAGCTTTTGATAACACCATGATGACGTCCATTATTCGATCGAGATCGAAACATAAAAGAGTACCACATGTAATTGGGTCCATAATATGCTATGTAGCAGAGTAATGCATGCCCAAATGCAAAACAAAACGATCTTCATGAGGACAACAAAAGGGGTCCTCAAGAAGGAGTGCTGTCTCCGCTACTATGGAGTCTAGTAGTGGATAATCTCATTAGGACATTAAATGACCTTGGAATATGGATGCAGGGGTTTGCTGGTGACATTACCATTGGGTCCCAGGGAAAATTCCCAGGTACAAAAGAAATGGAGGCAAACGGAACGTCAACTCCATACTAAAATACTAATAAGGGAGCTGGACCCTAGCTTTTCGGCCAACCTGATTCGAAGTAACAAAAAAGAAATTAAATTGATTACCGGGTTAATAACCGGACATTGTCCTTTAAGGAAACATCTGTACAGCATCTGTAGCAACAGGAGGAAACTAGCCTTCATGTAATATGCACTTGTGAGGAACTGACGGAACTCAGTTCCTCACGGAAGAAATCTATTGGATCCTACGAGGCTACTTAAAACTTCCCCTGAGGAGGATAGTGGCTTTTATCGAGGACCCAAGACTAACATATTGGGGGTGGTACAAAGAGCACTGCGCTCAAGCGTCTGGACGTACTGGCACACACCTCAAAAAAATTAGAAGAAAAGGAAGAAGAGAGACTACCAAATTTAGTCTCAAGTGACTTCCGCTTATTCTCCAAACTCAAATTTTTCTTTGCTGGAAGAAAGTCTCGGTCGGATGAAAAACTTATTGCAACAATGGAACGGACTTAGGGTGATATGATGATGTTGATGCACTGATTACAATAATGAAAACCGCAAGTCTATCCTTTTGTTTTCGAGATATTTGCGACAAACCGATAAAATATAAAATGCCGACTTTCGGTGTTCTAAATAGTCTACTAATGTATTTTGATGCACTGATTACGATAGTGATAACCGCAAGTCCGTGTCTTTCCTTTCCGAGATATTCGCGAAAAAACGATAAAATATAATAATTTTATTATATTTTATCGACTAGGAAAGATCATTACAAAAACGGTATGACATTTCAGCATTGTTAGTCCAAGTGCGTTTATGTTGAAAATGAATTAAAAAAAGTATATCTTCCAGTTTTCATCCAATTATCCTCATATATACTTACATTTTTATTAAAATTTTTCTAGAATTATCTAACAGAAAGCTACCCTTGCTTTGATATTATATTAAAGCAAAATTTCTTGATGTCATTTGTATATTGTGAATACATATTTCTAAATTACATAAAGAGCCTCATGTAAAAAATGACTGCTCACGAGGCATATTATAATAAATCGGTGTACCATTCTAAAATGATTCGTACATTTTCATACTTTAAATTAATTACTAAATATACGTAATTTATATATTTTATCATTTCAGCTAACGTTAATTCACCTCTTTCCATAGTTACGGAAATAAATATTACAGACTACTCGGATAAATGCATGATGGATTGGGAGAATGGCTTAAGCCTGTACGAAATTTGGACGAATGATTGTGTAAAATACGACATTATATTTTACATTCCAGATATAATGGAAAAAAATTACAGGTACGGAAATATATTGTAATTATTTTATTTTTCACTTATGTGTTATTTGTTCATTTCACCTTGGATACGGTTACCATAAACACGGTCATATCGCCCGTGGGCCTAATAACCGGGCGATATGGCCCATAACGCGCGGTAATTTATTCACAGTTTTTAATGTTGTGTGAGTATAAATAAGGCCCGAGAAGAAAAGATTTACATTTTACAGAACTAATAATTCTAATTTTTAAGAAAGTCTAAAGAAAGAAGCAAAACTTTAGCTTTCTTTAATAAAATTGAGAGTATCTAAATATTGACAACTTGAAAAATTCAAATTGTCAACAATTGTCATTTAAAATACGTAAAACTTAATAGTTGTTTATTTTCAACAATTTCTAAAGAAAGAATCAAATTTTTAACATTATTTAGCAAAATTAAAAAGACAGTGTGTGCGTGGGGGTGTGGGGGTGCGTGCGTGTGTGTGTGTGTGTGCGCGTGCGCGTGTGCGCGCGCGTGTGTGTATCAATTGATAAATTCTTGGATTTTTTCGGCTTTTATATGACATATTTATAAATACATATTATCAATTAGTATGTAATTGCCAAGTAAATGAGGATGTAAAGGATGCTGTCTACAAATTAGGAAGCAAATCATACGAAATTTTTAATTGAAAAATATTGTCTACGATGAGAGTTGAGCCAAAGTCTATTTTTCAATTAAAAATTTCGTATGATTTGCTTTGTAATTCGTAGACAGCAATATTTACATCGTCATTTACTTGGCAATTACATACTAATTTGATAATGTTTGTAAATATTTCATATAAAAGCCGAAAAACTCCAAGAATTTCTCAATTGATATATTTAATGAACGGCTATGAAATTATCTAAACACTATATTTATATATATATATAGTAAACTTAATAAGTCGGCGATTAAAGGTCTGGTTTATTACTTCAAAGTATATATATTTAAAACAACCCTACATGCTTCGGCAATGATGCCTTTGTCAAGGATATAAAAAATATAAATGACAGAATATAAATGTCAAATAATTGAGTTGCTATGGTTTAACTTATTCAAAGATACATTCCAATAATAATAATAAGTCATGCCTTAGTATTCCAAAAAATAGATAGCAAGGTGTGAACATATGTGATGTTCGCTGCTAGCAGCTTTAGTCTCTCTCTGGGTATGTATTTGTGTGAGCGCGTAAGTGTATGGTTTTGTATGTTGGTGCGCTTGTGCGTGTGTTTAGTGACCGGTCGCGTAAATTTAGAGAGATCGGATAAACAGCCGTTGCGTAGGGCCGCCAACCCTTTCCCGGCAACTTCTTTACTTTTACTTGCAGTACTTCGACGGCCCGACCCCCGCCCCAACGAGGCAAGGCGCAGACCAGCGAAGCGCACCCTGCACGGGGTTGCTCATCGCCAACCGAGGGAACACTCTTAGTGGCTACCTCAGTCGACGACGGTCACACTTTGTGCCATCTTTACGATTTCCGCAAAAGCGGGGGCAATGCACACACGTCGAACGTGTGTGTGCTGTTAACGGCAGCCTAGCCAGGTTGCCGCCCAGGACCGGTCCTAGTGGTGTGTGCATTGCGCGGCGCCGTGATTTACGCCGCGTAGCTTGGTTCCTCACTCCTGCTGGAAAGGCGGAATGGCACCTGACTGCCCATCGGGCAGACCCCCCTAGAGTTTGGTAGCGCATATGCTAGGCTACAACCCAGTAGAGGACCACATCAGCACAAAACAGAAAACAGGGAAAAGCAAGACATGAGTTATTATCACGTATGCGCCCGTGGAGCGTCTTAAGATACAAAGTTGTCCGCTTTCGCCCAAAACGAGAAGGAAAACCACGAAAACCTGCTTGGACAACTAGACAGGAATCAAAATACGGAACAGTCAGCATGATAAGCAAAAGTATATGATATTTAAATGTAATTGATATTTAAATAACATAAGGTATATAACAAAAAAAAAATATATTATGATGGTAAATTGTAGATCGTTACAACATTAAGTTATAGTACTTATATACTGCTTAAATTTTTTATATCATTTCTGTTGTTAATTGAATTTTTTTCCTGTTTAATACTAATCATTTCTTTAATTTGTCTTTTCATTGTGTGTTGTTCTTTATCAATTATCTGTGTGTTTTCAAAATCGAAATGGTGATCGCGTTGTAGTTTGTGTGTGGATAAAGCAGTTTTGTCTGTTTTAGAGTAATTGTGGGCTTGTATTCTTTTGTATAAATATTGTTTCGCTTGGCCTATGTAGTAACTATCGCAATCGCGACATGGTATTTTATATATGACATGTGTTTCTCGATTTTTTCTATTTTAGGTTTAAGTTTTGAAAATAAATGTTTATTAGTATTACTAAGTTTATATGTTGTAGCTATATCATATTTTTTTAAAGTGTATTTAATTTTTTCCGATAGTTGTGGAACATATGGAATCGTGATATATGTTGTGTCATTGTTCAAATTTTTATTGGTGTCTGCAGTGTTGTATATTTGGTGTACTCTTTTTTTAATAGTTTGGTCTATAAGTTGTGGTGGATAATTATTATCAGTTAAGATTGTTTTAATTTTTTTGATGTTATCTTTTCTGTATTGAGTATGTGATAGTTTTACTGCTCTATCAGTCAGATTATTTATAATCATTTTATTGAATACTGTAGGAGCATTTGAGTGGTAATTTATATATCGAAAAGAAGCTGTGGGTTTATTATACCAATTTGTATAAATAGTACCCTGTCTATCATAGCTCAAAGAAATATCAAGAAAATTAATACTGTTATTAAATTCTTCTTCAATAGTGAATTTCAATTTGTTGTGAAAATTGTTGAATTTATTTAAGAGATAGTTTATTTTGTTGGTCGGAATACATGTTATGATATAATCAACATATCTTTTGAAAAAAGTGGGGTGGAAGTCTAATGAATTGATAACGTAGGCCAAACGAAACAATATTTATACAAAAGAATACAAGCCCACAAATACTCTAAAACAGACAAAACTGCTTTATCTACACACAAACTACAACGCGATCACCATTTCTATTTTGAAAACACACAGATAATTGATAAAGAACAACACACAATGAAAAGACAAATTAAAGAAATGATTAGTATTAAACAGGAAAAATTCAATTAACAACAGAAATGATGTAAGAAATTTAAGCAGTATATACTATAACTTAATTTTGTAACGATCTACAATTTACAATTTAAATATCAATTACATTTAAATATCATATACTTTTGCTTATCATGCTGACTGTTCCATATTTTGATTCCTGTCTAGTTGTCCGAGCAGGTTTTCGTGGTTTTCCTTCTCGTTTTGGGCGAATGCCGACAACTTTGCACCTTAAGACGCTCCACGGGCGCATACGTAATAATAACTCATGTCTTGCTTTTCCCTGTTTTCTGTTTTGTGCTGATGTGGTCCTCTACTGGGTTGTAGCCTAGCATATGCGCTACCAAACTCTAGGGGCGTCTGCCCGATGGGCAGTCAGGTGCCATTCCGCCTTTCCAGCAGGAGTGAGGAACCAAGCTACGCGGCGTAAATCACGGCGCCGCGCAATGCACACACCACTAGGACCGGTCCTGGGCGGCAACCTGACTAGGCTGCCGTTAACAGCACACACACGTTCGACGTGTGTGCATTGCCCCCGCTTTTGCGGAAATCGTTAAGATGGCACAAAGTGTGACCGTCGTCGACTGAGGTAGCCACTAAGAGTGTTCCCTCGGTTGGCGATGAGCAACCCCGTGCAGGGTGCGCTTCGCTGGTCTGCGCCGTGCCTCGTTGGGGCGGGGGTCGGGCCGTCGAAGTACTGCACGGAAAAGTAAAGAAGTTGCCGGGAAAGGGTTGGCGGCCCTACGCAACGGCTGTTTATCCGATCTTTGTAAATTTACGCGACCGGTCACTAAACACACGCACAAGTGCTCCAACATACAAAACCATACACTTACGCGCTCACACAAATACATACCCAGAAAGAGACAAAAGCTGCTAGCAGCGAACATCGCATATGTTCACACCTTGCTATCTATTTTTTGGAATACTAAGGCATGACTTATTATTATTATTGGAATGTATCTTTGAATAATTTAAACCATAGCAACTCAATTATTTGACATTTATATTATGTCATTTATATTTTTTATATCCTTGACAAAGGCATCATTGCCGAAACATGTAGGGTTGTTTTAAATATATATACTTTGAAGTAATAAACCAGACCTTTAATCGCCGACTTATTAAGTTTACCATATCATACCAAGGTCACGAAAATATTATATATATATATATATATATATATATATATATATATATATATATATATATATATATGATTTAACTGGATTCCGGGTTTTCGTCCAGAAACCAGCACCGGTCTTTACGAAGACCAAACAGTGTAAACGCGGAAGAAAATCCGCAATCCAGTTAAAACACATACTACTATCCGCGGAAACCTAAAAGAAAATATATATATATATGCAATTAAATATATATGCATGCTTCCAGATTATTTCAAAGTGAAGATATGATAGGTACCGAAGAAAAATTCATATATTTGCAAGAAAAATTTTTAGCATTTTTGGAAGTTGCTGTGATTAAAAAGGTACTTTAAACATATTCTATTAGATTAGCACCAAATTATTGCGTTTACTTTCAGATGATGGACTGTGGAGGACTTCAAACTATATTAGATTTATTAAATAATAATCCATCCTGGACACCAGCACATCTATCAGCTTACTTTAATTATCATGATGTTTTTGACTATGAGTCTGTATCAAAGGATTTGGATTCTCCAGATGACGCTTCGGGCATGACGCCTTTGCAAGTAGCAGTTTCACGTCAAAATTTGCAATGTGTTCAAAGTCTTGTTAAGAAGAAGTGTTTCCTGTATCACAAAGATTCACAGGATAATACCGTATTTCATCATGCCGCAACTACTACCAAAGATATTTTAACTGTAAGAGTATTTTAAAATTTCAAAAGTATTAAGGGCAGTTCTTCTATTATTTATATACCGATCCGTTATTTTTATTTATGTTAGTTTATTAAAGCCCTAAAATAAAGTAATGCAATGCCAATATGCAAAAACATAGATAATAAAATTGCGTTAGCTTTTGGAAAGACGCGTAGGGTTATTGTTTTCTAACCGACCGTATTATTTTGAAGTAGGCAAATGGTTGTTATTTTTATATCTACTTAATTCTCAGGGGTGTTTGTTTAATTGTTTTGCGGCTCACAATCTTATTTTATTAAATACTATTGGTGACTATAAAATAGTATATATCTTCACAAGTATTACATCTTTTGTAAATATTAAAACGCATACACGATAAATACATAATATAGCATGAACTTGTGAGGAACTGGAGGGACTACGACAGAAACATGGAAGAGATCTATTGGATCCTACGAGGGTACTAAAATTTCCCCTGAGGAGGATAGTGGCTTTTATCGAAGACACAAGACTAACAGAGTGGAACTGAGAGATATATTGGGGATGACACAAAGAACACTGCTCAAGTGCCTGGACTTACTGGCCTCTAACCCTAAAGGATTGGAATAGGATAGAATACATAAGATAGTCAAGACGTGTCGAAAGAAGAAAAGACGGCAAATATTCTTCACGAATAGTGGACAAAATACTGTACTTAAAGTGTACGGTCTGCAGAAGCTGAGGTTAACCTATAATAAAGTTGCGGGCAGTACAAAAAGAATCTCAAGAAAAGAGAGTACAGGATTTGAGAGTAAAATCAAAAAAAAAAATAAAAAAAACGGACTACAATCATTAAGCTATGACCCTGAACGGCCTGTAAATCTACCTATACAATGCGAGTTGTGTGTAGCGCCAAATAAAAAAAGGGGTGAAAGGTATATGTATGTAAAGCATACAAAAATCGCCGTCCAATAATGTTCACGCAGTAACGAGAAAATTATTTTTCTTTATTCGAGTCCGGCCCTGTTGCAGTTAAATATATGGATGGCAATACGAGCTTTCACCTCTAATTCATCAGTTTCTTTACAGACGAATTATTTTGATCTATCTATATTGTTTTTTTTGTGGATATCACCTTTACGTCGAATATGTCGACAAGCCTATGTCGCATTTGGCATGTTCTCGCTGAGTTGCAATAAAAACACGATTTCGCATATCTGCAGCATTTTCACTATCAGGGCGACGATCACACACGAAGCTTTTCATGTATCCCCATAGAAAAAAGTCTAAGAAATTTAGATCGGAACTACGAGTTAGCACGGAATGTAACTTCCACGTCCAATCCATTGTAGAAAATTTCGACTTAAAAATTCTTTAACAAGTCTACTACAATGTGCAGATGCTCCGTCTGCATAAACCATAATTGTTGCTGTATCGTCAATGGTATGCCATCCAAATACTCGGGTAATACATGTTGGAGAAAGTGTAAATAGGATTCTAGATTTAATCGTACTGGGAGTATATGTGGTCCAAGTAATTGATCGCCTAGTAACCCTGACCAAACATTGACGGATATTCTAACTTTCGAGTCATGGGGGTGTATATCGTTGGAGTTTTCGTATGCCTAGTGGTGAATATTATGGTAATTCAAAATACCATTTTTGGTAAACGTAGATTCGTCGGTAAAGAGAATTACTAATGCAAGATCTGGCTGATGAATTTCTGTGTTGTAACCACTCACGGAAGTTCAACGGAAGGCAATCCGGCGGTGAAAATCTAATTCCGTTAACCTTTGCACGCGTTGTATAGAATATGGATGAAGTAGTTTTCAAAATTTGGTGCACCGTAGTTTGAGACAGATTTATTTCCCATGCTAGGGTTGTAGTACTTACGCTGGAATCCGATTCCATGATATTTAAAATATCCTCTCCTGCTTGTTGAACTTTGCGTGATCTTTGAGGGACACAACCTTCGAAACGTGAAATTACTGATCCTGTGTCTCGAAGTCAATACACAGCTCTCACAATTTTCTTAGTCAGAGGAAGACGTCGATTCGGGAAAGATTCTACGTACAATTTTTTGCCGCAAGACTATTTTGTCCTGTTTCGCTATAAGTTTAAATCATATCAGTATATTCGATATTCGTGTGCAGTTGAAAAAGTATTTCTTTGCGGTTCGTACTTTGCATTACGAACTGCAAGGGCAGTTCGTACTGCAAAGGCAGTTCGTACTACCCAAAGTACAAACCGCAAATTGTGCTTTATCTTTTTCTTACATACATAAATACGCGTTGTAAAACTACACACGTTAATCATTTAAAGAAAGGTATCCTTATGCCTTAAATTTGATCATGCGACTGCAAAGAAATACTTTATAAATTGTAGGATGGCATTGCAAACGCACCTAGCCACAGCGAAGACTATGTCCATACTAAAAGTAAATGCGAGCGTCGTTTGTAACAGTGGATTCCCGTATTGCCGCCTGCGACAGAGCCGGACACGAATAAAAAAAAATGATTTCCTCGGCACTACGTGAACACTGGACCGCAATTTTTTGTATGAAGGCACTACTCATATGTACCTTTCACCCCCTTTTTTCTATTTGCGCTATACAAAGCTAAGAGTATATATTATATTTTCAGGTATTGCTAACAGATGCACATCCACTCTTCATTAATATGAAGAATAAATTAGGTTACACACCTATACATCTGGCGTGCATATCAGAAAATCGTGAATGTCTAAATGCGTTGATCCTCGCAGGGGGTGAAATGAACATATCATTTTCGTCTATTAGCCAAAGTGACAATTACAGTTCAAGTCTTCTCAATGTTTATTTAGAAGATCGTCCAAGCTTTTTAAAAGGTCGTATCATTAAATATGGTGGAACTCCACTACATTGGTCTGAATCTCCCGAAGAAATAAATGCATTGATCGATCATAGATGTGATGTAAATGCTGTTGATTTTCAAAAGAGGTTTGTAATTTTGAATTTAATTTAATTTAATTCATTTCAAATTTCGAAAAACCCAACTCTTAAAAAACTATACAATTTCCATTCTTTAGCGTTTAATTCTGTCCATAGTCATATGTAAATAAGAATCTCATAGAGGAATATCATATGAGGTACACTCGGCCACATAGAAAATGTCCCTATCGTAAACCGACTCCTCGGTCGGTGATTATTGCCTTTTACCTGGACCGGGAACTCGAGAATTGGTCACCATAATTTAGCACGTAAAAAGCGGATAACTACCAAGTAATATTAATGAACCTGTATGATGCAAAGATCCAAAAACAAGAAGAAAAATTTTACATTAATTAGTTAATTATAAATAAATATAAATATTGAAGGAATTGTTGTTATTGTATTATGTTTTTGTGGGTATTTGTATTACTCAAATTTTTCTTTAGTTTCTGTAGATCGCTTTGGTTTCTACGATCCCAATTTTTGAATATTTGAAATGCAATTTCATCTCTGTTTTGAAGTCTAAATACAAAGTGTAATACTTCATGGGAAAGAGAATTTTCAGCGGAATTCAAATTTTGAGGAAAATATACTGGGTTTTATTTAAAATAAAAAAGTTATTATTATTATTATTATTATTATATAGGATTATTTCCGGTTAAACCGAAATTGAAACAATATGAATATTAGGCTCAATTTAAAGAATATTGGGTGTATATAAGATGCCCCAAATTTCAAATTTTTATTTGATTAGGAACAACATAACTGAGACACCCAGAATAGAGAGATAATAGTCATAATCTGTTATAGTTATATAGTCATACGAGACGAATACTGAAAATTTTTAGAACTTGAAAAAAAGATTAGTTTAAAAAAAATGAATTGGTTTTATTATGTTTCTACTGCTTTAACAATACCGTTTTGCATTCAACGAAACCAATGACGCTGCGTTTAGGTCCATGCCTAGAAATTAATATTTGTCCTTCGTTATTTATCCTTTTATGATTTCTATTGCTTGCATGGAAGATACTGAGCGACTTGAAACTTTTTTATCACCGTAACTCGAACTTCGCAGTATTTACAAAATAACAGACGTCCATTGTAAAATCATTATAATCCTTCACAAATTGACTTAAAATTACACTTACACATTTTTTTCTTTTGGAATCTTGATGGATGTTATCTATTGTAACTAGTACACAACTAATTCAAATTGTTGGAATATAAAAGACCTTGTAAAATTAAGGAAATCCCCGATATATTTATTTCTCATTGTTGGATTACCCGGGTAATCCTCTTAATATTTCCAAGTATTATGGTTTAAAAACGCTAATTATTGTGTTGGCTGTTTATAGTAAATCCAGCTTTAACTTGCTATTCACTTCACCTATCTATTCAATGGTTTAGAAGATTATTTAATCGTCTACTATAAAGTGTCTATTTGCGCTTGATATTCAGTGAATGGGTGTTATTTTACAATTATGCGAAATGCCTTAGTGCTAAAAAGTTTTAATAATTACTAACCGGTAGACATACAACAAACAATAGAAATCGCAAAAGTGTAATTATACTAACAATAACATTAAATATTAATGTGAAATAATAGACTGTTTTAATATAATACTTTGCTGAAAAACGGTTAAATTATGCATATATAATTAAAAAGGTTCAAAATCACTTATTCATAACAACGACTAAAATATGCATTTAAATATGCACTTATGCAAAAACATAATTATCCGAAGCCTGATAATTAACAAACTAATAGAGCAAATCAAACAAACTACACTGCAATCAATTCGCAGAACATTAAAAAAATAAATCAAATAAAAACATATTTAATTTTTTTTTAAAGCAGATTTTTTTTTAATTGTTCCCCTCGCATATAACTGGATGGACAAAAAATATTTGATTTTAATTAGTATGTAGATTGTGAAATTTACTGAAAATAAAATATAATATCCGTGTTTAATGCAATTTAAGGCTTTTCTCGTGATTCGAACTTCAGTCCCTTAATAGCTCCAGGGTTAAGAGCGTGGTCCAGCAAACCAGAGGACGCATGTTCGAATCCTGCATAAGCGCGATTTTTTTTTCAGTAAAAAATTCGATTATTTAGCGTCGTATATGTAAAAAGCATTTATTTCAGTATGTAGATTGTTTTATTGGAAACAGTCTACTGAAGTCACTCTTTTCTTTTAACAAACTTCATTATTATTAGTATGGTGTAGATTTAATAATAAAATATATTAATTACTGTTAATAATTTATGAAGTATTTAATAGTATTAATTAACTATTATTGTTCTTGATGAACAATCTCATTGATGGGAAAATATACAATCGGCCTTTCGAGTATTACAAATACCCACAAAAACAAAATACAATAACTGCAATTCCTTCATTATTTATATTTATTTATAATTAACTAATTAATGTAAAATTTTTCTTCTTGTTTTTGGATCTTTGCATCATACAGTTTCATTAATATTATTTGGTAGTTATCCGCTTTTTACGTGCAAAATTATGGTGACCAATTCTCGAGTCCCCGGTCCAGGTAAAAGGCAATAATCACCGACCGAGGGGTCGGTTTACGATAGGAACATTTTCTATGTGGTCGAGTGTACATACGATGGGCAAGCTACAATTATTGAGAATAGGAAGATTGATACAAGTTTTCAAAATTTTTATTTTAAATATGTTTAAGGTATGTAATTGCCATCAACAATAATACACTTAACCATTCTTTCCTTCCATAGTTCAAAAGCGTTCAGACAGCTGTCTTTAGGGGTACTATAAAAAAAACACTTAACGGCGATATCAATCTATTCTTCTGACTGGAACCTTTTCCCTCTCAAATGTTTTTTGAGCTCAAAAAATAGCCAGAAGTCACACATTACCAAATTCGGTGAGTAAGGAGGATGTTCTATAACATTGATTTTGTTTTCAGCTAAATACTGAACAGTTATCCTTGCTGTATGGGACGATGCGTTATCATGATGTATCAGAATTCCCTTTCTTGGCACTTTACTGAACATTTTTCAACATACCATTTTGCCGTAACTGTCTTCTGATGTTCTAATTTAATTGCGCCTACCAAACCCGTACTTCTAAAAAATACTGTGTACATTACTTTTTTCATTGCTGGCTGTTTTTTCGCCATCGCAGGGGTTTCCTCATCTTCATGTATCCATATTCGGCTTTCTTGGAGAGTGGGAACATCAAAAAACGTACGTTTCATCGCCAGTACAATTTTAGAAATAATTTGATGGCCTCCAGTATCCAACATATCTAAAGTTTGTTGACAAATTCTAACACGCCCTGCTTTTTGTAAATCTGTCAGATGATGGGGTACAAACCGAGCTACAACCTTTTTTAAATGTAAATGTTCGTGCCATATTGATCCCACTCCCACTTGCGAGGATGCAATCTTCAGTTTGGACTCTATCATTGCGTAGGTAATTGCGATTGTCCTCTTCCGCCATCTTCTTCACTGCAGCAATATTTTAGGGATTCACAACAGTTGAAGTGTACAACCGAGTTACAACCTCGTTCAAATCCTTTATACCATCTATAAGCAGTAGCCAATGATGGTGCGAGATCCCCAAATGCCGATTTTAAACTTTCCTCACACTCATACGCGCTCAAGCCTTTCTTGAAATCATAGTAAATCATTATCCGAAAGTTTTCTCGCGATAATTCCATTTTTTCGATAACAGAAGCGTATTCTATAGGTTACTTCTCAGATACTATTCAACCGAATTGCACAAACTAAACTGCATTTGACAGATAAAATAATGCACTATTTAATAAACAACAATTTGTTTTTCACAGGTAACTAGATTTTTCTATTCTCAATAATAGTAGCTTATCCCTCATATTAGATATTATATTTTTTATAATTTAGTTCGTCTTCAAAGATTAAGAAAAATAGCAATCTGCAAAGCTTATGCTCGAACGCATATTTAATTTTGAAATTGTTTTTCGTATTTTGGTTAAATTTAAAAAAAATGGTTTGGAAGTTTGTGTAGCGAGTTCGATAAAGTCTTGACCTAACCTAGTTAAGTGTATTTAAACAGGATTATATCGTTGTACATCATTACGTGTTATGTAAATAGAATAAGGTACAAATTCAGGTTCTTAATGTTATTAATACGTGAACAGCATACAAAATAGTATCAATCAGTCATATCCAAAATAAGATTCGTAATAAAAATAATCGTACTGTTATAAAGTTTTGATAAAGGAGAGGCCGACTTCACACCAAATTAAATGTTTAGATTGTATCAGGGAATAATTATCTTTTGATTTCTACTATACAATCATACTTGATCTACCTCTATTCCTAACTGCATATTGAACACAGTTTTCTTGCTTTCATTAAGTCTGTGTGTAAAATACTTAGACAATACGAACTAGGCTCCGAATCGCATTGAATAACGTTATTCTTGTAGGATTAAGGATATAATACATACATATTATGATCAAAAAGTCTTTGGATCGCTATTGCCGTGGAATTTACGAGATATCTATGAAATTATTTATTTCAATTAGTTTTTACATTTACTTGACAACTTTTAAGTCAGCTGGCTATAAAATATACATAAAATGCAACTAATTACCATAACCTAAAATCTATTTTATTTGTGACTTATGTGTACTTCAAACTACAGAAATAAATAATTCTATAGATGGTTTTTACACTCCATGGCTATCGCAATCCAAAGACTTTTTGATCATATGTTATATATATATATATATATATATATATATATATATATATATATATATTTTAATTTATTTAAAGTAAATGATCATTCGTGTCTATTATTTACACCACTCTTAGGACGTTCGTGATTTGTGTTTATGATCCAAATGGGCACTTAGACTCGATAACTCATGCCCAGTTGGAATTCGTCAATAATATTAACTGATATTATCTTTATGATAACTCCACATGGTTTCTAAACGCTAATGCGGACAGTCAAAATAGGAAAGATCGTTTCATGTAAATAGGGAATATAAAACAACATTGGACCCAAATTTAAGTCTTTAAGTATACCGAATTAACTCAAATATCAGAAACTTGTGAACAGATTCGAAGGAACGGGAAATATTCACTTAAACAAAATTTACTTTTCGACTATCACCCAGTAATTTTGGATATACAGGTGGTCCTTGAAATAAAGAGATAAGGTATGAAAAATGAAAAGATGTAGTTATATAGAATATAAATCCAAGATATTTTCCCAAAATTCCCTCTCATAAGCGAGAAGAAAAATGACAAAGATTCTTAAAATATATTTGTCACGCCACTGTGCGACCGACTATATCATAAAGACTATCGAGGACGATATATTAACGCTAACGTACAATAACAAAAAAAGGATTTTTGTTATTGTCGGTCTCGTTTTAAAATTTTAACGGCTTTTCTCAAACTCTTAGCATATGAAGCTGTCTAAACAATGTTAGCTTCAAGAGTTTTTATAAATATAAACATTGCAGCGTGTCTTTGCGTGTAAATATTTTTTTATAGACATTCCGAATCCATATTAATACTGCATATTTGTTACTTTTCGTAACAAAAAAATATCCACGTAGGACACATGAAATGAAGGAAGATGTAATTATATAGAATATGAATCCAAAATATTTTCCGCAAATTCCTTCGCAAACACGTTAAACAAATGACAAAGGTATTAAGAACATATGAGACACGCTATAGGCGGACACTTGGAACATTTCATCTGACCTTTCCACCTGTTTCACTTATTTACAAATCGAGTTTATAAATGATTCACTACTGATATATTCGTACGCAATCGTACTGATGTTACTTAACCCTAAGTAAACAAAACTGCTCAATTGTAACACCGATAGTCATTTAAACAATCTTTTAGAGTTTTTATAAACATAAACTTTTATGTTTAAGCCGAGTTCTTTTTTATAGACATTCTTTTCCAAGGGGACGCATAATTTTATTTTCAGGGGGGTTTTAATTTTCGGGTTCGTATCGTAGTTAACTCATAATATTTCGGATTATCTATATAATTTAATCTTTCCATTTTTCATACGATGCCTCTTTATTTTACTACTCAATTAAAAAAAACATTTTTTATTATTTTTCACAACATACGGTGCAACTATCTCTGCAAATTGGATTTTTGCACACCATACAATAACTAGTGGTCATGCACCTTTTTGCTTGGACAGTAGAAACAAGTCTTCCTCTTTTTGTCTTGGGGTGCGTTCACAACGTTTTCTCTTGATACACCAAGGATTTAAGCTATGTGTTGCTGCAGATATTGACGCAAAGTTTGGCTGATATATATATATATATATATATATATATATATATATATATATATATATAGCATTCATGGTTTGGTAAGGCAAAGACTTAAATAAATCATATATTGGTATCTTGAAATAGGTTTTTCGCCTTTTTTTTTTGACGTATTAAAAGTGTGAATGACATAAGAGATTATGCTGGCCACATTTATCATCCTATAGTACACATATAATGGTAATCTCTCTGCTTTTCTGCTCGAACTCATATTTGGTCGAAGATGACCGTACCTGATTTGGTCTCATTATAGTTATGAATGATTGTTGGCTTACCGGTTTCTTCTGTGATCTCTGCCTTTTCATGCATAGTTGACAGTAGCAAAACTAATTTGTTTTTCTTAGGCATGTAAAATAATAATGTCTTTTGTTGATCGAAACAAAAGATTTCTTCTGCTCTTTGTTTATTTTTTCATAATAAAGACTTACATCTGACATATACTTGGTGGCGGAATCATATATATAAGTAGAGCTTTGCAATTAAGCAAGCACTTGATGAAAAAAGTACCAGGCGATTAATCTTTTAAAAACGAGACTAAATGGTATTCAAGTTAAAAATTATTTTTGTTTAAAAAAAATAATTAGAAAAAATTTATAGTATAATTAAAAGTTTGTGCGCACATAATTTACCTTTATGTCACACAAAACTTTGCTTCAACGTACGACCATAAGCAGCATTTCGATGAAGAACATAGGAAACTGTGTTCTAACTATAGAGAGCGTAGTCACGCAGAGTATAGTGTGTCCAGAATTATACCGTTGACTTTTAAGTAAAATTTAAATCCTATTTATTGCACCGTAATTAATACATCACGAGGTCTAAACCTAACAGGGCTGTAGGTAGTCGACATATTATAGATAACCACACGCAGAACCGTAATCTAAGATTATTTTATGAAATATAAGGCTATAAAAATAGGAATATTGAATACATAATTTGATATTCACTAATCGTTTCAAAAATATTTGTGGAATTTTATTGTGTCCAGGTAGACTGTACATTAGAATTATAATAATGAACTTATTACTTAATTACTTTTTAATACCTACAAATTTAAACCTAGACCGACCCTGGTACACTAATGTCAGGTTTTGTGATTCGACCTCATGCTGCGTTAATTACGGTATAATGAATAGGATAAATTTTACTTAAAAGACAACGGTATAATTCTGGATATACTATATCCTATCACTCTTCTGTACCCTCGCTGCCTCTACTTCGTTCAATATGCCGCGACATATTTACTTGCATGTGCTATAAGTACCTGTGACATTTGGCTAGGCTTCATTTAATATGCAGTGGGCCTTATTCATAGATATTTTGCAATTATGAAGTGCATAAAATTATAATAAGATATAAAACCAAAACTCCCTACCAAAATTCGCCATCAATAAGAGAAATTGTGGAATGACAAGAAACCAGTAAAAGACGCATTAAAAAATAAAATAATTTATAGACAACTAGCCGACCCGGCTAACTTCGTACCGCCTAACAGTCAATAAATTTCGTGTTAACTTTTAGCTAAACTTAATTTAGGATTTTATTAACATAATAAAATGAATACAAAAAATTTATTAAGAAAATAAAAATTCAATGAAAGTACTAAAATTAAGTATTTCAATGGCGTATCAGTAAGACATTTGCTTTATTGAAGATATGTATTTTGCTGCATGGGTTGCACTCGGGTTGATTCTCTTCAGTGAAGGATCTTGTGATATACAACATTTTTCGTTTTGTTAACAGGCGCAACAACAAATACAACATGCATTTTCTAGATTCAGACTCGAGGATTGGCCTTGTGATTTGTTAATCGTCATGGCGAATGCAAGACGAATCGGAAATTGAATTCGTTTAAACTCAAAGGGCATATCGATTAGGATAATCGGAATCCTTGAAATGAGAACATCCTCACCTTTGAATTTTCCTTTGAGTATGGTTGCGTGAATCACTTTAATTAATCATCAGTTTTCTTATCACCAAACGCGTTCCATTGCATAGTTTTGGTTGGTTTAGATTTCGAAGCATGATTACTACCGAGCCAACCTTCAGTTGTAAATTGTGCGGTGGTAAGCCTGGCACATCCAAAGATTTTAAAAATTCAGTTGGATAGTTGATGGTTTCGTCTTTGTTTGTTACACAGTCAATAGATTTGAATAAATGCAGAGTACCAATGATTTGATTCTGAATTACTAAGTTTAAGTAATCCATATCTTTGTTCTTTGTCGCCAAAATTGCTCGCTCACTCAACCATTTGTTGTTTTTGTGGTTAGCAATGATATTCAGGAATACTTGTTTACAAATAAGTTATAAGCGTGGTGACGTAAGCTGTCAATTGCAGCAGATGTCGGAGTTCCTAACCTAATTTATTTAAAAATTAATTTTCTGTATAATTTTTTTTCCGTTAATTTTTTCTATATTTTAATAGTTATTCTACTATTCGCGGTGGAGACGAATCCAACAAATCAGAGATCATTAAAATCGGTCCAGCCGTTCTTGAGTTATAAATGGTGTAACTAACCTGACTTTGTTTTATGTATTAAGATATTATACATGTTTACTGTAAAACATGGTTACCTTGGGTATGGAGTTGAACAAAGGGTCGGCACGGGCCTTGATCGGGTTTATAATAAATATTACCTCCTGAGATTTATTATCCTTAAATACTTATCTAGCTTCATAAAATATAACATTATGTTATTAACGACAACTACAATAATAGCAAAAAATCAATAAAAGTAATCCATCATTTTAATGTCGGTTAACCGATTTGCATACCGGATAAAAAGAAAAAAACAGCATACAGAAATTTGGATTATTGTAGTGTTTATTTAGATACAAAAGTAATGACGGTTTCTGTCTTCAAACTACCTACTACCGTCCTCAATGCAGATATGACACCGCTTATTCACGGTAGAGCAGGTATTTTGAAAGAATTCTGGGAGCGCGCGAAGAGTGCCAAATTCTACTTCAATTCATGTTTTCAAACTTTCAATATCACGTAATGGGGTGGCGTTAAATCTGGTGACCGTGCTGGCCACTCCATTTTTCTTTTTCCTATCCACATGTCGGCTCAGTGTCACCGTTTTAGTGTAATTTGGCTCAGTGTTATCGTTTTAGTACAATTCGGTAAAATTTAGTAATTTTGTTTAATGGACGCACACTAGTACATTTTATAGAAAAAAAAAACAGCGTTAACTGACTTATGCCGGCCCTGGTATGTTTTCGCATCACTGTTCCTTCATTGTTAAGCCGATAATTTATGTCTCTTAAAATGTTCTGTTCATACACTATTACTTACCATTTATTCTATCTTCTGTTAACTTTACATTTCAAATGGCGTAAAATTATATCCTTATAATGTAATAGAGAAAGGATTCTTTTATCACTAACTTAGTTATGTGTTAATTAAGAAAATAATTATACAGTTTGGTAGTCATTGAAGAATTGTTTACAAATAAGTTCCTGAAGTCTTATATCCTATCTGTTTTTTATCTTTTACATTACATATTATTTTTTTATGTATTTTCTTCTCTCTTTGGCAGAACAGCTTTACATATAATGGTAGAAAATGCGAAGTTTGATTCTATTATCGCTCTCTTAAGCAGAGAAGCGGATACAAACATTCAAGATTGCGATGGAAATACACCTTTACATTTAGCTGTTCAATCACCTGATAATTTGCACATATTACATAGTTTAATCATTTTTGGAGCTGATCTAAATATTCTTAATAATAATGGAGAAAGTCCACGTCACTTAGTAGCGAAAGCAAATAATCCACAAGCGCTTTATTGTTTGCATGCGGTAGGAGCTCGCAGATGTGACTTCTTGACTACCAATTGTTATGATGGTTGTTCTGCACTCGGCTACGATGATGGTAACGCACCACCCTATGTTAGAGGACCTTCGAACTTAGATACATTAAATAATATGTTAGACGTAGCTACTATGGAAATGTTGAGTAATAAATACACTACCGGATTGACTGGAAAAGGTCGTTTATTGTCGTTGGATGGCGGAGGTATTAGGGGACTTATACTAATACAAATGCTACTGGAACTAGAAACTATAATTGGTGAGTACAATTTTATAAAATTATAACTATACATTTTTCTTTGTTGTATTATTTTTAAAAGAAAAATCAATAATTTATGCATGCGAAGAATATAAATTTGCCACACGGTATATATGCACACAAGGACTTTCAGCACTGCTCGACAAGTTGCTGGGATCTGTGAATTCATGAAGAAGGAGATTACTTTGAGGGGGATGGTAGTGAATAAGTTGTACAGGTTATTCTTGGTTCTGAGTTCTGGATCCTAGATTACAATTGTATTCATAATACAATGCTCAAATAACGTTCACACTAAACAATCAAATGTCATTTATATAAAATTTAATTATTCAAATAAACATCTAATCTGGCTTGCAGGCTTCTGTGGTAGTTGTCTATAATCGCTTCTCGAACTGAGAGCTGGAACCAGGTCCTTGGGACTACCTCGTTTCTGGCCAACGTTTCGTCCACTGTTACAAAGCGCGTCTTCAAAGCTACTATTGTTGCTGCATTGAAACTTAGCTTCCGTGCAGCAACAGTAGTAGCAGCCCTGAAGATGTTCCTTGCAACAGTGGACAAAACGTCGGTCAGGGAGGATGTAGTGACAAGGACGTGGCTCCAACCCAGAATTCAAACGGCTAATATTTAAAAATGTTACCTGATCTAAAAATCCCCTTTCTATTACTTTAATTATTGTAATGCTTATCTTTCATAATGAAACTTACCTCATTAACCTAAAAAACCTGTAATTTCTCCAAAGACATTACTGTATGCTTCGTTTAGGGTATGTTTTTAAAAATAATCTTTTCAATTCGTTTTATATATTGCCATGGCCCCTTTTTAAAATGCTTACAGATCTCAGGAGTTAATTGAGTTCTCTTTAATGATTTTTTTGTACAAGGTTATTCTAAAGTAAGTTCCCAGTCAAAATGGCTATATCTTCTGTACAGTTAAGCTCAAATAAATCTAGTATAACCTAACTTGTCAAAATTTTCTAATATTGCTTAGTATTTATCAATCTTTTTTTGAAAGACAAACCAAATGTCAAGTAATTTTTTAATACAATTTAGAAAACACAAATAAACTAATCTTAATTGATCCGCCATTTGCATCAATTACTACCCTTAACCTTCTAGGTACAGACTCAATGAGACTTAAATTAAAAATTAGGTATTTCAACAATGTTTTTCCAGGTATTTTCAACAGATTCCCATAGTTGTTTCCTATTAGTAAATCTTATACGAGATCTATGAATTTGCTTTGTCATTCTTCTTATTTTCTCAAATATTCAAACAAATTGTGATCTTCTGCATCAGTTGATATTCTTTTAAGACTAGTTCCTCATTTGCGACATATACTGCCTTCATTTTCACGTCTTTTTTTAACTTGTACACGGTACTGTAGATTTGTTCAAATGAAACTCTTCTGCGACTTTCCAAATTTAACGAAATTTGTACTTTGTCTGTCTGAGTCAGTTTTCTTGCCATTTTGGATAGCAAAGTGCGACAAATGTCATTTTGACGTTACAAGAATGAATTACAACAAAACAAAAATTCAAAAAAGGTTTATACTAGAGTTATGTAAGCTTAACTGTACATATTAACTGTTTATATTCGACAGCAATATTGTCAAATGATGCAAGACTTCGTAATACCAGCATTACAGAATCATGATATTGAAAACATTATTTATATGCAAGCGGCTCCTCACATACACAATACCGTAAAAAACAGTATTGAGCAACACATTTGGCAATATAGTAATTGGTGGGCATTTTTCGAACAGTTGGCCTGCTTAAAGAAACGGTAAATTTAAACAATCGATGTCAGATGTCATTGAAAACATTTCAAGGAATGCACTTTCTAATGCCGTTTATACCATATAAAAACGACTAATACTTATTGAACAACACGGTGGTGGTCATATTTAACTTTTTCTTATTCTTGTTATATTAAATCCCGTTTGTTTATGAACAAACTAATGCTATTATTTTTGTGCATATTAAAAATTTGCCAAACTTATGGCCATTTCAAATTGGGAGCTTTCTTTAGAATAACCTATATGTTAAAATTCGTTTTATTTAAATATTTATACGACTGGTGAGGGGAGGGCCTCGAAAGGAGCCTAAACCACATGGATATTGCGCTTGCAGTTTTCTTAGACATAAAGGGAGCTATTGATGACACCTCGACGTCTTCCATTATTCGATCTTTAAGAGATCGAAAAATAAAAAGCTCCACATTCAATTCAGTCTATAACATGCTGCGTAGCAGAATAGTTCATGCCCAAATGCAAAACAAAACAATCTCCATGAGGACAACAAAGGTGTCCTCAAGGAGACGTGTTGTCACCGCTACTATGGAGTCTAGTAGTGAATAATCTCATCAGGACATTAAATGAACAGGGAATATGAAGGAGGGGTTCGCCGATAACATTGTGATTGTGTTCTAGAGGAAATTCCCGGGAATAGTGGCGGGCATCATGCGAAATGCTCTGCGAATTGGTGGAAAGATGGTGCCTAGAGGAGGGATTAACTGTCGGTCCTCAAAATACCTAGTTGATAGCCTTTACCAACATGAAAAAACTAAATGATCTGGGCAGCATAAGGCTGTTTGGACAAGAGTTAGAATTAATCAATGAAGTTAAGTATTTAGGCATTACACTTGTTGCTAAACTGAATTAGAGCAGTCACCTAGTCAAAGTAGCAGACAGGGCGACGCAGCTCTTCTGGAGATCAGAAGAGCTGTTGGCAAGACCTGGCCATTAAAATCAAATGTGATATGCTAGTTGCACATAGCAGTAGTAAGACCAACGATTACCTATGGGGCAGTTGTCTGGTTGAGGAGGACGGAGTTGATATCGTCGGTGGGGCTCCTCACGACTCTCCAGCGACATGCTCTGTTGGGAATCACGAGAGCTATGAACAGCACGGGAATCGCCTCCATGAAGACCATCGTGGATCTTCCTTCGTTGGAACTATTTGTGAAAGCGGAGGCCATGGCAGCGATCCTGAGGCTGAAGGCCAATGTCGTATGGTGTTTAATAAGTTTGTAAGGCGCCATACAGATATCACAGGAACCATACTGGGATAGCCGACATTTCAAATGCCGGCGAACAGTGTGGCATCTGAGATTATGTTTACAGCTAATCTGAACATATTTATAGCAACAGGCAGAGAGTCGCTCTAGCGATTGTGGTGCCGGCACCTGGTACACGGTTGTATCACAATTCTGATCGGAACACAGGTGCAGGTATATGCGGAATGTACCCCAGAAGGAAGATATTGTTGAGTCTGGGAACCATACGACGGTTTGCCAGGTTGAATTGTTTGCAGTCGCAGCCTACACCGAGGAAATTCGGGAAGCCGGTCGCGCAAACAAAAAAATCAACATAATGAGTGATAGTCAGGCACCTATTAAAGCCATTACGAACCCATCTACCAGGTCTAAACTGGTGAAACATTGTAAACAGGTCATCGATAGACTGGCACAAGACAATAGTGTGTCACTAATATGGATGCCAGGACATGAGGGAATTAAAGGTATTGAGATAGCCGACGAGCTAGCCAAGTAAGGTACTAATAGGTACTTCATAGACCAGAACCTGTATGCGGAATCGCCAATGATTCCGTTAGAAGGGAGATCTGGTTATGGAACATAAAAAGAAGTGGAGGGTAATGGAAGGTCAACTCCATACTAAGACACTACTAGGGGAACTGGATGCCAGGCTTTCAATCAACCTAATTCGTAGTAATAAAAAATAAATTTAAATTATTACCAGCTTAATAACCGGATATTGTCCTTTAAGGAAGTATCTGTACAACATGGGCTTGGTGAGCGAGCCTTGACGTAGGAAATGTGAAAAACAGTAGAAAACTAGCTTTCATGTAATACGCATTTGTGAGGAATTAACCCATTAAAGCCCGTAATTCATTTTTGGTGATTTTTATTTAATATTTTATGTGTTTAATAATGAATGTATTTAAATACAGTTTCTCTGAAAAGAAGGATTATTTTAATTTTATAGAAGGACGTTTCGTCCTGGCAACTAAAGTTGCCAATGGGATAATATAGGAAATTTTTATTAAAAAATGATATAATTTAAATAATTTTATTATTTACTTATGGAATGTTTTAAAACAGTTTTCTGGGTGTAATGGTAGATCACATTTGCTACAAATATAATGTGTACGATTTCCACATACTTTGCATCTTCTATATTTGGAAGTTCCCTTTTCAATAATGTGATCAGTTCGGTCTTTCCGAATTTCTTCCAAGGCCGGGGAAAATTGCAAAGAAGAACGAACACCTGTGGCTTTGCGAGATTCCCCAAAAGACTTCAAAATGAAAATGGCACATTCCCTCCGAAAGTTCAAAAGGGTTAAGTTATGGCCAAATCTCATCGAAGCGGTTTCGACGAATTGCATTAGAAATAAGTTCACAGTGAACATCGGGTTCTGATGACCAATAACGTCTCCGATACGGTAGTGGATGATATCCAGAAAGCAACATTACACCAATAAAAGTCCAAATTTCTTGCTCTGAAACATTAAAATTGTGCAGCAGTTTCTGCGAGGCATAACGATTTGTTTCACGGACAATATGCACTACCATCTCTTGATTCAAAAACGTTTTCATTGCCTCAAAAGGACTTTTAACGGTTTCCTTTAGCAAATCTTCTGCATTGGTATGAATCACACTGTCATCAAATTTTGGTAATATTAGCATACCACTTTGTTTCCCGAGCTAACGAAGCCTTAGAACGCTTAGCCGATGGCTGCTTTTTATTTGAGTTTTTACGTTTTATTGTACCCTTTTTGTTTGGCTGTGCACTAGTCGAAGGCATACCAGTGTCCACTGGTTCGTTGTCTGAGGCGTTATCAATTTCGACGTTATCATCGTACCGTACAGCAACTTCTGCGCGAAGTATGCGACCAGGTAGACGATCAATGTTTCCCTCTACTTCTTCATCGGATAAATCGGAATCTTTATCAGTTTCTGCATCGGGTGGTTCAGACGGGGGACAAATTGCGATGCTCTGGGGTATTTCGTCATCTTCTGAAATCATGTCCAGCAGTTCATGAAAAAGTAAGCCCTTTCCGTCTCTTCCGCGGATATACCTAACGAAAAAACTTTATATATTAGGTATATATAACCTCATTTTCCCATTGGCAACCAAAGTTGCTATCAAAATGTAAATGGCCACCATTTTGTAAAATCTTACTGAATTGATAAACTAATTATAAAAGTACAAAATAACATATTTCAGCAAGACTACTAAATTATCTAATACTAGTATAAATATGATTACAAGCCTATATACTTACAAAGACTGATCTACTGCCATCGAGCTTAGTGAAATACGCTGACGCACTTGAAAACACTTGTGATTATCAAGACTTGTAGCACACTTCTAACGTTGTAGCATTAAATCTACATACAGTACACATTGTGCCACCACTTCAACACAAAATTCCCTTCATTAACTACATACATAGGCGTACTTGGCGGATTTAGTTAGGTGGCAACTTTAGTTGCCACCGGGCTTTAATGGGTTAAAGGGACTCAGAAACATTTCTGAAGAGATTTCTTGGATCCTATAAAGGTACTCAAATTTCTCCTGAGGAGGATAGTGACTTTTATCAACGACACAAGATTAACAGAGTGGAACTAAGAGATCTATTGGGGGGGGGGGGCACAAAGAGCACTGTGCGCAAGTGCCTAGACTTACTGGCGCCCAACCCAAAGAAAAAAAAGAATATTAAACTATTATTTCTCTTTTTTCCAATTCCTCGACTTTTTTATTTAACCTAAATACATATGTACCTCCTTTTTTGATTAATAAATTTTCTATCTTTTCAATTATTTCGTGTTTAATTAGAGTTACCAATACATACGAGCAATATGTTAAAAGATTTCTAAATACATGGTCATTTTTAAAATTTGACATCATGATCGCTAGTCAAAGCAAGTTGAGTGGTTTTTAGACATTACATATGCACTCCCATGCAATAAACCTGAAACTACTTAATAAATTATCGAAACCATTTTTCTTTTTGTAGATAAACCTATAAATCACTGTTTCGATTGGATAGCTGGAACAAGTACTGGTGGCATATTGTCTTTAGGTTTAGCATCTGGGAAAACAGCAAAAGAATGCCTTGGATTATATTTCGCTCACAAAGATTTCATGTTTCCTGGCCTTAGACCACATCCTAGTGGTCCATTGGAAAAAGTACTGCAAGAAATGTTAGGTACCGATACATATTTGCGAGACATTACATGCCCTAAAGTTATTATTCCATGTGCCTTGGCTAATCGTCAGCCTATTGAATTGTTCTTGTATAGAAATTACGAGAGCCCAAATGAACTTTTAAAGAAAACTGAACCTGCAGAAGATACACTTCTTTGGCACGTAGCACGAGCAACATGTGCTGCACCGACCTATTTCAGGTTATTATTCACAAAACATTTAAATACTATTACAACCATTAAAGGTGATCGTAATCGACCTCAAAATAGTTTTCAAAATTTATGAATTAATTACAGTAATTCCTTAATACATTGCTTTATTTAAATTTTGAAGTTATATTTTACATAAATATCACATCATTAAATAATTTAGGTTACGATGGTCATTTAAAATCAACTCGCAATCTGAATTGGCATACAATATTATACTGGCCGCTTTATAGCGGCCAGTATAATATTTTGTGCCTTCTCTCTTCATTTATTTATATAAATGAAGATGCAGTAAACGATCGTATATTTTAATGAAATTTTGAGTAAATATGTATTTTCTTCACATTAAGAAACAATGAAAATTTTAGCAAGATATGATGTAACAATTCATATAAACACTAATAATGCGTCGATTCTCTGTTTCATACATATTTAGCCGGTTTATTAGGCTATTGAAATTAGCGAATCAATGGTAGCCTGTTGTAGATTATCCCAAGTTTCTAAAGTCCTTGTTAAAGATCTATATTGTGTAAGAGTTATTGTAAATTATTAGTACTATGTCCCACTATATCCCGTGTTCGATTTGTGACAAGGGAATGAGAAGGCGTAAACAATCAACATTATACATTATGCTGCTGAAAAATGGATTTACCAGTTCAGTTGTTGAAAACATGGTACTCTCACTGATTTAGCTACATTACTGACATAACAGAGATCTACTTCCATGGCAGATAGCACATCATCACACCTTGAGTAAGAAATGTATGTCGGTATACAGAAACGTGCACCGACGAGATCTGAGAGATGTACGAAATATATGTCTGTACGTTGAAGTAATCAATGCGTAATAGTACCTATATTACATACCGAGGCGGAAAGTAGTTCATTACCGTCGAGACGAGAATGAATCTTTCCACCAAGGTTTGTAGACTATTTTACTCGCGATCGGTAACTAATTAATTATTATATAAACTATTAAATCACTAAATTTCAAAAATATAATAGTATTAAATTTCATGGCATTTTCATAAATGCCATAACTACATAAATGCCATAACTACATGCTAATAGGTGCTGTTACTAGGTAACGTAACAATTAATAGTGATATTTTCTGACAGATTGCTAAATTATTATCGTATGATTTTAAACATGGTCTTTCGCTAACAGTAAACAGTCATGGAAAATCTAATGTAGCAATTAATATTAATTTCAAAAGCGAATAAATTTTGAATAAAAACGTCTTGTTATTTACTTAATAAAGATTTGTGAATAGTTTTATTATAATTTAATTTACTTAATTAAATGACACTAATGTTTAATAAATTCTGAAATGACATTACCTAGTTAATTGACGAAGGAGATACTTGTTGAAACTGCATTATAACGCTAAGAAATAAGTAATTAAACTTCTAGTTTCAAAAAAATTCTATTTATTATAAATATCACTACAATATTGTTTCGCCATACAATGGCGAAACAATATTCAACGAAACAGTATTCATCCACCTGATGAAGCCATTGTATGGCGAAACAATATTGTAGTGATATTTATAATAAATAGAATTTTTTTGAAACTAGAAGTTTAATTACTTATTTCTTAGCGTGACATTACCTAGTCTGAAAAGTAACATAAGCTAGCCTGTAAAGTGTTATTACTAGAGAACGGACACGCTTACCACATGACGCAAAGCCCAGTGCAATACTGGCGAAAGGCTGTATTTCTAAAATATTTAATTTTATTTATATAATTGGAAAACGAACTATAAAATTACGAAATACATATTTATTTGTTGAAAAGTTGTATTTATAAAGTTTTTAATTTTATTTATATAATTGGAAAACATACGGGTGGTGATCTATCTATCTATCTATCTAAAATTACGAAATACATATTTATTAATTAATTTTATTTATATAATTGGAAAACAAACGGGTGGTGATCTATAAAATTACGAAATACATATGTATTTGTTGAAAAGTTGTATTTTTAAAGTTTTTAATTTTATTTCTATAATTGGAACATTTTTATTTGTTCATTTTGTCGTTCAAGTTGAGTAAAGGAGTATTAATATTGACTAGCAATAGTTTCTCAAGGTTTTCTTCTGTCAATTTTGTTCTCTTTGAATTAAGTACATCCTTATAAATAGAAAACCTCCTTTCTACATCGCAACTGGTTATAGGTGCATACTGGAAATATTCTTTTATTTCTTCATATTTAGCCGTTAGATTTTGTGGAATTGTCTCCATACATAATTGCTGCAATGTAATTAAATCTGGATTTCAATTAAGAATTGCTTCAAACTTTTTCCGAAGGCCACATCCGAAGTCACTTGGAATACTTTTCAAATTATTAACAGCCACATCTAATGTGGTTAATCCGTCATTTAATTTGAGATTTCGATTTTCAAAATAAGTGATTAGTTTTGGCAATTTTCCAAAGTGTTCGTGAAGAAAGTACAACTGATTTTTTAAATTTGGGATAACCAATACTTCTAGCATCCTCCTTTAGCAGTGTTACGAAATGTTTTATACTATCGAAATTCTCAGCATAATAACTAGTAGCTTTCAGCCATGTTCCCCATCTAGTTATTACTAAAGTGGGAGGCAGTGACAGAGATGGAAATTTTTCCCTGAAAAGAGCTACTCTCAATGGTGCTTTTCTGAAAACTTTTTTAAAAGCTGATACAAGTCTATCAACTTCCGGAAAAGTGTCTCTGATATATTCAAAGATTCTGTGGAGAGCATGTGCTACACAAGTAATATGCAGCATATTGGGATATGTTTTCTTCAATAGTCTGCCTGTTTTTAACATATACGCAGCACTATCACTGACAAATAAAAGTATTTTTTCTTTGTACGTGGCGTCCGAATGAAGCATTTTTTGCATATTCTCTTTAATGGTTTCAGCAACTGTTTCCGCATCAACTCTATTTATAACACTTGTTGCTATTACATATGAGTTATAGGGAATAGTTGGATGTAGTACACCAGCTACAACATTTACCACACAGCGTCCTAACATATCCACCGTTTCGTCGGCGCTTATCCATATGTATTGATTTAAAAGATGGCTTCTAATGCGTTCTACTGTTCTCGTATAGCACCTACAAACATAATATTTGCGTAAAGTTGATTCATCAGGAACATTTCGACCAGTATATTTTTTCAGAAATATTTTTAAAGTGGGATTGCTAAGTTTATTTAATGGAATATTAGCCGCCATAAAAGTTTTAGAGTTCAGATGTGTTTGCGATCCTAAGTGACGAATTTTTGACGATAGTTTACGGATTTGTAATAAATTTCGGAATCACTGACAATGGACATACAATCAGTATGACCGTCAATCCAACTCGCCATTGTTCTACAATGCCGTTCTCGACATTCTACGGCTGTTACTGACAAAAACATAGCTGCTGTTAAAAAATTCATTGAAGAGGGCAATTATGCGGTAATAGAGCATCAACTCAAGATTGGATCCTCAGCTGTTAAAACAATCATACACGATCACTTGCATTTAAGAAAAAGTGGTAAGCCGTTTTGTGCCGCATCACCTTTCTGACTTCCAAAAAGCAGAGCCTCTAAGAATTTGCCATGAAACTTTAAATTTTGTAAATAATAGCGGTCACCAAATTTTTTCCAAAATAGTGACAGGTGATAATACTTGTATTCCCTTTCTCGATCTTCCGACCTGCCAAGAGAGTCGTGTATGGATTCACGAAGATGAGAAAACTACAATGACTAAGAAGCAGAGAGCTATGAAAAAGGTTCTGCATGCGGTATTCTTCAGAAGTACGGGCTTAGTAAATGCAATTAAGCTAGATGGACAAAGATAGTTACAGCTAAGTGGTACACTGAAAAATGTTTGCTAGAAGTGTTAAGTAGAATTCCAGACAAGGGAATTATGCTCCACCGTGATAATGCATCGTCCCATACATGTGTTTACAACTGTTGCACCCCCTGTGGCGATAATTTGCAGTCAATACGGCCAATGGATTCGTATACTGCAGGTAGATTAACCGTACCCATTCAATAACAATGAGAGAATTATCGCCACAGGACATGCAAGAACAGTTGTAAGCACACTAAAAGTTAGTTTATTATAATACTGAATGCAAAGCGACATATAAAACTTTTAAGTTAGTATTGATTCGGGCTTGCCAAAAGAGTTAAATTAAATAAGAATTATAATTTACAGTCTCTGGTCAAAATATTAGAAACATAAAAATTTTAAATATAAAAGTGAATATTAAGCTGAGAACAAAGCTCATTAAATTTATGACATTATCAAGGAAATTAGTTAAATATATAATAATTTTTAATTATACGTATAGCAAACGCCAATTAAGTTGGTGCGAGGAGGGGTAAGTTCGCGCAGGATTAGAAGTAGTGGGGAGATTTGTATTTGGTTTTACATCAAATGTCAGATAATTCTAACCTCTGAGCGTGAATGATCTCCTAGCAAAGACATTACAAAATATGTTCTGTCAAATGTCAATGACAAATGTATTCTGACAATTACTTGAGTAGTGGGGGTGGACGTTTTTAAAAACGGCTTCTGCGCACCCCCTTCTCGCGCCAACTTAATTGGCGTTTGCTATACCTATAAATATTGTTTTGAGTACCTACCTTTTAAAAGTGACGTTATTTACCGACATTTTTCTTTCTTGCCTTGGTACGTCTTGGTGTCTTGGTACGGTTCATAATAACTACGTAGATTTTTTTAATTACTTTGTTATTTATTTCTCGAAATGATGAATGAATAGCAAATGTTATGAAATGAATAAACAAGAATAATTTATAAAAAAAAAATACTAATTAATAAAAGATATTAAAGAAACGTGGAATAGTGAAAAAAATTAATTCAATAGAAATTGAATCTCACATCATCAGCACGAAAGCAAGAATTGCTGAAGTAATTGAGGTGAAGAGTGGAATTACCAAATTTTACCATGTTCATTAAATATCTATATAATATTTTTATGTATTCATGTTAGAAACTGAGCAAAAATCATAAAAATTAATTGTTTGCTTACATACTTTCATTAAACAATAAAATTCAATTGTATTCCTAATATTTTGATCACTAACTTCATTCATTCTGACAATTTAATATTTATAGGCCTTTTAATAATTTAATCGATGGTGGACTTATAGCTAATAATCCGACATTAGACGCTCTTACTGAAATTCAACAATACAATTTAGCGTTAAAAGCAAGCAAAAGAGAAGATGAACAGTGCCCAGTAAACATAGTAATAAGTTTAGGTACTGGCTTAGTCCCAACAAGGGATACTCTTCAATTACCTGAATCTCTACCTGATGTATTAAAAATTCTTTTTGAAGCGCCTGGGTTATTGTCAATGCTAATTGATCAGGTAACTTTTATATTCTTGATGAAAAATTGTATTTTAATATTGGTATAATTGCTTGTTTATTTAGGCGACAGCTGCAGATGGAAGAATAGTGGAACGCGCTAGAGCTTGGTGTGCATCAGTAGGAATTCCATACTTTAGATTTAATCCTCAGATGTCAGAAGATGTCGGTCTAAATGAAAAATGTAATATCAAATTATGTAGAACTTTGTGGGAAACTAAAGTTTATATGTATGCAAATATGCATAAGATTAAAGAAGTTGCTCATCTTTTAAATAGATCTTAAAGAATTGTAAAAGTATTATATACTAGACATAATTAATTAACTACTTTATAAGATTAAGTTGATATAATTAATACGTAGAAAATTTGTCTCTCTGCACTTGCAGAATATGTATTTTTATTTCCTTTTGTCAAATCTGATTTTTATTTAATCAAAATTGTTTGGCTAGAATTATCTCCTTTTTTACAATTGTATATAAATCCACTGAAATTTATCAAAACTGATGTTTTTAAGTAAAGCAATTTGGCCTGCCATGTTAAGATTTTAACTTTGCTAAAAATAATATACATCTTAATCGTACTATCTTTTGCCATAATAAATGTGTATGCCAGTCCTACTAGCATTCCAAATGCAATGGGTTAGACCAACATATTATATTTTTCATTAATTTAAGTTACCTATGTGATTATGTAAATTATTATGTGTTATTAAGTGTATGTGTTTGATATATTTTACACTGGTGCTTCTTTTTTCTTTTGATTACTCCAGTAATGAAAAATTCTCTAATTGATATAAAACAGTCAACATTTCTTTCGCAACAATTCTCAGCAACTGATAAAAGACCATTTTTCTGTTGAAAAAATAAAATGCAAATAAAAGAGAACTAAAAGTTAGAGTATACAATAAGGCAATGATCAATTAAAGAGATGCAGTAATTAAAAACTACAGGTTAACTTCGTAATTCGGATATAGATCGTTAAAAATTTGAAAAATATTTTTGTCAGGGATGTCTTGGTTTATTATAAATACCTTTATTCAGGTATTAAAGAATGTATTAAAACAAAATGTGTGAATATTTTTTTATTATAAATGTTCAAATTTACAATAAAATCGTTTAAAATAATCTTTAACATACATATATTGAAATTATAATTTAAGATGGTGTAATTTTCGGTTTAATTCTTCAAATTTCAATACTTTTCTTATGAAGAAATCTCCGTATCTGTGTGCAACTTTCGTATCGGCTATGTGAATCATATCATTGTCTATATAGAAATCCAACTAAAAAAAAAAATGCTTATATAGAGAAAGATAATTAAGTTGAAATGGAATAACTGTTAAGGTTTTGAAAATTGTAGGGGGCATTTTTTATTAACAATAATAATAATACCTAGATGGTTATTAAACAATTTTATAAATGAATTTACCTAACAATTAACGAAACTATCGGCCGGGTATTATCAACGTATTTAAAAGAGCATTTATATTAAATGACGTTTAAAAGTAACGCAAGTGTATATCAACATGTTATGAATATTTAACTCTAAACAAGCATTTAAACTTGAATGCCTAAATTTGACTACTCAAGTATTAAAATGAGAATTAACGCATGCGTATTTATGTATATGCATGTTTGTATGTACTTCTGTGCTGATAATGTATTCAGATATATTTACAATAACCTCGAAACTTTTATTTACTTACATCCATTATAGGCTAAGTATATATTTTCTGTTTAATATTATAATCGTTGCTACTGCAGTATTGCATAACATTGCAATTAATAGGAATGAGCCTCTACCAGTTGAGAAAAAACATTTTGGTTAGTAATAGAAATAGTGTTAAAAACTTAGTAATATCTGGCTTGTAGGCTTCCGAGTTCTTTGTCAGTGATGTGATTGCTTCTGGGGTTCCGGTCTTGAATCGCGTCCTTGGCACTGTTTCCTTCTTGGCTGACGTTTCATCCACCATTGCAAAGGACATCTTCAGGGCTGCTACTGCATTGCACAGCTTAATTAAGAACAGCTACTCCAAGCATATCCAGCATCATAAACACCTTTACCCTAGATCGTTACATTCCGTTTCTGTCATTTCTAAAGCCCATTTACCTTATATTTAAGGCGTCACCGACCGTGTCAGTTGTCTTAAAGCGCTGCGCGTACCCGAATCTACACTTGCTGAAAATAGGTTGGAAACTGGACACCAAATTCAATTTTAATTTACCCAGATTCTATCTAACACCCTCTATTACTTTAACCGTATAATAACGTGCCTTCAAAAACTTTTCTCATTAGAAACGGCCGCTCATTCAAAATTATACGTTTGTGATAGATTACGTGCACTGTTACCAACCATTATCAAAAAGTATGGCTGTCCTAAGGTGGAAAGTTTTTGAAGGCACGTTACGTCAATCCATAGAAATCCTAAAGCATATCAATAATATCAACCATGATGACGAAAACCCTTTACACAATACCTGGCAAACCTTTCTCTCTCAAAAACTCAACCATAACCGTGACACTCCAGCCCGGATCAGCTATGATATAACTCCGTCTCGAACTAACAGATTTTCAGTTTCAATGCAGTGACACCAGTATCAGCCTTGAAGATCTTTCTTGCAACAGTTATTTTTTTAACATGATGGCATACGGTATAAACAATATAGATTTTGTTATAATATCAGCAATATAATAAATTGTAGTGCTGTTATTTCAACTCCGACTCGTAACATTCAAATGTCGCACGCATATGTGCAAGGTATCGCTTGCACTATAAATAAATCTGAGTCACTGAGGTTGACAAATCTTAATTATTTGAAACTCTCGTGATTTCTATGGGTAAAAAGAAGTCATAATCGTAGATCTGTAATGTTTCTTTCAATTTTGCTCCGTCTGATTTTGTATATTCATGTAAGTTAATTTTTTTCTTCTGCCTTCTTCTAATAGTCTTGTAATTGATTGTCCATAATACTCATTACAGTAAATTTATTAACTTATCAACTCAACAAGGTTCATAACTAGAGTTCAATCTTGTTCATACAACAAAGTCGACTGCTACGTGACCGTACGAAGCAAATATTGACACATGTGTAGTACGTACTATCGTATTTATAGATTCGTGACATAAAAACGATTATTTAAATCATTACGTCACTAGATGTCAAACGCTCGTTTTCTTTATATAAGAACATTCAATTATAACGCCGTACATTGCCGCTGAAACGGTGGAAGCATACCTAATGCTGCAGTTATTTAACCAAGTTAAATCAACTACTAACGCTATTTTGGAGGGTAGGCGTTTATAGTATTTTCTAAATAGCGACCCGTCATTTTCCTACATTACACGCGTCAACCAACATCAAATTTGTATATTACTCTATAAATACAATATTGTTTGTAGTCGTTAGCAGAATGTACAATCGTGAGCATGGAATTCCAGACAACTAGTATAGTAGTTTTTTCAAAATATTTACTATTGCAAACGGGTATTTTACTGTCACTTGTTGCTTTAGGTTATGTATCAATATCATGCGTGCGTAAGTCATAAACAATTCAATAAAAATTGTATGTCAAGATACTGAAGAAATTTAATGTTTAAATAAGTATACAATTGTATCAGTATTTTATTGAAGCACCATTATGATCTAATACCAATCGTAGTCGTTTCCTCATTGTTTGAAGTAAGCTTCTTGTGTCATAATTTTCAGTACCATCTTGCCAAGCACCTTGAATAGTTTGCCAAAACTTGTTTCCATTCATAGGTCTAAAATTATTTCAATATAGCTTTTTGACAATATATCCCCAAACATTCTCTATTGGGTTCAAGTCTGGACTCTTCACAGGCCACCGTTAAACTTGAATAGTTTGGGTAGCCAATCATTCCTTAACGGTTATGGCGGTATGACATGGGCAATTATCATGTTGAAATGTGAAATTAGCATCTGGAAGCCTTTGTAGCATTACATTTTCCAATAAATTTCTATATGCAAGTCCCGTTAATCGTTTTTCAATTTGATGGTAAATCCCTAATCTTTCAGAAGTTATTCATGTCCACATGTTAACGGAGAATCTGCCGCTCGATCGATCTTGCTGAACATACCTTTCTTGATACCCAGAATTTGGAGGTCTGTAAATACGTAATTTCCCATTATAACTAGAGCTAAAAACCTTTTTATCGCTGAAAACAGTACTCCAAAAATCTTCGTCTCGATTTAAATATAAATTAACGAACTCTAAACGTGCCTCTTTATTTATGCCACTCAAAAATGGTTTCTTGGCGGCAATTTTACATCTTAATCCATGTTCCTTTATTCTTCTCCAAGCAGTCCACTTAAATCCAAGAAATTGTGTTAGGGATTTCGCTTCAACAATTGCCTGAAAAGGATGTTCTCTCATATGATTAATTAAAGCGAGGTCTTCGCCTACATTAGTAACACGTCGACCACCACCAAGCTGTTAGAAGATCTATGAACCGTGTGCTAATGCTCCCAGCGTTTTCATGTGTTCTATACAAGACTCACATTAAGGTGCGCGGCAACAGCTTTTAAAGACCATCCTTCCTCAAGTTTTGCTATTGCTCTTGATTTTTGCGCTTTATTAAGAAAAACTCTAGGCATATTTTTAAATGTCAATGAAACAATAATAAATATCTCGGGCTGGGCGATGTATCGATACATCGCCTAATACCCGATACCATAACTGCTATCGATTTCTCAATACCTCAGATAACGAATGTATCGACTCTACGGTATCGATTCCAAAGCATCGATACTTTACCGATTCCAGTACTCGCTAAGTATCGATACTTAGCGATGTATTGGGTAGCTCACCTTTGTGCATTTTTTTAAATGTACATAAAAGATACAATAACTTTTTAAGTAAAGAATTTTTAAGTATGTATGCATTATATATATTCTATATACCGATAGGTCCAACTCGCAACGGGCCATAGGGAACAATATACGTATGGAACGTAATGCGATGTGGCAACGTGTGTACGATGCCTATATTGAGTGACTTTCTTAAAATTTAAATTTATTTTGCAGAATTATAGATTTTTTTACTTTTATCTTTTAGAAAACGTTATTGTTTTTTTATTACTTAAAGTTACTTTATATGAAAAATAGTATACCATAAAAGTGTAAACAAAGACAGTATACATTGAAACGAATATTCATTCAATTGTATTGTCATGAAATTGAATTTGTCAATCGTTGTTAAATTTGTTAGAATGAATAGATATTTATATTTATCCGAAAATACTAATACTTAAAGCAAACAAATTCCATTTCTTCCTGCATATTAATTATGCAGCTGATGCTTTCGTAATATGCTCATATTTGTATTATTTCAACTTATACTTCGGTCGATACATATCGACTTCCTTCAAACCAGGAGGAAGCTACAGTTGTAATTAAACTATACTTCCTTTTTTTTTATTACCTACGGATATTCACAATTCCAAAATACGTTACAATGTTGCTTATTTTAGATTGTAATTAGCTGAATGCTGTCGCAAAACTGATCTCTGCATTTTTAAAAATGCCAGAATAAAATTAACCCCTGCCCTTATTATAATTTTACAAAGGAACAGACACGTACTTCAATTTCTACGAAAAACTAAGCCTACAGTTCATGTATAATACAGTGATAATGAAGACTGGAGCGTTTGTCGACCTACGAAGTTGTACTTTACTTGTTTATTGTTAATAAAAGGCTGATGGAAATATTACGTGAGATTTTGGTATCTGTATTATAATAACATCACGATAATAGTAGAAATACAAATATGAGCATATTACGAAAGCATCAGCTGCATAATCAATATGCAGGAAGAAATGGAATTTGTTTGCTTTAAGTATTAGTATTTTCCGATAAATATAAATATCTATTCATTCTAACAAATTTAACAACGATTGACAAATTCAATTTCATGATAATACAATTGAATGAATATTCGTTTCAATGTATACTGTCTTTGTTTACACTTTTATGGTATACTATTTTTCATATAAAGTAATTTTAAGTAATAAAAAAACAATAACGTTTTCTAAAAGATAAAAGTAAAAAAATCAATAATTCTGCAAAATAAATTTAAATTTTAAGAAAGTCACTCCAATATAGGCATCGTACAGACGTTCCATACGTATATTGTTGCCTATGGCCCGTTGCGAGTTGGACCTATCGGTATATATAATTAAAAGGATGTTGAATTTTACATTATGCGTAGCAAATATCCATATTATAACAAACAGAATAACTATAATTATTACAAAAAAATATATATATATATATATCACAATATTGCAAATTTCATACCCTAGATATGGTAGAATCGGTAAATTAACTTTATGTCTCTTGAAACCGATACATAGAAAACGGATTATGAATACTGATTCCTAGGTATCGATTTCAAAGTATCGTTACCTATCGATACTTTACCGATTCTAGTACTCAGAATCGATACCGAGCACAGACCCAATACATCGCTAAGTATCGATACCTCGATTGGTATCGCTACCCGATACTGAAAACGTCGGGTATCGTCCAGCCTTATTAATGTCAACAAAACTCTATATGAAAGGCATATTTACAGTAGCCAATTATTTGTGTCCGGAATTCCATGCTCCTAGCTGTACATATAACTTGAACTACGAAGTATTTATTATATAAATATAATCTGTATTTATGAAGTACATAACGCATAAGTAGTTCTTTAGTATTATATTTTTTACTTCGCATGTTTGAATTAGCCGTAGGCGAGACGCCTAGTCCGATTATTGCATATAAATCAAAATTATATTAATCGATTTTCTTATTCTTCATATATACTTAACTACTAATACAGGCAATTGCAAAAAAAAACATTGCAAACATTACTTTAAATGTTCACAAGTCAAACTCTATTTTTCGGGTAAGATGTAGGCGTTTTAATTATTTTAATAAAATGAAATAAACATTGAAAAAGTATTAAGGAAAATACACTCACGTGTGTTTTATTTTCCTTAATTTTTACAATGTTTCACCAAGAGATTTCCATCACTTCAGTTAATTCATTGAAAAAGTAGTTTTTGTATGAATATTTATGGATGTTTCGGGATTATTTAATTCCAAATTTTGAATGACATACATTTACGTTAAATTTGATAATTTGTTTTGAACAACACACTACATAATACTCTATCCTCGTCTATCATATGAACAAATGTGATTCCTTGTCTGGCAGACTACTTTTGTCTTTTTTTTCAATATCAATATTAAACTTAGATGGTTTCATTACCTCCTAACTCGTATATGACCTGCGACTAGTGATTTATTATACAAGTCGTTTCAGGTATTTTTACATTCCATTTAATATTCTGTTATATTTTAATTAGCAAAGTATTTTCCAACGCATTCGTCCATTGTAGGTGCACTTTTGAAAAATAAAAGAAAGTTTTGGTTTCTAATTCAATGACTGCATTCTTTTTTAACAAATATGTAGTCAATACAATCAAACAACTCAACTTCTATGCACGCGACCAAATGGAGAATTCATACAACATATTACATAAAAGATGTTCAAAAATACTTAATTTTTCTTAAGAAGAATGACTTACGTACATCAGATCACGCATATAACTAATACAATAAAAGCTTTCCAACGAAGTTCGTCATATCAAATTGCAAGCAGCTTGTACTAAGGTACAATCAATAAAGTATTACTTTGTAGTCACATGACCAAATTTAAGGAATAAGAATACCTTAAAATGACTAACGTGTGTAGTATTACAGCGCGTATTTATGTTTGTTAGAAAGAGATAAAGTACAATTTACGGTTCGCACTGGGCAGTATAAACTGCAAAGAAACATTTTATGAACTGTATATACAGATCTTCATACATGGTTTGTGTTCCCAGAGAAGTAAAAATTGGTGCGTGAGCGGTGGTGACGGTACTTAATTTTAAGTGGAAACTTTTTTTTGCAATTTGTGCAATGTTTTTCACAACACCTGCTACATAAGTTTTGGGAATTTTTTTGAACTTTTATTATTTAAACTCAAAAACACAACAAAGGATAATATTATAACACAATTAATGATCCTTAGACCTTAATTCTTAAATATTATATTGCCGTTAGGGGCCCTCTATCTTCAATTATACGAATCTTTTTTGTTACATTTCGCATTAATGTTTGGACGGCTCCTAAAGTTTCAATTGGTCTTACTTGCAGGAGATTTGGAAGTTGATTCTAGGAACATATTGTATTCCTTGAGCTTCTAACCAGTTTAGATTTCTTCTAGCAATGCGCCGATGCAAGGGCAGGCCAAAACATGTAATTATCATTAATGTGATGTACATTAATGAAATTCATTAGTTTTGTCAGACAGTTGTGGATATATAATTCAGCGTCCATTGCTTGCGCGACCTACATAAGGTTTAGATATTCTCAATTCAGATATGGCACACCAGACCAAAACGTTATTAGAAAAATTTGCCTTTTGTTTTAAATTTTATATTATCAGGAGTATTTTCAATATTATCTGTATAGAAACCTGTATTTTCAGGAAGCTCCGCATGACTAAATGTAAAATATTTCTCATCGTTCATGATTATTGTTCGATTATTAGCAAAATGTATAGGTCGTAAAGCTCGACAACAACGAGGAATTCCGGCCAATTGTGCAGTGGTATATTTGGGACATTTCTTATGTTTTCTATACTTTAAACATTTCAAAGTAATTATCGCGAAATTTTAGCGTTTGAAGCGTTAAAACGGTAAGAAAGTTTACGAATAGACACCCCAGTGGTATATTTGGCACGATCGGATAATTTATTGACTTACTCCAGTTAACTTGTGTGGACGGCCTATTTCTGGGAGGTTCATGCATGGTATTTTTTGTTCGCATTCTAAAATTGTAGGATACATAGAGCTTTTTGATATGTTTTGTTCACTAAAAATGTTAACTATTGTTTGGGCAGCTGTTCAACCAGGTTGTAAATGGACTTACGAATATGTAGTTTGTACGACATTATAGAACTGACAGACACTACTGTGAAATGTCAAATAAATTAACAAGACACCGATCAACAAATTTCTTCATGGCTGACAAGATCTATTACTTTTACTATACTATAAAGAGCATTAATATTTTTCGCAAAACATATGTATGGTCGGGACGCGATAGCTAGCGAAGTGCGTCATTAATCAACATTGACGTCTCAGCCGGGCAATATTGCCGTATCGATCGATTTATAATTGACAACCGCAAATTGATCATATGTATTATGTCAAATGTAAGGTTAGAAGTAGAAGCGAACAGCGAAATCCATAACCTATAAATGTTATCAATCTTATGCAGACTAATAAAGTACAATTTTTTATAAAAATCGCAATCCTTTGGACATTTAAATAAGTAATTTAACGTCATCTACATTATATGATAATGTCAAATGTATTCTGAAAATATTGGTAATTAAGCGCAAAATATTATTTACACCTACGTCAATTACTGTTTTACATTTTATGATCTATGGTGTACTTGAATTTATTGTTTAGCTATAAAGGATTAAAAATATTCAGTGATTATATTATTTATTGCTGAAACAACAGTTCTAATATGTTAAGGAACGTTAAGATCACCATTTAAGCTCGGTTGAATGAAAAAGCTCGTCTATGAGCAAATTTGTCAGGTATTTAGATTAAGAAACTTTATTAGTTTGTTACTATAAATTTCTTGTAGCTTTTGCCATAATATGCTCAGCTTTTGACATACATGCTACACAAAATCTGCTTTCAATTTAAAAATACTGATGTAAATACCTCCTTCATCGCGTTCCCTCTCAAAAAAGGTTATTAGTGAAGCAATTAATTACTTCGATTGCTTACAAAAGGATTAGGCATTGCGATAATAATAATACGCACCTATAATTAAAAAAAAAACTGTTTTTAAATATCAGACAAATAAACGGAGGCAAAAAACACGAAATACAACAGTGAAGAAAAAATACAGGTTAGGTGACACACAATAACAAGATTGACAATGACTGATGATTTGACATCGGCTACGTCGCATACTTGTATTCACCTCGTTAAAAATATTCACAAACTGTAAAATCATAATCAACTCGAAGCATGTGTTGTTTTATCAAAAATGTAATAAATTATAACCAAGTAGTGCTACTATATGTAAAACAAATAAACTAACGACTTTTTAATACATATTACATTTAAAATGTTTTCAAATGGGCTAATATAGATATGACATCATGTATACTTCATTGATGACGTGCAACGCTAGCTATCGCGTCCCTACCATAACAGGTGTTATTTAGTGAAGTTCCCTCGTCAATTTTGACATTCGTTGAAGCACCCATTTCTTTTAAATATATATGAGAATACTTTGAGAATAGTAATCGACATATAGGACCAAGCGCAAACTTTTTTATACATACTTATCTCGTAAATTACACAATCTAAGAGTTTCTTGTAAATTAAGAAATTTGAAAAAATAGTATCAATTCATGTTATAAACTTACAGAATGTAAATATTATTTTTAAATATTGACCTCCAATGATAATTTTAAAATAGTACAGAAGAAATATTTCAATATTTTTTACTAACCTCTGAACCACTTTGGAATTTTCCTTCTAATCCTGAAGTACCTTTTGTCCATACAAGGTTTTTCATTTTGTGTTTGAAACATAAAAGATGAATGATAAGAGATTGAATTTCCTTATCCAAATCCCATTTGCCATCATTGTTTCTCTGATTTTGAGCCATAAATGTTGCCAGTTTCATCAATGGAAGAGTTGTATACAATTTCAAATAACTTCTAATTGTAGGAAGCATTTTTTGCTGTTGCACTTCTTCGACAAATACCTAAAAATGTATATTTATGTAAACTTCATTTTTGTATATATTTTTTTCTCTGCACCTGAGTTTGATGACGGATAGCCTCTTTAGAATAGTCATCAGGAATAGAATCAACTGGAGGGGGACAAGGCGATAAAAACTTGGGACAAGCAAATACAAAACAATTTTCAAATTCTTGTAAGTCGCCGTACTGCATTTTGTACATTTTTTCATGATAACTTTTTTCTCTGAGAGTTTGTTGTATAGATTCGTCGATACATTGAGGATGGAGAACTAAACATATAGCCAACAAATGATACATCTGGTCTGTCTGTTTGTTAATTTGATCGTGCTGGTAACTTTTAGAAGCAAACAATTGTTTGGTCCGTTGAATATATAATAAAATTGAAGAGAAAGTTCTTATAGCATCAGAATAACGGCGCATCATCATGTACGCAAAGCCAACATAATATGAAGTTGATATTTGGCACGCAGGTACATGAGCAAACTGAGATTTTAGATGAACTTCAATGTTGTCCAACACCTGAAACATGTAATATTTTATGTAGAATAGTTTCGTTTGAATATCAAAAAGTCTTCTACAATCTAAATAAATAATAGTATATATTTATGTAGCCTATGATATTAGCAGACCAAATTAATACCACATTCAAAGAATATTAATTTGATTAAACAATTTTCTTGCTTCTAGAACAACCTAAAAACCGTTAAAATTAATATATTAACAGGAAAACACAATGTAACATTCAATATATAAATAATAGTTAAATTATAAATTACACTACTTGAATAAATATTAAATGTATGTAACAGGTGATTATAAATTATTGAATTTTTTTCTCTTAAGCTAACAGCAATTTTGCAAATTTATATTGACATGTCTGATATTTAAATTTGTTAAAAATTCGACAAAGTAAAAGTCGAACAAGCAAATAAAACAATTTATTTTTGCTTTCAAAATAATCTTTACTATCGAGTAAAATATAGTTATTTTAATGGCCTATTTTGGAAGTGGCATATAAAATGAAGATGGTAATCAGATGTAATAACGCAATATAGTCATGTATATGCATAACACTCTCGGCAAGGCTACAACCTCGCTCTTTTTAATACAAACGGTAACGTGTTATATAAACACGACCGTACTCTGTGTATATTGCATACACAAGACTATATGTCAGGGTTTGTGTTATATTCTAGAAAAGATTACAAGGATCTTCTCTAATATATATAGACAGTAATTTAAGTAAGAGATATTCACATTCACATATACAGTCATAGTAATAGTAACTATACGTTAGAGAGTTACAACCAGCCAGTGGTACGAACGGTGTTGTACTTAATAACCACGTTCTACCCTGTCTGAGTTGGACATAGTACTCGATGTAAATACTTTGTTAACCAGTTGTAAGTGTTAAATTAATTATAAGATGTTACCCGAACTTTGTGCGTATCATTTACTACGATAAGTCGCCCTAACCTGCTATCCTATGTGGCCGCCCAAACGGCCCACATTACACAGATATATTCCAAGCAGTTGAGCTATAGTCAATTTATGGAAGTCTATCCAGAACAAATTGAATCGAATCGTTAATGATATCGTTAATTTTGACAACAGTGTTACAATATTCGAACGGTGGCAATATGGCTAAATGTAAATTTAATAAAAATCAAATTGTTGACTAAAATCCTCATTCTGTATGTCGTCTATCCCAATTAATTGGTAAGATCCTAAGAAAACAGTTACATTTACCCCTATATAATTTTCTATTTTCCCAAATTCAGCCACCTTATTAGTAACATTGACCAGCAAAATATTACTTTCTGTTCCAATAAAGCGTGGTTTCACCTGTCTGGTTATGTTAATTCGTAAAATTATAGAACTTTATGGGCAGATAATCCACACAATTTAATCGAAGTACCATTGCATTCAGTTAAAATTGGTATTTATATGGCAATGTCAAGACAAAATAATTATTGGGGCAATATTCTTTTAAGAAGAAATTAATGTCTAAAGATGCGAAATCATTATGTTAGAATAATTTATAAATCAGTTAGATAATAAAGAATTAACTAATGGCTATTTTCAACAGGATTCTACTACACCACATCCTCCACATACAACTATGAATTATTTACAGTAATTTTTACAGACCGTTTTATAAATGTAGGTTTGTGGGCAAGAAGATCGCCTGATTCATCTCCGGATTTCTTTTGATTTCCTTATTTAAAAAACGTGTCAATACTAATAATTGATAAACAAAAATAATAGAAGTTTGTAAAGAATATCAGAATCAGAGAGGAAATGACTTAAGAAACGACGTCACTGACTATGCACGCAATGCCAAGACCCGGATTATTCTCGAATAAACCGAGGATTATACAAACGCCCAGAGAAGAAACTATGTTGACATACATAACGTGTGTTCATTTGAAAAGTCAATCTAAGTTACTTCGTGCGTCGATTCAGGTTTAAATAAATTTCTTCTCAGTTTTAAAATGGCTTTCACTTTAGAACATAAAATTTTTTTAGTCCAGGCTTATTTTCGAAGTGGTAATAAAATTGATGGTTTACGGGTTTATTTAGTTCAAGATTGCATGGTAGAATTTCAAGTTGAGTTTCCACATTTTGTAATAGATTATATACAATTTAAGAATACTTTGGATAGAACTTTAAAACTTTTTTCTGAAACTGGTAGTCTCTTAAGAAAATCAGGCAGCGGAGCAGTTAAGAAATGTACACCTCAAGTTGTCAATCGTGTTGAAGAAATAATGGAAAAGGAACCACAAACATCTGTTCGACATTTGACTCAACAAATAAACCTTTCTGTTGGTACAACTCACAAGTTATTAAAAAAAGATATGCAACTTTATCCATACCGTATCACAGCAGTACAAGAATTGTTAGTAATTGATTACCCACGTAGACTACAGTTTTGTAATTGGTTTGTAAATATGAACAATAATGGAGAACTTTCGCAAAGAGTCATCTTTACTGATGAAGCATGGTTTTATAAAACGGGATACCTAAATTCACAAAATACAAGAATTTGGAGTAGTGAAAATCCACAGGTAAGTAATGGAGAATCGCTACATTCAGAGAAAATTGGTGTTTGCGCAGCGATAAGCCAAAGGCGAATCATTGGACCAATATTTTTTCAGGGAACGTTAACTGCTCAAAGGTACTGTACGGAAATTTTACAACCATTTGTCAATCAGTTGCATGATGATGAACTTCAAAATGCATATTTCCAACAAGACGGAGCACCTTGTCACTGTACTGCAGAATCTTTGGATTATTTAAGAGAATTTTTTGATGAGCGTATAATTAGTCGAAATACTGAAATTGCCTGGGATTTAACACCTTGCGACTTCTTTTTGTGGCCTTATCTAAAAAATAACATATTTCGAACACCTATATTGAATTTGAATGATATGCTACAGAGAATCGAACAGAAATGCATGTAAATGAATAACAATCCAGTAATGTTGCAGAATATCATCAGAAATTTTGAACGGAGGATTTTAAAGTGCATTGATCTTGAAGCACAACATTTTCAACATTTGTTATAGTTTTCAATAAATACCTATTATTTGTTATTTATTTGTATGTATGAAACTGTGAAAATATACGACTTCGTAGGTTAAGTAGTAAAGTTTAATTTACGACAAACATACATAAAATGTTCTCAGTAAATCACATGCTACTAGATTGACTTTTCAAATGAACACTTGTTATGTATGTATAGCAAACGCCAATTAAGTTGGCGCGAGGAGGGGGTGCGCAGAAAACGTTTTTAAAAACGTCTACCCTCACTACTCAAGTAATTGTCAGAATATATTTGCTAGGGGATCATAGAGTGATATACGCTCAGAGGTTAGAATTATCTGACATTTGATGTAAAACCAAATACAAATCTCCCCACTACTTCTAATCCTGCGCGAACTTACCCCTCCTCGCGCCAACTTAATTGGCGTTTGCTATACATGTATATAAATAAATACTGTTATTTATAGTTAGTTATTATTAAGTGTTATTTATTCTTTTTATCAATATAGTTATTTTATAATTACCATGTGTTTCATTAATTGAACATGAAAAAAAGATTTATCACAATATGTCACCACAGAAGTAACAAGTTTCCATATAATTATTATCTCTCTCTTTTCTCTAAGACATTGTTAGATATACAGGGTCGCTATTATGTATGGAAACGGTCAAGTATTATCTCGAGAACAGTTCGAGATAAATTTTGTACACGAACATAATGTAATGAATGTATGAAATGTTTGAACTTTTTCGACTATATTTTCATTCTTTTTTCATATCGCATATTTGAAATCCAAGGCTAACTTGATTTTTTTTTAAATGTCAACAGTGTTTGAATTTGGGATCGTTGGAAAGATCCTTTTTTTCTGAATTCAGCGCTGTAAATATAGTGTGTCTATTTTCCCAAATAGTCGACTACAACAGATAAAAGAGTGTTTCGGTCTCTTTTGGGGTAATAACAATAAAAAAAAATTAAAAAGAAACTATTTACAAAAGGTGTTCAAAGTATCCACCTTTAACTTCCTGGCAGTAATGGATACGTCGGATGAAGCCTCGAATTGCGTGTTCCCGACAAATCAAAAGTATATCGGAAATTTCGTGCCGAAACCATAATTTGAGATCTTCGAGATTTTCTGGCCTATTAACGTAAACCCGACTTTTAAATACCCCCACAAAAAAAAAAATCAGATGGTACCAAGTCTGGTGATCTTGCCAACCGTTCGATAATTCCTCGTCGGTCGATCCATCGGTTTGGGAAAGTATCATTAAGAAAATTTCGAACGTTAATGGCATAGTGTGCTGCTGCACCATCTTGGTGGAACCATATTTCCTGGTTTTGATTAAGTTGAGACATGAAATTTTCTTCCAATAGTTCCAAATACTTATCTGCTGTCAAGTTGTCATCAATAAGAAAAGGTCCTACAATATTGTTGCTACTATACCCCATCCAAACATTTATTTAATTTTTATGGATACTGTGTATGAACCTGGTCCATCCAGTGCGGATTTGTATCAGCCCAGTATCTACAGTTGTGTCTGTTAATATGACCACTTAAACAAAATGTTTCATCCATGAATATTATATTTGAAACAAATTGAATTGGTATTCATTTTTATAGTGTCTTTTTTCCAAAATAAAATTTACATCACTGAATTCTGAAAAAAAATTATCTTTCCAACGATGCCAAGTTAATAAAAATTGTCATTAAAAATAAATCAAGTAATCCTTGAATTTCAAATATGCTATAATAAACAAAAATGAAAATATAGCCAAAAAGATCCAAACGTTTCCTTATATCCATATACAAAATTTCATTTAGATATCTCAAACCGTTCTCGGGATATTTGATCGTTTCTATACATAATAGCGACCCTGAATAAATACAGTCACGGCATCAGCGAATCTAATAATAATAATCTGAATAATAGTTCACTAAATCTACTTCTGTACACATTGAAAAGTTTTCAAAGTTATTCCAAGCATTATAATTGGAATTTCCTTGACAATATTATACACAATATTAAATAATTTGATTAGTGACTTTGTATTATAAATAGAATATATAATTAAATTTAAATTACATCATACATAAACAAGGAATTGTTTACTTTTATAATTGTATTTTAATATGTCATTCATTCGTTACCATCTTTATAAATTACAAAAGAGATATAATAATCGTAAAAACTATATGAGAAATAATTTCAAAAGATAGTAATTAAGAAATTAAAAAAAAAACAAAATTAAATACCTACCTTAACTGCTTGATAATAATCTCCGAGTAATGAATGTAATCTCAAGAGCCCTACTAATGAGAAATATCCCAACATTTTATATAAGGAATGTTTGCCGAAATCGCCAGAAACGGAATCGGGTTCTCCACCACTTGCATACACTTCTAATTGTTGTTTAATATTACTCTTGTCAACTAGTGAATGCAAAACATTTAGAACGCAAAGTACATTCCAGACTTTGTTGTTAGTGTTCAAAGTTTCTAATTCTTGAGGTGTTTTCTTTTGTAAACGTGCTCTGTATTGAGCAAAAGACTGAAATTGGTAAACGAACTCATCTACTAATTCCCAGAGCCATAAATCGGGTAATTCTAAAGGCACTGGTTCTTCTGCACTTAAAATATAGTTGAAGAGGTCGCAATAATTGTAAAAGGAATTAAAGCGCTGTTCCAGTGTAGGGCCGCCTTGAATCCTAGCGTAAATATGTCTGAAGTATAGTTCTTTGTATAAAATCATGAAAACCTGTCGAATAAAATATATATTATAATATATGTAATATCACATGCGTCAAAAAAAAACTTGTGCCGGGACTTTTAAAGACATTATTATGCAGTAAGGGCCTAAAAGAAAACGCAAATAACTATTTGTAAAAAAACTGTAATAAAGACAACTACTATTTATGTACAATCTATAAAAATAACAGCTAACCTAAAGCTTTATTCTCATTGCTGCCACGCAAGATCTAGAAAAGGACATGCTATTTGCTCTGAAGTAAGTAACATATTGTATAAAACGCATTATCTGGCATTATAGTGTTCGTACAGCAAGGTTGCCACTATTAACGTTCTAGTCGTCGTACACGAAGGTGGTTCGGAAACTACGCGACCTAACAAAGAAAACACACGTTTTGTCAAAAAAAACATCTTATTTTTCAATATGGTCATCTGTTCGCTCAACACGTTTGTTCCAACGATATTCCAAATTAGTAATGTCTTCATTGTAAGTCGGTGAATATTTACAGCAGCGATTACCTCGGAATTAGACGAAAATTTCTTATCGCCGAGTCATTTTTTCAACTCTGGAAAGAGATGATAATCGCTGGGAGATCTGGGGAATACGGCGAATGAGGCATTAATTCAAATCCCAATTTATGAATTTTTACCATTACAATCGCAGACTTGTGGACAGGTGTGTTGCTATCCTGATGGAAAAAAGCACTTTCTTCTTTACCAAATTTCTCTTTGCTTTTGTCGCTTAATTTTTGCAACAAATTGGCATAATACTCCCCATTTATTGTTTTCCCCTTTTCTAAGTAGACCAAGATAATTCCATGAGAATCTCAAAAAAACAGTTGCCCATAACCTTTCTTGGTGACAAAACCGTTTTGCCTTCTTTGGTGGCGAAAAACCTTTTTTTATGCATTATGTGAATTGTTCTTTGGTTTCGAGAGTGTAATGGTGGACCCAGGTTTCATCGATGGTAATGAAACGGCGTACAAAGTCCTTCTGATTGCGGCGAAAACGTGCCAAAAGGTCGCGAGAAACACTCAAGTGATTCAGTTTTTGCTCCGGCGTGAGTAACCGTCGCACCCAAGGCGCCGAATAGTTTCTCATTTCCAATTTTTCAGTTAAAATTCTCATTTGAGATACCTACAATGTCTGCTATCTCGCGTACTTTTACTCGACGGTCATCCAAGACGATACGGTGGACTCGGATACGGTGCTCATACGACCACGCTTAAATTCGGCAACCCAGGTTTAACAATTGAAAGCCAAGCAGCGGATTCTAATAGTGTTGAATCCAGCTCTGCTTTGATTTCGGTTGGTATTAAGCCTTTCAACTGAATGTACTTTATCACTGCTCTCAACCCAGTTTTTTTTTCCATTAGTTCAAAATCACAGGAGACGTTCACTTTGGCGTACTGTCAAAAACAGACTAATTGACAGATAGTTCTGTACTGTCACATTTTACTTATTAAAGGATGATTCTACAGAATGGTAAAGAATATTCCTGCGAATTCGCGCTATCTCTGTCTTAGACCACGTAGTTTCCAAACTATCCTCGTTCATTAATATACATTGCCGTTTCAATGTAAATGATACTAAACGTATCTTAAACTAGTTCACTGCTATTTTAAATCCTAGATGAATCGAAAAAAAAATGTATGAACCGATGAATCTAAATTTGAATTATTTGATTTGAAGCGAAGTTTTCGTTCACCGTAGGCCAAGTGAACGCCTTAACGAATCTCGCATAATTGTTAAGATGAACGTGAAACTACAACGAAATATTTGGTGAAAATTACTATCACAATGCAAGAAGAAGAATATTTGTACATTCTAAAAAACAAGGCAGTACCACCTGGAATCAGTCAACCGTTTGTATTCCAAGAAGACGTTTCCAAAAATACAGTTAGAATATGTAAGAATTTTCTAGAAGAAAATGCAGCAATGAGTTAGCTAAAGTGATGGTATGACCTACTCAGAGCTGATTTGTCTCCCTTTCAGATTTTGTGATATCAGATTGATCGAAAAACTAAAGCAGAACGGTAGTTGAAGATGGAAACATCATTAACTGCCGTTGTTCTCAAATATTTAAATTGTTGTTTTTTGTTTTCTATTATAATAACGAGCGATCATTAAAATTTTCACTCGTAGCTGGCAGTGTATATAAAAATTATGTCGTAGCTTTAGTCATTAAGATGTTATTTCAAACATCTGTCAGTGTCAAATATATATATTAAAGTTTCATCAAAAGAAAAAGTAATGGCCTTTAATGATATGCATAAAGCGTTTATGGTAGAATGTTACTTCCTGACATCTCAAAAAATTGATGGTATTTGGCAGCATTCAATAGAAAATTGCCTTGCGGAGTTTGAACAGAGATATCCAAATACTGTTCCTAGCTATAAAACTTTCCGATACGCTAATGCATTGTGTAAATCTTTTTCGTCAAACAGGCAGTATTTTAAGGAAAAAAGGAAGCGGTCCTCCTCTCAAGAGAAGTCGCGGCGTAATTGAAAATGTCAGACAAATTATTAACGAATCTCGTCAAACATCTATTCGCAGAGTTTCGCAACAAGTAGGGCTTTCGTATGGAACATGTCAAAACATTTTAAAAAAGGACTTGCACATGTATCCATATAAATTAACTTCTGTACAAAATCTATTACCCACGGATTATGAAAAAAGAAAACAATTTTGCCAATGGTTTATTCAAACAATGACAGAAAATATTTTAAATCATACTTTTTTCACCGATGAAGCTTGGTTTTATTTGAAAGGTTATGTTAATTCGCAAAATATGCGTATGTGGTCCAGTGAAAATCCTCATTTCTACAGAGAAGTTCCTCTACATCCAGAAAAAATAGGCGTATGGGTAGGTATGAGTCGTCACCGATTAATAGGACCAATATTCTTTGAGGGCACGATAACATCGGAGAAATATCGTAACGAAATTCTCAGTGTTTTTACTAATCAATTGACTAATGATGAACTCCAGGTCGGATATTTTCAACAGGATGGGGCTACATCTCACGTTACACTTGAAAATATTCAGTTTTTGCAACAATTTTATGGCGATAGGATAATAAGTAGAAATACCGCTGTATTCCATATCCACCACGATCGTGTGATTTAACAGTCATGGCTTTTTTTGTGTGGCCATATATAAAGAATATTATTTATGAAACACCAATTAATAATCTACAAGAGTTAAGACATAAAATCATAGAAAAATGTGAACACATCAATAACTCACCGCAAATACTGATCAATGTTTTCAATGTTCTACGAAATAGAGTGCGATTATGCTTGGTGGAGAATGGTCAACATTTTACACATTTTTTATAATATTCTATTACTTTGTATAAAAATTATAAATATATTTAATATAAAAGTCAGCATTTCAAATTATTTTTTAACAATCATGACGTTTGAAATTATAATGACAGATCTCCTCTAATAACTTAAGTTAGGACATACTTTTTTGTGTACATGGCTTACTTGAGCGAAAATTTTAATGATCACTCGTTATTTATTTTCTCAAATTTTCTTGATATTACCATTACTTAAAATATATTTAAAATTATGTTCATGCTTTTTAATATATATGTACTTATACATTTTTTCTAAAATAAAAATATTTTTTAAAATACATTTTATAGGTTTAGACAACTATCTATGTAAAACATGTGACATGACAAAATACTGACAATTTATTGAGTTGTAACGATGCACAACAGCGCCTCATACCAGGATAATTATTTACATTTCAGTTGAATTTCCTTTTGGTCCGTCTATTAATCAATAAGTGTTTTACTTTGCTTTAAAGATTTTTGTTTAAAACCCAGGACCCCAAGCTGCTCAGTTTCCATGTTACTTAACAAACAAACTTCTTCAAACCCTAAAGCGATTCCCACTGCGATCTCTGTTATAGCAGCATCGTAGTTGAGAGCACTGAAGACGACATTCGTCAAGCGAACCCGGAAGCAATGGCTGGACGACATATTGCTACTCCTAGCATTAAACTAATACTGAGAGCCAACTTTAAAAAAAAGATGTACTCCACAGTAACGTGAGGACGCAGAATTCATCATAACTCAAAACATAGAGAACGAAGACATTTTAAACCTTGTACACAAATCACCGGATATATTCATGATACAATACGACGAACCGGCGGACCACCGAACACAGAACAAGAAACAACCTGAAAACAAAACTGACGACTTTATATACCCGAAATTCACAAAGAAGCTGAAAACAGACGAAACAACAACACCGATAGAAACAAAAAATTCATACGACGCCCTCGATACCAAAACCGAGGAAAAAATGGAAGAAGAAACAACCGAATTCACTCCACAACCGTCAACTTCAAACAGTACACCCAGGGTAAGTGACAAAACAAACATCACACATAACACAAAAACTGAAACACGAAAACCACACAAAATCGCACCAATAATTATAACGGAAAAAGACAAATGGGCACACATACGACACATACTTAAAACAAACAACATTAACACTGAACAAAACAAACTAGTGAAACCAGGCATACACATCGAACCGAGAACTGACGAAGACTACCGAAAACTTAAACACATACTCGACAAAGAACAAATTCAATTTTACACTTTTCAATTGAGAAGCGAAAAGACACTAAAGGTAGTTATGCGAGGCATTCCTACCTTTATTACAGACACTGACATTACAGACGACTTTACTAACCAAGGCTACCCGACTTTAAAAATTAAACGCATGAACGGTAAACACGGCATACCAGCACCACTTGTATTAATCGAACTGACGAGACAATACAAATCAATCTACAACATACGCGACTGCTGCGGACTTGAAATTAAAATAGAACCTTTAAATAAACGGACAGACATAATACAATGTCACAAATGCCAGACTTTCGGACACCACCAAAAAAAACTGTAATGTAAACTACAAATGCATGAAATGCGGAGGCGAACACTCAACACACTTATGTACAAAACCCCAGCCAAAAACAACCCCACCAAAGTGTGCAAACTGCGGTGGTCCTCACCTATCCACATTCATAAACTGTCCTAACAACGCAAACAACCCTGCAAACAAAACCACACCCAAACCTAAATACATACCAGCACCACCCCCAACAACTAATCTCTGGACTCAAAAACAAAAAAACACTACACTTAACACAGTTGACGAATTAGCACTTGCCTTAGGCAATATGCTAATAACACTACACTCGACAAACGCAACAAAAGAACAGATACAATACTTCGTAACGCAGACACAGACAATAATAACTAAAGACGGCAGACTATGTGCCCCAGCAGTGGCGTTGCGTTGAGAGTTTAGCAGAATAACAGTGCGCTTACTTAGAAATAAATATATCGAATCCCTATACAAAACGTTAAGAAAAAACATAAATAACTTACCCAACATGTTTACATTGTTGCAAAAAAATGCGGATGTGCGCGATGAAAAAACTGCACCATAATATATGTTTCTGTATTAGTCTCGGAAAGGTTCGTACGTAGCGACGTATATATATGTTTATATACAGAGAAGGATTGTTCGACGTTCAGAGATGTTATATTTGCATAGTTAAAGCGCTCTTTGTATCTGTACAACGGATCTTCAGTATTGGTAAAAAGTTGCCCTAATTTTGTAAAATCTACATTTTTATCTAATACACTGTTACTGTTTTTCACGGACACAATCACTTTTTTCATCTTCAAGGATATGCAGCACTAGTTTTACGTGGTCAATAATTGCTAATGAGTCCGATAAGGACAGCGCAGTGTTCTGTAAATTTTTTATTGCGTCCAGTATTGGAACGTAACTGTCGTAAATAATTTTTAAATTTGCTGCAACTTGAGGATTGTTAAATTGAACCTGGCTGAGCCGTATTGCAGCTGCTTCTTTGGCATCTAGTTGTAAAATCACTGATTTAATTTTTTCAAAATGTTTATAATAATAAAATGCTGCTTCTAACCAAGTACCCCATCGTATAAGAATTGGTTGCGGCGGCTCGGGTATATCAGGACACAGCGAATGAAATAGCCGAATCCGTTTCGGAGATTTAAGAAAAACCGCTTTCGTTTGTCCTATCAGTTGATTCACATCAGGATAAGTTGTACGTATAGTGTTTGTTACAAGGTGTAAAGCGTGAAGCAAACATGTGACATGCAGCAGGTTTGGTTGAATCGTTTGGAGTAAGTTTGCCGTGGAACACATAACCTTGGCAGCATCGGTAACTAACATTAACACTTGCTTCGGTAAAATCTCAAATTTGTGTAGTGTTTCTATTAATACATCATATATCGCTCTGGCAGTACACCCTTGCATTCGTTTACAGGTTAGTAAATAAGGAGGAGAAGGTCCTTGCGGAGTCAGCGTCCGTACTAGAATGGCTAGGATGGACTGTTCTTTAATATCTGTAGTTTCGTCTATTGTTAACCACAGGAATTTTTTTTTACCGTATTTTTCGTACAATTTACAATTCTCTCACGCACTGACGGTACGTAATTCCGTAGCGTACTTCTTGCTGGTAATTTCCACGTAGGATTGTGTCTTCCACTGACGAAACATTGGGTGTTCCACTTTCTGCATTGGTATATTGGTCGCAATTAACATCATTGTTAAATCACACACAAATTTATTATATGATCTGCGTCCACTATTATTCGATTTATGTTTGTCACTATTTATATGTCTTTGGCAACATGAGGGCCTTGGGGTACGTCATGATACGGGAAATAGGTGGAGGGTGGATAACATCAAAACGGCTCTGGCTGTAGGGGGGTAGCGAAATACCGCAATATGGTTCTAAAGAAAGCGTAAGACGCACACGCGTTATTTTATAACACTCTTCGTGGCCCCCTTGCTGCTCACCGGAGGCCCTCCGAAATGTCAAATCCGGTATCAAAACGGCTCTAGCTCTATCGGTTTTCGGGAAAGCGCTGGCAATCAAGGATGAATTACGATTTAAATGAATTCGATTTAAAAAATGCAGTTAATAAAGTATTTCTTTGGAGTTCGTCTTGCTCAAAGTGCAAACCGCAAGTTGTACTTTATCTCTTTCTAACACACATAAATACGCGCTGTAATACACACACGCTAGTCATTTTATTTCATCCTATGTCACATTCTTTGATTTCCAGGACTCATTTCAGTCCGGAAAATGAAACTATATAGATTAAAATACTTTAACTTTTACCGACTACAATTTTTACAAGATTTATTCAGATTTATACAAAAAAAATACATTAAATATTAATGTTAATATGTGCAGTACTCTTAGAATTCCCTTCAATGTTAATTGGAAAAGGAACAGTTTTGTTTTGAATTGAAAAAGTCGTTGAAATCTCTTTTTTCCTGTTGCACCACGATGATTTTTGTGACATTTAAAAAGCAAGTTTTTTCAAACGAAATTGCTCACAGGATGAAATAAAACGTTCTAACGTGCGCAGTGATTCAGTATGCTTCTAGCTGTGCAATGGGGAGTATCGTACGGTCGCGTGTTCTCGAATTCTAACATGTAAACATGTGTGCCGCAATAGAAAATCCCGCCAAGTGTGATGTGCGCAGCGTAATAAGATTTCTTTGTGCGAAAAATCACTCAGCAGCTGAAATACATCGTGAATTGTGTGCGGTGTATGGTCCAAACATAATGAGTAAAGGTGTAGTCCGTCAATAGGTACGTTTTTTTAAAAATGCAAAAACGTTCACGATGAAGTCAGGAGCGGTAGGCCATCACTTCACAGTGATGACTTACTGAACAGAGTGAATGAAAAAATTCGTGTGGATCGTCGCTTCACAATCTCGGAACTTTCCGATAATTTCCCTGAAATTTCTAGGAGTCTTCTACACGAGTTAGTGACAGAAAAACTAGGCTATCACAAGTTTTGTGCTTGTTGGATATCAAAACTGCTTACCGATGACCATAAAATCAAAAGAATGAGTTCTGCCATAGACTTTTTTTCTCGGTATGACGTTGAAGGAGAAGAATTTTTTAACAGGATCGTTACTGGAGATGAGACATGGGTAGCCTATGTGAATGCTGAGACAAAACAGCAGTCAATGCAATGGGGTCATCCAGTTTCTCCAAAGCCAAAGAAAGTCCGTCAAACTTTCTCTACGAGGAAATTGATGGTTACGGTGTTTTGGGATGCTAAGGGCATCTTGCTCGTTGATTTTATGGAGCGTGGTACGACAATCACTTCTGCACTGTATTGTGAAACTTTGAAAGACTACGACGCGCTATCCAAAACAAGCGTCGTGGTCTGCAGACATCTAGTGTTGTGTTTGTTCACGACAATGATCGCCTTCACACATCTCAAAACACAAATGAACTTTTGGCCAAGTTCAAATGGGACGTTTTTGAGCGGTGGCTTGCATCTCAGCGGTTCGCCAATGACGAGAGCTCCAAAACACCGTGACAGCTTGGCTACGTTCGCAGGCGGCAGATTTTTATGCAGAGGGTACTTCAAAAACTGTTAAAAGATACGACAAATGCTTGAATTTGTTTGGAGATTATGTCGAAAAGTAGAGAAAAGTTGTAGTTTTAAGATGAATATAATAAAATTTTTGTATCTCAACTGGTTTCATTTTTATTTCAAACCGGAGGTTACTTTGTGGACTACCCTCGTATTAAGGTATTCCTATGCCTTAAATTTGGCCTTGAACTGCAAATACTTTATGAACTATATCTAATGATTGAAATATTTAATAGATGTTATCCACTTTGTGATTTCACGGAAGACTCTTAATACGGTGTTTGAGCACGTTTCATAATTTATTTTTTACCGTTTATTTTATGTGTAAACTTTTATGCGGCCACCACTGGCTGTTGGCGTAAATTCCGCCAGCCCTAGTCATGATAAACGCATTTATGTATGATTTAACAAATTTTTCGATACAGAGAAACAAGAATTGAAATTTAGTGGAGTTTACTGTTCCTATGCAAAATTATCTATTTGATACGCGGCTTTAAGTCAATGAGAAGAAATTCAGAGAGTCAAGTTTGATCATACTAAAAGGCCACCAATTGATAAGAGAAACTATTAAGAAAGCTTACAGTACAGTAATACAGTAATTAACGCAATGAATGTTTGAATCTACAAAACACTAATAAAATCAAAAAGTTATTTTACTGAACATAACTTTTCTTCTAATTTAATATTGCATTTTTATTGTTTATAGAATATTTAAAAATATGTAAATATTTTTAAAAAAATCTTCAACACATTGTTATTTTGTTTTCCTTGTGTAATTGACGAAACAGCGCACCGCTCAAGAGTTATTGTAGATAGTATACTCGACAACGCCTATTACAAATACAATTGTAAAAAGAAATCATTAAACTTCGTCAACAGTAATGAACGCCAATAAATAGATTTTTTTGTCTATAAAAGTTGTATAACCTAAAAAGATCAGGTGTGTAACCTTGACCAATATCGTGATCGTGTAAAAACTGATCAGACCCATGACACGAATTTTTTTTTTATTTAATTGATCTTTTCCGATTACGTAAATAGTTTTAGACGGAGAACATTCATATTACGTCATCGACTAAAAAATGTATATACAAGATCGATTATAGCCACCTGTACAGTTTTATATGTTCTTAAATAACCAAATCAAACATATTTCATATTGATTTAATGTTTATTTATTTTTATCAGCTCCTATTCACACACAGACCCTGTTTTTCTGCCACAAACATCAAATTTTCTACTGTCTACATGTGCTCTCCGCCTGAATGTATATTTTTTTTGTGTGGAAAAATATAATTTACCCTAGCTGCCCGTAACCCGGCGTTGCTCAGCCACATTCTATAGAAAAATTAAAACTTCCTTTGTGTTAACTGTCATTAACTGTATAAAATTTTTGTTTTTTGTCTAGCTGAACCAGGAATCAATATTTTATTATAATCAATCTATCACTCCAATGCTTTTAGATACACAATATTCTTCGTTATTCGATCTGGTGCATAAACAGAGTAGATGGTTTCCCAAATTACGAATAATTACGATAACTGTGCTCGCAGACAAAAATGCATTGCTTACCGTAATGTCGAGGTAGTTGACATTCTGTCGACACAATTGCTAAGAGACAACTTAAAATACATATGTGCAGTTGCGGCCCTTGAAAACCGAGACACTTAAATATAAAACATTTTAAGTGGTGTAAACTTTTTTTAAACGCTACTCAAACCAATTACTGGCCTAGAATGCAAAATGTATTGCAAAAATAATAAATTTAAAACAATGATTATTGATTAACAAAACTGCAGATAGTGTCCTGCTTTACTTAAATTTCAAAAATATTTCGAATATCAGAATACAAAACTTTAATCAATCAAAATTAGTATTTAGTTTTGGTAATAGATTTTTGTAATTCTGATAATTGCAGCATTTTAAAAAATAAACTGACTATGGATTTGTCAATTGTGACATTGTCATGGTTTTTATATGATTTAAAATTACATTACGATTTTTTCTTATACAAATTCATGTTTCACATATTGTTAATTCTTTAATATTTGCCGATAAAGTTTGGAAAAAAATATATAAAAACATCCTTCTACACAACATAAGGAATATACACATCAAATTTTATCAAAATCGATTATGTAGTTTGGGAGTCTATAAAGAACAAATTAAATGTTTTTGATTTTTATATACAGGGGAGGAGTTTTATCCGATGTGAAATCCATGGGAATCTGGGAAACTAGCGGAGATAGGGAGACGATTAAATCGGGAACGAATTGCAGTTTTACGAACTCAATTTAATGAGCTTTTTGTTTTTTTGGAAAAAAATGCATGGCTAACTAGATATATCGCAAAAACGATTTTTTTTTTAATTTTGTTCGGCGTCGATATTTCTGTTATTATTGAATTTAGAAAAAATATGTAAAGGAGAAGGTTATAAGTAATTATCCGCTTAATAATACTGTATAACCGAATTTTTAATTTAAGCATAATTTTTGAGTTATGACATGACACAAATTTGTGTTTTTTCTATTGGAAACCATAGTCGGCCATGACTTTATAAAAAAAGGCCTTCTTTCGACGATTCAAATAATGTACCACTTAATATAATTATTTTTATAAATAAACTAATTATGGCCGTTTCTTTCTTTTAATTTTCGATCTGCTCTAGTAGCATACTATGAAAACAATGAATAAATCGCGAACACATCCCGTTTAGTAATAAAATTCAGTTTAGTTATTAAAAATATTCTTTTAATTTCGAAATTATAAACATAATTATTAACAAATTATTATAAAAACACACTTGGCTATTTCACAATTTTTTATTAGATCTATGTCTAACATATGTTTCGGCTGTTATGCCATTGTCAAAGAGTATCTTAAAACTAACTTACAATACGTGTCCTTTTAACTTTTATACCTATATTTTAGTGCTAGGGTGCTGGTTGGGACATATTTACAATCACGTCTATTATGGGAGTGTTAACAAATTCTAACTGTGTATTCGTAATTATTCTATTTTGTTTTTGTGATTTTTTAATTTCTAGTATTTCTAATAAATCTAGTCTTCTACTTTTTATTACGTTATGTAACACGTAACATGTGAAATAGCCAAGTGTGTTTTTATAATAATTTGTTAATTATAAAATGTTTCACCAAGAAGTGTCTGCTACATCAATTAATGAAATTCAACAAGCATAATTATTAATTAATAAATTAAGAAACAAGGAAATTATAATATAAATAAAGTAGTACTAATACATAATTAAAGTTAGATAAGTATTTAAGACTAAAAATTTTCGAAAGGTTCACCATTATTATTAATGCACAAGTCACACCTTTTTAAAACTGAATTTGTTACTTTTTTACAGACCGTGCATAAATATTATTAGAAACTTCTAGCACAGCTTCTCTAAGGTCATCTAATCTGTCGTACGTCTTTTTATACACCCTATCTTTTACCATTCCGCATAAATAAAAGTCTAAAACGGACAGATCGGGGTGGCTATGCAACCGGCGCGTTTCTTCCTATCCTATATTATATCGTGTTGAAACCATTCGAGCATACCACGTGTTTGTAAGGGTAATTCATCTAACATATTATCAAAATCGTTCTGTAAAAACTGCGGGTAACAATCACCGGTTAATGTACCATAAAAAATGTAGGGGCCAAGAATTGTTGAATCAATGATACCGCACCAAACATTAAATCCAAACCTAACTTGGGGTCTCCTGTGATCAACACAATGCTGATTCTCTTGCATCCATAAATGTTCGTTATTAACATAACTTTCTCCTTTACACATTTTTTCTAAAGTCAATAATAACAGAAATATAGGCGCCGGATAAAATAACAAAAAAATAGTTTTTGCGATATATCTAGTTATAGCCATGCATTTTTTTCCAAAAAACAAAAAGCTCATTAAATTGAGCTCGTAAAACTGCAATTCTTTCCCCATTTAATCGTTTCCCTATCTCTAGTTTCCGAGATCCCCATACATCGGAAAAAACTGTCTGTATATATAGATATCAATAATAATATAGAAAAACGTTGTTTTTGATATCTATTTAAATTTAATTTCAATTCCATAACATAATATTTCAATGCCGCGAATTTTACATACAAAAAGTTTACCTACATTTTTTTTCTTGTATTTGTCTTTACTTTTAGCAATAAAAAATTTAAAAAATATTATAAAGGTTATAAGATAAGTTATAAGTAGAGAACGGACGCAATTTCCATAAAACGCAATCGGCAATTGGAATTGTGTATAACGTCGCTCAGTACAACCCGGCGTAGTTCAATGAAGTATTTGTTTGACTTACTCGGACACCTGGTCTCGCCGCGATAACAATGGACAAGCCAGCTATTGTATTCCGAGAATAAAGTGCTTTTTAAAGTGTTTTCGTGAGCGTAGATAGAAGTGGGGTTTTTATAATGTATGTATTTTATTTATTAGTTTATATTTCGTAAGATAAATAAAGTGCTGTGAGTAAGTTTCTTGTTTTCATAGTTTTAACTGTTAATTACGTCGTAATTTTTGTGATAGATCCTGTTTAATATCGTTTGATTTAATCTATTTCTACCAATTATTTCGGCGTAAGAGTGTGCATTGAATTTCGTTCAGTTTCAATAACTTACGCACACATTTTTAGTTTTCATTTATTTAGATCTAGAGCATTGTTTAAGTTACTTTTTCAGACATGATATGGAAGAATGTCGAGAACGGCATTGTAAAGCAATGGCGAGTTGGATTGACGGTCATACTGATTGTATGTCCATTGTCAGTGATTCCGAAATTTATTACAAAATCCGTAAAATATCGTCAAAAATTCGTCACTTAGGATCGCAAACACATCTGAACTCTGTAAAACTTTTATGGCGGCTAATATTCCATTAAATAAACTTAGCAACCCCACTTTAAAAATATTTCTTCAAAAATATACTGGTCGAAATGTTCCTGATGAATCAACTTACGCAAATATTATGTTTCTAGGTGCTATACGAGAACAGTAGAACGCATTAGAAGCCATCTTTTAAATCAATACATATGGATAAGCGCCGACGAAACGGTGGATATGTTAGGACGTTGTGTGGTAAATGTTGTAGCTGGTGTACTACATCCAACTATTCCCTATAACTCATATGTAATAGCAACAAGTGTTATAAATAGAGTTGATGCGGAAACAGTTGCTGAAACCATTAAGGAGAATATGCAAAAAATGCTTCATTCGGACGCCACGTACAAAGAAAAAATACTTTTATTTGTCAGTGATAGTGCTGCGTATATGTTAAAAACAGGCAGACTATTGAAGAAAACATATCCTAATATGCTGCATATTACTTGTGTAGCACATGCTCTCCACAGAATCTGTGAATATATCAGAGACACTTTTCCGGAAGTTGATAGACTTGTATCAGCTTTTAAAAAAGTTTTCAGAAAAGCACCATTGAGAGTAGCTCTTTTCAGCGAAAAATTTCCATCTCTGTCACTGCCTCCCACTCCAGTAATAACTAGATGGGAAACATGGCTGGAAGCTACTAGTTATTATGCTGAGAATTTCGATAGTCTAAAACATTTCGTAACACTGCTAAAGGAGGATGCTAGAAGTATTGGTGAATGCAAGGAGCTCACACTAATCCCAAATTTAAAAAATCAGTTGTACTTTCTTCACGAAAATTTTGGAAAATTGCCAAAACTAATCACTTATTTTGAAAATCGAAATGTCAAATTAAATGACGGATTAACCACATTATATGTGGTTGTTAATAATTTGAAAAGTATTCCAAGTGACTTCGGATGTGGCCTTCGGCATAAGTTTGAAGCAATTCTTAATAGAAATCCAGATTTAATTACATTGCAGCAATTATGTATGGAGACAATTCCACAAAATCTAACGGCTAAATATGAAGAAAGAAAAGAATATTTCCAGTATGCACCTATAACCAGTTGCGATGTAGAAAGGACGTTTTCTATTTATAAGGATGAACTTAATTCAAAGAGAACAAAATTGACAGAAGAAAACCTTGAGAAACTATTGCTAGTCCAATATTAATACTCCTTTACTCAACTTGAACGACAAAATGAACAAATAAAAATGTTCCAATTATATAAATAAAATTAAAAACTTTATAAATTCAACTTTTCAACAAATAAATATGTATTTCGTAATTTTATAGATCACCACCCGTTCGTTTTCCAATTATATAAATAAAATTAAATATTTTAGAAATACAGCCTTTCGCCAGTACTGCACTGAGTGGTAAGCGTGTCCGTTCTCTAGTTATAAGTTATTAATGTGAATTTTTTTCTTATTATTACTATATACCTAACAAATATTAATATTTTTTAAATAATATTAAGTATCACGATTGCAATCAATAATAACGATAACAAAATGATTACGCAGCTAGTAAATTTAAGAAAAATTTGTAAATAAATAGACTTTGAACATGCATGTTTTAAGGTTGCCTATATATACGGATTCATAGCAATAGTAATTTTAATAAATCAAGTATTCATGTGTGAACTCAAACAGTTGACAAATATTCTGTAAATTAATTGTTATACGTCTTGTGTTTAACTACATATATCAATATGAGTGGTGGTGAATATAGTTATAAATTTTCCCAGTATACAGAACAAATGAAAGAAATTATAATTGGAACTGTAACTGCTGCTTCAGAAAGAGGAAGTGAAGGTACATTATATGTGGTTAGATATACCTCTATTCTATATATAAAAAAGTGCATGTAAAAAATAAACTAGACCAATTTATAATAAACTCCAAATTTAATTTATAAATTAAGATTTTTATATTCTTGAATGAATTTAAAAATTATACAGAAAGAAATATGAAAGCCATTGAAATATATATTACATATCTAGACAGGAAACTATTAACTTAATAAATATTTGTCTTGTTATTAAATAAATAATTAATATACTTATTAAATTGAAGCTTATACTTAAAAATACTTCTTTAAAACATGCTAAATCCTATAACTTTTGGTGAATCCAAATGAATATTTAAGTCATCATTAACCATTATAAAAAATAGGGATTTCACAGATGAGTAATGATACTGATGATAAATGCATAAAACACGAATGAAAGATCATATAAAATAATAACATAAAATATTGCTAGTGCCCTAGCTTAATTGGAGTTTTTATAATCTCATGATAACAATGTTTATTTTCTTATTCACTAAATAAATGAACAATCAAAATACAGGATATATGTGTAAACAAGCAAAACTTGTCAGGTTTACATAACTATTGAAAATGTCTGGCCTTGGAAATTTTATTCAATGTGTATAACGGGTGTTCATTTGAAAAGTCAATCTAGTAGCATGTGATTTACTGAGAACATTTTGAAGTATGTCGTAAATTAAAATTTACTACTTAACCTACGAAGTCGTATATTTTGACAGTTTCATACATATAAATAAATAACAAATGTGATTGACATTATCAAATGTCATTTGGATTTACGTTTACGGAACAACAAACACATACTAATATATATGCGTCTTCTATCAAAATTTCAAAGTAACCTAGATTGACTTTTCAAATGAACACACGTTATTGTAGGCTGGGTACAACTGACAATATTTTATACGAAAAAGATTCTTTAATATTAGAGAAACCTTGTCTTTTTAAATATACATGAGTGTATCCTAAATTGATTCTATGAAATTGAAAATTGATTATGAAGTAGGTACTGTAGTAGTAAGTTAACATAAAATCTATAAAAAAAAATTAATAAATACATAAAAGGAACTTCATTCAAATGTTACGTATAATCAGCCACATATAAATAACTTGCTTTCAAAAACTTTCCTCATTAGAGACAGCCATGCTCATTCAAAATTTTATGTTTGTGATAGATTACATATACTTGTCACCAACCATTATCAAAAAACATGGCTGTCTCTTAATGAGGAAAGTTTCTGAAGGCATGTTATACAAAGGTCGGCATAAGTCAGGCAACGCTCTCGAAAAATCGGCATAAGTCCGGCAACGCTCATAAGTCTGGCAACGCTGTCGAAAACGATTAAAACGAAGCATGTTCGTGCTTCAGACAGTTGTCTCGGTGTCATGATAACACGTGCTCGTCGAGTAGACGCGTTTTCAGAATGAATAAGCGATACAAGTTCACGCTTCAAGAAAGAGTTTTTTTTTGTTACGTCGTATCTTCGTACGAACGCGGATTTCGAAACTATGTTTACCGAATTTCCGAACTCGCCGCTACCTAATCGTTCAAGCAAGAGGACCACGTACCCTTCCCGACCTCCGAACTGCAATTGAAGAAGAATTAGAAAATCTTCGCGGACAGCTTGACGTGCTTCGCCGGACCTGCCTCACCGTTGAGAAACGTTGCAGTAAATGCATTGATCAAGATGGCCATCAATTTGAACACTTACAGTAACCCTTTTTCGAATCCCTTTTGTAATTTCTTTGAATAAATTCATTTTGACGCTGCATTTTTTCTTTTAATGCAAATTTGTTGCCTGACTTATGCCGACCCCTGTATACATATATCTATTAAAAGACTCTAAAATTACTAATAAATTTTATTATGAAAAAAATATAAAGAAAGCAAAGAAAATAAATGTCACCTACAACAGTTGACGTCCCAGTGTATTAATGTCTTGTCAGATTTCTGAGAAAAGTGTACTGTCATTTTTAAAATTTTGATGGTATTTTGTTAAAACTGAATAATATGTATATTTCTTGTGCTTATTAACTATCAAATATAGAAAGCAATTATTGATATTAAAAATGATTTGTAAAAATCTGTACACATGCTTAAAGTAATACTTACAGGATCATTATCCACAATTTTGGCCACTTCAGCTTCTTCTGGCCACGGTCTTTTCTCAAAATAATCTTCGGTTAGCTTTGGCCAATGAACTTCATACAAATTTTGCAATTCAAAAACAGATCCATCAGTTACAGCACTACGAAAGTAAACTAAGAAGTTTTTTACCACTTCCGGCATCATATACATTTGTTTATTATATTCATTGTCAAGCTGTGGATCACCTGTGTGTGGTCCAAAATCTGACTCGTAGTCATAGTTATATGTCTAAAAAAATAATACCTATCTAAAACAAATGCATGTTTCTTTTTCATTTTCTAAAATGTGTCAAACTTATTCACATTTATGGGTTTAGTACATGCTAAATATGTTGGTACGTAAATAATTATTAAACTGTATGTAACTCAATAACAAATTTATATAGTATAAAAGATATAAAACAAGTATTTCTACCAGTACATGTATTTAATTTAGATTGCTTGAATGAGGAACATTTCAAGAAAATAAGGAAGAAATTTAAATGTTACATATGCTTATAGGTTATATCCATGTCTGCACCAATATTATTGTAATATGTAGTCCAATTTATATGCTCGCGGGTTTTCTTTTACATGTTTATAACAAAAACATTAATGCTTAATAATTTAGGAAAATTTTAAAGTTACCTGCTCATAATCTTCGTACATTTTAAATAACCTCGATTAAACACGCACCTACAAAACGTCAAACTTAACCAATATGGTGGATATATGGCGAGAAGTTGAACAGATAAAGTTTTAAGACTGTAATAAATCTTCTAAATGGTTTTTCTTATTAAATCATTTGATAACATGACTTTATTTGTATTAAAAAAATTAAATTACAAATTATACACAGTTGGTTAAGCAAGCGAAAATAGTTTTTTTTTAACTTGGATTGTTTTAGAAATAAAATTCAAGATTTGCCGACAAGCACGATAATGTATTGAAATTCTCAAAAAATAGGAAATAAAATCATCTCATTATGTTAAATTGTAATTTTTCACGCTGAAGTTTTATATGATAATTTAATATACTTAATATTTTTTATAGTACTCAGGAGTTTATTACCAATAGAATCTCCTCCAACAAAAGTGTTAGAAGTTAAACCTGATGTATTTTCTGAAAGACACATAATTGCAAGAGAGGATGGATTGGTTTTGTATGCACCAAGTTCTAACAAAAATGATAAGCAAAAATTTGAAATTGTTTTACATAAACCATATACAGAAAGCTTACATCAAACATATAGGTATAAAAAATATTTCTTATCCCAATATACTTTTTAATAGATTTAATTTTAGTTTATTCCGAAGTGATAATCAATCAGATGCTGAAGAAAAGTTTATATACTTGAAAGATAAAGTGCCAATATTCATTGAAATAGCGAAAGATGTATAGTAGTCTTATAAATTGCAATATCAATTTAATTAGTTTTTTTTACAGATGGCCAATACTCAAGGGCTGCAGAAAATTTGCGATACATTGGCTGAACACTCTACTTGGACATTAGCACACATGGCTGCCTATTTTGCTCTTCATGATTCTTTCAGTAATCCTAAGATTAACAGTTACTTAAACAGTTCTGATATTGCAACTGGCATGTCACCATTACAAGTCGCAATAATTACAGGAAATCTCAAAACAGTTATTAATTTATTAACAGCAAAATGTTCATTGGAACACTTAGATCATAGTGCAAATTCTGTATTCCATCATGCTGCTACAACTACGAAAGAAATAATATCGGTAAGATATAACCAATAGTTTTGAATTTTCCTATTAGATATTTATATTTTTTAATTTTTTTACCTATTAATGAAATGTAATTGTTTCATTTTTTATTGCATTTATGCTAAATGTATATCAAAGGAAAACATACAGATTTTATTATTCCTCAGCATAAATAAATTGTTACCAAAAGTAAAGAAAAATATGGTTTATTTAAAGAAGTTGAAACTTAAAATTAATATTATTACATGCCTAACCTTAAAGAAGAATATTATTATAAAGATGTATTGCAAATAAAATTAGCGTACTTTGGACATATTTGTTTGTCATATTCCTTACACAGGCACTTTTGAATCTTTGCTCAGGCACAATTTGCTTGTCAATGTTTGCTTGATGACTCATGTTGTGGAATTTCTACAAAAATTATTTCAAAATTATTGCTTCTAGATCACGGGGCTTCAAATGATCAGCTATTATGCAGGTGAATCCTAGTTGAATAAAAATGGTAAATCTGCAGAATCCAGCTCCCATTTGAATTTCCCGCTACAAACATTTCAAATTATCCGCAACGTTGCCAAATTTGGGTAGCTTCCTTCTGTGACAATAATTATATATTTGAATATTATTTGATTTTTATTTATTCCAATTCAATTTTCATTGAAATGACAGCTAGAGGTATTGCAAGGCACACCATTGTTAAAGAATTGTGTTTACAGAATAAATTAATTTAATTCTGTATGTCGATTTGTTAGCCTACAAATCACACTATATCAATATTTATTATAAATATTCGATTTGGCAACGCTACTTATAAATTGTCGATACATTATTGGTTATGCGCATGCGTAAATGCGTCAATTGTGTTAGTTTAAATGGGAGCTGGATTCTGCATGTTTACAAATCAAAATATTTCTTCTACTTTTCATCACGCTGAGACTTTATTATAATTTAACTATTCACTTCTGAGATGTTTGAAATAGATACCTAGTATGAGTATAAAATCTGACCATAAGTCAGTCATCTAGTATACATCTAGTACACTGCGCGACATATAAAACCCGTGAAACTCTTATGAGCATAAAATCAGAGTTTTTTAGTTGCCTAAACAGGACAAATTTATTAATACTGTCACTTATAAATAAAGACGGCAGACTATGTGCCCCACACTGTTAAATTTAATAATACACATAAGGTGTATTAGATAAAAATGTAGATTTTACAAAATTAGGGCAACTTTTTACCAATACTGAAGATCCATTGTACAGATACAAAGAGCACTTTAACTATGCAAATATAACATCTCTCAACGTCGAACATCCTTCTCAGTATATAAACATATATATACGTCGCTACGTACGAACCTTTCCGAGACTAATACAGAAACATATATTATGGTGCAGTTTTTTCATCGCGCACATCCGCATTTTTTTGCAACAATGTAAACATGTTGGGTAAGTTATTTATGTTTTTTCTTAACGTTTTGTATAGGGATTCGATATATTTATTTAAAAAAAATTTAACCGTGTATTATTAAATTTGACAGTGTGGGCACATAGTCTGCCGTCTTTACTTATAAATAAAGGCCGCATTATATGCAGTTTGCATAAATTTGCATATTTGCACAATATATGCATTTTGTATATTATTTGCATATTTTGTACTTTGTAGTATAGCAATCGCCAATTAAGTTGGCGCGAGGAGGGGGTGCGCAGAAGCCGTTTTTAAAAACGTCCACCCCCACTACTCAAGTAATTGTCAGAATACATTTGTCATTGACGTTTGACGGAACATAATGTCTTTGCTAGGGGATCATAAAGTGATACACGCTCAGAGGTTAGAATTATCTGACATTTGATGTAAAACCAAATATAAATCTCCCCACTACTTCTAATCCTGTGCGAACTTACCCCTCCTCGCGCCAACTTAATTGGCGTTTGCTATAATTCAGCATTTATTTGCATATTTTGTAGTAATTCAGCATTTTTGCATATTTTAACTATCCAAACTTATTGTAGGCATTGCTAAAAATATGTCGTGGATGTAACAAACAAACAAAAATTAAACAGTCCTCTTCAAATTAAAAATAGCATTTTATTAAGAAAAGCTAATACCTTAAAACTTCATAGGTTATACATACATTGCTAATACCTATAACTTAAGTCAAATTTGACAAGTCAAATAGGACATGTCAAATTTGATAAGCCTGGCTTACATTGATAATATGTTAATGTAGGGGTTTTATGTCGGGCAGTGTACATCAGCCTATAATGTAATTAGCACAAAGCTACCTAATTTAAATCCACCTTGGTCAAGTTATAATCATTAATTATATCTGGTTTAATTATTTTTTGTATTATTTTTTATCCCTATTTATTGTGGACAGTCCGATTCTTTTTCGGTACATGGGAATAAATTCTCTTCATTAGATCCAAACAAGGTAGAACTAACTTGATGCCTTCAATTGGCTTTTGAACTAATTCAGCATCTATGGCTTATTGATTTTTAATGTCTCTGGGGAGGGGGAGAGGGGTGTAGTTTTTCTTAAATTTGCACATAACTGAATTGAGAAACCAATTATTGATGGTGATGTTTCGGTTGATATTATTTAGGGGCTGATTTAATTTTAAAACGTCTTTTGTTTGAATTGATAAACTGTGGCCAGAGTTATATACATAAATAAATGTATTGCATAAGTAGGATTTGTTTTCTGGTTTCTTAGCATATACATTTTAAATGAACACCGCCCGCCAAATAGAACCAGGATTTCGTCCATGGTAACATTTTTGCCTGGCATATACACATTATGATTGACAATTTGGAATAAAATAATTTAAAATTTCTCTATCTGCTGTTAACTTATTATATTTTCTACGTTCATCTCTACTTGGCGAATAATGAAATCACAAAACTGACAAAATTGTGAGTTTTGAAAGTTTAAAAATATTTTACTACACAGCAAAGGTATAACATAACAATCTACTAATGGAGCCCTAGACTCAAATAAATTTAATAAAATTGAGTACGATGAATAAGGCCACTTTATTTTGCCTTTTCTGATATTTCTTAATTTGTATTATCGGGCGAAATGTTTGTCTAATATTTTGTCTGTTACAAACAAATGCTAAGCATTTTAGATATTGTTAGATGAAATATTTTTAGCTTCATTCAAATTTTATTTGCAAATTAACTGCCAACAGCATAAAAATGGCAAATTAAGTGAAAAAAAATCATTTTAGTAATTATAAGGAGAAAGTAGTTTCTAATAACTCAATTTTTAATAATTCTATGTAATTAACTACAGCTCTCGTATTATAAGTTGGCGAAGGATGGGTGTGAGTTTGCGCAGTTAGAGGAAGGGTAGATTGCGTATCATTCTCTATGCAGTAACTGAATCAGACAGGTGGGTGGTACGTTTCCTAAATACGTTTACGGCGCACCCACACCGCTCGCCAACTTATACTGTGAGAGCTGTACATGGATATTGCATTAAAATTCAAAATGTATTAATTATTTTTGAAGAATCAAACTACATTCTTAACCATTTAAACTTATGTAATATATCCAATAATGTCAAAGCTGGTTACCTTTTTAACACTATTGCAGATATAACTTTATTTTAACATTTTCATATACTTTAAGATCACAGTAAGACATCATCATAAATGCAAAACAAAAAATGATAAAACTATAAAGCCTCGGAATAAGTGGAAAATGTTTTGTAAATATACTTAGTTATGGACGTTCTTATTTAAAGAAAAAAAATAGGTCGTACTCGTTTTTTGAAAAAAAATAAAGTCAATAATTTCTTGACTTTTCCCTTAAATCAGCTTAGGAAAAAAAATAGACCATTATTAGAAATTTTCATGTAAATATTCAAGAAATTTTCAGGCTCTAACTCAAGATACATCCCCGCTTTGCCTCAACGCTCAGAATAAAATGGGATATACGCCTTTACATCTTGCTTGTGTAGCTGATAAACCCGATTGTGTAAAAGCACTTTTATTAGCTGGTGCAGATGTTAACATTCCAGCATGCTGTGATTTTCAAAACAACTCTAACTCAGACCCTGGTTATGTTGGTCACTATTTGCAAAACAATCCTAATACTTTATCACATCAAGATATGAAGTACGGAGGAACACCTTTGCATTGGGCCGTTTCGCGACCTGTAATCGATGCTCTAGTTGATGTAAATTGTCAAATAAACGCAGTTAACTTTCAAAATAGGTAATTCAATATTTAATAATATGTTCTCAACAGTTTCTATTCCTATTTTATTTACAGAACAGCATTACATGTAATGGTCACTCGAAATAAATTAGAATGTGTTGTCGCTCTTTTAACTAGAAGCGCTGAAACTGATCTTGTTGACTGTGATGGCAACACTGCTCTACACCTTGCAGTTATTCAACCTACTATATCCATACCTATCCTACACAGTTTAATAGTTTTTGGAGCAGATTTAAATTTATTAAATATTAAAGGAGAAAGTCCTAGACATCTCATATCCAAAGCCAATAATGCAAAGGCACTGTATTGCTTACATGCTGTTGGTGCAAATCGATGTCCAATTGATATGAATGATTGTGCTAGTGGCTGTATAGCAAATGGCGATTATAACGGTGATATTCCAGTTAGCGTTATCGGGCCAGCAAATAGAGATATATTGAATCAAATGCTTGCTGTAGCCGCTATGGAATTTGCATCACAAAAACAACAAAATAAATCCCCCAAAAGAGGTCGCTTATTGTGTCTCGATGGTGGTGGCATACGAGGTAGGAAGGCACTATATAAATTTTGTTTATCATGTATGTAATATAATTGATTAAGTTATAACAGTGTATAAAATTTTTAGACTATTTTGTCATATATAATTTCAGTTATATTACCTGTAAATTATTACAAAAGTATACTGGCTCCTATGTTTTGTATATTTGGTGTTGAGAATCGTTGGTAAATTTTAAATTATTAAATTGGAGTCTTATGAAACAATACAAAGGCTGAAACTAACATGTTATAGTCAAGTCTAACCACCCATCCATGTATTAATAAGGGAGTCTATTCATATGTAAACATACTCGTAACATACATGCATGAACTGATTATTGTGCTGTTTTTTCATGTCGTTTTCTGCCATTAAAATTTGTCAACTATTACCTAAAAAACATTCAATGGAAAAAATATAAACAATACCGTGTGACGTGCCACGTTTCTTATCGTAATTATTTTATTATCATCTTATTTTGCATTGCTTATGAATCAGTGTTCAATGAAATTGACCTTCATAATGATCTCTTTCTACATTTTGCTACATATACCTCAGTGGCCATTCAGCTCTAAGCACGTTGCCTTACACCGTAACTTGGGAGAGCTGGTCGGCGGTGACAGTTTTCGCTATGAATTTGAAGGTTTTTAGGCCTTCCCATCTCGCTAATGACTGACACTAATCAGATCCCCCAAGAGAGGCCCGACCGTCCCCTTATCCGCCACCTAGGGACGCGTCTGGTCGGCAGTTCAACCCCTGCAGAAGAGGTCCGTGAGCCATGTCTCATTTCTCCTAAAAGCATCATCGTATATACAGGATGCCCTTGAAACAAAAAAACAACGTATGAAAAATGGAAAGATGCAATTATATAGAATATGTATCCAAAAAAATTGCTAGTCAATTAAGACGCGATCCCCAGTATTAAGAACCCGCTGAAAATTGTATTGTGTGGGGCCTATGAATTCAGAATTTCTATAAATAATTCCTCTATTGAGCTTACACATACGGTATAGCGTATATTTGTGCGTTACATAAATAACAGCTGTCGATGTTATAAAAACTACAGGATAACATTGTTTAAACAGCTTCGTATGCTAAAAGTTCAATATATTTACGTACGAAAGTGTCAGCTGTTAAAAATTTGTACTTTTATTTGGTATGCAAATGAATGATTGAAAATTAAGATGTGTGCTCTACGGGGCCTTTTGCGTCCATAACCTTCGCAATTTGGTAACAATCTACCTGTTCCCTTAATAAGAACACTTAAATGTTAATCATATCGAACTTATACATGTAACGATCGAAACTGACTGAATCGGTTGCACAATTGTTTTGCTACTTAACGCTACCCCTAGTCTTCATGTTATAGTCGCACTTCGTGAAATGCAGTGGCTGGACAAATATTTTATAAATATCAATGTCACTTTTTTCTCGCGTCTGCGGGGAATTTGCAGAAAATATTTTGGATTAATCTATATAATTACATCTTTCCATTTTTCATACGTTGTCATTTTATTTCAAGGACACCCGGTATATTACATGTATAGAAATATATATTTTTGTTAAATAGAGTATAATTTAAAAATTACTTTCTGCTGCAGGTTTAGTTCTTGTGCAAATGTTGATGGAATTAGAGAGAGGCATTGGGAAACCAATAGCGCATTGTTTTGATTGGATAACCGGTACTAGTACAGGTGGAATTTTGGCGTTAGGCTTAGCTTCTGGAAAAACTTTAAAAGAATGTCTCTGCATATATTTTCGACTTAAGGAGCGCACATTTGTTGGTATTAGGCCTTACCCGAGTGAACCTCTAGAAGCGACGTTGAAGGAAGCCTTGGGCACCGAAACAGTAATGACAGATATTAAAGAACCGAAAATAATTATTCCCGCTGTTTTGGCTGATCGTAAACCCGTCGAACTTCATCTTTTCAGAAATTATGAAAGCGCTTCTAAATTGCTAGATGTATATCACGACTCGCCTTATGAGTTACCCCCGCCACCTGAAGAAACACTTTTGTGGCACGTAGGTAGAGCTACAGGCGCAGCGCCCACGTATTTCAGGTATACATTTCTAATCGTTTAGTTCAATCTAGCAAATTTGTTTGGATTTTCAATATATTTTTAGAGCATTTGACAGATATCTAGATGGTGGTTTAATTGCTAACAATCCTACACTCGATGCTCTCACTGAAATTCATGAATATAACTTAGCTCTTAGAGCTAAAGGAAGAGAGGCTGAAGCACATCCTGTTAGTATCGTTGTGAGCTTGGGCACTGGCTTAATACCAGTAACACAATCAAATGTATCCAAAATGTTACCAGATAGTATTTGGCAGGGAGCAAAGCTTGTTTTCGGTTTTTCAGCCCTTGTTTCTTTACTAGTGGATCAAGTAATTTTCTATTTATTTTTTTTGTACTAGATTTATAAGTAATTTTTTTAGGCTACCATGTCTGATGGAAGAGTCGTTGATAGAGCTAGGGCTTGGTGTGCTTCTGTTGGTATACCTTATTTCAGGTTTAATCCTCAATTGTCTAGTGATGTCGGTATGGATGAGAATGGTGATGAAATATTATGCAAGATGCTTTGGGAAACAAAAGCATATATGTATGCCAATATGGTTTCAGTAAGAGAAGTTTCAGATCTACTAAATATGGAGTGATAGCACCTTAAATAGCATAAAACTTTGTTCTATTATAAGCTTATGAAATCAAGTTCCAATCAGACCTAATTTCTATAAGCCTTTTAATAATAATAATAAAATCACTAGATTCTGTCATAGTCAAATAAATGTTACTACCCAAACCATGTCTGGATAGAGTAAATTTTATAGCAGTAATTCATTTTGAAATAGGTGTCTACTGAATTGGTCATTAGCCTGTCTAAAAATGAAAAGAATGTAATTGTAGCATAATTAATTGATTTACTTTATATTTTTTGTCTATGTTTTCTTATATATATATATATATATATATATATATATTTACGAATAAATATCAAAGTGAGGCTTATTCGAAATGCTAACCATATGGGGACCGGCACAAAGAATAATTATAAGAGGTTTCTACTTTTACAACATCGTATGTGCCATATAAATAAGTACAGATGGCATTAATATACTTGTAAAAATATAAAAACAAACATGGTTATTTTTGAAAGTATATTAAGTCGAAGAGAGGACCGATCGCGGCTCTAACTAAGTTAGATCCTGCATATATTTTTTTCTTAATGTTAACATTGTGAGGTCTATTATTTATATACAAATTCGTGGATCTGACACTGTGAGGACCTCATACGTTGCCATATCGCTGTTGACCGTTACTGTTATCACTAAAACCAACTAAAACATTTGGTCATTGCAAACGTTTTAAATTCATGTACGCTGATAGAATAGATTAAGTAACAGAATCGCTCTATTCTATGTATTAAAATACTTTTTGACTCTTTTTCAATTTAATAAAACAAAAGATATTTGTAGTCAGTGAAACTGTATAGTTTAAGGTTTAAAGTATTTATATCACAATAAATACAAAACCAAAATGGAAAGCCGTGGTAAAGTGTTAGTAAGACTTGCAACTGAAGGTAAGCCAAAACTAAATTAGAATTTTTATAGTTACGTATACATTGCTTGTTGTTTAATACTAAGTACATATCATATATTGTTTTTAAATTTCGTAAATAGTAAAATTTTGAAATTTCTTCTTTATAAATAAATAAAATATTTGCCGCTCATCTAAGAATATGGAAAAAGATGATTTTGGACAAAATAAGTATTTCAACGTAAGGATTACATTAAAAGCAACAACATTTTCTAGTCAAATTATTGACGGAGACAAACTGTTATCCGGCAATTAATAAAAATAATTGCGTATTATTTTTAATTGTCGCGTAACGATTCGTATCCTCTATTAATTTTCCAGAAAATTTTGTTGGTCTTAAGGTTATCCTTATTTTGAACTCCTTATTTTGTTAATAATCATCCTTTCCCATATTTTTAAATTTTGTCAAACTGCAGAAAAAGCGCTATCATTGCAGAAAAGTACAGGAAGAAAATTAGTTTTTGTTACTTGTCTACAGGTGGTTCTACCCTAAAAATTTTTACCAGCATATGTATTAGGTATTTAACTTATTAGAAATCTGAGAAATGCTTTATGAAATATTTTAGTATTATGAAATAAAGTGATTACTTTAGTAGTTTCTATTTTAAATATTTTGAAAACTACCTTCAGCTTCCTTTACTGTAGTTGCTCTTCATTATAGGTATGTAATGTTACTTTATAAAACATTTTTAACATTTGCTAGCTCCATATGTCGCCGAACATCAATCCCTGACAAGGGAAGAAATGTGTAAGGAAACTTCACGAAATAACGATACAGTAGAAAGGGCTAATTGGGATATGAGTGAGTTTTTATAATAAATACTTTTGGAAAATTTTCCCAAGTTGTATAAAAATTATATTTATTTTCCCAAATAGATGTTGCTCAAGAATTATATAATGCCGCTGAAATTAAAAACATAAATAATACATCTAATATTACAACTTGCGCTTCTGTTAATGATGTACCCAATAAAAATTTTAATATTTTCGTGAATGCAGAAACCCCATCAGATAATTCTAGTGATACAGAATATATTCCTGATACAGAGGATGAAGCGGACTTTTCTGGTGATCAAAGAAAGATAACAAGCATAAAAATGCAGAATCTTAGAAAAAGGACAGATTTGGTTCCAGACCAAGAATTAAATGTAAATTTCTTGTAATTTTCTTTTAATACATTCTTGAATTTTATTGGTATTAATTTTTCTAGATTTCTAATGGTTCTAGAATCAATAAGAGATTAAGAAGTAAAAAAAAATCTGTTATTTATCAATATTACAACACAGATAAGTCAGAATTAACGCATAGTGACACAGATAGCAGCGAAGCAAATTCAGAATATATTCCTAATATGAATGAAGAAACAAATTCTTCTACTACAGAAAATGAGGTATTCATTTAAATTCTAGTTTCATCGATTTTATAATACACAGAATTACGAAAGTAGGTTATTCCATAACATTTTAAAACCTTAAAATGTGAACTGTAAATAAAAATTATCTTTTCTTAAGGGTAAATCTTCTACTAAATGACAACAATATTTTTTTTAGGAGGAACGAGTTCGGATAGACTCGCCAGTAATACCTTTCATCCTACCAAATTTGGAAACAAACGTGAGCGTTTGGATATAGAAAAAAATTAATTTTTTTTGTAATTCCTATTTCCTAAACTATAGATGCTGAACGCTGATATTAAGAAGAAACCAAATAGAAGGGTATGGAATAAAAGAGATTACTGTTACTTTTGCGAAACGGACGTTTTAAAATTTTCAAGACATGTTTTAAGACATCACTCGTATGAATTCCAAGTTCAAGAAATAATAGCATTATCAAAAGGCAATAAAAGAAGAAGAATACTTTTTAATAAACTTCGTAATCAGGGAAATTTCTTAAAGAGCACGACACAGGAAAAAATAATTCCAATAAGGAAACCTCAATATGATGATCCTAGTCTTCCGACAGTCTCGACATACCTTCCATGCAAATTTTGCAAAGGTTTTTACAAAAAAAGGTCTCTTTTCAGACATATAAAAGCATGTCCACACAATGTAGAAGATAAAACACTAAAAACAAACGCACAAAGTGATGGACAGTCCTTGCTATCAGCTTATAGACATAACGACATCTTACGTAAAGAAATATTTCCTACAATGAGGGCAGATTCAGTTTCACTTGCTGCAAAGTCGGATACATTAATTTGTGCAGTAGCTAGTAGATATTTAAAAAGTCATCGTGATGCTCAATTTCGTATTGTCGCATCACGTAAAATGCGACAATTGGGGGCATTATTAATAGAAATTAGAAAACACATAAAACTTTCGAATTTTATAAGTATTTTAGAACCAGCTAATTTTGACATTTTCGTGCGTTGTACCAAAATAATTTCGAAGTACAATCCTGAAACAGAAACTTATGGTGCTCCATCCTTAGCTGCCAATATGGGTACCATGTTGAAAGAATGCATTGATGTAGCCTATAGCATGCTACTTAAGAACCCTAATGATAACGTAGATAATCTAAATAAATTAAAAACTCTGAAAGAACTCATTACCAATGAATGGCGTTATGAAATATCAACATTAGCAAATAGCGATTTGCATCAAAAACGATGGAATAAGCCTTCGCTAATTCCTCTAGCTGAAGATCTCTCATTATTGAGAACTTATTTACTATCCGAAAGTAAGAGGTATGCTGATGCATTGTTGAGTAATTACCTAGATCAAAAAGCATTTAAAATATTGCAAGAGATAATATACGTGCAACTAATTTTACTTAACAGACGACGAGTAGGTGAACTGCAGCGAATGACTATAACTTCTTATACCTCTAATATAAATAATCAAACCTCTGGAGAATTTGATAGTTGCATTAGTGAAGCTGAGAAACATTTAATGAAGTCTTTTAAACGAATAGTGATAAGAGGTAAAAGAGGACGAGGAGTTCCAGTGTTATTTACAGAGCAGATGGTAAAACATATAAATGTATTACTTAGTTCCAGAGATAATTTTATCAGTAAAACTAATTTGTACTTATTTGCAAATATGAAAACAAATAATAATATTACCGGAACGCAAGCAATATACAAACATGTCCGGCTTGCAGGTGTTAAAAATCCTGTGGCCATAACATCAACTAAACTGCGGAAACACCTTGCCACAATGTCACAAGTAATTGACTTATCAGAACATGACTTGGAACAACTCGCTTCCTTCATGGGGCACACCTCGAATATTCACAAAAATTACTACCGTTTACCAAACGATATATATCAAATTGCGAAAATTTCAAAGTTACTGCTCTTATCTGAAAAAGGTGAAGCCACGAAATATAAAGATATGCGATTAGAAGAAATCGACCTTACTGTTGAAAGTGAGGATCATAATTCCGACGATGAGACCGATGGCACAGTATCAACTGTCATCATAAATCATCAGGAAGTTACTGATGCAATGCAACAAAATATAACTATTACAAACATAGTAAGTAATTATAATTTATCTAAACGTAATTTATTTATTTACTTATTCTTATTAATAGGCGAAGAAATCGGCTCAAAAAGCGAAACGTATTTTAGAACCTTGGAGTGATGAGCAGAAGAAAGTCACATTAGCATATTTCAGAAATCATCTCAAAACCAAGACACCACCAAAGAAACATGAATGCCTTGAGCTAAAACAAAAAAATAAAACTCTTCTTGAAAACAAAAGTTGGGAAAAAGTTAAAATATTTGTAGTCAATACCTATAATAAACAAAAATAATTTTACAAACTTTCATCATTGAAGAAACTGTCTTATTTGTTCTAATTTTTTATTCCCTACTTATCTTATCACTAAGAAAATTATTTCATATTTTTAATATTATGTATATCTTCATTTCATGAAATTTATAGTAAAATAAATAAATAAGTAAATTTGCAAATTACAAGTGTAGTTATATGAATTATATCAGTTATTAAATTTTAAATTAATATTTATTTCAAAAGATATTTAAAAAACAGTAATTTTGAAAGAATAAAAGTAAACAAATCTAACATTATAGTAGGTTATAGTAAAGATGTCTACTTTCCTATGGTAATATTTAAAATCTCTGAATACATACATCATTTTTACAATGTTGCCGCTTCAAAGTCCTCACTTCGTGATTCAAAAATTTTTGTCATCGACACAATATACTATCGTTCAAAAATATACATAGTGCGCAGCGCCTCTAGTGTCAATGTGCCAAACTAAATTGTATACATTTGTTCATTCCGGTACATAGTAAGGTCCATTCTTTTTTTCTCATAAGTGATAGACATTATTATAAAAAGGTCATTAAACATAAAATTAAAGCATGTAGAAGTGAGGTCCGTATATATGTCCTCACTTTGTAGCTGGACCTCACTTCAAACGCAAATTCGCTTCAGACGATCCTCACTTTGATATTCGAAAGTAAATATATATATATATATATATATATATATATATATTATATATTATAATTTTATACATATTTAATTAATTTATCAAAATTTTTATTTACAAGAAAATTATATGAAGTTATATTGTTATACTTTTGTAATTGAATACATACAGACAATAAATTGAGCTGCTTTATGTCATTCACGCTTCATCTTATCTTCCTATTATAGGATCTACTATCTTCAAATTTGATCATGCAAATTAAAGGTAAATGTGTAATATACAGAAAAAATAACATCAGTTTTCAATAATAATAAGAATATCCTTTAATATCCAACAGACTAGGCCCAATGACAAGGCAAATTATAACGTTTCAGAACTGGAAACAGGTAGATTTTGTTACGAGAATACAGAATTGTCTATGGTTTTTGAATAACATAAATAATAATGACATTCTCGACAAATGTTTCTTTTCGGATAAGGCTTGGTTCCATCTTTCAAGATATTTAAACAAGCAAAATATGGGAATTTGGTCTGTAGTACACCCTCATGGATTTGTGGAAACTACGCTGCCATCCACAAAAAATAGGCGTCTGGCTAGAAGTGTCAAGAAGACGAATTATTGGGCCTATATTTCTTAATCAAACCATAATTGCTGAAAGATATCAAAATTAATTATTAGAGCGGTTTATTAGTGAACTTCATGATGGCGAACTTACGGAAGGTTATTTTCAGCAAGATATTGCACCAGCGCACAAATCTCGACAAACAAAAGCGAGAATTTTTCGATACAAGAATTATTAATTTTCCTCCAAGATCTCCAGATTTAACAATCTTAGACCATTTTATTTTTCCATATTTAAAGAATACAATTTTCAAGACTAATCACAATCGAAGAGCTTTGAAATGCTATTGTGAATTCTTGTACTAATATAACCCAAGAACACCTAAACGACTTTGAAAGCATGAAGCGTAAAGTTTAACTTTGTCTTCAAAAATAATATTTCCAACATCTGCTTTAGTATTATTTTCTTTTAATTTTGACTATTGTAATAAATATTTTTTCAAAAACTAAATTACTAATTATTACACACATTTACATGACATAACCAAACTATTAAAATTTTATGTTTGTAACAGACTACGTGCACTGTGACCAGCCATTAACAAAAAAGCATGGCCGTCTCTAACGACGAAAGTTTTTGAAGGCACGTTGTATACAAAGTAAGGTATGGACATATGTATTGTTGTCTACCTGGCAAACTATTTTCTTCGCAAACATATCATCTAGCATTCTGTTGGACTGAATGGTAGGAATCAGCTTCCTGACGTTCGTTTTCGCAAAGTGAACCATAAATGTAGCGACATACATGGGGAACCAGAAACGACATACGCTCCAGTATGAAGGGGCTATCAATTTTGTTTTTAATAAGTTTACTTAAGATTTTCCTACAAGTATTCTTCCTTCTCACGTTTAGAGATAACATGCTACAGCGTAGAAGCAAATCATCCTGAAATGCACTGCGTTGCGGGTAAACTCCATCAATTTTGAATGTGAGGCACTTCAAAAAATTACAGTGACATGGTCCAAAACCCTGGACGGGATACCAAATTAATGAGGCGTATTCAATTTTGCTTAATAGATAAGCATGGTACAATAATTTAAGCAAAGTGATATCTTTAAAGTATTTTGACACACGCATAATAAAGCCCAGAATTTGTAGACGTCAGAGCATGTATTAATTATATGCGATCTAAAAGTAAAATTTGAGACAAATAAGGCAATAAGATCCTTCATTTCACTCTTACTGGTTAAGATGTTGCTTTTAATACAATACGAGGATTTGCAAGTCATAGCAGATCGAGTATAAGTAACCACACAGCTTTTATAAATTTTTAATTTCAGTTTAAAGCGGTCGTACAATGCAACTAACATACCGAGATTCTGCTAAAGCTTAATGATATGGTCAGTTGAAATCTCAGAATAAATTTTTATATCATTGCGTATGCGACAATGGGACACTTCACTTGGAGAAGGAGATAATTGATAAACAAAAATATAGCAATGGGCCTAAATTTGGTCCCTGAGGATCTCCAGAAGGAAGAACAAAATCATTGGAGCAGAATCCGTTGTATGTTACGTAGTATTTTCTGTGAAATATATACCGAAGGAGGCTGATAGAAGCAGGAACGAGACCAAAAGACCCTAGCTCATGAAGCAAAATCTCCTGATCAATTAAATCGAATGCCTTGAACAGGTCAGTATAAATTATATCGACCTACCCTCGGTGTCCAAAACTACCGACGCACCGGGCAATCGACGCCAGATTGGTGAGAGTAGATTTGCCCGAGATAAAATCATGCTGGTTCAGGGAGATGGGAGCGCGTGCCACTAATAAGTTTATAGTATAATACCTTCTCATTGAGTTAAAGAAGTTAGATATAATAAAAATTGGCCAATAATTACTAATCAGTAATGTAATCAATACAATTATTAGCTGTTCTATGTATTACTGAATTTGGTTGTAATTCTAATATTCAGAAATTTATATAAATCGATGATGATGAAAAAAATATGCAAGTAATATTTTCAAAAAAATATATATTTTAAGAAAACGGTAACTCTTGAATTCACGTCATTGAAGTAATGATTTATTTCTAATTTGAGAAATAATGCGATCTACACCATTAGATTTAATTATTTGTGAATGTTGTAAAAGTCGTATATACCTGAAAAGATTTGATATTTTCATGTCTATAAATAAAAGGTTGGGTTTTGTGTGGAAAAATCAATAGCATAATTTTTTACGTCAACACTAAACCACTCAATTATGTTCCATTAAGTACTACTAATTACATTATGATATAAAATATACCATCGCAAAGTAAAATACTAGTTTAAAATATAAAAAAAGACGAATTAAATCACTCCAATAAACGTATATAATATATAAAGTAAATTAAAACTTAAATAATGAAAAATGGTTTCTCAAATTCAAGCCTCGTATGAATATCACGCTGGAATGATGCTGAATGATGTTGAAGCATATAACTTAAAATTTAACAATAAGTTGGCGCTAACGAAAGCTAATAATATTTCTCGTTCCGAACTGAGAAACTGTAAAATTTAGCTACAAAAGAGCAAAGCAATGCACAACTACATGAAACATTTTATAAAGAAAAATCTAGTTTTTCTAAACTGTTAAAATGGCAGCTGAAAATGAGCAAACAACTCTAAATGATTGATGTTTCTCTAAAAATAAATATGCTTAATTCTAAAACATATACGTTGAGCCATTTCCACTTAACATCTTTCATTCTAGGCATTTCAGTCGCGATTGTAAATTGCACTCAGGAAGGTATTCAGATTAGTAGATTATTTGCAATTGTGCATAATAAATACAAAACATCGCTTAGCAGATACAACTCTGTCATCAACACATGTAGGAAAATGTAATTCAGTGACAAAGAACTCTCAAATCCCTAACTACTGCACAACGGGAAAAAGTAGATATATTCAGATTTTTCTGTAGAAAATTAATGTCATCACTAGAGAAGCCAAATCGAGGTGCGCGTTATAGTATGTAAATAAGTCTTCGTGAAGTCACAAAGTGGATAACAAGTTCAATATTGACGATGTCATCAATAGAAAGAATTAAAAGTAGAGGTCAAAATAGATACGATCGGTTAAATATGAATAATTTTTTTTTAAAACATTGTAGTCAAAAGCCTTAAGGACGGCAAACCGGCAATTATCTGACGTTTTCGATCTTAAACATGCATCTATATGTTATACCAGGGTACGTAAATTAATTGCTTAACAGCTTGAGCTGTGTGGAAGTAGTCGATAATACTCTTTACTCTTTCTACATATACTTTTGGTTCGATTGATAAGAGGGGTTAAGAGAGCTATTCAATACATAAATAAACTGATGTAGAGCTGCACTGCATGTATCCCTACTTGCGTCTAAATGTAAGGAAGAGGAGCCTGGTATGCTATTTCACACTTACTTTTAGACAAATCTGTTTCATTCCGATACAATGGTATAATTTCAATGTCGTCATAAATTTACGTACCCTAGTATATATAAATTATTGAGCGCGGGCGTAACAACTCATGGCCTGCCAATGCCCCCTGTAATTGGCGTTCAGCTGTTGGGGCATGTTAAGACGTGATTTTTGACTGCTACGACGATGGCCTACCCTGCAATAGTTACTCTATTTGTTAGCATTTGGTGGTTAAACCTGATCGGTCCTCAGAGGGATCCTTTAATCAGGTACGTCAGGAAAGTACCAGTCATTTCCGCGTAACAAAATTTAAGCAAGATAGATTCTTTTATAAACGCGGCGAGTGGTCTACTTAATCGACTTTCCAAAATTGGAAATCTACTCGTGGTTCGTCCTCAAATAGTTATCTTTTTGTCTAGAAGATTTTGAGTAAAAATATTTTTATATATTAGGATTAATTTAAGTGGTGAAAATAAAACACTTAAGCCTTTTCTAATTTTCAACAATATATTTAAATTATGTTATATAAGTGGTACTCTGAACAAAATTCTTATTACAATAATTACAATCTAAATCTTGTACCACAAAAAATTCTAACATTCTAAAAATTTACAACAAAAATGGAATACATTCAAGTTTCATATGAAACCAATGGAAACATGTTCCAAGACATTTTGCTTGTTTATATATATATATCTTAATAAATGGAAAGCTATTTACAATAGTGTACATAATATCTTGGCTACATTCATTAAAATACACTTAATATAATACTGCTTTTATTAATTTAATCTGTGAATTTGCGATTAGCGTTGCGACCAAATAATGCAGTACGAATTTCGGGTACCAGCTGCTGAGCTATGAGTTCTAATCTAGCTTCGAGAGTGTTGTTTATACGGATTCTTCCTTGATGAGTTACTAAATCTACACCACCTGTTGTATCAGCTGGTAAAGAATTTTCTAAGTCAATCTTTAGGAGAATATCTTTTCCAGTTGCATCCTTGTATTTTGCAGCGACTCCTGGAAAAACACTCTCAACAAGACCTCTATCTTGACTTCGACATCTTATAAGTACTGATGTTTCAAAAAGCTAAAATACATTAAAGTTTATTAGTTTAATTTATTAGAAGTAAATTAGATTTTAGATATAAAACGTCGAAATATACTCTATAAATTTCTTAATTTACTATTCTCGTAGTTTAATGTGTTTCAGTGCTAAGAAGGATGTTTTATAAATAGGATCTACGTTTTATACACTATTCCTTTCTTTGGTAGGAACGCAGCATTAAATCAGATGCATAGTAATGATAAATGTTTATAATCAGTTCGTTGCTTGCAAGTTAACAGGATAATTTATTATGTAATTCTCCACGTCTGTTACTTGATACTTTGATTTCCCATTTTTAGTTGTATATTATTTAAGCCTTATTTGTTGTCTTGATAATTTTAAATACGTTTAGACAGTAATGTATGTTTCTTTTCATCTAACGAGCGATCAAATAAATCCGGAGTCGAATTAGGTTTTGTACTAAAAAACGTATTTTTCTACGACCCTTTACAAATAGTTATTTAAGTAATAAAGGAGGTAAGTAACATTTACTAGTCGAGGACTACTTTGCGTCCGAGGGCTTGCCCGAGGACTTGCAATAGAGTTCGAGACTGGTAAATGTTACCTCCCGAATTGCTTATAACATTTTTCCCACTCCCCAGACAATAAAATCCTCAAAAATTAAATGTAATCATGATAAACAGTAACGGTGAACAACCTCGGAATTTAATAAATTAGACATTAAGTGTTGCTGATAAAGTAGGTGATAATAACATTGAATTATCAAGAAATATAAATAAATATCCCAATTTTGTTAATAATAATGTTACTAATTGTACAAACTGTAATATTACCATAAATATTAATTAATAGAACACGTGCTTTGATGCACTTTGTTTCCCTAAAGGACGTAAGTAAATTACTTACGCCCCGTTGTCATAACAATCACAGTCATTTCAGTAAAACCAACTTACGTCTATAGAAACAATGTATTAATGGTATGCTTACTATAAGGGGAGTGGGAAAAAGACATTTTTCGTCACCGAATACTGCAGCGAAAGTTTTATTTCCGTCACTAATGAGAAAATCCCATAACGTTACCTACTAATTTTCACTTGCGTCTGGTTGCCTGCTGTTGCTATATCGTGTCATTTTTAAATCACGTCAGTTTGTGCTGTTTGTAGCTTTAACATGATTTCTGATTCAGAAAGTGATTTAGATATTCCCAATACGCCACCAGAAATAGTAAATCAAGCTGAGAAAACCCATGCGGGCTTATTACAAGAAAAATCGAGAAAGAGGTATGAAGAATTCTATGTAAAATTCATTGAATAGAGAGCCGATAATAGCGCAGATTCGGAAATTGTGCTGTTAGCATATTTTGCAAAATTGTGGGAAAATGTGTAGCCATCGACCTTATGGTTTACATATTCTATGTATCAATATTCAAATCATAACCAATTTAAATATGATCTATAGTTTTGTCATTTTTAATTGAAAATAAAGTATTTGTTTACATCATTTTTTTAAGTTCGTTATAATGCCATAGGCGAGGTCGTAGAAAAAATATAGCGTCGAAATCATTTTTTTAAGCTTGCGAACATTGCGAACATTACTTTCGTCACTCATTACTAGAAGCCAGACACGTCGGGCCGAAAAGACGTCATTACGACGGACGATATAAATAATCTACAACATCTATAAGTACATTACGCAGTTATTGAATAGCACTATTCATTAGGTTAACCGCACACAAAAAATAGATGTGCAGTTAACCAAATGAATAGTGCTATTAAACAACTGCGTGATGTACTTACAGATGTTGTAGACTATTTATATCGTCGTCGTAATGACGTCCATTTCAGCCCGATGTGTCCGATCTCCACTCATTACACAATATACCATTTCTAACTTAAGCATTTGTAATATATTAACATGCATAATTGTCAATTTATAAATTTTGTTAATTCAAAAGTCAAATGACATCTAACGAAGTAAAACATTTATGTTGTAACACAATAGGTATTTATTTATAAACAAGAAAATTAGATGTGCAATTTTAAGAATTAATAAATACAATTAACAAAGCATGCTGAAATTGTTCACGGCCTTGCTCAATACATTTTGCACATTTTGTTATTACGCTTTCAAAAACATTGGTTAACATATTATGATGTTCATTGATTTCACTAATTTTTGTGTAATTTGTGTAATTGGAATTTATACCGCAAGATCTTGGAGGAAATTCGTGATCACTATTCAGGCTAATCAAGCGATTGTCAAAAAATTGACGTAACATGTTAATTGTATTTTGTGCTGTGTGTCCTCTTGCTCCGTCTTGCTGAAAATTCCTAGTGTCAACTCATTTACATTAAGTTGGTCAACAAATGGCATCAAAATTTCATGTTGATATCTTTGTGCATTTATGATTTCATTAAAAAAAATGGATCAATTTCTTCATCTACTTATGGCACACTAAACACCAACTTTCTGAGAATAAGCAGCAGTCTCTCAACATAGAAATTGTTGTTTTTCAGGACTCCACATTCTCATATTCTGTGAATTAACATACCCATTAAGGTGAAACCATCCTTCATCTGAAAAGAAAGTTTTGTCTAGGTCATCGTCGAAATTATTTAAAAACCATTGGCAAAATTTTAATCTTCGGGGACAGTTAACTGGATAGATTTCTTGATAGCAAGTGAGACAATAAGGAAATAAGTGTAGATCCTTCTTTAATATTTTCTGGCAAGTGCCAAATGAAAGGTTAGTTTGTTACCCGAATTGAAGTCCCTGGGGTTTCATCCAACGTTATCTTCATCTTACGTTATCAATTACTTCTCGTGTACGTTTTTTTTTGGTCGACCACTTCCTTGTTTACACTCCAAACTATCTGTCTCCCTAAAGAGATTCATGCAGCGCCGAAGAGTGTGTTGAAAATCGTTGTAATTGAAAAGCAGAACCGGAAATTTAAGTTGAAATTCCCACCAAACAATCGTTAACGGAGTACTGCCACTGGCGTCAATTTTCCGTCCATTTCGCAAACATGATTCAAGCATAAAAATTCTATGATTTTTTTATGAAAACCATTTCAAAATTAAATAACGATATTTGATTAACTTTCAAACTCTACGTCAAATTATATATCACAGCTGTTAATTCAAAATTGAAAATGCCGCATCTTTCGAAAACTGATAAAGCCAGACTTGTTACTAGTTTGAAAAATGGTAAATCATTAAGAAGTGTATCGGTTCAATTTAATATTGGTAAAAGTTCAGCCGCAAGAATATACAGGGCTGGTCCTTAAGTTCGTCCAGAAATTTTAGGGTGCGATTCCTTGGGTTATCTCGAGAGAAATAGTTCCTATAAACATTTGTCCTAAAGTTTTCCGTTGTAGAGATACAGGCTGTTTAATTTTTCCAAAAAAAAAAAAATTTATTTCAAAAATATAAGAAACGGTTACAATAAACCCTAAAGGTACTGTTGAAAATGACCACCAACAGCTAATATGCAGACTTCTATCCTCCTATTCAATTGCATACTCACACGCTGAAGAAGTCCGAGAGTGTTTCGAATTGTTTCGCATCCAACAATTATGCGATTTCTTAGGTCATCTAGATCTTGAATTGGCGAAGTATAAGCAAGTGATTTTAAATGTCCCCACAGAAAGAAGTCTAGAGGGTTCAAATCAGGTGACCTTGGAGGCCACGGCTGATTCGGAACTTCCACTCCTCGACCTATCCATCTATTCTGATATGTCCTATTTAAAAATTGCCTACCTTGTAAACTAAAGTGTGCTGGAGCGCCGTCATGCATAAACCAAAGTTCATTTCGGATCAAAAGTGGAATATCTTCTAAAAGGCCAGGCAACTCGTTTTCAAGAAATAGCCGATATGATGCACCATTAAGTCGTATAGGAAGGAAAAAGGGACCAATTAAATAATTATTAATTATTCCCGCCCATACATTTAAGGAAAATTGCTCTTGAAAGTGCATCTCCGTTATGGCATGCGGATTTTCATCTGACAATAAATGGTTGTTGTGGAAATTCCTAATACCATTTCTGGAGAAGTTCGCCTCGTCAGTAAATAGAATGTAGGTTATAAATTGTGCATTTTGGGCAATTTTTTGTCGGAACCAATCACAAAGGACTAAGCGTTGCGGAAAGTCACGCGGAAGAAGAGCCTGTACTCTCTGAATATGGAAAGGATATAATTGTTGATCGTGTAATATCCTTAAGATGGTTTGATGGCTTGCGTTTACCGTTACACCAATCTTTCTTGTACTGGTTTCTGGATGTTCATCGATTATCTGCAGAACAGCTTCCTCTAAATCGGGTGTTCTTTTAGTTTGAGGTCTTCCCGGAGTATTTTTGTTTCTCTCAAATGTACCAGTTTCTGCTAGACGACGGTGAATATTACTGAAGGTTTCCGCACAAGGTACAAGTCGTCGAGGATATTTTTGTTGGTAAATACGCCTTGCTTCATAACTATTTCCATTAGCTAGACTGTACACAAAATGCATATCTGCCATTTCAGCATTTGTATAATTCACCATAATTACAAAAAAAGATTTGTAAGTACGAACTTTCAAATTAATTATTATTTGACAATACTTATGACAGTTACGTAAGTACAAATAAATGCTGTAAACATGACAACCAACACAACAGTTCCCTAAATCGATTTCTAAATTTTTGAAATTAAAATTTTTTTGGTGAAAAATTAATCAGCCTGTATCTCTACAACGGAAAACTTTAGGACAAATGTTTATAGGAACTATTTCTCTCGAGATTACCCAAGGAATCGCACCCTAAAATTTCAGAAATTAAGGACCACCCTGTATAAAAAAATGGAGGGAAGAGGATAATTTAAATCGGAAAATAATTTCCGGACGTAACAAAATTTCGAATATGCAGGAAGACGAAACATTAGTTACTGAGATTAGGCACAACCCTTTCAAAACATTAAAGGAAGCTATAAGAACAACACAATTTCCTGTCTCGTCTTGTAACACAATGGTTACAAGAGAATGAAATTTAAACTTGAGATATCCAGCCCTACAGTCCTTATCTAAATCCCATTGAAAATGTATGGGGATTAATGAGATAGAGTTTCTACCCAGGAAGAATTTTGGGAGATTGTTCAAAATGCTTGGCATCAAATTTCTATAAATGTTGTACAAAATATTGTCGCTTCAATGTCTACAAGATTAGATGCAGTTAATAATAGCGGTGGAATGACGAAATACTAATTATTTTAATGTAATAATTATTTTAATTTAATTAATAATCATTCTCTATTGATTTTTAGTAATTTTTATTTACATTTATTTTAAAAATATTTAATAAATGTCAATAAGACACATTTTTGACAATTCCTGACTTACTATTACGAGTAAAGATAGCCACTTAAGTAGTCACAATTTAAACCCACGTGGAAACAGTGTCCCGTTTTTTTTTGCTCACGAAAGTATATAAAAAAATCAATTTAATTTTACAATCGCTGAAATAGATACAGCTGCGAGCACTAAATTTTGGTCATCAATGTCATTGTTAAATTTGAGGAAATTAACACAATGTAGATTTTTGCCCTGATTGATTTGCCCCATTGTTAATGAAATGTCAATATAAACGGATTATTTCCTTAATAGAAACTGGACTCTCTGAAGCTACGGCAGCATCTCGTCTCGAACTTGCAAGAAGTTCCGTAAATTTTATTAACATGTGACAGATTAAGTTATAGGTTATTTTACATTTTTTCAAAGAGTGACACTGACGACTAAAATTTATTGCTTGTAGCTGTACATTTGACAGAACAATATATGTAGAAAAGAAAAATGCTACACAAACAAGGTAACGGGTGTTCAGAAACATTCGAAGTCAAAGTAGTCCTTGAAAATATGAAGTCATGTCTGAGATAGATTGATTTTTGACAGACAACAGTTGACATTTAATAATTATTACAAATCAAATACTTAAGTAAAGATATACGATTTTTTGTTCAGAGCCCACTTGACTTCGAATGTTTCTGAACACCCGTCATATTGTATAAAATTGACAAGAAGATATATTAGCTTCTATGTCACTTGTGTATGTTGATATTAGAAATGCCTAAGTTAGAAAATACGTTTCTCATGCACAATCTACTTCAATTCCGGATTTATTTGATCGCTCGATATATTGAAATATTTTTTTAATTTACGAGGTTCTTCCATTGAATTTATTTCTTAGTATTAGTAGCAAAACAACTTATATAAATTTTTCTTTAAAACCCTGGATTACCGACTTTTCGGTTTAATATGCTACAATTGTATTATTAGACATAAAACATGTCATAGATTAACTAGTGCATCTTATGCTCCCGATTGATTGCTATAACAAGTGTTCATTTGAAAAGTCAATGTAGTAGCATGTGATTTACTGAGAACATTTTGAAGTATGCCGTAAATTAAAATTTACTACTTAACCTACGAAGTCGTATATTTTGAGTTTCATACATACAAATAAATAACAAATAATAGGTATTTATTGAAAACTATAGCAAATGTTGTCCTTCAAGATCAATGCACTTTAAAATCCTCCGTTCAAAATTTCTGATGATATTCTGCAACATTACTGGATTGTTATTAATTTCCATGCATTTCTGTTCGATTCTCTGTAGCATATCATTCAAATTCAATATAGGTGTTCGAAATATGTTATTTTTTAGATAAGACCACAAAAAGAAGTCGCAAGGTGTTAAATCGCATGAACGTGCAGGCCAGGCAATTGCAGTACTTCGACTAATTATACGCTCATCAAAAAATTTTCTTAAATAATCCAAAGATTCTGCAGTACAGTGACAATGTGCTCCGTCTTGTTGGAAATATGCATTTTGAACTTCATCAGCATGCAACTGATTGACAAATGGTAGTAAAATTTACGTACGGTACCTTTGAGCATTTAACGTTCCCTGAAAAAATATTCGTCCAATGATTCGCCTTTGGCTTATCGCTGCCCAAACACCAATTTTCTCTGGATGTAGAGATTCTTCATTAATTACATGTGGATTTTCACTACTCCAAATTCTTGTATTTTGTGAATTTAGGTATCCCGTTTTATAAAACCATGCTTCATCAGTAAAGATGACTCTTTGCGAAAGTTCTCCATTTTTGTTCATATTTACAAACCAATTACAAAACTGTAGTCTAGGTGGGTAATCAATTTCTAACAATTCTTGTACTGCTGTGACACAGTATGGATAAAATTGCATATCTTTTTTTAATAACTTGTGAGTTGTACCAACAGAAAGGTTTATTTGTTGACTCAAATGTCGAACAGATGTTTGTGGTTCATTTTCCATTATTTCTTCAACACGATTGACAACTTGAGGTGTACGTTTCTTAACTGCTCCGCTGCCTGATTTTCTTAAGAGACTACCAGTTTCAGAAAAAAGTTCTAAAGTTCTATTCAAAGTATTCTTCAATTGTATATAATCTATTACAAAATGTGGAAACTCAACTTGAAATTCTACCATGCAATCTTGAACTGAATAAACCCATAAATCATCAATTTTATTGCCACTTCGAAAATAAGCCTGGACTAAAAAAAATTTATGTTCTAAAGTGAAAGCCATTTTAAAACAGAGAGGCAATTTATTTAAACCAGAATCGACGCATGACTATTTTATGCACTAACTGATATTTGTGATTGACATTATCAAATGTCATTTGAATTTACGTTTACGGAACAACAAACACATACTAATATATATGCGTCTTACTCTATCAAAATTTCAAAGTAACCTAGATTGACTTTTCAAATGAACACACGTTATTTAGCTTTCTGAAATATTTTATTATTCTGTTATTACTAGGGCTGGCAAATTTGCTTCAACAGCTAGTGTCGGCCGCATAAAAGTTTACACATAAAATAAATGGTAAGAAATAAAATATGCTCAGACACTTACCGTATTAAGAATCTTCCGTGAAATCACAAAGTGGATAACATCTGTTAAATATTTCAATCATTAGATATGTATGCATTTTTTAAATAGAATTAATGCGGCAGCAAATTGATCGCGTCTATAGACATAATCCGACGCGTTGGCCAGCGGTGACTCTTCCCGAGGCGCTTTCTCGAAAACCTATAGAGCTAGAGCCGTTTGGACAACGGATTTAAAATTTCGGAGGGCCCACGGTGAGCATCGAGTCGTCCCGAAAAGTCTCTTAAGGTAACGTGTGCTTTCTTGAGAACCAGATTGCGATATTATGTTTCCGCCCTAGCAGCTAGAGTCGTTCCGATTTATCCACCCACCCACCCACCTCACGTATCACCAAGGTCCCCAAAGTCCTCATGTAACATGAGGACTTTGAGGAGACGTCGTGATACTCGTCGGGATTCTCAAGAAAACGTAACAGACACACACACATTTGAAGCGCCCCCGGTGAACACCAAGAGGGCTTCGAATAGTCTCATAATATAACGGTGTGTGTCCTACGCATTTTTTAAAACCAGATTGTGGTATTTCGCTACCCTCCTAGCAGCTAGAGCCGTTTTTATGCCATTCACCCTCACCTACCACCCTGTATCACGACGTCCTCCTAAGCAAAATGTTATATGAGGGCTCTGATACGGGGTGAGCGGATGACATTGAAACGGCTCTAACTGCTAGGAGAGTAGCATAATACCGCAATTTGGTTCTCAAGAAAGCACACGTTACGTTACGAGACTCTTTGAGACTCTTCGGTGCTCCTAAATGTTAAATCCTCCTGCCTTCCTAAATGTTAAATCCGGTGTCGAAACTGAGCTCTATCGATTTTTGGAGAAAGCGCTGGCACTTGGGGATGAGTCAACTCCAACCAACACTGTTACTTTGACTTGTTACCGTATTAATTCGATTTTAAAAATGTATACATATCTAATGATTTAAATATTTAACAGATGTTATCGCGTTTGTGACTTTATGAAACTCTTAAAACAGTAAGTATTTGAGCGCTTTATAATTTGCTTCTTACTATTTATTTTGTGTCAACTTTTAAGTGTCCGCCTCTGGCTGTTGGCGCAATTTGCTAGCCCTAGTTATTTAAACATTTCAATTCAGATTTAATGTATGAAATAGTTTAAAGGCCTCAGGATTTTACAAGTGCCATGAAATATTACCATTGTTTACCAATGTATATGAATTACTCGGAGATAGTCACCATTACAATAACATTACTTGGCAAAATAGTAACTCCAAAGGTATCTTACGGACTATCTAATGCTAACTAAACATACCTATTAGACACAGGAATTACACAAATAAAAAAAAGAACTGTAAATCAAAAAGTATTTCAAAATTGTATTCAAAATTACTTACTACAAAATTGCTTTTGAATATCTTAATAGTGAATAGGTTAAATTTTTAATATGTTCTGTTTAATTACTGATCCGATTTTATCTGCAGTTTTGTATGAAACTTGCTGACTATATATATGTTTGATTGTCATATTACATTTTTTATCATACTTTGACTGTCCTATAGCCCCCTATGCACTACAACTCATGTACTTTTTTTGTTGAGTTTTAAGATAAAAATATATGTATTACACATTAAAAAAATATAGGATATTTTATTATACAAGTAATATATAAAAATATAAGGTAAAAGTTGTTTGACTCAAAAATAATGTAAAAATTAAGTTATATAATGAAAATTTAAATCAGGTGACAACATGTGATATCAAATGTATCCTTACCTGGAAAAGAGCTTGTAATATGAGTGTATGTAAAATTTCCTTATATTTTGCAGAATTGGATGTAATTTCTCCAAGTCTCTTTCGAGCCTCCTCCAAAACACTTCGAACATGGTCTTCTCTAACTTTTAATACCTTTAGACGAGCTTGATTCAACATGTTTGATGATTGACTAGAAAAGGGCAAAAATTTTAGAAGAGCTTATAGTTTTCAAAGGAAACACTTACATTTTCTTTTGAAGTTCAACCTGTTTTTCCTTCTTTTCATAGTATTCCATAATTTTGAGGCGTTGCTGTTGTACTAAACGACCTTTTTCTATATTAAATTCTTCCTCAGCTTTAGCATCAATTTCTTCAGCTTTTTCATTGGCCTCTTGCTCAATAAAGGCCATCATATGTTTAATCTAAACATTGCAAATTGAGTGTTACTAGAGGTGTATTCTCTGTTGGAATATTTTAAAGAATTATTTTTAATATGCTTACTTGTTTTTGAACATCGCCATCGCTGAGAGCCATTTTGGTGGAATTTTATAAATTTCACTACAAAATTAATCAGAAATTTAAAGGAAGAAAGGCGAATTAAACACGACTACGCCTACAAGGGGACTAAAATGTACACCAATAACTTAGGACAAGAATTGATCATATGATGTAAACCATATGACAGATCAAAATAAACACTTAAAATATTCTGCATAACAAAACGGCAAGTCTTCTATATTTATGACTAATACAGAAAAAAAATTAATAATAAATAGTAACCTGTGCAGTATACAACAATTAATTTAAAAACTTTTAAAAGAAATATATTCTTAAATGAAATTACTTTGATCAATATATTTAGGTTGCAAACCAGAATGCTGGCTTTTATATCAACCAATACCAACTAAAATATAGATAAAATTCATAACCATTCGAATTGGTTTGACATTTGCTGTCATTAAATGTTTTTTATTTTAATTTAATTATTGATTAACAAAATGAATGTTGTTGGTATGGGACTTCCTCCTACTCAAAATCCACAGCAGCAGACTCCACAACAACAGCCCCAACAACCACAAGCGTTAGATAATATTTCTAAGATTAAAACCCTTGTTATACCTTTGCGTGAATCGCTTTCGGTATGTAAATATCTTTCTTATTATTTTTTATTTATTTAAATTTTATTATATAAGAACACAATTAAAACAGCAGCTCAAACTTTGAACCAAAATTGCCAAGTCGATGTGGGATCTCAGTAAGTTTTACTGTCAGTTATTCATTAGGTTTATTAGATTGTTTTAGAAAAGAAGTTGGCCAGCAGATACGCTTTGACAAAAATTTGGAAGAATTTTATTCTTTATGTGATCAAATCGAACTGCATTTAGTAAGTGAATTATTTTGTAAATATGAACAAAAATTATTGAGTGGGTAGAGCAAAAGTTAAGGTATTAACATAAGTAACGCTAAGAAATAAGTAATTAAACTTCTAGTTTCAAAAATTCTTTTATTGTAAATCACTACAATAATGTTTCGCCATACAATGGCTTCATCAGGTGGACGAATACTGAATATGTACAATGTAAGTTAGAATATTTATGTGAAAATTATTGGGGAATGGTGGTGGAAATTTTTTTTTACAATCTTAAATTTAGTAGAGGGGAGTTGTGTAAATCTAGTTGGTCATTTAAAGCTAATCCTAAATTATTGTATCTATTAATTTCTAAGTTTTCTAACAGATTAAGTTTTTTACTTTTTCATTGAATGTGTACAATTTTGAAATCTATATTAAATCTATGATCAATTTCTAAACAATGATATGCGAAAGTTGAATCTGTTTTCTTTTCTTTATGGCTTCTCTCGTGTTCTTTCATCCTAATTTTAAATGTCCTCCCCGTTTGTCCTATGTATACCTTATTGCAATCTTCGCATGTTAACTTATACACACCAGAGTTTGATTCTTTGTCTATTTTACCTTTGTTATTTTTAATAATGTTCTGTATAGTATTGTCTGTTTTAAATGATATATGTTCGTTAGTAACTTTTTTAATGAAAGTACCAATTTTTTCCGAAATTTTTCCTAAATAAGTGATTGAATTGTAGGAATTAATAACATTATTAAAAATAACAAAGATAAAATAGACAAAGAATCAAACTCTGGTGTGTATAAGTTAACATGCGGAGATTGCAATAAGGTATACATAGGACAAAAGGGGAGGACATTCAAAATTAGGATGAAAGAACACGAGAGAAGCCATAAAGAAAAGAAAACAGATTCAACTTTCGCAATCATTGTTTAGAAATTAATCATAGATGTAATATAGATTTCAAAATTATACACATTCAAAGAAAAAGTAAAAAACTTAACCTGTTAGAAAACTTAGAAATTAATAGATACAATAGTTTAGGATTAGTTTTAAGTGACCAACTAGATTTAAACAACTCCCCTCTACTAAATTTAAGATTGTAAAAAAATTTTCCACCACCATAATAATTTTCACATAAATATTCTAACTTGCATTGTACATATACAGTATTCATCCACCTGATGAAGCCATTGTATGGCGAAACAATATTGTAGTGATTTACAATAAAAGAATTTTTGAAACTAGATGTTTAATTACTTATTTCTTAGCGTTATAATGAAGTTTCAACAAGTATCTCCTTCGTCAATTAACTATTAACATAAGTATACATAATATATATGATTTACTATAGACATTACATTTATTTGAAAAATATTATCAACACTAAAAAATTAATAGCTTTTGATATTTTGCCCTACTTAATTAATTGAGTTAATAGGCAAGCATTTATTTATATTTACTTTTATTAATAGAAAACTTCAATAAAATGTATTAGCCAACTGGAAAGTTCACAACGCTACCTTCATTTACATGTGGCACCAACAAGAACAGAAAGTTTAGGTATGGCAGATAATACATTAGCATATCCACAGTTTTTAGCAACTGCAAATGCACAAGTTGCTTTTACAAAGGAAATACATGATACATTAGTGGCTGCCGCTCAAAATATATCACCATCAGAATGACATTTATATCAATCATATTGAAAAATATATGTGAAATGTTTTAAGTGATATACAATCATTATTGTATTTATTATTTTGTATTCTTTGTTAATAAAGATTATGTATAAAAATTCACTGTTTTTAGTTAAAAATTATCTCGAAAGAATAGAAAATTGTAAAGAAGTGTTAAATGTAACATAAATTCTTGTATCAGAAACTCAGATCCATTTGAGAAGACAAGTATAGCAAACGCCAAATAAGTTGGCGCGAGGAGGGGTAAGTTCGCGCAGGACTAAAAGTAGTGGGGAGATTTGTATTTGGTTTTACATCAAATGTCAGAAAATTCTAACCTCTAAGCGTGTGTCACTTTATGATCCCCTAGCAAAGACATTATGTTCCGTCAAACGTCAATGACAAATGTATTCTGACAATTACTTGAGTAGTGGGGGTGAACGTTTTTAAAAGCGGTTTCTGCGCACCCCCTCCTCGCGCCAACTTAATTGGCGCTTGCTATACTATGTTTATTGACAAGTAATGATGGTTCATTATTTTTGAATAGGACTTGAAAAGTTCAAATTTTCAAATTTATTTGTTATTCTTTAATGTTACTCTGTTAACAAATATTTTTTTTTTGTTGAAGGCTGGACTCTTGAAGCCACACATCTATCAATAGCAGAAACTTTTTACAAGGAAATTCATTCTTTAAAGAAAAACTACAACCAACGGATACAAAATATACCTCTATTATTTATTGCTCACTTATACATAAAACAAAAACGAAATTCATTATTGATGAATTTGTATTTTACAAAATATATATGAAACACTAATTTCTATTCTTTTTGTAAGTATAAAAATAAAACACAATATATAATAATCTAGCCAGATTTATTCTATTTTTATGCTTATAACAAGAAAAACTATAATATATAATAAAAATAAGGCAAGTACGTATTGAAAAGGGTAAATCAACTATATTGTCCAAATCATACATTTTGTTTTCTTCTGAAATGATATGGAGAATGGTATTTTTCCATGCATCAGCACTAACCATGTCTAATCCTTCTATCAATAAATTTTTTACTTCGTCCAATTTAAATGACATTATTGGTCCCAACACGAGCCCATACAAGTTTGACAGGGTTCAGATTAGAGTGATATGGAGGTAAACTAAAGATCACTTTCTCTACCTATTTCTTCAGCCACGTAGGAAACTGAATGTCAGGATGAGTAACTTTTTGCAAGCTCGAGCAATTCAACTTTTAGCTTACTATTATCAGGTAAAATTCCTAATAATTAAAGATTTGAAGAAAACAGATTATTATATTTTACTTTATAAAAACAATATACTCCAAATAAATAATAATCTTGAATATTCTACTGGCTCAAAAAAAAAGAAACATTTTCTATATATATGGACACCATTAAAGTCTCTTTGGCATCCTATTTACGCAGAAAATTTTGAATTTTAATTCGATCAATTAAAGGAATTTTAATAGACCTTTTTTAATTAGTGAAAAAGAATAACAGTAGTGATATATATTTATTTACAAATAAATCATAAAAAACACAAATGCACACTTGGAATATACGCATGCATCGCATTGCTATCTGTATTTCTTTTGAAGCACCCATTTCTGACAGACTTTTAACTAGTCACACCACTGTGGAGGGAATATTTTCCTTATTCGTGTTAATAAAGTGGCAGTTGCAAATTAGTGACCCTTGATTTGGCACTGCGATCCGATTGAGTGCCAAATCGGATCGCATAAATTTTTGAAAAATATTTTTATAGTAATTCTAAGCCTTTCAGTGTTATCTTACCCAATATTTGCAATCCACTTATTCTTGCGATTTATGTCAAGAATGTAAAATATTTGCATTTTTTCTGTTTACTGTGATTACACGTGAAACGCATTACCATGCACCGGGCACATAGTCTGCCGTCTTTAAGTTATATCACTTTGTTTTGTTTGAAAAAAGAAATGTTTCTTTTGTAAAGTTGCTGAAGTTCCTCCTAGATTGTGCCAGCATGATTTAAATTTTACACATTGATAAGTTCTTGCTCGCCATGAGAGAGATGGCTGCAAGGGCGAAAACCACTTAGAAATAATTTTATTTTAGTTATATTGGCACCTATTTTATGTTCAATGCAAAAAAAATAAAGCAAAATAATAGTATTTTAATTACATACTGTAAATTTCAAAATGGAGGGGTTTAGATGTGGTTATTGTTAAATCATAAAATAAAACAACAAATATTTATTAATTTTTGTTCGTTAAGCCACAATACAAATTTACATACAACCTGCCTGCATTAATAATGACATTATTGACAACTACAATCAGTACAATCAAATACAAATGCTATATTTATAACTTCATGATAAATAATTGAGACAGCATTTAACACCATCTCGAATCCATAACCGCGAAGTAAAATATAACTGACCTACCTCAACTTATATTTTGAATTTTTTGTATAAGAATTTACTAAATTTTTATTCTTGGTAAGTATAAAAATAAAATGATAAATAAATCTGGTTTGATTAAATATTGCTTTTTATTGTTATATCTATAAAAATAATAAAAATTTATATGTTAAATACATATATATATATAGCATATAGAAGTAATAAATAACGAATATCTTCTGTTTTATGTGTAGATGGGTGATAAATAAAAAACAGCTATATTTTTTACACATTGGTTCTATTCCAAAAATCCAAAATGTGAATTTACTAAAGACTAAAAAATTGATAAGGAAGAAAATACTTAGTCGTAAAAAAAATGTACCTGTCAATATACTTTCCTTCTTAATATTAGAGCAAGGGGTTTCTCATACTACTGTCTCAACTATATTAGTAGAAGAAATAACTGCTTCCTTTGAAATATCTTCTATGGCATATTTTGATGTAATTGGAACATTATGCATGTCATCTAATATCAGATTTCTTGGTTTATAGGCAGCAGACACGTCAACTGATTCTAAATTACAAAAATCAGCATATATTAATAGATCAGTTAAATATGTTGCAAGAGATTACCTTCCTGATAAATAAAGTGTTGGTATAGCCTCTGATATTAGTTCTTCCTTGTTAAACATTGTGCCTCAAAATACTTTCTACAAATAGTAAGTGAATATCGTCTATTCTAAATGAACATATTTTTGTAGCATTAATCAACTGTTTAAACCTACATGATGTTGCTTTGGAAATTCACGAAGTATAGACCGTTCTTGTATAGAATTTGCTACGAAACACCATGTCACGAATAATTCTAAAAATATAAAATTTATGTATTATATACCTACATGTATATATTTGTTTACTATTTAATATTTACATAGACTGGGCATTAAATAATATAAAAAAGTAATAATCGTTTGGTTACCTTAAAATTGGATAAAATCTTCAACTTTTGCTAAATTCAACCACGATTTTACTTTATCTACGAAGTTAACTTTTTTAACTAAGTTAACTGCTTCATTTATAAAATAAAACTAAAAAAAGCCCAGTTATGGTCAAGACAGCTAATTTACCGGCAAGTTCCTGTATCTAGTGCCATCTTGAAGTCATATCCTTACATTAAAACACTATCTCAATACTTTCCATTCAACATTATACTCCATATTGCTCGCCAGTGTAGTCTTTGTATTCATAATTTCAGAACTGCCAACTGCCAACCCACTTATTAACCTTAGTAGTTGGAGGATAAGTTCATAGGTTCAAGAAGGTTATTTATTTATGGAAATAATTCTATCGAACACCTTCAAATTATATTTTGTATTTTTTTATTAAAAAATAGTTTAACAAATGGATGATCCCGAGTTAAAAGAAATTCGAAAACAACGCTTGGCTCAATTGCAGTCGCAATATAATGTTAGTACCTTTAAAATTTTGATGGCAAATATTTCTTGATATTTCAATTTTAGGCCGGCGATGCTGGAAATCAAAAAGCACAAGAAGAAAAACTAAAAGCTCAGGAGGAAGCCAAAAATTCAATTTTATCACAAATATTAGATCAACCTGCAAGGGCTAGATGTAAGTAAATTTTGTTAAACGAGACAAATGCTTTATATTAAGTACGTGATATTGCAATTTCGTGTTTCTATTTATAAAATGACGTTTCGTTTTTAGAAACAAGTAGAATGAGAATATGGGTGATATTCTTCAAGATGTAAAACAATTTTTAACTGAAATATTACTTTGCTGAAGTTTTTGAAAAATAGTTATTTAATATGAATAAATTCTATTCTATATTTTTCAACATTGTCTAAATTAAAACTGTTTTTCTAATTAAAAATAAAACAAGTGTTTAATTATGTATTATATTTAAATAACAAATTACGACTAATGTAGAGAAACTTCTATCGCAATCACATAAATTATGTTCTCCATCACACTTTAAATTTGAAGTATATTTGTTATAATGAATATATTAAATGTAATACATATTACTTTATTTTTCAGTAAATACATTGATGTTGGGGAAACCAGAAAAGGGAAAAATGGTTGAATCTATGTTAATTCAAATGGCCCAAAGCGGAAGACTGCGCGGCCGAATTGGTGAAAAAGAGCTAATAGATCTTTTAGAAACTGTTAATTCGCAAATGCCTCAACATAAGACATCAGTCAAGTTTGATAGAAGAAGAGCCGCATTAGACTCGGATGATGAATTTTGAGGATCTAACTAACCTAAGACTGCTTACTAATTCTTTTTATACATCCATTTTATTTAATTAATACTTTACTAAAATATTTATACACAGTTGTATTTGTTTTAAATAAATAGTTCTCACACATCAATTAATATAATTAAAATTAAGTTACATGTTTCTATATTTTTTATAAATATGAATACATATAGGTACATAAGATCATTCTTTCTTCTCACGAGGATACTCTGAAACAGAAAATATGGTGTTAATTATTCTGCCATGATAAATACTTATATTTGCTTTCAAAAATGCAATTTTTTTAATATTTGTGGAAAATCATATTAATGAAATCTATATTAAAAACTAAGTATTCTACTTTGAATATCCAACATTGTCTACATAAATCTATTGAATTAGGTAATTTCTTGAATTTCACTAGTTCTGTATTTTAGTTTGGCTAGTCTCGGTAGAATAACTTACCTTCTTCTTCATCGGCATCTAAAATATCTGAACAACAAATAGAATATAGTATCAATGATAAAAAGCCCAATGGTAAGCCAAAGAGGACCATCGTTAGTACAGGATTTCCACGATACATATCGGCCAAGGACGTGCGTGCTTCAAAGTAAGTTCGATATAATTTAACGCCTAAACTGTTTCCTCCATACGTGGGTGCCGTTTGATTGTGTATCCTTTCTAAAAAGAGATCTAAAGCCTCTGGGGTTAAATGAGTAGGATCATCTTCAGGAATGTGATGGTGATGAGTTGTGGAATTTAGTACTAATAGATAAGGCAGCGGAAGGACAGTCATGGCAATACTATTTGCAAGTTCTGGACTACCAGTCCAACCAAATTGGAAATTTTTGTGATATTTATCCCTTTTTTTTCGTATTACCGATTCAATCATGTCTCGGAACTCAATCATTTCAGAGGATACTTCTTGTAGTTTGTTTTCTTCGACTACAACGAGCACTATATATTTTTTTGTTTGCATTAATTCATTGATATTTCCACGCGTCACCTTTGGAAATGTTTCAAAACGTTCTTCATTTATCCAATTATACATAGAAGTATTTAGATGTTCAGCATCTTGGGAGAGTGATCCAGATTCAACTACAAAAAAAAAAAAATTTCTAGATAAGTTAACAATAGCATTTCAATATAGTCTAGTTTTAGCTTATTTATCTCCCAATTACAATAGGACACTTTCATTCTGTCTAAATACGTCGTAAATTATGTAGAATTGCCTAAGAAAATTAAAAAACCATCTTGCTTGTATACTTCCGCAATAGCGTTTATTATAGAGAATCTGAGACTATTGCTTTCTTATGCCCCAATTTAATACTCAATAGAATTAGGGCATTGCGTTTTAGTAAAATAATTAAAGCAATGTTATAAATATAAGAATGATAAGAATGTGAAATTTAAGAATGAAGACAATTATACATTTTATCAAATAAATACCGCAAATTATTCAGAATTATGTATCAAAATGTCCGGGCAAAGCTATGAAAATATTTGTATATAAGTTGGTTTCAGTATTGACGTGATCTATCAACCAGTTTTAATAGATATCCAGGTGTTGGCTGAAGACTCGTTGCATTCGAACTTATATCGATAAAGTTCCGAAAATGGTGATTGAAAATCGACAATTAAGCTTATGTGAGATGGCTTTGGATCTGAATATGTCTCACGAATCCGTCCGCACCATTTCAGTTGTGTTTTGGACTTGAAACGTGCGGTGGTGGGACTAGTTCTGAAGAATCTGAATTTTCTTCAAAAAGAGCACCGCGAAGAGGTTAACACAAAATTGTTCAAACTATACTTAACTATTTTCTTAAACTATAGCTGTAGCCGGCTACCAGCGCAGTAGTAAGCCATTGGCTTCTCGTGCTGATAGTACCGGGATAAAATCTGATGCTTGCAGACATTTTGTGCATTTCCTTCTCGTTTAAGGCGAATGGCGCTACCCAAATATCTTAAAACATTCCTACGAACGCAGGCGAAATAATAACTCATGCCTTGCCAATGCCGCCCGTAATTGCTGTTAAGCTTTTGGGAAGAAGAACTAATTTAAGATTTAGTTCTTGGTATTTACCTTATTTCTATTTCATGAATAGAATTATTGTAAACTCAGTAATGGAATAGATGTTTTATGTTTACAATTACACTCATGATTAGGTTTAGGATTAATAACCATTTCTACAAGGTATTATCATACACATTACCTGGATAATATTAATTTTCCTGACGATGATAAGACATTTATACAAGGTGTCCTGTATCGTTATGTTCAAATTTTAGTAGTGTAAAGTAGACTTCATTTCAAGTAACAAAAACGCAAAACTTGTTATATCCATTTATATTGGTTTTATTTTCGAAATGTCCACCTCCTTGTTGAATGCAGGCTTGTGCCCGTAAGCCAACAGAAGTACTTATCCGAATTTCATACTTGTTTTGTCGGATTTGCTCGGCAGCCAAGTGAATACGATCCAACAACTCTTCTCTTGCGTTCGAAAGTTGCGCGTAGACTAAATTTTTCATGTACCCCCATAAATAAAAGTCAAGGGGATTGAGTTCGGGTGATCTGGGTGGCCATGTAACAGGACCACCTCGACCAATCCATCTTGGATAAATAACGTTAACCCAATTTCGGACAGCAATTCCGAAATGTGGTGGTGCCTCATCCATGTGAAACCACATGTCTCGTCGAACATTCATTGGGACATCCTCTAAAAGACCTGGCAGTTCGTCAATAAGAAATTGAAGGTAATTGTCCTCATTTAACCTCCCAGGAAGAACGACAGGACCAATCAACAAGTCATCGATTAGGGCCGCCCAAACGTTAATAGAAAATTCATGTTGAAATTTAGATGGGCGTATAGCTTTGGGATTTTCTGATGACCACCTATGCAGGTTTCTCAGATTTGTAACACCACTTCTCGTGAAAGTAGATTCATCTGTCCAGAGGACTGTTCTGCAGAAATTAAAATGAAGCCGTGACTGTCTTAATATCCAGGTAGAATAAACTAGACGAGCATAGTGGTCTGCTTCAAGCAAACTATGTCCCCTGCGATACTGATATGGATATAAGCCCTCACGTTTTAAAATTCGCTAAACTGTCGTTCGTGGCACTCCTAGTTGTCTAGCGATTCGACGTACACTGAGAGTTGGATCCCTTGTAACAATAGCTACTGCTTCTTCCTCTAAGTCTGCTGGCAAATTTACTCCTCGGTTTAAAAGATAATCACGCAGTCCGCATTCCCGAAATTGTCTGTGTACTTCCAGAAACGTGCTGTAATGAGGAATGCGCCTATCGGGAAACCGATGTCAGTGTTCAATAACTACTTGACGTGCACTGCCGTTACAGTAGCCATACACAAAATGCATGTCCGCATACTTTTGAGAAGAAAATCGGTAAGGCATTTTGAATAAAGAAAACTCACTAATAAGCTGTTATATGAACTGAAACGTAATGTAATCCTTTATTAAAAAATGCAACGTTAAGTCATCTGAATATTTGTTTATTGTATGATATTCATGGTTCAGCACTTACGAAATAAGTAAGAACCTTCTTTATCATAAATCAATTTCCAATACATACTCTTTTTTGTAGATCTCCAAGAAATTACTGTATGCACTACGATATGTGTTTATTTATTTTAGGATAACATTTTATTATGCAATCGTATAACTTTTTTTTAAATAAAATCAGTTTGTATTGACTTTAGGATTACATTTTTTTTCATGATCTGACAATCACATTCATAGATCTGTAACTTTGAAACAAAATGAAAATGGATACACAACTTTTGCGTTTTTGTTACTTGAAATGGAGTCTACTTTACACTCCTAAACTTTGAACATAACGAAATGGGACACTTGTATATAAATGATAAACTAATATATAGTAATAACGAGCCATCGAAAAAATTCACAATTGGAGTAGACTGTGAAATTGAGTTGGTACTTTAGTCACTTCCACATAATGACATTTATTATTTGACATTGAAACTAAAAGTTTATGTCAAATTTTTCAAAACTCGTATTAAGAAAATTAAATTTATTTAATAAATGGTATTCAACATAGATGTGTTTAGATGTAAATGGACAACATTTTCAACAACTTCTGTAGCTATACGTAAATTTTGATTATGATTTCGATATTATAAATAAATTATTTGTTTTCTTTCTTGTTGTAGTATCATTTTAATGCCATAACCTTGTTTTACAATGAAACCAAATGAAACTGTCAAGCATCAAGTAATGTGTCATTATGTGGAAGTGGATAAAGTACCAACACAATTTCCCAGTCTACTCCAATTATGAATTTTTTCGATGGCTCGTTATAAATACCAGTGAAACACCTTTGTTCAATTTAGACAGTGAAACAAAATTTATTAACAAATCTTGTTGCTAGGCTAATCGCTATAGTTAATGTAAACTTGTACACGATGTAGTGATTGTGATGCACAAAATTATACTATTTTACATAATTTTATTGGATAATTTAGTAATTTTTGAAAGTTCATAAATTAGTGATAAAGAAGCAGTGTTTTAGGTGTTTGGGGTATTAATAAATGTAATCACTTACAAACATATTAGAGTACAATTTTATGAGAATCTATGTCCAACAAGATTTTCTGTTATATACGAATCTTATTAAAAATTATATATATATAATGTTATGTGATATAATTGATATTAGATCAAGAAATAAAACAGTATTATGATTAGTTTGACTTACACAAGCATCATTGAAAATAATTTCTATATTCCCAGACATAAACTTCTAGTCAAACAAATCCATCTACTTATCAGTGCTTGTTTTCACTTTATAGAACATTAGATACAGTTAAAGATATGCATAACTACTTTTTATAGGACAATTATTTACTCTAACAGAAAGAATTCTTAAACATTACCTGTATAGAAATAGTGTAAGCTTTCTTTATATACAAACACAGCAGGTAGTTCATCCAAATCTACATGTTGCTTAGCAATTTCTGTATTAGCACAATAGAAAAATCCATGAGGTTGAAATTTTGTGGCTATGGTATAATAGGCATCCCATAAAGGCCCCTCCTGAATTCCCACATACATGAAAAATAAGTGATTTTGTCCTTTTATAGTAGTTAAACTATCTGTTTTAGTTAATTCTTGAACAGGAGGGCCAGACATCCTTAATGCAAAGTTAACAATATCTTGCTTAGTTCTGTCACCCAAAAATGTATGTTCCTCGATTCCTTTTATACTAGAGTAAAAAATATATTTGCTCAATTACATTCAAATCCTAATTTAAAGAAGTTGCTAATAATTATTTTAAAAAATATCACAATGCTCTTATAGCAAAATATAACATAAGCACATAAAACTTAAACTTACAACTTTATTGTTGGAAAACCATTAACAGCAAATTCACCAGCTAATGATGAAAATCTTGTACAATCCACTCTACCAACCCTAATATTTGTTTTATATAATGTTTGAGCAACATGGGCCCAAACAGGCTCTAATCGCTTACAATGTCCACACCAAGGAGCATAAAACATCACTAGCCATTGACCTCCTTCTCTTCGAACTTCAGAAAATTTGTCGCTTAATTCCAAGACTCGAGATCCACATCCATAATTCACATAAACTATAAAATATATATACTAATTTAATTTATGTTTTAGTGAATACTACTTACAAGCTATTAAAAGAAATAATTTTAAATGAATCATTTTGGTGTAGCTATAATGGAGTAAATATTTTATATAGCTGTTTTTCTATAGTAGCAAAATTTTCCTGAGGAGGTTGGTGTACTCTTTAATTGTTTTGTAATCATAATTTAATTAGTTTATGTTGCAGAATCATGTCATACAAATTCATTCTTTGGTAATATTTGCCATTATGTATTTAATCGTGTAAGTGACAACACAATTTTATAGATGACGCTACAGTATACCAATATTCCTGGCACTATGCACTTTCGAATAACGGGTATTCAGAAACATTCGAAGTCAAAGTAGTCCTTGATAATATGAAGTCATGTCTGGGATAGATTGATTTTTAACAGACAACAGTTGACATTTAATAATTATTACAAATCAGATATAGCAAACGCCAATTAAGTTGGCGCGAGGAGGGGTAAGTTCGCGCAGGATTAGAAGTAGTGGGGAGATTTGTATTTGGTTTTACATCAAATGTCAGATAATTCTAACCTCTGAGCGTGTATCACTTTATGATCCCCTAGCAAAGACATTATGTTCCGTCAAACGTCAATGACAAATCTATTCTGACAATTACTTGAGTAGTGGGGGTGGACGTTTTTAAAAACGCCTTCTGCGCACCCCCTCCTCGCGCCAACTTAATTGGCGCTCGCTATACTTAAGTAAAGATATACGACTTTTTGTTCAGAGCCCACTTGACTTCGAATGTTTCTGAACACCCGTTACATTAGTTTTTGAAGATTCAACGAAATTAAAAGTTAGTGCAACACCTAGCAATAAAAAGTGTAACAAAGTTTACTTCCTCTGGTTTTGTATGCTTCATCTTACTAAAAAAACTGTTAACATAAGTTAGAGTTTTCACAATGAGAAAAATATATGTACTTGTATAGATAACAAAATGTTTATACAAAAACGAGTATTAAAACCAAGTAGAATAAAAGTATAGCAAGCGCCAATTAAGTTGGCCCGAAAAGAGGGTGCGCAGTAACCGTTTTTAAAAACGTCCACCCCCCCACTACTCAAGTAATTGTCAGAATACATTTGTCATTGACATACACGCAGAAGTTAGAATTATCTGAAATTTGATGTAAAACCAAATACAAATCTCCCCACTACTTTTAATCCTGCGCGAACTTACCCCTCCTCGCGCCAACTTAATTGGCGTTTGCTTATACTAGGAATATTTTTTTTGTTTGGTAGTTTGGCAGATTTTAATGTAAATAAAACGATACTTTCAAAAGTACCATATTGTGGCAATTTCAAAGTATGCCATGGATTAAATCAGTTATGTCTTAGATTCATTAAGCGAACTAACCTACATTTCGTACTATTAGTAATAATACAAAGGTATTTTTAATAATATAAAATATTATTAAAAATCTGGTGTGAAGAACACAAATGCAGGTTCACTATTAATATTTTCTGTGAACGTGTCCGAATATATCCTATCCCCAGAGACGTAGATACGTATTTCGCTTTTCTACAAGCTCATCGGTACGCCCCTGCTGGAGAAAGGATATTTCCAGACACATTCACAGAAAAAAAAAAAGCGGAATACGTATCTACGTCTCTGGGGATAGGATATATTCGGACACGTTCACAGAAAATATTAATAGTGAACCTGCATTTGTGTTCTTCACACCAGATTTTTAATAATATTTTATATTATTAAAAATACCTTTGTATTATACAAAACTGGTGGGGTTTACCTACTCATGTATGTTTCAATTATTCTGATACATTACACATGCGGTTAAGCCGTAGTATGAGTGAAGGCACAAACAAAATGCAGTTTTCTAGAGAGTTGGCTGTGCTAACCTCTTTGGAAGGGCGTCGTTACTTCACATTAATTATGTGGACGGTATGCGAGGTACTTCGGCTGTCTGACAACAGGTAGCGCCGAATTTACTTCTGCGCTCGGTCTGGATAATTACGGTGATAGGGCGAGGTGGTTTTTTTTCTGTGAATGTGTCTGGAAATATCCTTTCTCCAGCAGGGGCGTACCGATGAGCTTGTAGAAAAGCGAAATACGTATCTACGTCTCTGGGGATAGGATATATTCGGACACGTTCACAGAAAATATTAATAGTGAACCTGCATTTGTGTTCTTCACACCAGATTTTTAATAATATTTTATATTATTAAAAATACCTTTGTATTATACAAAACTGGTGGGGTTTACCTACTCATGTATGTTTCAATTATTCTGATACTATTAGTAATAGGTTAAATTATAACAACTTGTCAATTTGATACAAATGAAGCAGACATGCAAATATACACATCTGTAACTGTACACATGGACAATACACCTCGTATTTTCCAGCATTTACTTCTGCTTAAGACACGTGTTTCTGTCATCTACTATTAGGCGTCATCAATTAAGCTAGTGAAGTAAATAAAGCTGTGTATGAGTCGTTGAATTTTGACTTGTGGTCGAAGTTGCCTCCATATCCACTCCGTTGTTTCGTATATCCCAGGGTTGTGAGGTGTTTGAGTCTGATTAAATCGTGCGTTGTTGTGTTTTTTGTGCGGTCCTGTGTGTATTGTGTTTGTGTAAAGTCTGTGTGTCAGTCGCTTTTTTGCGTTTAAGTCATATGTGTTCGTTTGCTGGTCATCATCTCATTTTTTTTTTTTTGCGTTTCAGTTGTGTGTGTGTTTAATGTTTGTTATTGTAGAGTGTTATTATTGTCTGTGTTTGTTTTACGAAGTATTGTATCTGTTCTTTTGTAGCGTTTGTCGAGTTTAGTGTTATTAGCATATTGCCTAAGGCAAGTGCTAATTCGTCAACTGTGTTCGGTGTTGTTTTGTTTTGTCTTTGAGTCCAGGGATTAGTTGTTGGGGGTGGTGCTGGTATGTATTTAGGTTTGGGTGCGGTTTTGTTTGCAGGGTTGTTTGGATTGTTAGGACAGTTGAGGAATGTGGATAGGTAAGGACCACCGCAGTTTGCACACTTTGGTGGGGTTGTTTTTGTCTTTGTACATAAGTGTGTCGAGTGTTCGTCGCCGCATTTCATGCATTTGTAGTTGATGTAACAGTTTTTTTGATGATGTCCGAATGTCTGGCATTTGTGGCATTGTATAATGTCTGTCCGTTTATTTAATGGTTCTATTTTGATTGCAAGTCCGCAGCAGTCGCGTAAATTGTAAATTGACTTGTACTGTCTCGTCAGTTCGATTAATGCCAGTGGTGCAGGTATGCCGTGTTTGCCGTTCATTCGTTTAATTTTTAAAGTCGGGTATCCTTGGTCAGTCAAGTCGTCTGTAATGTCAGTGTCTGTTATAAAGGTGGGAATGCCACGCATCACCACCTTTAGTGTCTTTTCACTTCTCAATTGAAAAGTGTAATATTGAATTTGTTCATTGTCTAGTGTGTGTTTGAGTTTTCGGTAGTCTTTGTCAGTTGTCGGTTCGATGTGTATTCCTGGTTTCACTATTTTCTTTTCTACTGTATTAATGTTATTTGATTTAAGTAAGTGTCGTATGTGTGTCCATTTGTCTTTTTCGGTTACTATTATTGGTGCAATTTTGTGTGGTTTTTGTGTTTTAGTGTTTGTGTTATGTGTGATGTTGGTTTTGTCACTTACCCTGGGCGAGCTAGCTGATGTTGAAGGCTGTGGAGTGAATTCGGAAGTTTCTTCTTCCATTTTTTCTTCAGTTTAGTTTTCGAGGGCGTCGTAAGAATTTTTAGTTTCGATCGGTGAGGTTGTTTCGTCTATTTTTGGCTTCTTCGTGAATTTCGGGTATATAAAGTCTTCTGCGGTTTTGATTTCAGTTTGCATCTTGTTCTGTGTTCGGTGGTGTTTTTTTCTTCTTTGAGCGGTTCGGTGTTTTTTTCTGGAATCCTGACTTGTATTTTTGGCTGGTTTGGATCTACCATAAATATGTTTGGCGATGTCCGTAGAATGTGCTGGATATCTCGTTCGTTGAATGTTCGGTCGATTATCTCGAGTGTCTCTTCTTTTAATTCCTGTGACCAGAGGATCGTGGTGTTTGGATTAAGAATTAATTTTGTTAAAGTAACAATTCGGCCGGCCATTGCTTCCGGCTTCGTATGACGGTATAAAATGTTCTCTCAGCTGGTGTATTGCTCGAACAGACGACGCAGTGAGAATGAAATAAAGCTTAAATCGCCTATAAGGTATAGCAAATTTTGTCCTATCAGATGCACCATATAATCTAGTGACATCTGACGGACGAAAGAGACTATGCCGAAAGTGGCAACCCTTCCCTTGACCGGCTATGCCGGTACAGAAGGGAAGAAAAATACGGAACCGGTGTTCAGAAACATTCGAAGTCAAAGTAGTCCTTGAAAATATGAAGTCATGTCTGAGATAGATTGATACATTTACTTAATACAATTTTATAGGTTATCAAATTAGTATATTAATACTTAAGTAAAGATATACGATTTTTTGTTCAGAGCCCACTTGACTTCGAATCTATGTAATAAATAATGAAATAAAATAAACAAATAGAACAAAATTATTGTTTGTTATAATGGGAAGGCATACAAAGGACACTGTCCGTATGAAAAAAATCGTTAGCAAGAAACACAACAAATGAATAAGGTACGGCTTGAAAAAGCTAAGAAAAGACAAGCAATGAAAGGTAACGCATAAAAGCAGTCAGCCTCAGTTTAGTACCTAAGTGTGATTGCCGAGCAACGTACTCATCGGCTCAGTTCAGTACATGAACATCTTTTGAATGGCCAGTACCATTTATATAAAATTATAAGATAAACCCATTTATAATTTAGAAGAATTGTCAAAGTAGATGTTTATTATAATATTTGACACAATAGTGTATTTCGTCTTTTTTTTGATAGTTCGCAAATTAAGGATTGTTGAGCAGTTGAAAAGTGTTTACTAGTAAAAACATGGGTCAAGGTCCAAGGTCATATTGTTGGTACATACACAGCCGATATGGGTGTCTTACCTCACACATCGATCCTGTTTTGCTTCGAAACTATTACAGACAAATCCAAAATTGGTTAACTAACATCAGAGTTAACAAAAATAAATTTGTTCATGTAACATTTACCATCAGAAGAAGTTACCGTCCTGCAGTGTATCTAAATAACTACGGTCTACCACAAAAGAAAGCCGCCAAATACCTAAAAATGTAGGGGAAGGGCGGGTAAGATGACGAATCGGCTAAGATGACGAATTGTTTCATTTCGGAAAAGGTAAATAGATAGCGCCACGTCTTAGAAGTATCTCGTGTGTCAACATTGTTTCTTACTTTGCAGTGCGAGGATAGTAAAGTTTGTCATAGTTTTGTGGCGCGATGACGCCATTAATGTTTTGACCCTGTGCGCTTGTAAAATTAGTTCGTTATAAAACAAGCTGTAGATTGTTTGTTATTAGTGCTTTCTTTCCGCAGTAAGTATTTTATGTAAGATATTATTATTGTATGACCATAGCTTATAGACGCTTCTCAAAATACGTATACATTTTTGTCTGTTGTAAAATTTATTTAGAAGTAGTCGTGTAGGGTAAGTTGACGAACCCGACAAGCGGACAAGATGGCGAGCTCGTCATCTTACCCGACAAGTATATAATTTTATTACGTATATATTATTTTATATTTTAGCGTAAAGTGTCATGTTTAATTTGCAGTGAATAATTATGGTTAAAATTTACTAACGAAAGACCAACCGGCAAAGTTGGTCAAAGGAAAAAATGACCGCGGCTGTGGAGAAGGTGAAGAGTGGGGCGTCGGTGAATAGTACAGCCAAACAATACAATCTTCCGGAAGCTACCTTGCGGCGCTATGTCAAGAAATATACTGAGGAGACTATGCCAATTAATAGCGGAAGATTCAGGTGCACATTTACCGATGAGCAAGTGAACAACTTAAAGCAATATGTAGAGGATCTAAATAAAAGGGCGTTTGGTGTAACCCGAGAACAGTTTTCGAAGATTGTTTATGATTACGCCGAAACTTTGAAGATTCCTCACCGCTTTAATAATGAAAATAAAAAGGCGGGGAAAGATTTTATTCAAAGTTTTATGACAAGATGTAAGTTTTCATTGAGAAAGCCAGAAGCTACTTCGGCGGCGAGGTTGGCAGCCTTTAACAGAACAAATATAGAATAATTTTTTGTTACATATGAAGAAATTTTAGCCAAAATAAATTACGCTCCTCATCAAATCTTCAATGTAGATGAGACTGGCTGTCCTACGGTGCCAACTAAGACACCGAACGTGCTAAGTCCAACAGGAACCCGTAGAGTCATAAAAGTATCTTCTGCTGAAAAGGGTACAAATGTGAGTGTGGCGTGCTGTTTTAGTGCTGTTGGCCATTATGTTCCTCCGTTCTTCCTCTTTCCAAGAGTCAGATGGCATCAGCATTTCTTAAACGATGCACCACCGGGATCTTCGGGCGTGTGCAATGGGTCAGGGTGGATGGACGCTGGGTCTTTTCTCCAATGGTTACAACATTTTATAAAAAATGTAAGACCTTCTAAGGAAAGTCCAATTTTGCTGTTTATGGACAACCATTCTTCACGTTACTCTACGAGCAGTGAATTTATGTCGAGAAAACTATATTACTGTGTTGGGTTTTCCTCCCCACACAAGCCATCGCGTGCAACCGCTGGATGTTTCTTTTTACGGACCTTTTAAAACCGCTTATAGCCGGGCATGCAATGACTATTTGTCGCAACATCCAGGACAAGTCATTACCATTAAAGATGTAGCCAAAATATTTAACGTGGCTTATGGCAAGGTTGCCACAATAAACAATGCTGTACAAGGTTTTAAAGCAAGTGGCCTAGTTCCACTGAATTCTCAAATATTTGATGATTCTGACTTTGAGCCGTCAATGACTACAGAGAAGTCATTCGAAGCTTCGGCAAACGTAGACAGAGAAACAACCGAATCGTCTTATGACATCACATTATTGCCGACTATAGCCACTGAAGAATCAGAGTCACATCATGATGTTCATTCAGCGAATCTGAACACCGAGGTGGCTGAAACATCTCAAAATACTTTCTCGGCTACCTTGGATAGTGCGGCAGCTGGACCGTCTAATGTTAAATCATTTGGTCTACCTCCTTTGCCTCTTACTGCTTCTAAAGGGAAAAAATACAAAGAAAGAAGCTACCGCATTGCATATAACTAGCACTCCTGTGAAGAATGCCTTAGAAAATAAAGAAGCTGAGAAACAAACCATAGAAGAGAAGAAAGAGAAAAATCGAAAGAGAAGAGAAGAAAACCAAAAGAAGAAAACTGAAAAGCAAGAAAATAACGAGACCCTAAAGAGACGAAAACAGAAGCATGTCAGAAAAATAACGTTTGATGATGACAAGGAATCCTCTGATTCTTCCCTATCAATCAGTTATATGGAAGAAGATGATGATAACGATTATGTGGTGGATATGGAAGACGTTTGCATAATTTGCAATGATTTCGGTAAAGATGAGGTCTGGTATGCCTGTTTCTTGTGTAAGAAGTGGGCGCATGCAGCCTGTAGTGGTCTGACCTCAATTGAATCTAAACGCAAAGCATATGTTTGTGACTTTTGTCAAGACAAGTAGATAATAAAGTATATTTTTAAGAGTTCTATTGTTCTTTCGTCATCTTACCCACCTAGTAAAGTCATCTTACCCGCACATGAGGGTAAGATGACGATTTTGATATCTAAATTAGAAAGGTACAAAAAAATAGGTAAATTTAGAAATACTAAAGTAAAGAAAATATGTTTTGAATCTGAATATAGAATGATGACTCGTAGATAAAAAACAAAACGCTATATTGAAATCACGCAGAAAAAAGAAATTAATAAGCTTACCATCGTCATCTTACCCGTCCTTCCCCTACCTTGACCGGAGAATCACATGGATAAAGCATATATTCTCGAAAGGGGAGCAGCTAGACCTCACATTTATTAAACTATATTGGTAAATTGATCAAAAATTCAACCTATCCATGAAAAACAAAGTTCTTGTCTACAGAGTACTATTAAAACACGTTGAGAGTGATAAAGTACATCTCTGGGGACTACGATTCCATCTCTAACATTGCGATATTAGAAATATTTCAGTCCAAACTTCTCCGTATGATTACTAAAGCCGTTTGGTATGTTCCAAATAACGTCCATAGCTCATGACCTGAAAATAAAAACAGTGAAGAACGCAATCAAAACTTTCTCCGAAAAATATACAGAAAAACTAGTTAATTATCCCAATTCACTGACAAATGCTCTACTAACTCGACCCATCAGAAGGTGTACGCTCAAGCAGGTCAATACTGCCAACCTGCTTACGAGATTTTAATCTCCTAGAAGCACCATTAAATATATTTTTTTTTAAATTATGCTATACAGGAACCTGTCAAAGCGAGCGGTTTCCTACATGTCAATATACTTAAACACAGAATTTACTTATTATACTATTTTTGAAGATTGTAAATAAATTTGAATATTAAAAAGAAAGTCCATAATTTATACATGCTTCACTGTTAAAACACGACTTAATAATCAAACATATACCAACAATTTATTTTTAATTGTAGCATTAATACGCAAATGGTTACTTACATTAATACGCAATTAATAATTATGATATTACTGTTTGCAGACTAAATATAACAATTTTATGAATTACAAATTTAACTTATTAATATGAATTATAAGTTATAATCTTATAATTCATATTAATGGACAATGGTTATAATAATTTATAACCATTTGATACAGTGTATAACATCGAGGTAGCTTTTTAATCAAAAGTGTCATCAAATGTCAGCATTCGTTATGTCAAACGGAACTAAATGCGCATATTATTCTTCATTCTAACATGTATCACTTTAGTTGGAAGTAAAATTATCATCGAGGTAAGCAGTAAATATAATTTTGTAGAATTTGAACAAATTTACAAGAGTATTAACGAAGTAGATTGTCACGATTTTATTTTTTTATATTATCGTTAGTAATATCTTAAGTTTGCCGTTTCAGGATGCCAATATCGCAGCAATTAGCCATGACGACATAGGCATGATATTTTGTATGTATTTAAAAAAATCCTTTTCTTAATTTTTTAATTCTGAAATTCTTTCAGACATTGCTTTACATAACACTGACAATTGTAAATATAAAATTTTTACCAGAATGGTGAAATGTATTGAAGAGGTAGAAGTTAATGATAAAGAATGTGAAATGATGCAATTACTTGGCGGGGATATGGGCGAAATAAGACCACAATGTTACAAAAATATTACATTACTGTATCCAAACATGGTGAGCTGACAATATTTTTGGTAATTTCTATTAAATCTTTTTTCCGAAAATATGTCACGCAATGCCAAAGAAATTTTTATCTATATAATTGCGAATGTGTGGTTATTAAAGTATGATTATGTATAGTCCTTTTCAAATAACAAGAATATAGCTTTCTGGTGGTAAATACTTTAATTAGACACCCCAGAGAAATGCGAACAGTGATTATAATATCAGCATGGAAACCAGAGAAGTATTAAGTATTAATTTTTGCTCTGTAGTACTAACAATAAGTGTTTCTTACGTTTATTTTGATAATATAGAAACGGCATAAAGTTTATTTCAAAGCAAGGGGTTATAATAAGAATGGTATGCAATGCGTATGTGTGTGTGTGTATATGCATATAAATATAATCAAATAATAATGATATAAAATATGATGATAATTAAAAATAAATAGGAAGTACATACATTGTTTCATTGCTTGGATATTAAAACGGAAATAATAATTTTATAGATATACATATATGCATTAATCTTCTACGAAATCTTCAATACTCGTTTCATCACTATCACTATTATGGAATTTTCCTTTAGGATCCTTCTTTCTTGTTTGAACGCCATATTTGACAATCTTGTAAATTGTTACACAAGGTACTTCAGTTAACTTCGAAGTTCTTTTTATAATTTCTGATCCAGGCGTAGGTTCATCATCTTTTTATTTTAAGTTATTGTAAACATTTAAAACTATTCGCTTAGCTTGAATCTATAAACAAATTCTTATTTTTTTGTCCTAGTCAAGATATTCTCTCGATAACTCGCACTACGTTCTTTACATTCTTCTTTATCACACCAAAGTCTCCACATCTTGCAGAAGGTTGGAGGATTAGAATGTTTTCATATGTTATGGTAATTGACTCTATTCCAAGAATTTGAACAATGGTAATGGTTATAGCGAAAGATATTAAACGAGTTTAATTAAGTAGGTATTAATATTGCTGAATAAATACATGAATATATTTCTGAATTTTCATAAAAACAAATTATATTTCTTGTTATATAAGTAAGTATATCTAGTAATACCCCTAATATTTTCAGTTGGGGCCCATTGATTTAATACACGGCAGAGCATCTTTATAATCGCTGTTAATAAATTTTTGTTTGAGTCAGAAGAAAAACAAGAAGGGTATATATATTTAATATGCAAGTTGTTAAAAGAGATGAGTACAGATGGCTTGCATCTATAATACAGCATAGTTAGGGATCAATTATTGTAATACAGGTATATTCATATTTAAACAATTGCTATATATCTACGAGGGTGATTACATGGGTTATAAAGACGCACAAGGATCTGAAATAAACGAACGCTAGCTGACTAATATATATATATATATATATATATATATATATATATATATATATATATATATATAATAACTTCGTGACCTTGGTATGATATGGTAAACCTAATCAGTAGGCGATTAAAGGTCTGTATATTACTTCAAAATATATGTATTTAAAAAACTCTACATGTTTCGGCTGTATACGCCTTTTTCAAGAGAATACAAAATATGAATGACAGGATATAAATGTCAAGTAATTCTATTAGTCAAGGAATTACTTGACATTTATATCCTGTCATTCATATTTTGTATTCTCTTGAAAAAGGCGTATACAGCCGAAACATGTAGAGTTTTTTAAATACATATATTTTGAAGTAATATACAGACCTTTAATCGCCTACTGATTAGGTTTACCATATATATATATATATATATATATATAGCGAGGTTTTGCAGCTTTAAAGCCGCTTCTCGCATCCTAAGCGCCAACGCTCCTTATCACTCCAGTCTCCCTCCTGCAGATCTCGTTCTTTCATCTCTTTGTGTATATTTTGTGCCCATCGTTTCCGCGGTCTTCCCCGTTTGTTTCTTCGTGGAGGAATCCATTCCCATACTTTTCTGGGAATCCTTTCGTCACTCATGCGACGCAGGTGGCCGTACCACTTTAGCTGCTTTTCATGTATTGTGTCCAAGATAGTATCTGTAGCCCTTATTCTTTCTCTAATGTTCTCATTCCTAACGTGGTCGAATAAAGTTAAGCTACAGCATTGTCTCCAATAAGACATCTCTGCTGAAAGTGTTTTCTGATTAATGGTTTTATTCATGACCCACACCTCCGACCCATACGTCATAACCGGTTCAATTAGTGTTTGATATATATTCTTTTTGTCAAGTTATTATTCCACAGGATCGGATGCAGTGCTCTAGTCATATTCTTTCCTCTACCTATTTTCTTCAATATGTCCTTCTCATCCCTTCCATCTTCGCAGAAGGTGACCCCAAGATATTCATACTCCTTTACATTTTTTATTACTCCACTTTCCAATTTCAAATCTTGCCCCCTTCCTCCTATAACCATATACTGTTTTTTTTCCGTATTTACTTCTAAGCCCCATTTATTGTATTCTTCTATGAGTCTAGTAAGCATATATTCCATTTCTTGTTGGTCTTCAGCAATTACTACTTGGTCGTCTGCGAAGAGAATTGTGTGTAGACGGCTACTTTCCAGATGTATCCCCATGGGGCTGCATTTCCTACTCCAATGCTTTAGAGCCGCTACTAAGTAGATTTTGAAAAGTGTAGGGGACAAGCAGCAACCCTGTTTCACGCCTTTTGTTGGTTGGAAGGGTGCAGATGTCTGTTTTCCGACTTTGACCACGGCTTGATTTTCTCTGTAGAGGATTTTTATTGCGTTCATATAATCTTTATTTATGCCTTGTTCTTCCATTGTAATCCATAATTTCTGAAGAGGGACGGAATCATATGCCTTTTTTAGATCTATGAATGTAATATGGAGTTCTCTATCTTTTATTATGCTTACTTATATAGCTGACTAATATTTTTGCAAATAAGAAGATAAAGTAGTTCAACGAAATATTTCTTTCAAAACAAAATTAATAATAAATTAAATAGATATATAATTGTGGCCTAAAGAAAAAGATTTAGAGATTTTTGTTACGACGCTCTAACATTTTATCGCCTCCAAGTATTTATTTTACTTTAAAAGATTTTCTGAATATAAATTTATTTAAACTTAAGCTAGATTTATAAACTTGACGTTAGAAGTTGTAGTCTTCATTCAATGTTCAACATATGGAAACGTTGCGTGTGATTTATAAACTTTGCTACTGTTGCGGTTGGACGTTGGTATGCCGTTCCTTTCTGTTCGTACTTATCTTTAGCCGCTGCTACACGTCAATGTGCAATTGAGACAAATGGTTTGACACTAATTTTTTTAACTCGACAAATACAAAATACATGGAGATTATTCTTATTTATTTGTCAGCCTTTCCTTTCACGTCAACGTCAATAAGTTTATAAATGCTGCTACGTACGACGGCTTTTTATGTGAAGATACGACGTTGTTTGAGCATAGTCTGGTTCATGTGTGCGCAAGCGACGTACACGCAGCAGCCGACCACAACTCCAGGTACATTATGAATGTCAACAAAAAATATCCGTTCCTATATTTATGCATTCACGATGCCACCGCTAGACTTTGCCCACCAAGATCGAGGACCATTCACAGAGCAGTTTGGTGATCTCCATACTCCGGACAAACCAAATAAAAGCGGGGACGAATTCTAAGAAGTCAAGTCGCTTTGCAGTCGAGTCAGCTATCAAGAAGTCATTGGCCCAGAATTCTCCACGGCTGTCTAGTTTGATAAGTAGGCCCCTTGCAATACAAGTGCGCGGTTAGTCGTAGTCCGTGATAGTCCGAGTCCGAGTGACATTTGTTTTAATTGTAAGTACATACTCAGTTTATTGCAAATTATTTGCATTTTTCGCGAAGTAATGTGAATAAATTAAATATTGCTTTCTATATTTTACATCGCTAATTATACGAATTTTTCTATTAAAAAAATTCGCCTTTAAGGAGGATTCGAACCCACGTCCATTGTTTGCCGGACCATTGCTCTGCCACTAGGCTATTAAGGTTTAAGCCATAAGTTACATTCGCTATTGAAAAAATTTAAAAAATGTGAGGCTACCTGATATATTCGGAACCACAGTCCTTAATAGCTTAGTGGCATAGCAATGGTCCGGCAAACCATTGATGCGGGTTAGAATCCTGCTTAACCCTTTCTGTACCATAGCCGTATATATTAGTCAAAGTATGAACGGTTCCTCAGGACCACTGCCGTATATATACGACCAGGGTTGTAAGCGTTGTATGCCTTTATGTAGACCATTGCCGTATATATATGTGGCAGTATTAGATTTAGCGCCTTTACTAGGACCACTACCGTATTTATGTGTCGCTTCGTGCTGCATCTGTAAGCCCAATGCCGGATAAATAAGGTACCTGAAGCAGTAATTGCTGGCCTCATATATACGGCACATTTGCGCAACACTACAAAGTATAGTTATTGTGAATGAAATAGGTGGGGGTATCCGTGTACAAGTTGGGACATGTTTTTAGTATTAGGTAAATTGCAGTATAGAGAAGCCGAGTGTACGCTATGGCTTCAAGTACGAGTGCTTCTACAAGTTATACAAGTGGTTCTAGATGTAAAAGGAAACGTGACAATGACAATGTAGCGATTTGTGGAATGACAACAGCTGAATATGAAAGCATTTTGGCGAGTTTAGATTCTGACGAAGAATCTTTCGTTGACAGCGGCAGTGAATACGAGCCTGATCAAAATGAATCCGATGCAAGTGATGACAGCTCGGATGAAACGGAACTGGAACAAAATAATAATGTTACAGCTGATGATGATAATTCTGAAATTAAAGAACAAAGTGCACAAAGAAGAGTTTTATCACTAAATTGGCGTAATACAGCGTTCAAGCCCACAATACATACATTCGACGATAAACATTCTGGTTTACAAGAATCTCTATAAGACAAATCAAATGCACTTAGCTATTTTCTGTTCTTTGTAAATTCAGAAGTAGTGAAGCTAATTGTAGACGAAACTAATAAATATGCTTCGGAAAATAAGGAGAACAAAAACCTAAAATGGAAAGGAATAGATGAGGATGAATTTTATGTATTTTTAGCTGTTATGTTACTTACTGCACGTCATAGAAAAAATAATATGAAAGAACATTGGTCTACGGATGCACTACTTCACACACCAATATTTTCGTAGGTAATGCCTAGAAATCGTTTTTTAGCGATACTGAGCATGTTACATTTTTCAAATAACGCTGATCAGAAACAAGGTGATTCTTTCTATAAGATACGAGAATTGTTAACTAAAATGACAACCCGTTTTTCTGAATGTTTTTATCCGTTCGCAAATCTTGTGATTGACGAGAGTTTAGTTCTTTTCAAAGGACGTTTACATTTTAAACAGTACATCAAATCTAAACGCCATCGCTTCGGTATTAAACTTTTTCTTTTATGTGACTGCGAAACGGGATACGTGTTAAATATCATTGTTTATACTGGTAAAACAACAGACGTAGAACTATATAATTGTTTCAGCCTTTACTTGATGAAATTCCATTATAACTATTATCAGGATAAAATAAAACAAATTTTAATGACTTTCACTTTTTAATTGACACTGCAACGATCGTTTCGCTCCAACCTGAGCTTCATCAGACATATAACTAACTTATTTACAAATTTTTTAACACAAGTATACGGTAACAAACACATGTTTTATTTTAAATATTTGAAGGAATGGGTACTTTTTATTACTAAAATGTCTATTCACAAAACTTTCACTTCGGTTTATACAATACTGTTCTTAAGTAATAAAACTAGGGGCTTACATTATATTACAGATTATTACAGATATTACAGATTATTATATTACAGGGAGGTAAAGAAATTCTATGGAAAAATACAATATGTGACTGTCTGAGTATCAAATAAATAAATTAAGTAAGGGTGAATTATTTGTTTCTAATTGATCATTTAAGATCTTGTCGGTTTTCTTTAATTTATTAATTTCAGGTGACTCTAATAAATTAAGTTTTTGGCCCTTATTTTCTACGTGTAATATTTTAAATTCTTTGTTAAAATTGTGGTTCGTTGAATTAATACGAGACGCATATGAAGAGTCACTTTTATTATTTCTAAATGAAGAAAAATGCTCTTTGATGCGTATTTCAAACGATCTACCTGTCTGTCCGATATACGTCATAGGGCAACTACCGCAGGTTAACTCATAGCCTCCTGACTTTTTATTGTTGTTTGTTAAATCTTTATTGTTTTTTATAAATTTAGATAAATTGTTGTTAGTTCTATACGCTGTATTAATGTCAGACTTTCTTAAATATTTACAAATTTTTGTGCTTGAAGAGCCTATAAACGTGATTATTTTAAATTTTTGGGTGTTATTATTTAATATTGGGTAAACTTGTGATATGGCTTTTGTAAGGACTTAGGGGATTACGCATGGTTAAACCTTCTTTGCAAGTGTATATGTTTTCATTAAATTGAAAGTAATTTTGTTCTATGCATATGTTTAGTAAATCAAGAATTTCATTAATAATTATTGGATTTACATTATTTTTATGGAGAAGATCTTTTACTAAAATAACCGTTTTTTCTGGAGGGATACTAGGGAATAAATTTTGAACGTCAAAGGAAATGAGTTTTGTGTTAGACGTTAAAGTAAAGTCTTTGATTTTGTTTATTAGTACATATGAGTTTTTTACGCTTAATTTAGGTTTAAATCCTGTATATTTAATAATGATATCTATAAGCCTTTTCGAGAGTTTGTAGGACGGAGCTGTCACATATGAAACAACCGGACGAATCGGGTAATTTTCTTTATGTAATTTAATAAGGGAATATAATTTTGGGGGTTGAGGGTTCATAATGATTAAACTATTTTGTTCCTTTTCACTAAAAAGATTGGCAGAATTTCTTATAACTGTTTTTAGAGTTTGTTGAAATTTTTCTGTTGGATCTCTCTTAATTATTTCAAATTTATTCATAACTAAAAACTCATTCGTTTTATTCAAATAATCAACTCTGTTCATTGCTACAACCGTTTTCCCTTTATCCGCTCGAGTAAAAACTAGCGAATTATGAGTAGATTTATTTTTTATAGATTTGACAATCTTAAGTTCTCTATTATAATTTATGTTTTCGGTTTTCCGTTAAACGATCGTTGCAGTGTCAATTAAAAAGTGAAATTAATTAAAATTTGTTTTATTTTATCCTGATAATAGACGTAGAACTGTTTCAAGACCTAGGTATATCCGGTTCAGTTGTGGCACATCTTATGAAGCCGTATTTGGAGAAAGGCCATTCGTTGTACACAGATAATTGGTATACAAGTCCAACTTTATCAATGTACTTACATGAACACAAAACAAACTCCTGCGGAACGGTTCGTCCGAATAGGAAATGTATGCCTAATTTGACAACGAAATTAATCAAAGGCGAGACGGTCTCAACATCTACTGAGCACTTACTGGCCGTTAAATGGAAAGATCGTCGCGATGTACATATGCTTACTAGTTTTCATGAGGACAAAATAATCTCGTCGGACAAGTTGGATTTCAAGACTAAGGAACCTATCAAGAAACCAGCATGTGTTCTGGATTATAATGCAAATATGGGTGCTATAGACAGGTCGGACATGATGTTAAATTCTACAGAATGTGTGAGAAAAACAGTAAAATGGTACAAAAAATTATTTTTACACATGGTGGACCTAGCCATGCTCAACGCACATGCATTGTATCAAATACAAAATGCGAGAGAATCTTTAGCAAATTGAGCGGTAAGTTTTAGTTAGTGAGAAAACTTTAGCTTAATAGTTTTTGTTCAATTTTAGATACAATGTACTACAGCCTAACCAAACCAGAGTAAAACCTATGACCAAAAATCCTGAGCGGCTTATTGGGCGGCATTTTCCTGCCCTGGTACCTGATAATACTACAAGTACGACGATGTATAGTTTGCAGCCAAAGCACGCTTCACGCAAAGAAAAGAAGTGAGTCTAGGTACATGTGTGCAAAATGTAACATTGGTTTGTGTGTACAACCTTGTTTTGAGGTGTATCATACAAAGCACACATTTTAAATATACGTACATATGCTATTTATAACAATACTATTATAAATAAATGAATTTTTGCACATTTTAATTTTTTTACACCTGACGCATATATTCAGCACGTGTCCTGGTGGCATGTAAAAAAACCTGGTCCTAGCGACATACATTGTTATTTCAAAACTGGTACTGAAAGGGTTAAGGGCGAATTTTTTCAATAGAAAAATTCGAATAATTAGCTTTGTAAAATATAGAAAGCAATATTTAATTTACTCTGTTTATTAGTGATAAGTGATTGATATATGTACATAACTGTTAGATGATTAGTGTTCTTATTTGATTTACTACATAACACTTTGTACTCTGTGACTATTTATTTTATTCTTTGAATAAATTAAAATATTTTTGTGTGAATAAACATTTAACATACTGTGTAGTCTCGTTGGAATTGTGTGTATAATTTAACCGCCTCACCATCAGAGAGAAAGCATTGTTACCGGGAGACCGATTGAACAAGCCAGGGAAGGCAAACCCAAAGAAATAAATTTTTATTTTTTTATCCCCAACTCCTGGTGTAACAACTGTAACGTCAATCGTAACATCAACTGGAACGTCAAGTTTATAAATTCAGCTTTAAAGTCAATAAATATTTTGATTTAATGTCTACTAATCTGTTGTTATGGCTATTCAAATATATAAAAATATTGATCAATCTAAATGTATCCATGAGTGCCGCTCAGTCAATAATGATTAGTATTATACGGTAGCATTTATTTATATTCTCACTAAAGTGAATTTCTAAGTTATGAGTAATTATATTTCAATCTTTTAGTATTTGCATAATAGAAAGGGTTACTGTATCATTGCCATTAAATTCATCAGTGAAGATAATCAAATATTAGAGAAAAAAACGAACATCAGTTTCAACACTTATATAGGAAGTAAGACTATTAAGAAGCAATCTTTTATGTCAAGTAAGTATAGTACAAAATCTAAATTTTCCTCGATTTTTATGTTTTGTTTATGTTTAGGCTACTATGATAAAATGACTTATACACCATGCGACAGCGTTGACTTAGATCCTTTGCAAAGTTGTGCACCGGTTGATTGCCACATGAAATATTTAGGCACGAGAAGCTTTTTTAATAAAAAATGGAAACGGTGTCAAAAAGTACCGGTGTGCGTGTTCGACATAGATAAAGATCTTCCAGATGTAGTAAGCGATGTATTCTAAATAATTTATATAGTCGTGACGAACTCCGTCGTTAAAGACTTAACTGCTGAGTAAATGTGCACGTCCTAGTTTGCAATTACGTTTCGCGAACAAACGATTAAGTACTTGTGGAGAACGCTGTATGTTAAGTATTGTATATGTTGCGTAAAATCATGAAAATATTCTAAAATTAGTGTAATGATGCGTGTCCTTCTACCTTATCTAGCGCAAGCATGGATAATTGAAACGTGTACGCATTTCCCATAAGCTATGTTGAGGTTTTTCGTGTCCGTCGGTCTGCATAAAAGGAGTCATTTTCGTCATAAGTAGGGAGAGATTAGGTTGCCTATACAGTGGAGAATGTTCTTTTAGCTGGTGTTTGTCTGGCGCCTTTGAGGTAACAGTAGTTCTCGTCGAGTGTGATACGTACTGTAAAATACTTGTCTCTCGGGTTTGTTTAAACAAAACTAACGGTAATTTAAAACATACCGTATTATTAATAAAACACACTAAATATCATTTAATAAATAATAATAACAGTATTCATTTCAATATGTACATTTATATAACAATATCAACACGACGGCGATCACTCGTTGAATGAATCTCTCGCCCCATTTCGATTTCTTTTATAGGCTTAGCGAACACTCTCGCATGTTCGAATTTATCGGTCCTTCGGTATCGGCGGTTTCTCTAGAAGGTTCTAGGCCGTGTTGACGTCGCACAGCGGGTGATGTCAGTGCATGATTCACATCAGAGTTCGAAGTGTGTCCTAAAGTCGTTTATATGATGTATTTGTGAGGGACCCTTCAGCGCTTCGTATTGAAGTTGTCACTCAGGTGTTCGTCTGTGCGCATGAAGGTAACAGACTCGCCACAATAGACCGCTCATGCGCGATAGCTTCCTCTGAACGTTCGCCACATTTCTGTCGAAGATGTTCAAGCGTTAATTCGTCCTGCGGTTCCCGAATAGCCGTCGCAGCGCCACTCGTTCAAGTTTCCCCGCAGGTTGCTTTCTTTGAATTTATTTAAAATTTGCTCTATTACGTCAGGATTTTGAGATATTTTCCTAAATAGTTTAAAAAAAAAACGCATTAAATTTTACAAAATTTCAGGAACTTTATATAAAGAAAGATACTACTAAAAATATTGTTTTGTTAAACATTGAGTGGATATCTCTGAACATGTCCTACGTCAGAGCATTTAAACCACGCCCATTTCTGCTCTGGAACTAATCAAATTAAAAATTGTTAGATATCTGGCTATGTGGGTATATAAAGAGCTACACACGGCTTTTTAGATTAAATGTAAGTCGGTTTGTGTTCGCTGGACGTCTTTTTATTTCATATATCGCGTACCTGCATAAATAATATAAACAGTTTCTGTTATGTGTGTGGAAAATTTATTACCCACCAGCATAAGCGGAGTATTACACCTTTAATAGAAAAGTTCACTATTTTGGCTTAACCATTGAACATCAAGACAAGCTGTGGGCTTCTAGCATTTGCTGCGCACGCTGTGCTGTTACTCTGAGGGGCTGGTCAAACTGTAAGAAAAGCGCGATGCCATTTGCAAGACCTATGATTTGCTGCTAATAAACAGATCATTCGTAAGTAAGAAAAATAGTTACGCTAGTTTGGCGCTCTACTACTCGTCCAATTCCTTATTCGGAAACCTTGCCAGTACCAAGACCCATAGGTGTTTCGAGTGAAGAATATGATATTACAAAACCAGAAGAAGCAAGTATCAAGTTATCGATCAGCAATGGTGAATATTTGCCATCTGAAGAGGTGTGATCCACCTAAAAATCAGAATTAAATGATCTTATTCGAGACCTAAATTTGTCGAAAACATTAGGTTACCAACATCATCCCGAAGAATGTCGTTTTTTTATCGATGCTTTGAAGTTGAGTTTGAATGCTGTCCTTCTTCACATAGGAAACATTTAACCATCCATCCCCGTTGGCCATGCAATCTACTTAAAGGAAATGTACGAAAATATGACTCTTCTTCTAAAGAGAATTAATTACAAAATGTACAAATGAAATATCAATGCAGACCTTAAAATTGTAGCAATTCTACTCGGTTTACAACTAGAGTATAAAAGAATTGCTGTTTTCTTTGTGAGTGGTACAGTCGATCAAGAAATTTCCATTATATTGTTAAAGATTAGCCAGTCAGGGCTCAGTATATTCCTGTACAAAAGAATATATTTCAGAAGTCACTAGTTGAACGTGATAAAAGACTTCTACCGCCATTATAATAAAAGCAGTCGTCTAGAAGTTTCTTGAACAGATGCCGGGTACGACATCAGAAATTATGGAAAGTGTTCATCCCAATCTCTCTGATGTGGAAACCCAGTAAAATCTCTAGCACACCTTTTCCGAACGCCAAAATATTCCCCAGAAGTATCATCGTGGAAATTTCGCAATACCTATGGCATCCTTTTCCTGGGAACCACCATTTATATTTTTCGTTCGCTTCCATCGTGATTTTGTATTGCCCGTCTCAGGAGATAGTCTTCCATAATCAAAGAATCCCATTGTGCCCAGTATGACTTCAATTCTCGTGAAGGGGAGCGATTTCTTCCCAGGTTGGTCTTCGCCCATTTTTCTTCCAAACCTCAAGATCAGAATCATCTTTTTGATCTACACGGAAATTGTCAAGATGTCAGTGGTCATCAACCACGGTGGTTCGAAGAGCGTTGGCTTGAGGTAGAGATGAAATTTAGATAAGCGTCTTTGGGGTTTTCTGATGCTCAGTCGATGTCTTCGTCACCTTACCACATTTACTTCAAACGTTACCGATTTCCCCACCCTTCCAACATCGATGTGCTCTTCTATTTGGTTTTATCAGATTTAGTACCCGACTAACCGTTTCCTCGATAAATTCTTTGTTTTCCTGGTAGTCGACAGTACAGACTTGAGTATGGTTCCGAGATGCCTGTTTTACGGTTTCAAACTCAAACGCATGTGCCAAGGCATCGATCAAGGTCTTCGGTCATATTAGCATTAATGCCTGCTGCATATCACTATCTCGGAGATCATCTATGAACGTCTTCATACCCAGGTGTTGAAATTACCTGACGCAATTGGATATGCAAATCGAAGCAGACGGGCAATAATATCCCTCAAATTCCCGAAGATTCTCGCCTTTGTTCTGTGGCCGATTCTTTAGATGGATATGGTATACCTGCTCCAAATGTACATGGCCGTATCTAATCTCCAATCGTTTAATAAGTTGTGAATAAACTTTGAGTTCTTCAGGAGATGATGTCTGCAAAATAACACCGGCATCATCCCTCAATGCTATGATTAAAGCAGTAGCCTTCTCGACGGATAACCATGCGTATGCTTCTCCCACTGCTTCGAATTTCGTCAGCTAGTCGCCCATAACGCTTTTCCATGAAAGAAATTTGCGGCTTGATTCTAATCGTTGAGATACCCACAGCTTATTTTATTTCTATGGGCTGAAACATAGCTTCTCTGTTAACCTGCTTGAGATTAGAATGACTCATGGCCACAGGTAACGCCATTTGAGCCATTGTTACCTTTTTTTTTGAGGCAATAGTGACTCAGATGAAGTCTTCTTGAGAACGTCCTAGACTTTTGTTAGAAGGTTCTCAAATTTTCTCCTCTACAGCTATAAAGACTTCTTTCTTTAATACTTTTGAGTTTTCTACTAGTCACTGTTCTAGAACTTTCTCCAAAGCACTCGAATTTTCAGAATTCTTCTCTGCCATTAACTACAGAGTCTGCTGCGTCCGTTCCAGACTAGGACGTGCTCACGTGCATGGCCGGTGACATCATTGCCTAGATCATCACATGACAGATCACAGTATTTATAATATTTACATTTATGATGTATTTTTTGGTACTAATTTATTACATTAAAACGGTTAGTAAAAGTTATTTACTCAGGATCGGTTAGTAAACTGAACATTTCTAACCTTTGAACCACTTAGAAAACGCGCTATTACATACCGAGGTAGGTAATAACACTTTACCGGCTAGCTTATGTCACTTTCCCGGCTATATAATATCATTTCAGTATTTATGAAACTTGAGCGTCATTTAAATAAGTAAATCAAATTATAATAAAACTATTCATAAATCTATATTAACTAAATAACAAGACAACGTTTTAATACAAAATTTATTCGCTTTTGGAATTAATATTAATTGTTACATTAGAATTTCCATCACTATTAATTGTTACGTTACCTGACAACAGTACCTATCAAGAGCATTTGTCAAAATGCCATGAAATTTAATACTATTATATTTTCGAAATTTAGCGATTTAGTAGTTTATATAATAATTAATTACTAACCGATCGTGAGTAAAACAGTATACAAACCTCGGCGGAAATATTTATTCCCGTCTCGAGATTACGTTCACTTCGACGCTTGGTGCACTTTCTAATCTCTCAACGGTAATGAACCACTTTTCGCCTCGGTATGTAATATACTATTACGGTTACGCCTTTGATATAAGAAATGAAAAGAAACGTAAGAAGAACATTACAATATAGTGTCAATGGACAGGTTTTCCAAATATTACAATTGTCGTATGTATGTGCCTTAATATTCCATAAACATTTATGAAACATTGGAAAGGTGGGTATTGTGAGGTTAATATATGTTCCTTAAATATTGCAAAAATGTTTCAAAATATATTTAATATACTAAAAATGTTTCGGCATAATATGTCAGCAACAATGCTGAAATATGTTTGTGGTTTGTAAATTGTTTCTACGTATCGAAGTAATGATTTTGACGATATAGGTAATATAAATTCTGCAAAGATATACATGTTGTTTTCAATTTTATGGAATAAATTAAACATTAAAAATTGAGCAATTGCACAAATACATCGATTAACTTAACAAATCAATTTTAAACTTCTTAAGAACTGAAACTTAAATTTCAGATAGTACCTGATGAATACATCATGTTTTTCAATTTTATCAGAACAAAGAGTGACGATTCTAGAGTAAAATGAATTATACTCACATAATTGCAAGGATAAACATTATATTTTTTCGATACATATTGGTATTTAGTTAAAATAAATATTTAATAAATAAATCAATAGTAAAGTGATTTAACATATAATTTACTTCATCTATTGCTTTACAGGGCTATACTCCTATTACTAATAAATGTATAGATTTAGAAAGATGTATAAAGAAAACCGATTTGACACCACTAGATAATAAGTATGCAGAACTAGGAGAGGTCAACAGTTATTCGTTAATGATAGTAAGTTTATATTTTTGCTTAGAAAGTACTTAGTTTTATGTTTCAAATTATTTCAAAATTAATTTAAGAATGACTTTCGTCAGTAACATTTATTAAGTAGTTTTTCGAAATTCCTTCAAAACTGAACAATTTATGATTATACCTAGTTAAGAATATATTTTATTCTTCTACTAATTGTATCGTCGAGAATGTCATTTTCGTATTTAGAAAAAAATGCAGGCGAATTGGCTATTTAATTGTGTTATCTTTATTTGAATTGGAAAAACTAGTCATTGTTGTTTTCGTTTGATAATATTTGAGTTGCAAAAAAGTATACGTTATAAGAGAAAAATAATTAAAATACTTTATTTATTAAATAAAGCATCACAGGTATGTTGGTCTCATGGGTATGCCACTAGACTATGAATCTGATGAACCGAGGTCAAACCCTGGTATTCTGGTGAAGCCAATAATATCGATGGTGTTTTTTTCGGCCCCAGCTTGACTCAGGGTCACAAAAATGAGTACCTGGAAGAAAACTCTAGGGTAATAATAGGCGGTTGATGCGTAGCGCTAGCCATGTTACCATCCTAGTGTACCGAACGGCTCAAGTTGTAACAAGCCTACCAATGTTACTACCTCATGGGGTTGAAAGGCTAGTTACGGGGACCATTATTATTATTAAATAAAACATCACCCAGCCATTATCGTTGTTATATACATTGTTATTATTTAGCGTATGACTAACTTGGATAATATATCTAAAAGTTAAATTTTAAAATCGAGGCCATTGATCCAGTTCAACGCGGAGTCAGTTACTTCAAAGAAGTCACTCATCTCGTCTTCATATGCTGTGAGGGGGCACTCAGCTGTAATATTGTGAATAGTCTGGCGAGGTTTTCCGCATTCGCAATTGGCGTATCAGTCAGCCTCATTTATAGAATGAGTCACGACAAATTCCGTGGGACGTTCTTATTCTATTGAGTGTCTTCCACTCATGGCGAAGCAGCTCCATTCCTGGTAAGGGTACGGTAGGATCAATGGCATGGGCCGCTTCAGCGGGTTTCAAGGTTTCCAAGTACTCCCTCTATCTATCATTTGGGTTGGAATTTTCTGCTATAAGTAGTTCTGTTAGCTGTAGTTGAGGAGATCTCGACCTCAGTCCTGACAGGCCGGCATCAGGTAAATCACTGTGTACTGGAAGGTGGGGATTCGGTATTATTTTATTATATTCTCTTACCAGGGTTTTCTGTCTCCGGATGGTGGGAGATGCAATATGGCTTAGAACCAGGAGCCAGGGTAGAAGAATACAATTTAAACAACTGCTAATTATTCTCATGGCCTCGTTGAGTTTTATGTCGATCTTCTTTGCATGGCAGCTGTTTAACCAGGCTGGGGTGCAGTATTCAGCTACCGAGTAAACAAGGCTAAGAGCTGACCTTATACGGGTGGATGCGTTCCAAGCAGTATCGCACAGTTTGCGGATTATGCTATTTCTAGTGTTTACTTTAGCTGCAGTGTTCTCTAGATGTTTTTTATATGAAAGTGTTGGATCCATTGTTACTCCCAGATATTTTGTGTAAGTATTATAACGTAGCAAGTTGTTATTGAAATACACTTGCGGTTCTAGACGTGGTTGTTTATTATTAAGGTGAAAACACGACACTTCTGTTTTGTTCATATTCGGGATTAGTCTCCAGTCGGCGAAGTATTTTCATAGCATGGACAGGTCCTTTGAAAGTATATTATTAGTTCCCTCTATAGTTGTTCTCCGGCCTGCAGGAGCCAGATCATCAGCATATCCAAACTTTTTGACTTTGTGTGCGGCATGTCATAAATATACAGATTAAACAGGACAGGTGCAAGTACCGATCCTTGAGGCAATCCATTATTAAGATGTCTCATTTTACTCTTACTCCCTCCTGTTATTATTTGGAAGGACCTGTCGCAAAACATGTTGTTTAGTAAATATGCTATTCGTCTGTATGGTATTACGTTGAGAAATTTGTAGAGAAGGCCTTTTCTCCAAACCGTATCATATGCCGCAATCAGGTCAACATACACCACAGTTGTCTAATTCTTTGAGACATAGAATCTAAACGACTGATTTAATTAGAGATTATATTGCAAACTGGTTGCACTTCACGTTGGGAGCCTTCTGGGCCTGTGGAAAAGGCGTAAATTAATTAACGAAATATACACGTTCTAAACATCTGAATAACTTGGTGATCATGATGTCTACCTCTTCAAACAAGTGAAAAAATCTCCGTTGTATGAAATATCTATTTTTCTATTGTTGGACGTTAGCTCTTCCAGTTTCTGAAAGAAAGTAAGGAAATCAATAATACTGACATTGCTTCTTCGTCTTTGCACACCAGTGTCTTTTTGCTTTTCTGTCTTAAACCATATCCGGCATTTCATAATTGTGGATTAATTCTAGTTTATACAATTAGAGGGTTTCCTAAATGAAAAATCTCTTTTGCTAGAAATTAATAATTCAATCCTATTACAATCCAATCGCTAAAACTAACTAAAAACTATAGTATCAAAACGATATTTCGTTTTCAAATTTTAATCGGTTAATGCTTGTCAACTGTGTGTGAGGTTAACTTATTTAATCAGAAAAATTTTAAAGTAAACTCATACTCCATCCCGATAAAAATTATATCTCACTTAGTGCAAACTTAATGCAAACACGGCCTGTGCTGGAGTATTTTATTCGTATGAACCAATATTTATAACTAAATGGTATTAGATGAGAATTTGGTGATATAAATGATATTTGTTTTTATTTTTTTTCCAGGAGAATACAGCCACATCTTAATATTAGTCTAGGTTTGCTAACACTTCTAAGAGGTTTATTAAGAGACTTCAGTGCCAATTTGTTTACTGATCGGGACTAGTTAGATAGTGTTTACTTACTTAATATCATTCTTTCTTTTTTGGTTTGTAGTTCGCAGGTGTTGACATTTATATGAAGGTAAATTTTATTGTCGTCTTCTGATCTCTTCGCGATATCTAGAACAGTGGCGGCTCGTGCTAAAAATTTTAAGGTGTTCTGCAAATTTTACAAAAAAATTTACCTTGCACGGGCAGTAAGAGGTTGTCTCCCATCGATCTTATCGTGCTTTCTTCGCCTTCCGCACTGAAGTAATGGATTTCTGGAACGATTGTCTATTATCACACAAAAAAATAAGAGTCACTAAGCACTACTTTACTAACAAATTATTTCTTATAAATTAAATATATTCTACGTTCTTTTCGATTTGCAAATTTTGTTATCACTTTGTCATTAAAATTGTCTATTTCGGAGATAAACTTTTTTTCTATAGATAGCATGGAAAGAGATGTTAAACGATCTTCGGTCATTGAATTTCTGAGAAACGTCTTAATTCGATTTAGTGTTGAAAAGCATCGTTCGGCCTCTGATGTTGTCATGGGAGTTGTTATTACAATTTCTAATAATTTTCTAGTCTCCTTCAACGTATCTCCCAGATTGTTTTTTATTAAATATTTTAGAAGAGGTAGTGCGCCTTTTAAAGATCTACACAGTTCTTGAGTAAATAACAGACAATTCAGTTCGTAATCTTTCTTTATCAAGGGTGGGATAATAGGAGCATGCGGAAGTGAGTTTGTCCTCAGGAAATTTACTGCAATACTTTCCAAAGCATTCCGAAAAAAAAAGTGATGCCACTACTAGATGCTCTTTAAAATGAAATCGATCTTTTGCACAATTTAGAATAACATCACACACCTCTAAAGCCGAAATTCGATGATTAAATCTGCTGTTATTTGGACGTTTGCGTTTTTCTGGTGGTGGCTCATCGCTTATTAAATCTGATGCTTCACTTATGATGTTGTCAATATTATTTCGAACTTGGCCTATACTGCGTTCAAAATTTTCGATAGCGTCTTTTACTAGAGTGGGTTCAATTTTTCTTTGCTGCAATTGATTAAACAGGATATCTACATGGGGCATTACATGATGGAAAAAAGTCAGCCAAAAATTGAAGATCGGATCATTTAATGTACGGCGAATAGAGGCGGCTGCACTACAGACTGTGTTGTTGGAGAATTGTTCTTCTATTTCTTCCATACACTCAATGAGAGAGGCCCTATTTTCGTATACAACATTAATGGTCCTGATATTAAAATTCCAACGGGTTGTAGCGCCGTGGGGATCCTTCTGTTTACAATCTTGTTTAACACTTCTACTCGTTGGGGTGAATTATTAAAAAAGCCGGGAATGACTTGTAGATTTCCAAAAAATACACGTACTTGCGAATTTGCAGAAGCAGCTTTAGATATAATTAAATTTAATTGATGGGCATAGCAATGTACATAGTGCGCAAAAGGGTACTTTTTTTAATCAATGCTTGAACGCCTGCGTGTTGTCCGCTCATCACCGCTGCTCCATCGTAACTCTGTGCAATCAGTTTGTTAGGTGAATTTTGAATTAAAGCATCTATGACACTTAAAATTGTTTTGCTAAGTGTTTCTGCATCACATTTTTCAGGAATGACGTAGTTCCAAAAACGTTCAATTGGCTCACCATCACGAACATATCTAAAAATAACTACCCTTTGAGTTTTTGCAGCAACATCCGTTGTTTCGTCCGCCATGATCGCCAAAAACGGAGAATTATTAATTTCCTCAATTATTTGTTCTTGGCAGACTTCAAGTATGCACTGCAACAGATCATTCTGTATTTCTTTGAAAGTGCCTTTAAATACCGAACAATTTTTTAGGTTCTCACTTAGAGTTGCATCTAATTCAGCCGAAAAATTAATAAGTCCACGAAATATCCCCGGATTCTCGGAAGTATCGCTCTCATCATGTCCCCGAAGGGCCAATTCAAAAGCTCCACAAAATTTTATACAATTAATAATTTTTGATAAAATATAACGATTCTTTGACACATTTTCATTATGTCTCTGTATATTTACCCAATAAGCAGAATCTAGTTGAGCCATAATATTAGTTGACCCTAGTAACGCAAATTCCATACAATTATGAAGATGGCTTTTAGAATTCTCATGTCTTTTTATTTTCAAACTCAAGTGCTCTAGATCCGTGACCCCTATTTCCGTCCAAGCTTTATCGCCACCAAAAAGTAAACAGGGAAAACAATATAAAGCATTTTTTTTGTTGCATCCACAAATCCAATCGTTTTTTGAATAAATATCGCTACTAAATTTACGTGTATAATTTTTCCCTCTACTTACACCAGTTTTTTCAATAGTGATATCTACTAATGGCCTACCTCTTGCTTTTAATTCTAACTTCTCTTCGTATGAATATTTAAAGAATCTCATCACATTAATTAAATTAAAGACCACCTCCATAATACACAGAGTTTATATAAATTGTCAACAATATACAAAAACAAACAAGCACGCGCACAATATTATTGTTTTTACATTACACTCGCCGCACAGTAAACAACACGCGTAAATATTAAACACCTATACCGCCGAATCATATGAACGTGCTGGACAGAATGCAGCGAATATTGCCTGGTAAAATCATGCATTCGTTTTAGACAGTCACGGGGAAGCGGGGTGCGCGCGGGTGTTTCAAAGAGCTCTGAGAGCCCGTACGTGTGGACCAGATAAGGAACAAGTGAGCGATCGCGCGAATTAGGTTGGTTATTCCACTGGTCGCCTATTGTATATTATTTGATAATATTCTATATATAACCGGCGTTAGTGTTGTAATTTCGCAAGCGAATATCTCGGCATCTACTGATCGGATTTTGATGATTAAGGTGTCAAATTGTAGTATCCAAATTTTTTGATATACAGGGGGAGAATTTTCACAACAATATGTTACGCTTTTATAAACATCAGAAATGTCGGAAAAATTATGTAAAAGAAAACTAGTTTATAACTAATACAGGTTCGCCCGCCCAATTTTTTGGGAGCTCTGCAGCACTGCAGCGCTTATGCGCCAGCCGCCACTGATCTAGAAAGATATCAGCTTGATAAGAAATCTCACATCCATAAGTCATTTTTAAACTACTTGTAATCAATTTGCAAATATTGTGTAATGTTATAGTCATAATAGTATGGAAACTTATAACGTAGTGGACTAGCATTTTAATCAGTCTAGTGGCTAGGTTGCTATACATTATGACAAATATTGATTTCATAATACATTCTGCTTAGTAGGTCATAGACTTTGTTCTAAGATTCTTTCCTTCTTTAAAGTTTGAGTTTTGATACATTTTTGGTTTTTCTTAGTTCAGTCAAGTTAAAATACTTTATCCAGGGTGTTTATCAGAAACGAAATCAATTTCATTAAAAATCATATTTTAGCTACTTTGATATTTGAGAAATTTGTATACAAATGAAAATTTTTTTTTATAAATCGTTACGATGTACATCAAATTTATATAAAGTTAGATGTTATAGTTTTTATAATCTCTTACGAAGCAAATTTTACATAATTTATAAATTACGTTAATATTATAATTCTTTCTTATTTTTTTAGACGGCAATAAATTGTCATTATGGTAAGTTAGATAATCAAACTGGTATTTGTGATTGTTTTGATGGTTGGACTTCAGCGCCATTCGACAAAGAACCTACTCTCTTTCCTGTTCATATGTGTAATATTGAATTAAGTAGTTGGTATGATTCTAACAGAACCGAGATTACATTTGTAGCCTTCATAATATCGGTGAGTTTTTTAACATCTCATAGCTAGGTTTCGTTAAACTTTTTAACACCCATTTTAATAATAATAAAAAGACGTCAGTAAATAAATTGCAAGGGTCACCCAGAAAGTAAAAAAGTTTTTTTTCGGAGAGACAATAAAATAAAATTTGTTTTACACTTACTATGATGCCTGCTTAAGTTTAAACACTTATCATAACCTTTCAAAAGTTTTTCTGGCTTCGTTACACTCGGTTACCGCTCGGTCTTCGTTTTCTTCTCTTCTTATTTTTATAGGAGATCCATGGATCTGTTCTGTAACGGATTTTATTTCACATCATTCTTATTGTATTTCTTTATTTTTTTTTGCACCAACCTTTGTTAAACACTAGAGTTATATGTTTTACAATGTTTCTTTTGACTATGACTTTAAATTGTAATTTATATTGAATTTTATTACTGTTCTCGTAATATATACTGTATGTATAATACCGAAATGTAAGGTTCAATAACAGATCTGCCGTCGAACGATGAATTATTGATCTTAGGTTAAGGCAAATTGAAATTGATTAATTAATGAATTAATTGTCACAATTTTGATGCATTTCGCAGATTAATATAATTCATGGTGTTTTAAGCTGTTTTAGTATAAACTCATGTAGTATCTTTTTTTGTAATATGTTCAATAATTTAATGATCTGATATACAGGCTGTTCATATCCCAATGTCAATTTTTGTTGCCTTGAGAGCCATTATTAACTGCGTGTTAATTACTTGTTCTTCTTTTGTTTATTTTTACAATATACGAATTAACTATTTTCGATTCTTTTATTTTATGTATTTAGGTACCCCTTCCTATAGTTTAGCTCATCGTTTCGGCACATTTTTCGTAGTCTGTAAGCGCACACGCCTACAACCGCCCAATCCCTTTTTTTAGTTTTCAGCCTCAAGTCTGCATAAGTAAAATTAAGTGGCGCTACCTATCATCTGATTTAGTCAACTAGTCAATCCACTCCTGTCTCTACTGACTAATGGCATACACGATAAACAAAGGCTCCCTTTTAAATTGTGCGATATGACTACGGATTTCGTTAACTTACCGAACATCTTCATTTCGCCAGAACCGCGCTTGTGCGCGTTAGGTAGCAATGTGTAGTAGTCGGTCGACATACTCTTTACTTTCTTTATACACATGCTATTGGTTCGATTGAGAAGAGGGGTTACGAGAACAATTCAATGCGTAAATAGATGTGCAGTTGCACGACATATATCCCTACTTGCATTTCAATGCAAGAGGTAGGAGACTACTATTTCCTTCTACTTACTTAGGCGAATAGGGAAATCTATTTCATTCAGACACATTTGATAACTTCAATGTCAACAATTAAATTTACGTACCCTAGTATACGAAATTCAAGTGTTGTTTATTTTTTGATATGTGAAATCTTACATTTTCGGTGCCATATTTTACAGGTTGTTTCGGTAGCGATTGCAATGGTAGTAGTTCTAATTTCATTTATTCTATACCATCTCTACAAATGTCTAAGAGGTATGGAGGGTTCCAAACCTGAATGCTATTGCGACTTAGAAGCAGGAATTGATGTCGATGATACTAGTACAAAAGAAAAAAAGAAGGGTAAAAACCAGTCACCAAAGAGGACTTCTTCCAAAGAGAGCGCGCGAAGTAAATCGAGTAAAGATACTAAAGGAAGCAAAGAGAGTAAGGATAGTATCAAAGAAAATAAAGATAACGAAGCAAATGAACAAGGTACAACTTTAAATAAAAAATCTCGTAAAAGTAAAGAGTCTGTACAGGGCGAATCTGAACAAAAACAAGAGCAGAGTAACAATGTCAATGAAAATGACCCGAAGAAAGATTCATCTAAAGTAATAAAATCGGATGAAAATGTAAGCGATCAGTTAGTTAATAAAAAGAAGAGTGGCAAAAATAAAAAAAAATCTAAAACTGAACCAGCAAAACCTAAACCTTCAGAGTCTACTGCCTCAAATCCTTCTAATCATTCAATAAACGATACTCAGGCAATACCGCCTCCAGTTCAACAATCTGTTGCTCCAGTTACTCCTAGTAAGAAAAAGCGCAAATGAAATACCATTAATTTTAAAGTACATATTTTATTTATATCTATGTATTTAGTATACCTACGTATATTTACAACAAATATATATATATATAAATGCTAACAGAAAATCAGTTCTTAAGTTTTTCTATTAAGTAAATTCAATCCCTATTTTTTTTTTGTATTTTATAGTTCAGCAATGTTAAAGCTCTTCATTAATTTAGTGAATGTACCATTTTTATTTCTGATTCAGGAATGCCTCTTTTAATAACATGTGGAATAGTTTTCGGTACCATTCTACAATAGAAAAATAAATAATATCTAACACCATTGATTTTAAGTTTGTCAGAATACATACGTTATGCAATCTATGATTGGACAGACTGATAAACATAAAGTACATCCTGTACAATCATCGTTAACTTTAGGAATGTGAGTTTCCGAGTCAAAGTGAATAGCTTGATATCCAGAATCGTTGCAAACCATATAACATTTTCCGCAGTTTATACACATGTCCTAAAATACGAATATTTCTCAATAAAAACATATAGTTATAGCTATATTCTTACGTCATCTATTAAAGCCACGACATGCCTGTTAAGATCTAGATCGTTAAAAGCACCTATTCTTGGCAGAGCTTTACCAATAACACTTTCAATTTTCGGAATATTTATTTCATTGTGTTGAATTTCATCACCTCTCTCATCTACATTAATATTGCTGTTTATTAGGCGTTGATATTTTTCAGCAATTTGTTCTTCTCGTTCTTTTCTATAAAGACCAAAATGTGGCAGTTTCTGTAAAAAAAAAAGAGAAAAGTATTACAAACACTAAAAGTGTTTTAATAAATTTATCGCAATTATAACTCAAGTACTTTAGAAACTTTCGTTGAATTCGTTGAACTTGATTCCCATAGATATTGTAAATCGGATAACATACGATAGAAAATCATTAAAAATTGTTCTTTTGATATCGATGCATCGAAAGACAGCATTCATATCATCACGAAGAAAACGAAATTTATGATTTACATAATATTGTAAATACTGGATCGTCCTCAAAGTTTTCATTATATTCAGATTCTTATCATAAAAATGAGTAATTTTAATATGTTCGGCGCTAATTATAATGTGTATTTATATAAATAAAAACAGCGAAATAAATTAATGGAAATCGTGGCTATAAACTTCATAGTATAAAGTTTGATTGCAGTTTACTTCAGATTGTGACTTATAAAGCCGAGTTTGTGTTTTTCTAATGTAATCATAATTCAAAATATAGTATAAATTTTTTAAATATTTTTAGATAAATACGTTTTATTAGTTTAGAAATTGGTTTTACCCGAAAAATATGAAATGATGCCGTTTTAAATGAATTTATTTATCGCTCTCTAACTATAGGTGTTATTCAAATAACTGTATTTTGCAATGCTTCTGTGTGCACGATTACGAGGGATGTCTTTATATTTTGCATATTGGGGCATAGAGAGAGCCACTAATCAAATGTCTGTACTAAAAGTTAACCTCAGTCCTTAGTTAGCCCAAATCGACAGTTTCAGTGCGATACGTTTATTGTTGTAGCTACAACGAACTGTCAAAGTTAAGAAGTTAGTCCAAAAATTGAATTAAACCGTAAAAATTTTTGCACATTAATTTTTATAATTTTCGAAAACAATTATCTCAACAAGAATGCCTCGCCGAGTTGGTTTCTGTTTTTGGTAATGAAGCACTATATCAGTCAACAATTTCTCGTTTGTATGGAGAATTCAAGCATGGACAGATTAGTCTTAGCAACGATCCAAGAGCAGGTGCACCAAAAACGGCAGTCACTCAGGAAAACGTTGACGCTGTGCGCAAGCTCATCAATGAAGATCGACATGTGACATATTGCGAAATTGAGGCATCATTGAGGATTTCAAAGACCTCAATTCAAAAAATTTTGCATGAAATTGTGTGGATACCGTTGGATACCGCATGTGTTGACCGAAAAACAGAAAACAGCGAGGGTGAATTGGTATTAAAAAACTCTATACCGCTTTAACGCAGGAAACTCTAAAAACGCCTGAAGAAAAACCGACAAAAGTCAGTCTCGAAGTGTCTCCAAAAAGATGGTCGCAATATTTGTCTCGAGAGTAGGTCGTGTAGCAACAATTTCCTTATCGCTGAGCTCCGAGTAACCAACTCACAACGACGAATCATATTTTACCAAGACAATGCAAGTTCGCACACAGTTCGTAAGACAATTAAATGTGTAAGGCAACAAAACGTCGAATTGTTAAACCAGTCCCGACCTAAGTTCCAACGATTTCTTTACCTTTCCGAAAATCAAAGACGGGCTGTGTAGTTAAAGGTTGCAGAAGGAGCAGTCGATTCCAAAAACGCAATTTTGATTGCACCAACAAACGAGCGGAATAACTGCTTCTAGAGTTGGTTCGAGCGCATGTAAAAGTGCATTAATCTTCGTGGAGAATACTTCGAAAAACAATAAAGTCTTTAAAAGCTATCTACTGTTTTATTCCAGCTCTATATGCAAAATATAACAATCTACCCTCGTGTCACCTGAAAACCAACATATCTGTTATAATGATTATTAAGAACAAGCCATCAGACAAAAAAAATTAAAATGCTTATCTTAAACAATAGTGTCTTAATGCCAAAATATCAGTTACATATATTTTCTGCGATTTTTTACAACAGTTTTGTTCATTAGTAAAATTAAAGTAAGATGTAAATATTTTTTCTGAGGTAATTTCATTCTTCAAATTATCACTATATTTACGCACAAATTTAGTGTAGATGCGACGCTTTCAAACAATAAATAACAAGTTATAAGATATTGATTGAAATATTTTATATATGTCTAATACCTTGCATTGGTATGTATTTGCCGCTTCTTGGTTAAATAAAATTATTAACAAGTGTCTAAGCTTTCTTAATAATAAATATGTTAATAAACAAACGTAAAAGGCGAAAATAATCTTTTATTAGATATGTAGGTATTTAACCTCAACATATGATAACAAATGTATATTCTATGTTCTACTTGTTTGAAATTACAAAGTTCCAATTGCAGCGCCATCTGCGCCTTTCTTATTTGGAGTGAGCTATAATTTAAAGAACTAAAATATACTGACTATGTATCTAATACGTAAAGATAGATATCGTTGTTTATAACGAGATTATTTGCTTAAACGAAAAGTATGTACTAGTTATTATTAATATAAATTAATATATAATAAGTAATTTTAAACTTGCCATTCCATTCGATCCGTATAAACTTTCTACAGGTTTTCCAAGTTGATGTTTAAAGGATGGAGGGCTTTGTCCATTCCATTGAGGTAACCTGTTCTGAAGATATAGCAATGCTTTTAATCCTGTACAATAATCGTTTATAAGAGTAAAATCTTGGTTTTGAACAGCGGAACAAATTTGTAAAAGTGAAGCTCCGCTCTGAAGAAATTGTAAACCGACATCTGCTGAATCTATGCCTCCAGTTGCTGTTAAAATACAAGTTAGAGTTTCAATTGATATAGTAAAAAAATCTGCAAACCTAAAATGGGAAAACCTGGCATTTGCCTTGCTATTTCTGAAACTGCTCTTAAAGCCATAGGACGGATAGCATTTCCGCTTACTCCTCCGTAAGTTGTTCTTTTTTCTAATCCAACAGCTGGCCATGGAGTACCATCCGGTTTTATGTTCATAAGACCTGATACTGTGTTAATAGAAGTGACACCCCACGCTCCTCCTGTAATATGTATGGTATTAAGTTCATGAACTATAGCTTCAGTTATTGACGAATTAAACTGTTCTGACGCATAAGGTATTATAAAAATTAAAAAGAATTTTATTTGCTGCTTCCGCGCACATTATTTTGTTTAGTTCTATAAATGTTATCCCAAATTAACCTGGTTAGCAGTTACTAGTAACATCTTCGAGGATGTAAATGAAATAATTGATAAGCGCATGCTTTTAATATTATATATTGTAATTGACAATATTGATTATGTTAAGTCGTTCCAAAATAGTATATTAAAAAACAAGTTTCATAAGGCACCGTTTTGCCGCACGAGATCAGTTTAGAAAACGAGCCGCGATAGCGGCGAGTTTTATAAAGAGCGAGTGCGGCAAAAGGCCTTATGAAACGAGTTTTTTATACTATTTTTTCTATTTTGCATTTTTTACATTAATAAATTGGAAATATTTAATTTGGAAGTTCAGAGTTTAATTTTTATATAAAGCATGCAGTTGGTCACATTGATACTTGACATTGTCAAATTTAAATCTTGTTATCCGCGAAGTATATTATATTACATATTATTTACTAATTTTCGTTAACATTACTTGATACTTCATTTAAAAATATAAACATGAGTGACATAGAAACATATATATGTTGTTGTCAATTGTATACAACATACGTTGTTTGTGAAAAATACGGACATATATCAAATCTGTCAAATGTACATAAATTCTTAAAATCAAATGACAGCAATGATATTTATTTCTGGATTCGAAGAACGCCAACATTGAAAAATGAAAAAAAGCGTATCAAAATGAAGCTCATTTCGATACTGTTTTGGGTTTCATAATGAGTTCATTTCGAACGCAAAATAGAAAAAAATGTTTTTTTCATGATTTAACTTGTTACTCATTTAACCATAACAACTATAAGTGGTGTTTATGGATAATCTGATTTGAATCAATCTTTATTATTTAAAACAAATGAGAAACAAATCATTCAGGACCTTGCTTCTTTATGGAAATTTTTAAATAACAGAAGGGCCAGTTCTAGGATACCTGGTTGCATGGTATTTAACGATCATGAAATTACTACGCCTCAGGGTATAGTGGGCGTATCTAATCAAACGTCTGATCACGACAGTCTACCAAGTTTTTTCATTAGAGATTGTGGACCTGTTTTATGTGAACCCTTAGCAGTAATTTTCAATTAAGTATTTCTACTGGTTCCCTTCCTGAATTTTGGAAGATTGGCAGAATTGTGCCAGTCCATAAAAGTGGCGATCGCAGTGATATTTCCAATTCTAGACCAGTTACCATACTAAGCAATTTTGCTAAGGTTTCCAAATCTTTAATATATGAATAAATAGTGTCTGAGGCACGTCATCTCCTGTATCCTTACCAACATGCTTTTGTTGCTGGGCGTTCTACCACCACTAATTTGGTAGAAATAACGCAATTTACACTCGTCAACACAGTTTGGTTTTCTTATACACCAATATATGTAACTTATGTCTTTTGTCATGCCGATTCTGAATTTTATGTAAAATTTGCGCAATCACGTCAGGATTTTGAGATGTTTTCTTAAATAGTTTAAAAAAACGCATTAAATTTTACAAAATTTCAAAGTTACTTTTATACAAGAAATATACTAGGTACTATAAATATTACAACGTAATTTGAAACATACTTGAGTAGGTAAAACCTTACCAATTTTGTATAATACAAAAGTATTTTTAATAATATAAAAAAAATAATCTCTTCTCGTCTCTTCTCCAGCAGGGGCGTACCGACGATCATGTAGAAATGTGAAATACGTATCTACGTCTTTGGAGAAGATATATTCAAAAATACATATATGAACTTGTATTGTGTTCTTCACACCCCATTTTTAATAATATTTTTTATATTATTAAAAATACTTTTGTATTATAAATATTGTTCTGTCGGACGTTGAGAGGACATGTCCGAACATGTCCTTGCATGTTTCCTGCGTCAGTATACTTAAACTACGCCCATTTTTTCTCTGAAACCTATCAAATTAAGAATTGATAGATATCTGACTATGTGGGTATATAAAGAGCTACACACGGCACTTTCGATTCAACGTAAGTCGGTTAGCTAAACGTCTTTTCATTTCATAATGCCGCGTATGTGTATAAATAATCCGAACAAATTCTGTCATATATGTAGAGAATTCACTACCCACAAGCATAAGCAGAATTTCTTCACATAGGGAACGTTTATACATGCATCCTCGTTGGCCGCGCAATCCACTTAAAAGAAACATATGAAAATATGACTTTTCTTCTAGCCAGAATTGTTATTATAAAATTATTATTATTATTATAAAATTATAATTATAAAATGTATAAATGGTACATCAGCGCAGACATTAAAGTCGTAGCAATTCTACTCGATTTATAACTAGAGAATACATTTTTGGTGGAATTGGTGTTTTCTTTGTGAGTGGGATAGTCGATCAAGGAATTTCCACTACACTGTTAAAGCCTGGCCAGCCAGGGCTCAGTATATTCCTGGATAGAAGAATATACTGCATAAGTCACTAGTTGAACCTGATAAAATACTTCTACCGCCATTACACATAAAATTAGGTTTGATGACAGCTTTCGTGAAAGGAATGGATAAAGATGGCTGTGGATTCCAATACCTTAAACAAAAATTTCTCAAAATCCCAGATGCAAAATTTAAAGAGGGAATTTTGGTAGGACCCCAAATTAAATTTCTACAATAAGATAAAAATTTGAAGAAACCTAAAAGCATTCCAAGCAATACGGCCCAGTTGCTTGGAATGCTTTTAAAAATGTGACCCACAATTTTCTAAGAAACAGAAAATCTAACACTCGTTAATTAACTTCTTAGAAGTTGGCTGTAACATGAGCCCTAAAATATATTTCTTGCACTCGCATCTGGATTTATTTCTCCTCAACCTCGGCGACGTGAGTGATTAGCATGGCGAAAGGTTTCATCAAGACATTTCTATCATAATTAATATTATTTCATTTACTTCTCGATATTTTTTTTTTGTAAAACCTTATGTGCCAGAATTAATTTGTTGTTATCACTATTGTTAGAACTATAAAAGAAACGAAAAGTGTACATAGTTTCTAAAGAAAAATTAAAAAATGAAAATTTGCTAACCACTGATAATTAACTGTTTATTGACTTTCGCGTCATAACAACCTAGCTTAGCAACGAACTCATGTGATACTTAAACATTACAATCTGGAGATTTTCTAAAATATCCTTGAATGTTATTATTATTACTTATTATTTATTATCTATTCGTTTGTGCAATAATATCATAAACATTTTGAACGACAAAATTAGAGATTTACAGTAGCAGAGGATCTAAACATTGTGGTCCACCAGTAAATCTCCCTTTCCGCTTTTTACTATGAGTATATTAATTTTAATCAACCTCCAAGCTTTAATCCTTCCATTTATTTATTAAATAAAACTTTAAGGATAACGTTGTTGTGTTTCTTATTTCTTATTTCTTATTCTTATTTATTAGATGTTTTTCAGCTTACTATAGGTCCTGGACCTTTGATGTATTATCATTGCATTATTTTGAATAATTTTTATTATTCTTAGGACACTAGATGGTGTTAGTAATCTAGTCATTCCGTACATTATATTATAATTCTAAGAAAATGTGTGGTTTTTGTATACATATATTACCACATTGCTCTGTAAGTCTCTCAGAAGAAGCTCTCTCACGTTTCAACCACCGTAGCAAAAGCAACTGCCTGGCAATCAACCTCACGTAGTGAACCACGGTGTCCAGCATTTTTTACCGTTTTTTTCCATCCCGGATAAATACAAGCAAGTAAGTTTATCGTTTGGGATTAAATTATTTAATTACGTTTACAAATCGCCATCGATTTCCTTCAACCTATAAATAGCTATTCGTTCGTTATATATATCGGGTGTTCTTGCAACAAAAAGGCAACTTATATTGAAAAATGTAATTATATAGAATATGAATCCAAAATATTTTGCATAAATAACCCGCAGACGTGAGAAACAAAATGACAAAGTGTTTATAAAATATTTGTCCCGCCACTGATTTTCAAAAAGTTCATGTCAAGGGTATCAATAAGTACCGAAACAATTTTGGGTACCCATTTAGTGAGTTGTGATCGTTATTTGTGTACATGTGTACGTTCGATATGATTCACATTTTCTTACGTCCGTAAAATCATTTTGCTAACAATCTTGGAGATTTTATGCAGTTCACTTCGTTACTATCCTCGATTAATCTACTTAGTCCGGTCATATATCTTTATTTACGTTAATTGCAATTTTATTGTAATTTCTGGTTTTTATTTGATTAACTTAAGCTATTTTTCGAACTCTTATTCCTTCTTATTTTCGTGTCCCTATTCTATGGCTGACTCTGTATACTGCCGTTGTATTTAAAAAAAAACGTTCCGACACAGTCAACATGTGTGGAACTTTGATTCGAACTCACGTATCTTTTAAGTGTTTCTTTTAAGGCTATGACGTAGCGTACCATCTGATATTTAAGTCGATCTGCGTTCAGGTAGAGCGTATTTTCCACGTGCTAGCCCTGAAGAAATCTGTTGCTCGGTAACTGGAAGTTGGTCCTTGCTATAACGCTTGTAGTTATTCTGCGAGGGTAGGATTTAGTCTTACTTGACTTAGATTTATTTTACAAATTTCCTTTAGTGAGTGTAAGTTTCATTCGATTTCGTGCTTCAGGGCTGTAATTCACGGCATAGGGAGAGTGATGCTGTATTAGCGAATGCGCGGAAAAATTCCGACTTAGGCATCCCGTTTGGAGGACGCATCGATTCCCGCAACCTACAGGACCCCGGAAACCACGAACTGGAAACCTACGAATCTTATACTCGTAAGGTAGTGTGGATAAAATTAGATTAATCGATTCCTGAAAACCTGACGTAATTTGAGGAATTCCTACTGATTTCCGGTTATTTAAACGTAGATATATAAACTTATTTGTAATTATCTTTCTTTCTTTAATATAAATTTAAATATACAAAAACTGAGAGCGTACCACATGTTACACCAATACGTATCAATATTTTGTCATACATAGGTAAAAAACCTTCTGTTTATCAGTTGATTTTATCGTTGTTAGATTCTTTTAAATATTAATCTTTCTTTTATATAAAATCAGAGAACATACCACATGTTACACTGAAACGTATCAATATTTTGTCTTATATAGAGAAAAACCTTCTGTTTTTCAGTTGTTTTAATCGTAGTTAGATTCTTTTAATATTAATCTTCTTTAATATTTAAAAAACTGAGAGCGTACCACATGCTGCACTGTAACGGCACATTAATTCGTCAAATTTGTAAATGCTTTCTTATTTTAATAATGTGTAAACTTTCGTAAACTAAACTTTTCCTATGCTTTGATAAGATTAGTTATTTTTCTATAATATGTATAATTACTAATTTACCATACGAACTAAGTGGCTTATAGCGATTTAATAAAGTAGTTTGAGAATTAACTTTTATCCTTTTCTTTAAAGTAACGAAGTTTGGTATTTGTTCGTTTGATTAATTCATACCATTCCCTACACGGGACAATTTATTTCATGAGCCAATTTAACTAACTAGATTAAACCCTTAGAATTTTGTAAAATAAAAACACTCTGGTACTTTACCAGGCTGAGAACTGGTTTTAATGGTTTGTTTTAATTCGCAGGGTTAAAGATTATGTTAATTATCGACATAGATTTATACTTTTATGTATATTAGAATCATTTTCATTCTGCCATTTTTTTGTGACTTATCAGATATTGAATTAGTCCTTTAAGATTAAGTTAATTTTCGTCATAGAATTATGCTATTATTTAATTTCTAAACATTTACATACTGCTTATTTTATGTTAAACCTGTTATTAAATTTAAACTTATTTATTTACTGAAAATTCATTTAGAGATTATTTCTGTATATATAGCGTGGATACTGTAAAGTCAACAAAGCTTTGGTGCACTAATGACGCTAGAATATTAGCTAAGCTCTTGTTATCATCCTTCTCTGTATGTGTCATTATTTAGGAAATTCTTAAAGAAACATACTTTGCTGTAAAGTTTAAATTTTAATCTGCCTGAATCTTATTCGTTCCTTGTCTGTAATTTATTTTCCTTATGCATTGTACGCTCAATAAATTTTTGATTTACTGATTTTATTTGTGTTTGCGTTTGTAAGCCTTGAACCCGAACGAGCAAAAGAGTTTTAGAGTTTAAATCTGGAAGCCGAACACCCCTAAGTAGTGTACTTGTGCCCTTCAGGCCCGAGGGTGTTCTGCGTTAACCAAAGAACTTGCCAGTCCGAACGCAGTGGTGCCCAAATTAGATCTTGCGTTGTGTTGGCCCACGACGCTCCCGCTTTCTTATACTGAGCTGGTCGGCAAGTTTTTCTAGGGGCCTTTGTAGATCTGTGGTATTGCTACCCGAACTGTTTAAAGGGGTAATAATTTACGTGTTCCAATGACAAAGGGAAACAGGTAGATTGTTACCAAATTACGAAGTTTGTGGCCGTGAAATGTCCCGTTGAGCACGCATCCTAATTTTTAATAATTCACTTGCACACAAAAATAAGTGTAAATGTTTAACAGCTGATTTCGTATGTAAATATATTGAAGGTTATTGGATCCTTGGCATACAATAATGTTATCTTAGTATTGTGCTTTTCTAACATCGATCTTACAATAAAAATAAAATATTTAAAATGTACATTTATTTGGGAAGAGACTGTATAATGAAAATGTTTTTAAATTGTCGAAGGTTAACTAGAGTGAAAAACTTGTTATCCGAGAGAGGCCGGAGTTGGTCTGGGAGATGAAGTCTGCCTGTGAAACGGGAAGGTCGCTTTCTTTTAGAGAAATATATTATAGATATATTTAATTAATTCGGGAGTGTTTTATTGTTGTTTTTTTTAAGTATTAAAGTCCTGATATTTATAGTGAGTTAGATTCTCATTGTATTTGGTGTTTAAAGTTGAATAAGCACCTTCTTCGTTAGAATCTCCATTTTAGTTTTTTTTAACACGTATTTCCTGAGTGGAACCCGAGAAGTTAGAGGTCTCATATTTGAAAATTCACCGGCTGAGAAACCTAGTTGGGAAAACTAGTTGTGGAAAGTGGTGTAACAAATCTTCAACCCACTATTACTAGCAATATGTAACACACACATACGTACGCTGTAGCGTATGTGTGTGTGTATAAGTTCAATAGTGGTACATATTATTTATAGAAATTCAGAATTAATAGGCGGCACATAATACAATTTTCAGGGGGTTTTACATTTTGGGGTTCTCGTTATACTTGACAATTTTTTGGATTTATATTCTATATAATTGGATATTTTCATTTTTTATATGTTGTCTTTTACCTTCAAGGAGACTCTGTATACGTACAGTATATTCATAGGTTACAACTATTATTTTATTAAATCTAAAGTTTAAAAGTATATTAGTTACCTCTCTGACACCTTTTTATACAAGTTCTAAGTAAAAATATTATTTTAAAGTTGAAAATACTAAATAATTTTATCGATTTTATTACAAAATACGAAAACGTATTAAAACTATTATGGTATACCTGCTATTACTTTTAACAAAATTTTCTCATGGCTTCTACCGTCCTTAAACTTACTAATTTTGTTGACATTAAAAATTGATAATGTAGTTTTACAATCTAATGTATTTAGAAAGGATATATGTACTTAATTTATGTACCTAATTTAACGAAATCTACAAGGTTATACTTTTTACGTAACTGAACAAATTTCATCCTACCTTCCTTAGCTGCTTGTGACAACTCAACGATATTCGTAATGTTTGGTGTTAATTTTAAAAAGAATGGTATTTTCACTACTTCTCTAACCCATCCTGCAATCGTTCTTACATATTCAGGAACCTAAATTAGTTAATGTGCCACATTAATTAAATTTCTCATATTAAAAAGGTACCTGTCCACATGCTAGACCCATTCCTCTTTCGCCCATTCCATGCGGACAAGATAAATTTAATTCTAAAGCATCGGCACCACTTTTCTCTGCTTTAGTAGCTAGTTCCTTCCAATCGTTTTCTATTAAAGCACACATTATGCTAGCAATAATAATCTAAAAGTGTTAGCATAAAATTTTTTTAATTAATCTTTAACAAATAGAAACCTTTTCAGGAAAATCTTTCTTTAATTCTTCAATACTCTTAATCCAATATTTTTCGTGTTTCTCAGATATTAGTTCGATATTCAAGAAAGAACCCTGTTGTGGTCCGTAATTTTCTCCAGAGGTAATTCCTCGTACAATTCTAGGCGAGCAGTTAATTACCAAATCCTTAATAGCGTAGAAATAATATAGGTGACTCGAATAGTTACGTAATATTTCAAAAACTTTTACCTTTTCTAAACTGAATGTTTTTGTTACGACAAATCCCCATCCTTGCTCAAATGCTCTTCTAATCATAGGCGCACTAGTGGTGGGTGGAGCTGAAGCTAATCCAAACGGGTTTACGAATTTCAATCCGCATACTTCTATTGATATATCAACTTCATCTATGTCTGTATGAAATAGTGGTAATTTTGGCTTTGTGGTTGTAGATACACCCTGTTACAAACGTGGAAATAAACTTAACGATTTTGAAAATTTTACTATATACATATATATATATATATATATATATATATATATATATAAATATATATATATATGTATATATATATATATATATATATAAAACAATTGATCAATTATTGTAGTTTTTCGGCTCTTATATGAAATATTTACAAATATCAAATTAGAATGTATGTAATTGCAGAGTACAGGCGCGGCTCGTGATGACGTATTTGGGAGTGCAAGTACAATGATACGAGTGCCTCGTGGGTTTTCGGTGTTTACTAAGAAAACGTTAAAGTTAGTACACGAGAATACACGAAGCACTCGCATCATTGTACTTGCACCCCCAAATACGTCATCACGAGCCGCGCCTGGCAGAGTAAGTGGGGATGTAAACATTGCTGTCTACAAATGCAAAGCAAATCATACGAAATATTTAATTGAAAAATATTGTCTATGTTGGGACTCGAACCCAAGTCTACAGTTTGCCGGACTGTCGTTTTTACCACTTAGCCACAATAGACCTAGGTTCAAGCTATTTAGAAATGCATTATAAAGTAACAGTGTTAATGAATCAGATGTCAGTTATTGAAATGTAGATGTCAAGTTGAAAGCAGAAGTCAGTTTTGAAAGCTGATGTCAGTTTTGATAGCAGATGTCAGTTAGTGAAAGCAAATGTCAGTTACGTGGTGGTAAAAGCGACAGTCCGGCAAACTGTAGACTTGGGTTCGAGTCCCAACATAGACAATATTTTTCAATTAAGAATTTCGTATGATTTGCTTTGTAATTTGTAGACAGCAATGTTTACATCCCCACTTGCTCTGCAATTACGTACATTCTAATTTGATATTTGTAAATATTTCATATAAAAGCCGAAGAACTCCAATAATTTATCAATTGTTTTATTTAATAAACGGCTAAGAAATTATCTAAACACTCATATAGCTATGGAGTAATAATTAGCATTTTCAAACATTCAAATCTGACATCTGCTCTCAAAATACTGACATCTGATTTCAATAACTGACATCTACTTTCAAAATAGGCATCGGCTTCCTAATCTGACGTTTGCTTTCATAACTGACACCTGCTTTCAAAACAGACATCTGCTTTCAATAACTGATATTTGCCTTCACTAACTGACATCTGCTATCAAAACTGACATCAGTTTTCAAAACTGACTTCTGCTTTCAACTTGACATCTACAATTCAATAACTGACATCTGATTCATTAACACTGTTACTTTATAATGCATTTCTAAACAGCTTGAACCTAGGTCTATTGTGGCTAAGTGGTAAAAGCGACAGTCCGGCAAACTGTAGACTTGGGTTCGAGTCCCAACATAGACAATATTTCTGAATTAAAAATTTCGAATGATTTGCTTTGTAATTTGTAGACAGCAATGTTTACATCCCCACTTACTCTGCAATTACATACATTCCAATTTGATATTTGTAAATATTCCATATAAAAGGCGAAAAACTCCAATAATTTATCAATTGTTATATTTAATAAACGGCTAAGAAATTATCTAAACACTATATATATATATATATATATGTGTGCGTGTGTGTGCTTGTGTTTGTTTATGCGAATATTGTGAGGAGAAATAATGAGAAATTCCGATTTTCGGGTTTCGCGTTGTAGAGGTTCTTTGGTTCGAATATGTACCGTTAACTTCTTGACGTTTCAACGGCCTCGCTGATATCTTCTTCCGGAGAGTTTAATAATCGGACTGCGCTGCGCTTATGTATGGTCCTTTTATATGCCCATATTGACGGCGCGGTAGAATGGGGTGGACGTCGTTGTCTTGTCTGCTCTTGTATGTTCTTGATTAGACCAGTTGTAGCGATTTACTTTATTTATTCTTAGGAGCAGTCGCCAAGTTGGTATGAGGCGTTGTCAATCGTTCCGCTTATTAATGCTATTTGACCGCTTCTCTATTTCTATGGGGTTTCTAACGATTCTTACCTGCAGATGGGTATTTTTAGCCAGTGTCTTGGTGTTGTTATGCTGATTAGTTGGTTCGTATACCCTACGTATAACTGGTCACAGTCCCTGCATGGTGAACATCTTGATTCGCTAGCGGTATTCTGTCTTTGTGGTATCGAAAAGCATCGCCTTACATCAAAGCAGCCCAGTCCGATTAACACACGTTGTGGAAGAAGATGCTAGGGATAGCATTGAAACGTCGAGATGTTAAAGATTCGTCTTAGAACCAAGAGCATCTACAACGCGAAAGAAACCGAAAATTTAATATATATGAATTTCGCAGCAATATATATATATATATATATATATATATATATATATATATATATATATTGCTGTGAAATTCCACCTTGACATAAATTAAATAAATAAAATAAATGTAGCCAAAAAAAACATTAAACGTAGTCAAAACAGGTTGTGTTTTGAAAAAAAAAATTGTAAACAAAATTAATGTCAAAACACACGAATATGTGAGGTTAGATACATCAGTAAGATACAAACGTCAACGGAATACAAGCAATGAAATATTAGAGATGTGCATTTCTAAAGCACGCAAAACGTATATAAATGATAGAGGACACGGAGAAAAGGAAAAGACCGGCAAGTATCTAGTAGTAGACAAAATTTATCATTTTGTATGTCAACGCAAGTATAATTAGCTCAACGCCTATTTTTCGTTGAAATCTCTTAAGGCAAAAGAAATATAGCCTCACGAATTAATTTTGAAAATCATTAATTACAACAAAAGGAGGAAAAATGTTGCAAAAGGAAATTAAAAAGAAATAAAGAGAAATAAATTTACATATGGCACAATATTTTATACGAGGTTTGAAATATAAGTAATGTACAAAAATGAAGAGAAATTGGAATTAAATATAGAAAGTGGACGAGAAAAATTGTTGGTTTTCAAGAAATGTAAAAAGCATCGAGTGCAATATACTCTGTGCTTATACAGGGTGGGGCATAGGAACCAAGTGTTTTTGGTTTGGGTTGTACTCGGCCATTAGAAAAAGGAGGGGCGCGCGGTTTATTATAATCCATTCCTCGACTCAAAGCATTTCACTTTCTCAGTTGCCACTTGCCATCATGGAGAGGTGGACGCTAGAGCAACGCGTGTTCGCGTATGATTGTTTTGTTCGAAGTGGCGAGTCGGTGACTGCAGTACAGCGAGAATTTCGCAGAAGATTTAATATCCATCGTAATGACTCTGTTCCTGCCCGAGACACCATCTTACGCTGGGTCAATAACCTTCGAACAGTAGGTTCAATAATGAAAAGAAAGCCGTCCGGTCGTCAACGTACTGTGCGTACTCCTGAGAATATTGAAAGGGCGAGACAAGCATTACTGCGAAGTCCACGCCGCTCTGCACGTCGACATTCAGCTGCACTTCAAATCAGCAATCGCACTGTATGGCGGATTTTGCATGGTGACTTACATTTTCACCCATACAAAATACTGGTTGCCCAACAATTAAATGTAAGAGATTACGCCCAACGCTTGAGTTTCGCACAACAAATGCTTGAACTTGTTCAGGAGAATGAAAACATGTTGTTACTCATGAGTGATGAAGCTCATTTCCATCTTACGGGGGCCGTCAATAAACAAAATTGCCGGTACTGGGCTGACGAGAATCCACGACAGTTACATGAGATGCCATTGCATAGTCCTAAGGTAACAGTTTGGTGTGCGGTGGGAAAATTTGGCATCATTGGCCCATATTTTTTTGAAGAAAATGGGGTAACCGCTACAGTATCATCTGCGCGTTACATTCATATGGTGAATAACTTTTTCATACCTGAATTGTTAAGAAGAGGTGTGGATATTCAAGATTTGTGGTTAAAGCAAGATGGGGCCACGGCACACACCGCCAGAGCATCTATGGCTGTTCTTCGCCACCTGTTTCCAAATCGTCTAATTTCGAGATTTGGTGACGTTTTGTGGCCTCCTCGGTCTCCCGACTTATAGATTTGTGATTTTTATCTATGGGGGTACCTCAAGTCACGTGTTTACGAGGCCAAACCACGTACGTTAGACGCATTAAAGGAATCGATTCGTTATGAAATCTCCCTAATCGACAGAGACATGCTGGAAAGAGTGGAGGCCAATTTTCGTCAACGGCTGCAACAGTGTATCAATGAAAACGGACATCATATGCCAGATGTAATTTTCCGTACTTGAATATTTCAAAATGCTTTATTATTAGCTATGTTGTACTACCAATAAATTTTTTTTAGAGTAAAAACTAATAATTTTATTATCATTTCAAAAACACTTGATTCCTATGCCCCACCCTGTATATTATATAAGTGTGAAACGGCGATAAGAGGATTCATTCATCCATCCTTTTTCCTTCCTTCTGATTATAATTTTGATTCTAACGCTAACAACGATTTGAATAGGTACAAAATCTACTAAGAAAGTTTAAGCATTAATTTTATATATATGTATCTAGGTTTATAATTTAAAGCATTTTAAATTTTCATTAGTTCATTCGTGATATATTATTCAAGTAATATATCACGAAGAATAGGAGCAATGATAAGCGTAAGTAGAACGACACACTATTTAATTTTAACAATATATATATATATATATATATATATATATATATATATATATATATAATATTTTCGTGACCTTGGTATGATATGGTAAATTCAATCAGTTGGCGATTTAAGGTCTGGCTTTACTTTAAAGTATATATATTTAAAACAACCCTACATGTTTCGGCAATGATGCCTTTATCAAGGATATAAAATATAAAATATATATTATACAAGGTGTGTATAAATTGTCGCAAAAGCTACACGTAGCGACATTCTTCGTTCGGTTTTCAATAAAAAATCTTAATGTTAAAATGTCGTATCATGCTTCGTAAATTCGTAAATGTCAAAATTTGACAGTAATGATTTTGATTGAACTCACTTTGAAATACAAACTTATTGTTCTACAACGTTGCCAAATGTGTTTTTCGTGGAAGTACGTTAATGAATAAATGTTTAAAACAAGCTTTTAAATCAAAAAGAAAACGTTTACGAAATAATACTAGTAAAATTTTTTTCTTTAAACTAAATTGCATCTATCTCTATTAACAGTTATCGAAGAGCAAACGTTAGTTACGCACTAAAAGTCTGAACTTCAAGAACCCCCTGAAAACAAACGAAGCATGATACGACATTTTAACATTAAGATATTTTATTCAGAACCAAACGAAGAACGTCGCTGCGTGTAGCTTTTGCGACAATTTATACACACGTTTTATATATATATATATATATATATTATATATAATATATATTTTATTTTATATTTTATATCCTTGATAAAGGCATCATTGTCGAAACATGTAGGGTTGTTTTAAATATATATACTTTAAAGTAAAGCCAGACCTTAAATCGCCACTGATTGAATTTTTTTGAATAATATTTTCGTGACCTTGATATGATATGGTAAACTTAATAAGTCGGCGATTAAAGGTCTGGTTTATTACTTCAAAGTATATATATTTAAAACAACCCTACATGTTTCGGCAATGATGCCTTTGTCAAGGATACAAAAAATATAAATGACAGAATATAAATGTCAAATAATTGAGTTGCTATGGTTTAAATTATTCAAAGATACATTCCAATAATAATAATAATAAGTCATGCCTTAGTATTCCAAAAAATAGATAGCAAGGTGTGAACATATGTGTTGTTCGCTGCTAGCAGCTTTTGTCTCTTTCTGGGTATGCATTTGTGTGAGCGCGTAAGTGTAGGGTTTTGTATGTTGGTGTGCTTGTGCGTGTGTTTAGTGACCGGTCGCGTAAATTTAGAGAGATCGGATAACCAGCCGCTGCGTAGGGCCGCCAACCCTTTCCCGGCAACTTCTTTACTTTTCCGTGCAGTACTTCGACGGCCCGACCCCCGCCCCATCGAAGCAAGGCGCAGACCAGCGAAGCGCACCCTGAATGGGGTTGCTCATCGCCAACCGAGGGAACACTCTTAGTGGCTACCTCAGTCGACGACGGTCACACTTTGTGCCATCTTAACGATTTCCGAAACATGTAGGGTTGTTTTAAATATATATACTTTGAAGTAATAAACCAGACCTTTAATCGCCGACTTATTAAGTTTACTATATATATATATATATATATATAAAATTATTTCGTGACCTTTGCATGTTATGATAGATTCAATTAGTTGGCGATTTAAGGTCTGGTTTTACTTCAAAATGTATATATTTAGAACAATCTTACATGTTTCGGCATATGATGCCTTTTTCAAAGAATTTAAAATATAAAAATTTATATTATTATTATAGGCGTCATATGCCGAAACATGTAAGATTGTTCTAAATATATACATTTTGAAGTAAAACCAGACCCTAAATCGCCAACTAATTGAATCTACCATATATATATATATATATATATATATATATATATATATAATAACTTCGTGACCTTGGTATGATATGGTAAACCTAATCAGTAGGCGATTAAAGGTCTGTATATTACTTCAAAATATATGTATTTAAAAAACTCTACATGTTTCGGCTGTATACGCCTTTTTCAAGAGAATACAAAATATGAATGACAGGATATATCCTGTCATTCATATTTTGTATTCTCTTGAAAAAGGCGTATACAGCCGAAACATGTAGAGTTTTTTAAATACATATATTTTGAAGTAATATACAGACCTTTAATCGCCTACTGATTAGGTTTACTATATATATATATATATATATAATATCTTCGTGACCTTGGTATGATAAGGTAAACTTAATAAGTCGGCGATTAAAGGTCTGGTTCATTACTTCAAAGTATATATATTTAAAACAACCCTACATGTTTCGGCAATATGCCTTTGTCAAGGGAATACAGAATATAAATTTACTTTTACATTTATATTTTGTATTCCCTTGACAAAGGCATATTGCCGAAACATGTAGGGTTGTTTTAAATATATATACTTTGAAGTAATGAACCAGACCTTTAATCGCCGACTTATTAAGTTTACCTTATATATATATATATATATATATATATATATATATATATATATATATATATATATTTAATAAATTATTGGAGTTTTTCGGCTTTTATATGAAATATCTACAAATATCAAGTTAGAATGTATGTAATTGCAAAGTAAGGAGGGATGTAAACATTGCTGTCTACAAATTACAAAGCAAATCATACGAAATTTTTTAAATGAAAAATATTTTCTATGTTCGGACTCGAACCCAAGTCTACAGTTTGCCGGACTGTCGGTTTTACCGAGTATGGACTTATTTCTAGTATTTTTGAAGTTATAACCCTTTAATGGGATATACCTATGTTTATAATATTTAATATGCGGTGCATCTAATAGTTGGTAATATCAAACAAAGTAACTTCTACAAACACTTGTTTTTTAAATCTTTATCATTAGTTTTAGAGTTACATCTTGTAATTTTTCCATAATAAAATAAAATAAATTTAAAATGTGTTCAAATATATGTCCATTCTGCTCTACACATGCTCTTAATCGCCTCTGCATCGACAGACTTACATTTTGAGCCATGTTGTTTTCACTTAATTGAAGAAACGCGTTTCTGATTCGTTGCTGCATGTTCTCTGCCGTTGTAGGAGGTGTTTCGTAAACTATATTTTTTACAGTAGGCCACAGAAAGAAATCACAAGGGTTTAGATCTGGTGATCGCGGTGGCCAGATTATAAAGCTTCCTCTCACAATCCACCTATTAGTGAATACCCTATCTAAATGTGCTCTTGCAGCAGCACCGTAATGTGCACCATCATGTTGGTACCACAATCTCCTTATGACGTTATCTGGTAGGCCTTCTAACAGCAATGGTAAATTATTTTGTAGGAAATTTGTGTAGATTTCACAATTTAAAGCAGTATTAAAAAAGAATGGACCTATAATAGTGTTTCCTATGATGGAGTGTTAACACCTGGGGAGGGTGTTAACACTCCATTTTTGTTGGTATAAAATGGGTTGCACAAAATGAGGGTTTCTATTGTCATAATAATAAGAATTTTTTGTTTGTTATTCCACAATTAGCAAATGTTGCTTCATCTGTGAAAAGCACATGATCTAGAAAAGTTAGATCTTGTCGTAATTGGAAAAGTAGCCATTCACAGTAAACAAGTCTCCTTTCAAAATCTGTTTGTAATAAGCCTTGATGATTTTGAATTTTGTAAGGGTGAAATTTATGTTTTTTTTAAAATCCTTCTTGCAGCAGTGACTTCTATCCCGTGTTCTTTCGAAATTATCCTTGTAGATACGCGCCGATTTTCCACAATGGACTGGACGACTGTCACTTCATTATCTTCTGTAACCATAGTGTTAGTTCTTTCATGTTTGACGTAATTCACTGAACCCGTCCGAAGAAACCTTGTCAACAAATTTTCAAACGTCTTAATATCTGGTGCTCTTCGGTGAGGATACTCCATAGCATATGTTCTTGATGCTAAAAGTGGATTTCTATTGCTAGCGCCAAGAGCAAATAGCTCCCCTTTCGAAAAATTCATTCTAAAGAAACACAACTATAAACTATTACGGCATGTAAATAAAAAATAATGACAACAAAACGATGTAACTGACAACAAGATAACAACTAATAACGAACAAACGAAAATTGATAATTAACTAGCCGAACTTAAATTATAACAATTAAACGTGATTACAGCAAAGAGGAACTATAGAAAAACACTTTATACGGAAATTTTAAGTAGATATTTGACGTTTGATTACACAGCAATTTTTGATTAATATCATTTCATGGCCAACCAACCAACTATTAGATGCAGCACCGCATATTGCATATTATAAACATAGGTATATCCCATTAAAGGGTTATAACTAGAGCTGAGGAGGATGTTTGCGGTATAACCATGGTTATATCATATAACCATAGTAATTTACTATGGTTACATGATATAACCATGGTTATACCGCAAACATCCTCAGCTCTAGTTATAACTTCGAAAATACTAGAAATAAGTACAATATTATTGGTATCATTTTAACGGCAATTTTACAAGGAATTTGCTGATTAATCAAAAAAATATAGGTTCAATTAAAAAAAAAGAGAAAATAGCCTTTAAACTTCGATAACTTTGGCACGACATATTTAACACTCTGTATATGTTGTCACGTTGTTAACCCTCAAAACATATAACGTTTTAGTCCATAAATTGGTAACAAATAGTTACGTGAGGCACTGGACCCATTTTCAGGCTAAGACTTAAAATGTTAGACGCTGCAACTGTCAAGATTTTAACCAAATTTGCAATAAAACCAAAACTAGCAGTTGTAAGTGCACATTGTTATATATCATTGCAAAGATAATTTGGATGGCTATCATCATAATAACACAATCTATTAAAAAAAAAAATTGAAAGTGGTTGCGGAAATTTGGAACACCCTGTAAATATATAAATAAAAGTAGAAAATTCACTGTAAGCATACTACATGTGTACGTAAAATTTCATTGCTACAACTTTATTAGTTTCCATGCTAAGCTCTGCCGACACACTATTGCCGCACCCGGTATACTGCATGCAGTTTACTTGTCACTGCAAGTTTTTCATATTTTTATTGATTTTGAATAGATTCGAACAGTATCGGTTAAAGTTATTAATATTAAAGTATAAATAAATGATGTATTTTATGGAGACAACATTTACTAACCTCTAAATGGCAATGAATATACCAGGAAGCAGTTTTTCCATCATTAACGGATTCTACGGTAGTTTCTGCCACTCCGGCAAAATCACCGCCACACCAGACTAAAGGATGGGAACTTTGCATGGTATTGGTATCAACAACAGGTAAGTTATTGTTGTTTAATTTAAGTGGATTTAAAGCACTAATAACTACAAAATTAAATTTTAGTTATTTCAAAATGCTATTTACTCAAAATGTAAAATCTAACCATCGTTATCGTATAATCCGGATCCAAATGCAGATATTAAAAAGTTTGTTTTAATTGTTGTTAATTGTTCCGAATCTGATACCCATGTCCCGTCTTCCATTTGCTCTGTTCTTTCAAACGTAACTGATTTAATTTTACCGTCTTTCACCTCTATACTATGCGGTGATAAGAATCCTATAAGTTCACATTTTTCTTCAACGGCTACTGAGACCTAGAGAAAATAATAGCTGAGATGATTACTTGATAATATAAAGAAATGTATTACCTCTTCAGGAACAGCTCTGATGTTTGTAAAGCCCCTTCTAAATACTACAAAGACTTTTTTGGCACCGCAACGAAGTGCAGATGTAGCACAGTCAAATGCTGTGTCACCAGCTCCAAGAACAATTACCGATCCATGTAATTTGGGTAATTTGGATGTAGCAGTTGTAGTAGATTTACACAAGCACATATTGGGCTTGCTAGCTTCACTAACCTATAAATTTATAAATAATATGAAAATGTTTGCTAATAATGATATTTTTACACCTTCGGTAAAAAGTCTTTAGACGTATAAAAGCCCATGTTTGCGTTTAAATCTTTAAATAGTTTGTTTGGTTTTGCTCCAGGTAAACCAATTCCAATAAATATTGCTTTAGCACCTTCGTCTATTAGTTTCTCTATTGTAACATCTTTCACACTCAAAACTTTTCCAGTTTGAATTTGAACACCTAAATCTTCAACCAATTTAGTTTCGAAATCGACAACAGATTTTGGAAGGCGGTATTGTGGTATTTCCGATGTGCTTAAAATTAAAATATGTAATAAAACATTTTATTTGGACGAATAAATTATATATGAACAAGTCATTAAATTTAAGGTAGCAGGCAAAAGAAAAATAAATAGTTTAATTAATGCATATAGTGATATAAGTAAAACGATAATAAAACCACCGGTAATACATAGAATAGAATAGACTGGAAAGAATTAATCAACAAGGTAACATTTAAATACGCCCTACAGTTATTGATAATCGAAATGGAAAACGGGTGATTTTAAATAAGTTTTTATTATTTTGTAATTTTTAAAAATTAGAACTTACAAAGATCTAATCTGGTGTTTAAATATGCAGGTATTCAATTTTTCATATTTAATTAGCAGATAAGTTCTACTTATATTCAAAAATTTCGATGATAGGACCTAATTTATAAAGCTTGAAGAAAACAGATAATCAGTCGGAAATGGCATACCAGTTACAGAGAAATTGATATTAAAATAATAATATGTACAGGCGACAGTAGAGTAGTGTTGCTAAGGTGACGGTTTTGTAATTGATATAGTCAAACAGACCCTACAAGTTTTCAGTTCAGCTTCGACGCCAATAGGTAAAAGAGGGATACACTTTAAGTAATAATAATGTTATTCCGATTATAATAAAAAATATTGTAACTTTGGACTCCATTTATGTTCGAGGTTTGAAGTTTATATTATATGCTATGCCTTAAATTAAAACAAGTATTTTTCAGTATTTTTTATGCAACTATTTGTATCATTAATTACGTTGAATCAAAATAATTACCTTAGTCCACCCAAATATTCATTTTTTTCATATATAGTAATATTGTTGTATCCCAGACGACCCAGAAACGTGGCACAAGATAAAGAAGCTGGACCACCTCCTAGCAAGATTATTTTACTATCTGGATTCTTGGGCTTTGGAGTCCTAGGATCTCTTGTTTGTTTAACACCCATTTTACTAAATACCTAAAAAACATAATTTTCAAATGGAACGATATTTAAAGACATAATTAATACTTCTGTAGCAAATTGCTGCAGGCCGCCTATATTGATCGGTCCTTCTTCAGAAGCTTGAAGATTACAACCTCCAACACATAAGTCACTAGTAGGGCATACCATTCCACACGTTATGCCTAACGGGTTGTCAGAAAATATAGCTTTGGCGGCTCCATAATAATTCTATAAAAATAAAAATATGTATATTCGATACACAGGCTGATTCACTTTTAATCCTTACCATGGGGACCTCGCTTATTATTGGAGATAGAGAGTAGGTTTAAATTTGGCAAAGTTGCTAGATTTTATGTTTGTTATAAACCCGAAGAGAAAATGAACCTGTCAAATGACGTTCGAGATTTTTTTAAAAAACGAAAGAAGCTTCTTTTACCTCTAGCACGTTTATTAGGGGTTGCAGAGGAAAACTAAAAACACATTCTCAAGACTATTTTTTATCTACTATCTAATGGTAACCTCGAAATTTCCATATGACGTTTCGGTACTATCTGGCCATCATCAACTTTCTTATTTCTTATTGGTACTATGATGGATTTTGACACTTCTAGAAAGAGTTTCTTTTCTGATTTCGGTTGAAAGTAAAGCATAGTATCAAGAAGTTGTGTCAACATGTCATACATGGTTATGTATGACATGTTGACACAATTTTTTGATATTATGTTTTAATTCACGAAGAATACATTTAAAGTTTAAGTAAGAAAACCATGAAATTTTAAACTGTCAAGCCTTTCAATTACTATTATCATTACATTACTAATAGAAGAATGTCATACACCAACGAAGAGAAACGAGATATTTTAAGTATTTTTTATTCATCGAATCGAAATACAACAATAGCGAGTACAAGATATTTAGAATTGTATCCAGAATGACAACAGCCGCATCGTACCATTTTTCTAGATCTTGATAGAAACTTGGTCGAGATATCGTTTACCAAACCACGTGATGTTTATGTTAATAGGAATTTGAATGAAAATAAATGGGATATTTTACAAATGGTAAATTAAAAATATGTTTTTGCAAAGTCTATGTAAATCTTGTATTTTCCAGATAAATAATAATCCAACAACATCTACACACGAAGTGGTGCCAGAATTAAATTTGCCCCAAACTCTCTAGTATGGAGAACTTTACATCGAAATAAGTTTAAACTATACAAGATTCATGTTAGCCACAGTTTAATATCTGGTGATAATTTAAGACAACAGGAGTACTGCAATTGATTAGTGGGAAGGTTGGAAGACGACGAAGATTTTTTAAATAATGTAATCTGGTCAGACGAATCAAACTTTACCAATTCTGGAATGCTTAACACTATTGGGCAGTACAGAATCCCAGACAAAGCAGGGCAAGAAGACCACAAAATCGTTTTAGATTAAACGTTTGGATGGGCATTTTGGGAAATTGTATCATAGGACCTGTATGAAGAAACATTAAATGGGGAAAGATGCTTAAACTTTCGCACATATTGCAATGGATTTTTCCTTGGACAAGAAAGGAAAATGATTGAACGATATTAAATTTTTTTGTGTAGTACATTTATTAAAATTATCTATTTCATTTTGATGTTTATTTTATTTCAGACGGGGATCGTTATAAATATATTTAATTATAAGTGATGAATTTTATTATGTTTGAAATTTTGATCCATCCTCGTATATTTAGGTTGGTCAGATGATTAAAGTTGCCGCTTTCCCGGATATCGTATAAGTGTAAAAATGTGTATTTTCTATATATTTTTGATTTTATAGTTGGCGGCAATGTCCAAGCGGATATTGGAATTTCATTTTTGGTTAGAGATATCTAGACTTCGACAGTGACCGGGTTGTTAAAGAATAAGATATTCAATTTTATTCTTTGTGTTAATAAAATCGGGTTGTATTTTGTTTATGCAATTTTTTGAGGTGCATGTAAATGTTAATTCGATTTGTGCGAGAGTTTTGTGATTATAATATGATCTTATAAGTAAGATATCTCTCACGTAGTTTTTATATTATCAGTGCATAGATCTATGTAAGTTTGATAAAATTATTTAATTTATATAATTGATACTGCGTTTATTATTATTATTATTATTATTATATTTCATGTATTTCTTGTAATAATTTTGATATTTGAAGTTAGTATATGGGTATTAGAGAAAATTGTCATGTTTTTTGTTAGTGGAGTTTTTCTTAAAAGTTAATATTCTGGAACGTTTTGAATTCAAGGTTGGATTTTTTTTATTGTGGGTTGACTTTGTCGTGTTATTTTGCGCACGACTAAAATTCAATTTTCGCGGGTTTTGAAAACTTTGTTGTTTTTGACATTTGATTGTAGGGGTTAAAGTAGAGGTCAAACTTGACAAATTTCACTAGTATTTATTAGTTTTATTTTTGTTCGAGAGTCATAGGGGGTTTTTCTCTGTGTGCGAGTCATTATTCACAAAGAGTGTTTCCTCCAATTGCTACTGTTAATGTTGCTTTAGCACCCTATACATTCGGCAAAGGGATTTTTTCTTTTTTTTTATATATTAAAAATTATCAATTTTCAAACAGTGACTTTTATTGACATTTATTGTTTTACTTCCAATATATAACCTGGACAAATTCTGCAAGGAACGATCCGTGAGATGGGAGTTCGTGGATTCTACTAGACTGAATAGCCGGCAACATAAGCTGTAGTGTGAATAAAAATTAATAAGCAATTTAAAAGCAAATTCCACTGCAATATGTCTCTAACTTCCTGGATGCTTAAACCTTCGCACATACGTCTCTAACTTCCTGGATAATAATACATATTCCATTAAATCAACTAAGGCATTTATGGTGACATCAAGACGGCGCATCGGCTCACAATGCGGCAATTGTGAGGAATTACTTAAGTCAAGAGTTTCCAAACCGTTTGATTGGAAATAGTGGAGTTATTGAATGGCCGGTGAGACCTCCTGACTTAAATCCTCTGTATTATTTTCTATGGGGAGCTGTTAAAAATAGTATTTATAAAGATGATCTTCCACAAAACATTGAAGAACTGCAACATAGCCTCCAGAACGTCTTCAAAGTAATTCTTAGAAGAAAAATACAAAGGGCAGTTCAACATGTCAGAAAACAGCGCGATTATGTATTAATGAAAATGGCCAGTTATTTGAACATTTACTGTAATTGTTGGTTTATTGTTTTGTTCCTTATTTTTATTACTGTTATTGTTATTTTCATTTATTGTTACCAACAAGGTGCAAGATTTACATAGACTTTGCAACCTAAATTTACCATCTGTAAAATTTCCCGTTCATTACAATTCAAATTCCTGTTAACATGAACATCACGCGGTTTGATAAACGATCCAATCGCGACCAAGTTTCTATCAAGATCCAGAAATATGGTACGATGTGGCTGTTGCCGTTCTGGATACAATTGTAAATATCTTGTACTCGCTATTGTTGTATTTCGATTCGATGAATAAAAAATACTTAACATATCTCGTTTCTCTTCTTGGTGTACGACATTTTCCTATTAGTAATGTACGATAATTGAAATGTTTGACAGTTTGAAATTTCATGGCTACCTTACCTAATCTTAAAATATATTCTTCGTTAATTAAAGCATAATATCAAAAACTTGAGTCAATATGTCATACATGGTTGAAATTAGAAAAAAAAGCTCTAGCGGTGTCAAAATCCGACATAGTGTCCATAAGAAATAAGAAAGTTGATAATCACCAGATAGAACCGAAATGTCAAATGGAAATTTCGAGTTTACTTTACCATTAGACAGTAGATTAAAAGTGATCCCGAGAATGTCTTTTAAGTTTTTCTCTGCAATCCCAAATATACGTGCTAGAGGTAAAAAGAAGAAAATGAGCTTCTTTCGTTTTTAAAAAAATCTCAAACGTCATTTGACACAGCTCCATTGTCTCTCCGGGTTCCTAACAAACACAAAATTTAGCAACTTTGCCAAATTTAAACATACCCTCTAGGCAAGATTCCCATGGCGAGGGTCGAAAATGAATCAGTCTGTACATGTGTTGGAAATATGTATATGTAGATAAACAGAAATAATTAGGTAACTGATTTATTGTATATAATAAATCGATTATTCTATATTCAGCTTTAACCTAAATTTTGTAGCTGAAGTTCGGTTTTCACTTACTTTGTTAGCTATGCTTGTTATGAATGCTTTTATGTCCAATTGCGTTGGGCAAGATTTTTGGCAAGGGGCGTCTGCGCATTTCAAACATCTTGCTGCTTCCTTAAGAGCTCCTCTTTCTGATAATGTTGTTGGTTTGACATCATCAAAATTGTTTTCTAAACCGGGACATGTCTATGTTAAAGATAGTGTTACTAAAATAATTTCAAAACATATCATGTTACTTACTGAGCAAGTTTTATCCGCATTTCTTTTCCACTGTCGTTTATTAGCTTTGGTAATTGCTGATGGTAATAAGGCGGAGTGAGTATGTACTCTTGGATTGAGAGAAAGTATATTCTATTAAAAAAAATGCATGAAAATATGTCACTCTATTACTTGCTTATGCAATCAGTATTAACAAATATATACGTAGTTGTTTTTGTTTTATAATTTTATTATTGCAACATATTTGATTCAATTTTATTGTTGATAATAATAATAATATTCATTTATTTACCCAACATATTAACAAAATCCACTTACAGGTTAACAATTATATAATATATAAAACTATAAATTAATAATTGACACAGTACAGTAAAAGTAAATAAAGAAAACTTTCATAGTATATTAAAAAACAAGTTTCCTGTGACACATTAAACAACTCGTGGCTCTGTCACTCGTTTTTAAACTTGAATTCTTATGAAACGTGTTTTTTATGCTATTATTTGCAGTTAGCTTTGTAAAGGTATTTTTTTAAAGAGGAAATTAGAAATTTGATAATTTATGCAAGTTTTATGACAGTCGGTAAGCCGACTTGCATTAATTTAACATTTGCTTCTTCATAATAAAATATTTGTTATTGTATTGTGAATATAATAACCGTATAATAACATGTTTATTAATTGTCAGTTTAATCATAAATTATCACTATGACTACTGACTTATAGACGTAGTGTGTCAGACATAAAACTCAATCTGATAAATTTTTCATGCTTTAATAAATTTAAATAGTTAATTGACGAAGGAGATACTTGTTGAAACTTCATTATAACGCTAAGAAATAAGTAATTAAACTTCTAGTTTCAAAAATTCCAAAAAAAGTATTTCATCCACCTGATGAAGCCATTGTATGGCGAAACAATATTGTAGTGGTAATTACAATAAAAGAATTTTTGAAACTAGAAGTTTAATTACTTATTTCTTAGCTTTAATGATTTATTAAAGCACTCGTTTTGAGTGATAATTGTAAAAATTATCTAAACAAACTAAACAGACTAATTAAGAAAAAGAAATCACTAAATTAATTAAATTAAAGCAAAGAAAAAAAAATAATAACTATGCTTTCCAGAATCGCCAACAATGGCGATTTGCGGAGGACATTGGTACGTGCCTTAGGTACGTAAAATGTATCCGGTGATCTAATGTTGTACTTTAGTACCAGAAAATTGATTTGTCTGAGTAAAGAAGATGAATCCATATCATAGTTGATGAGTTTAATCAGAAACTTGCCGCTTGCTTCATATCTTCTTTGGCTTAGGGAAATGAAATCGTGTCTACTGTAGTCAGTGCCACGAGGAGGATATATGCCATCCAGTTTAAAAGTACTTCAAGAATCGTTTTTGGACGCGCTCGAGTGACAGTTGCTGATATATATATATATATATATATATATATATATATATATATATATATGTATATATAAAGATAATTATTTCGTGACATTTGTATGTTATGGTAGATTTAGAGGCAGCACTTGCCGAAACATGTAAGATTGTCTTAAATATATGCATTTTTAAGTAAAACCAGACCTTAAATTGCCAACTAATTAAATCTACTATATAATATATATACATATATATTCGATGTTAATAAGAATCTAAGGTTTCTTATTTATTTTATTGGCCATATAATCATATTAAATAAATTTTTGTTTTGTTTTAGCGACCTTTAATGACACATCCCTTTTCAAAAACAACTATGAAAATAAAAATAAAATAAACTTGTGAAGTGTATAGTCTAAGATAGTTTATTTCATGAAAAGCATTAATTAACGAATAGAACAATTGGTGAGTTTAGTTATACAAAAATTTGCGTATAAAATATTATTAAAAACATAATTTCTTGTTCCTTTACAGTTTATATATATATATATATATATATATATATATATATATATATATATATATATATATACAATGTGTCCGGGAAAATGTGGGAAATTTCTCGGATTCAGATAGAACATTAAAAGATAAGATGACAAGTTCCCATAATTTTTTTCCTAGCGGCCCTCCCTACGGAGATACGGCCTCCTAAAGGACGCCACTGGAAATCAATTTTTCTTGAATAACTTTTAAACTACTTATTATAATTTAATGAAAATTTAATATGATAAACAGTAGTAAGGACCCCTTAAAATACTGCCCTCAAATTTAAATTAGCTTGTTTGGTTTACCAGGGGCGGACTAGGTTGTTCATTTTAATGCTTACATTTTTAACACCCTGTATGATAAGGAGTAAAAAAAAACAAATTTGGATACCTTGAATATTAAGCTAAAGAAAAGGTACTCTTGTTCATTGTCGATGAAATGAACCGTTTTCGAGGAAAAAAAAATAAAAGATTAATGTTTTATTTCTATTAAAAAGAACCTATTTTTTTTGTCTGCAACAAAGTGTGATACAAAAGTCATTCCAGGAACAAAAAAGTTTTAGTTTAGGTTATTTAATACGACAAAATTACAAAGATTCTTAGAAATGCAGTTTTGTCCCAGAAAAGCACCTTAACAAAAATTATGTTTAGAAAGGTACTCACTAAAGCTTGCAACGATTGAATCTAAATACGCTAATTAGAAATAATCAATTAAAAACTTCATAAGTGGGTTCAACATGGGCTCCGTGAACTCTGATACACTCGCGGGCACGACGAATAGAGGACTGCTGTACTCGCCACAACAACCCAGCATTGTTTCTTATCACCTCACAATGAAATGTGATTCTCTGTAAAAGTTCCTCCCCAGTATCAACCGGAGAGGAATACACCAAGGTTTTGAGATGACCCCACAGGTGAAAATCCATTGGCGTTAGGTCGGGAGACCGTGGAGGCCAGGCAATGGGACCTCGTCTGCCTATCCAACGGTTTGGATAGACGTTATTCAGGTCGCGTACAGAAACGCTAAAATGAGGTGGTCCCCCATCATGCATAAAATACATGCTTTGGCGGGTTGCAAGTGGCAAATGCTCTATTGAATCCAGAAAAGCGTTCTGAAGGAACTGTAAATAAAGTTCACCATTCAATCGTGGCGGCAATACGCATGGTCCAATCAAAAAATTGCCAATTATTCCTGCCCAAACATTAATTGATTGGAACTGATTTTGATAATGATGAACGACAGTGGCATGAGGGTTTTCATCAGCCCATACATGCGAGTTATGTAAATTTACAATACCATTTTTGGTAAACCCTGCTTCATCTGTAAAAAGAATAGTGCTAATGAAGTTTGGGTTTGTTCGTTGCTGATCTAACAGCCAGTTTGTGAACTGGATTCTACGAGAAAAATCTTCAGGAAGTAGTAGATGCACTTTTTGCAGATGATAAGGGTAAAACAACTGTTCTTTAAGTACTTCATGAATTGTCGTTTTTGACGTATTAAGCTGCGCGGCTAATCTTCGAGTGCTTATTGAAGGAGTATCACCTACAATATCCAAAATATTTTCCTCCAATTGCACCGTACGTACTGTTCTTCTCACACCAGCATCAGTACTTTTTTTCGCAAAAGTTCCTAAAACATTAAAGAAAGTCAATAATGTTACCTTATTAAATGGAATCGCCCACCAGTCTCTCTTAGACGTTGGTCAAGTCGCTGAAATGTTTTCTGATTTGGAATATTGCGATTAGGATATCTTTCTTCATACAACCTTCTTGCTTCCAAAGCATTGCAAGATGCAAGACCGTACATAAGATGCATATCTGCATACTCACTAAATGTGTATCCCATTATCAAATTAAATTTACCAAGATATTCAAAATTCAATAAATTAATATCGAAGTAAAGGATCAACGTGTTAACAATATGAAAGATTACAATATTTAAAATTTACACGTTACACGTCAATGCAAGATATTTATTAATTCGTGGGTACCATAGTAACGTTTGTAAAAACAATGCGTTTCTTAGTACTAAAACAGTTTTATTTCAGACTTTTGTATCACACTTTGTTGCAGACAAAAAAAAATAAAAAACATGGTTCTTTTTAATAGAAATAAAACATTAATTCTTTTATTTTTTTTTCCTCGAAAACGGTTCATTTTTTCGACAATGAACAAGAGTACCTTTTCTTTAGCTTAATGTTCAAGGTATACAAATATATATATATATATATATATATATATATATATATATATATAAGGTAAACTTAATAAGTCGGCGATTAAAGGTCTGGTTCATTACTTCAAAGTATATATATTTAAAACAACCCTACATGTTTCGGCAATATGCCTTTGTCAAGGGAATACAAAATATAAATAGATTTATATTTTGTATTCCCTTAACAAAGGCATATTGCCGAAACATGTAGGGTTGTTTTAAATATATATACTTTGAAGTAATGAACCAGACCTTTAATCGCCGACTTATTAAGTTTACCTTATCATACCAAGGTCACGAAGATATTATATTTATATATATATATGGAAAGGATAATCGTTTTTTGGGGAATCCAGCAAAATTAAACTCTATTACTTAAGTCAGTTCTTTATTTTTTTATCCCAATATTTCGCATCAAATTCGTATGCTTCCTCAGGGGGTTCAAATGTGAACTGTTTTTTTTTTGGAGAAATTACTCATCTTAATATTCATATGTTTGCAATATTCTAAATTAATACAACTAATATCAACGGACGTACACAGTTTATTCCGAAATTACATTTTAAAAGCAGGACAAACACATTTAAAAGAGAGCCACATGTGCAATATTGACGAACCAAAGTAGTACTCGCACAGACACATGTTCTTGTCACTCACTGTGACAATATATTACATGGTACAAAAATGTTACCGGTAGAACGCATTAGAAGCCATCTTTCAAATCAGTACCTATGGATAGGTGCCGACGAAACTGTTGTTAAATTAGGACGCTGTGTGGTAAATGTTGTACCTGGTGTACTACATCCAACTATTCCATATAACGCATATGTAATAGCAACAATAGTTATAAATACAGTTGTTGCGAAATAGTAGCTAAAACCATTTACGAGAATATGCACCAAATGCTTCATTCGGACGACAGGAAAAAAGACAAAGAAAAAATACTTTTATTTGTCAGTGACAGTGCTGTATATATGATAAAAACAGGCAGACCATTAAAGGAAACATATCCTAATATGGTGCATATTACTTGTGTAGCACATGCTCTCCGCAGAATCTGTGAATATATCAGAGACACTAGATGGGGAACATGGTTGGAAGCTACTAGTTTTTATGCGGAGAATTTTGATAGTTTACAAAATTTCGTTACATATTTAAATGACAATGCTCGAAGTATTTCTGAGTGCAAGGAACTAATACAAATTCCAAATTTAAAAAAAAATCAGTTTTACTTTTAGGAACACTTTGGAAATTTGCCAATTTGCCAAAATTTGATTTTACCTACTTACACATTTGCAAATACAAAAACTTGTAATACTGAATAGTATTAGCAGCAGCATAGTAGTACGACTATTCTTGCAATAAATCAGTTGCTGTAAACTTGATATAGCCTGTCTATGCCATGCTGAGTGGTCTGTGTGCATTGATTGTAGGAGTTGTAGGTCATAGATAGTGTTCTATGATGTATACTAATACTACCGTCAGCCAAACTCACATGCATAGATATGAGTTAAAAGTGAAATATTTCCCGATGATAGGCTGAGGAAGTGCGAGAAAAATTATAATACTTATTTCTAAAAGTAGAGAAGAAAATATTTTTGAAATATAGTTAGCACAAATGTTGTAAATAAGGGCATAAAGCCAGTGATAATGAAGTAAGATTTACAAACAGATTAAATACATGTAAAGAAAAAAATTGAACCAGCATTATTAATTAATTAAGCACGTAAAAACTTTACTCGAGTGAAAATTCGATATTGCCACGTAGAATTTTATAAATTATATTTGTTGAATGAAAAATACTGGATACTTGCCTGCAAGAAAAACTTCTTTGAATTTAATATACCCTCTAAAAACTACTTTATTTGGTGCTTCATTTGTTAAAGGAATGATAATTTGACCTCAGAACTAACAAAGGTTAAAAATAAAAGTATAACTAGCTATTAAATTTGTTAGTTTAATATTTTCTATATCATATCGTTCAAATATGCGATATTATTTATTTATTTTATTTCAATTATTGTAAAGTGAAAGATGTACTAATACAGATATCAATTTTAATTTTCTATTTAATCATAAAATAAATAAAAGCTGTTTCTTAAATACAAGGAAGAAAATTAGCGTTTTTATATTCCCTAGTAATTGCATATTTCTTAATGCCAGTTTATCTGTATCCTTTCGTCATCGTTTAATTAGGTATTCAATTTCTTTAAATGATTGCTATAAAAACGAATATAATTCAATGTAAATTAAAACATTTCATACGGTATACGTAAGTATATTCAGAATTAAAATAATCTAAATATTTCGTAAAATATACAAAGGATATTTGATTACCTCAATATCTGGTACATCCACACTATATTGCGCCATGCTAAAACAACTGGTTTTTAGATACTGTAGAAATAAAAACACAATACTAAAGTCATATAATTACTGAAGCATGGAATAACAGTTTAAGATTTATGTATATACGAACGTGAGGTTAAATGACGTTTCGCGACTCTATTTGATACGTGAGTGTTTATACGAGTACATACATATCTATTTATTGGCAAGAATAGATAAGATACGTGCAATTGTGTATACGTACCAATTTACTCTCTGTGGCACAATTCTGAAAATATTAAATATTAAAGTAAAATAAAAATTTAATTTGAAAAATTCAATATATATATATATGTATATATACAACGTGTCCACTTAAGTATGAAACAAATGGGAAATATTTTTATTTTTGATTTCACAGAAAACTTTATAGAAAAGAAAAGTTCGTGCATCTTAAGAAACTTGATATTTTGTATTCAGGGTTGCGTTGTATTACTTGGTTAGAGGAGAAATTAAAAAACATTGAAGTTGCCGTAAGAGTGCGCTACACTTATTTTTAAAGATATCAAAAATATTCATTTAAAAATGTTGTTTCAAATTTCAAAATATGCTCAAATATGAATTGTTATTTAAAATTTCGAAAAAATACAAATTAAATTATCGAGCAATAATAATAGCAAATACGCAATAGTTTTTAACATCCATCTATGTGACAGTAGTTCTATGGTTGTCATTTGTATTGTTACTTTAATAATAAATTTTATGTAATTGCACGTGAAATCATTTACATTCGATATCAATTTTTTATCGCTGAAATGCAATAGAATGAAACAAAAATTATTTGCATATAACTTTATGAAAATACATTTTTATATTACAAAATAAATATGAAATTAACAAAAACAACAAATTCAGAAATACAAACAAAAAAAAAGCTATTCAAAATGATGCCCCTCTCGTTGAATGCATATGTTTGTACGCCTGTTGAAATCCTCGCATGCATGTTGTAACACAATAGGATTATTTCTTAAGAACAGTACCGCATCTCCTATTTTGTTTTTCAATTCTTCTACATTCTGAAACGGCCTTTCTGAATATACTTTATTCTTTAGCCATTCCCAGATAAAGTTATCCATGGGGTTTAAGTCGGGCGAGCGCGCTGGCCATGGAAAAGGTCCATTTCGTCCCATCCATCTTTCTCCAAATTTTTCATTTAAATAGTCTACAACTATTCGCGCACTATGTGCAGGTGCTCCATCATGCATAAACCAAAGGGTTCTTATAATATTTAGTGGCAATTCGTCTAATTCGTTATCGAGGTATGTTTGTAGAAATTCCAAATATCGTTGTGAATTTAATGACGATTGAAAAAAATACGAACAAAAATTTTTCTGTTTAAAATTCCACACCAAACGTTTACCTTTTGCGAATATTGATTCTTGCAGGGAATTCTAAAATGTGGGTTGTCAGACGACCACCAACGACAATTTTGTGCACACACAACACCATTAGTAGTAAAGGTTGCTTCATCAGTAAACAAAATGCTTTTGAAAAACGTTTTCTGCGTTTCTAATGTACCTTGAATATCCAACGAAAATTCAAATCTATTGTTGTAGTCCCGTTCCTGCAAAGTTTGAATATATCTTGGCTTATAGGGGTGATATCTATTGTTATCCAAAAAGTTGCTTACTGATGATTTTTTAATATCCAAATTGCTTGCAATTTTTCTGACAGAAATTTTGGGATTTTCAATTACACTTTGCATAACACGTAAAGAATTTTCGAAATGTCTCACTTGCTTTTCCCTACTTTTTTTGTAACGCATTTCTAAACTACCAGTTGCTTTAAACTGATTTAAAATTCTTGAGACGCTTTGGAAACTAATAAATTTGTTGGAATGTCTTTCATTAAAAATATCAGCTGCGTCTCTACATGTTTTGTAGTTATCTCCGCAAATAAGAATTAATTCAGCTCGCTCTTGCATAGTTAACCGTTCAGCCATAGTTGGTAGGTAATAACAATAACTTAATGAATTGTCTTAAAATTACTTAATTATTAAAGTGACAGCGGATCTGACAATCACATAAAATTTATTACTAAAGAGACAATACAAATGACAACCATAGAACTATTGTCACATAGATGGATGTTAAAAACTATTGCGTATTTGCTATTATTATTGCTCGATAATTTAATTTTTATTTTTTCGAAATTTTAAATAACAATTCGTATTTGAGCATATTTTGAAATTTGTGTAGCGTACTCTTACGGCAACTTCAATGTTTTTTAATTTTTCCTCTAACCAAGTAATACAACGCAACCCTGAATACAAAATATTAAGTTTCTTAGGATGCACGAACTTTTCTTTTCTATCAAGTTTTCTGTGAAATCAAAAATAAAAATATTTCCCATTTGTCTCATACTTAAGTGGACACGTTGTATATATATATATATATATATATATTTATATACGGTGCGATCGAAAAAGATTGTCATAAGAAAAACGTTTTTCCCCGGTACTTGATATAAAAACTTACAACCAATACTTTAAGTGAAGTTAGCAATTTAGTAAAATAGGTAGATTTGAAAGAATATTATTATCTTTCGAAATGCCGTTTCTCTTGAACAGGAAAAGTTTAAAGCTATATTTTCGTAACGGACAACGGATGGGTGGAGAATGGAAATATTCTGTACGGGAGTGTGTTGAAATATTTGTTGAAAAATACCTCGACAACGGAATTCATGGAGATAATTTAGTACGACATATAACGTGCCTTCAAAAACTTTCCTCATTGTAGTAGGTTGTTTTTAAGTAATTAGCGAAGGTTTAGAAAACTTAAAATTCTGACAGTTATAATACATAAATTCAAATTATAAACGCTTATATTTTTTAAATTATTTTATTATAATGTTAGAGTTATGGTACTATAGAACTGGCCAAAAATTAGAAAATGGAGATCGGATTAATTCCATTATATAAAGGAATTTTATTTTCCTTTATACATTTGAAATAATATAAATTCACCTTATTATAGCTCATTTGTCCTAAATATTGCCTCTTACATTATTCAAAGTTAAATGATAATTTCTCAATGGCGTGTTTAGAACCCCATAAAAAGAAAAGCTATGGAGTAAAATAATGCCTAAGCAAAAATTGTTTTGGAGGGAACGCAAAACTGTAAAATTTGCTACAAATTACAATAGAATCCTACCCTACCTGAAATGAAGTGCCATACGTCTATTTTCTTTTCCAAACTCATCTATGACGTCACTAAAAAATTTTTGGCGAGAATATTTTTGCACTAATTCCTTTTCAATTGATATTAATCCCCAAAAAAAAGTCTTTCTCGTCCTGTAGAATTCCTAACAAAATTTTTTATTCGTTTAGCAGAAAATGAACGTTCTGCAGACGCATCTGTGATGAGGATAGTGATTGTTAATTCACATAGTTTAGGAATTTCAGAGCAAGCACAATCTAGTCCACATGCTTTAAGAAATCTCCATAGGTCACTAGTACTCATTTTATTTAAGCCTTCTAAGGTGTTATAAATCACTGTGAGTTCGGAACGTAAGCTGGAAAGTCAAAATATTTTGGATAATTTTGTTTAAGCCATCCAAAGATCCCTTCAGAAGCAGTAGGTTTATCGCAAAAATTAACTAATTCTTGAAATTTAAGGGTTTAAAATTCTTGAACCTAGGGTCTATGTGGGCGAAAATATTATCAATTATTTCAAATTTCTTTGTGGTTGAATATTTAAACGCTCAAACTTATTCCACAAATGATCAAATTGTTCTCTTTTAGAAAAAGCGATTAATTTTAATTCTTGAATTTTTTTATATAAAAATTAAAGTTGTTAGTTATATTTTGTAAAACAGCAAATAAGTTGTCACGAAATGGAAATATCTCGGAAAAAATAAGTAACGAGAGATTCAAATTAGTTTTAGTTTCTAACATATTAAAATATCCTCGAGAGCAAACTCGGGTCTTATTGTCCCATTCTTCCTGGTTATTCACAATATTTTGAAAAAAAATTAATAAGTAGGTGTCGATATTCAAATACAGTTTGTACTATTAAACTTAAATAAAACACCTTATATTTCACAAACAATAGTATATTGACTATATGTACATTTCATGTGCACTGCACACATCCTCAGTAGTTACTAATTTAAAAGTATTATTTTTTAAGTACATGTATAGTAAAAAATATCTATTTTTTTGGTTAGGGGTGTAAAAATTACAATTATAAATGGTCAACAAATGGTCAAAATCATGCAAATAAAAATATAAAAATAAAAATAAAAAATATGGTCGTATATTGTAACAGTGCCTGCTAAAATCTATTGAAATTCCAAGAAGGACAAATTATGGGAAGACCGTTACCTATGAAAAACAAGACATCTGACTGTGTTTGGCATGTCGGGTTCTATTTAAATAACAATATAGTAGCGTGAAAAGGATCTATTAGTTATTAGATACTGTAGGTATACAATTTAAAAGTTTATTATTAATAGGTGACATGTCATTGTTAAGGAGGTAATTTTTGTATTTTTTCATATGTATGGCTTCCCACATGTCTAAATTTTTGCTATTACATTTTTTAATTAATTTAACATTATCTACGCTGAAATTATGTCCGGTATCTAAATGATGTAGAGCTAATGCTGATTTATCTACATTGTGAAGTTTTACATGAGCTAAATGTTCTTTGAAACGGGTTTGAATATTTCTTCTTGTTTGGCCGATATATAATTTTGGGCAGGAATTACAGTTAATTCTGTAAATACCTGATTCTTTCAGTGAGTCTGTGTTAACTAACTTTGTTTGAAGATATTGTTGTAACTTATGAGTGTTGGAAAAAGCAGGAGTTAGATTATATTTTTTTAACAATTTAGTTACGTTATTCTGCCAACTTTTGTGAAAAGTAATTTTGCAATATTTTTTGGTATTACTCTTTGTATTTGGAGTTAATCTGGTTTTAAAAGTTTTTAGCTTCTTCTTTTCTAGTTTGTTTTTGATTTTATCCACCAATTGTTTATCGTATCCGTTAGATTCTGCTACTTTTGTTATGTGGTCTAGTTCTTTCTTAAAATTCACTGGTGATAGAGGGATTGATAATAATCTATTAATTAAAAAATAAAAACTACTTTCTTTATATTTGTTAAAAGTGTCTGATTGTTTATGTATGTAATTGTCAGTGTGTGTTTCTTTTCTGTAAATGTCAAATTCAAACTTCCTGTCTAAAATAGTAATTTTTAAATCTAAGAAGGGTAAAGATTTGTTTTTATCCAACTCATACGTAAATTTGATTGATGGATATTGGGTATATGTGCAGTGCACATGAAATGTACATATAGTCAATATACTATTGTTTGTGAAATATAAGGTGTTTTATTTAAGTTTAATAGTGTAATAATTTCACAAGTGCTCAACATATATACTACTGTTATTATGTCGTCTTGGACAAGTGAGTTAAACCAGTTTATCCGTATTATTACGAGAATCAGAACAGTACATCTAGATATTCAATTTTTAAAAACCTGCATTAAGTCCAAATTATTTCCCAAGTTTATTAAAGTACAGATTAAACTACAAGGTGAGAATAAAAATAAACTAATACAACACACAAAGATAAAAGTATTACAACATGAAATCAACCGCCACTTTGCAAAATTAGACTATATACTACAGTTTGTACTAGCTTACCGTTGTAATTCCGTCGAGTGGGGGCTACTTTTAGTAATCTTTGGTTCTTTTTGATGATTTGGAAAAAAAATGCCGCTAAATCGCTCAAAGTTTGAAAAAAAATCCTGCATTTCTTTATTATATTACGAGACTGTTGTAAATCCAAATTTAGGCGATGCGCCATACAATGTACAAAAAGTGCGGCTGGATACGTTTCTTTTACTTTAACCCGTAACCTCATAATTCACCTGCCATTACTGCTGCTCCATCATAACTTTGAGCTACTAATATTGAACCACAATTATAATCATTCACTATAGTCTAAAGTCTGTTTTTGCGTGGAAACATTTAGAAATCGTATAAAGTGTTCCTTAATTTCGCCTCCTTTTCCTATGTAGGGTAAGACTTTTGTTAACTAACTAATATTTGTCACATTTTTAGTTTCGTCCAGAATTATGGCAACAACAGAAGCCCCTTCTACTTCAAATTCTATTTTTCTCTATATTACTTTTTCTATGCATAGAATAAGATCGTTTTGTATTAAATTACGAGTTGCGTTAAACCTTGTAGAATTATCCAAATGAGATTGCAAAATTTCGTCATACTTTACCAATAAATTTACTAAACCTACGTAGTTTCCCTGGCTTGAAGACTGTTCACTTTCACTATGATCGCGAAATGCAAGTTTATGTTCTCCCAGGAAACAAATCACATCTATCAACCTCTTAAGAACTTCACGGTTTTTTCGTACTTCTAGACTAAGTTTTTCTGTATCAATTCTTAACTCATTGTCTAATGTGTGTACAATTCTGATTTTCCCCAAAGTTTTTTCTTTAATTATCGCATGTAAGTGTGGTTGACCCAACCCATGCCTTTTTATTAATTTGCGTAAATTATTTA